>CM039606.1:45799745-46406403 GCA_022457205.1 Saccharum spontaneum
GCTACTCCCTTCTGCTGACAACACATGGCCTAAGAATTGCACTTCTCTTAACCAAAACTCACATTTACTGAACTTGGCATACAGTTGGTGATCTCTCAAACGATTCAGAACAACTCTGAGATGCTCAACATGCTCTTCTTTACTTTTGGAATATACCAGAATATCATCAATAAATACAACCACAAACTTGTCAAGTTTCAGCATGAAAACTGAGTTCATCAGATACATGAAATGTGCCGGTGCATTGGTAAGACCAAAAGACATAACTAGGTATTCATACAACCCATATCTGGTGGTGAATGCAGTCTTTGGGATATCTTCAGGTCGAATCTTGATTTGATGGTACCCTGATCGAAGATCGATCTTTGAAAATACCTTTGCCCCCGCAAGCTGATCAAAGAGTAGATCAATGCGTGGCAACGGATATTTATTCTTAATGGTTACTTCATTCAGCGGACGGTAATCAACACACATTCTTAAAGTCTGATCTTTCTTCTTAACAAACAGAGCGGGACATCCCCATGGTGAGGAACTGGGTCTGATAAAACCTTTGTCACGTAACTCTTGCAACTGATCCTTGAGTTCTGCCAATTCATTAGGTGGCATTCTGTAAGCTCTCCGGGATATTGGAGCAGTACCCGGTTTTAACTCAATCACAAACTCTACATCTTTGTCTGGTGGCAGACCTGGTAGATCATCTGGAAACACATCTGGAAATTCACAGACTACTGGTATATCACAAACCTCTTGTACTGAAGTTGCACATAACCTTTCAACGGTTCTCTTTGGGATAGGAAGTTGGATAAGAAGATGAGATTTATTATCTGGCAGGTTCAACCTTATAGTTCTGTGCAGTGCATCTATAAGGGCTCCTCTTTGATACATCCAATTCATACCCAGGATTACATCTATATCCTGTTTCTGTAATATTATCATTGAGGTAGGGAATATATGCCCACCTAACTCTATAGGTACGTCACGTACCATCTCCTTAGTACACAGTCGTCCCCCGGGCGACTGGATAAAGAACTCTTCTTGTGTTCCCATAATTGGAATGTCATGCTTAACAACAAAGGTGCGATTTATGAATGTATGCGATGCACCTGAATCAAATAACAGTACTGCTGGATGATTAGCAACAGGGAACATACCCATCATAACAGGTTCTCCCTCTGGGATTGCACTTGCTTGAGTATAGAATACACGTCCGGTCTTCTTCTTCTCACCCTTACCCTTCTGAACATTCAGATTATTGTTCTTGCTCTGAGGTTGTTGCTGTTGTGGTACGGGAGCTCTGGGATAGTTGGGATTGTACTGCCTTGGATACGGGCAGTCCTTTGAAAAGTGGCCTGGCTTTCCACAGTTGTAGCAGGGAAAGTTATGGGTGACTGGAGTCTGGTTTCGAATACCAGGGGCATTCGGCTGTTGTGTAAACTGCGGGGTTGCGGCAGGACGATAAAACGTCTGCGGCTGAGCTTGGTATTGCGGTGGACGATAGGTTGGGCGGAAATGATTCTGAGGGTGGTAAATAAACTTCTGGCGCTTCTTAATGCCGCCAGATGGGCTTGAAAACACTGGCTTCTTTTTCTTCGACTCTTTGTGCAGTCGGGACTTCTCTTCTGACGCAATAGCTACGTTGACTATCTCATGGTATGTAGCATTGTAACAGGTGACCAATGCTTCCTGGATTCTGGTACTCAATCCTCTCATGAAACAGCTTTTCTTCTTCGCATCGGTGTTCACATATTCCGCTGCATACTGGGACAAATGATTAAATTTACCCACGTACTGCAGAACTGTCTGGTTCCCTTGCTTTAGCGAGAGAAACTCCTCTAGCTTCATGGCCATGACACCATCTGGAATATAATGTGCTCTGAAGGCTTCACGAAACTCCTGCCAAGTGACACGGTGGCCAGCAGGCCGTGCGGCGACCAGATTCGCCCACCACGCTCCTGCGGCACCCCTAAGCTGTTGTGCTGCAAACACGGGCTTCTGGTGTTCCGTGCACTGTAACAGTTCAAACTTCTGCTCCATGGTACGGAGCCAGTCATCCGCCTCTAGCGGCTCATCTGCCTTTGAGAACACTGGTGGACGGGTATCGGTGAAATCCACATAGGTGGTTTCCCCTCCATTGTTACGGCCTCGACGACCCTGATTTCCATTCTGATTCTGATTCTGAGCCAACAGTGTAGTGGCATTAACCAAAGCGGCAATAGCCTCAGCCAAGGTAGGTGGAAACGGTGGGGGATTCGGAGTATTGTCCCCATCCTGGGAAGTTCCAGTACCGTCCATCTGTTGTACACAAACCATATTTATATACATCGCTTTATTGAATTAAAAAGCAGTTAATACAGTACTTGTATACACATACAAACTTATCTTACATTATTTCATTACAAACTTGCTCGCAAGCAAGAAACTACCCACTAAAGTTCTTAGAAAGCAGGAAAGACTACTATATTACATAGCCATCCATGTCAACACTTCACTCCTCATCATCATCGCTGATCACGATCACTTCATCGTCAACCTCTGGAACACTTGCACCAGTGACATGACTTGCATCATCCCCACTTTCCATCATGGGTTCATCTTCATTATTGTCCTCTACACCAGGAACAATCACGGCACCAACATCATCTTCCACTGCCTGGGGCTGATGATTGGGATTCATCATATCATTTAGCCTATGGACTTCCTCATGCAGAACAGTATTGTACTGCTCCAGGTTTGTCACATAAAGCTCCAGCTCTCGAACACGAGCTCTGGCTTCTGTCTCCTTTTCCAGAGACTCATTCTGGAACTGTTTCCAAAAACGCATATTGCGCTTCAGTCGCTCCACTTCTGATGTAAGCCTGGCAACCTCTGATTCCGAATCCGGGTTCGGATTACGGCTACTGCTTGCTCCATCAACTCTGGTGGCCAACTGATGACGCGGCACTCCTTGCGGACCCGTTTTCTTGCGAGGAGTTGTCTTCACACGTGCCATCCTAAAGCAAGATAGAATTAGGACGATGAGAACAGATAGGGGGATCTGAAGGTTAGCATGAATAGGATTGAACCTTACTTAACCCAAACCACTTTAAAAGGGAAGGTAACTTAAGCAGGTTAATTAAACATGATGCATGCATCGCACTTACGATCTAACAGAAAGATTAAGTAACACATGCAAACTTTATAACATAGGGCACTATACAAGATACTTCACTACGAAGCTTTCAAATATGAGCTAAGGAAACTATAGAATAGATTAAGATAAGCAAAAGCAATTTGGACCCAAAATATCAATATTAAGTTTATTTGACCCAAAACGTTTTGAAGTTTTGCAAAGTAATATTACAATTACTCGAGTGATTATGCTCTGGTACCAGCTGTCACAGAACCTCCTAATTATGATGGCCCACAAGTACACGTCATTGCCATAATGACCTCTGACAGTCGTACTTATGTTCACCATAACTTAAAAGGCCTGCTTTCCTCCGAACAGGATCCAATCACAGGAGTATTGCAATATTACAACAGTTTATTCAAAATATTCAACAGAGTAAAGTAGCGGAAGTCTTACAATAACATATGTTTACAAACCAGTTTTCAAACTTGTAACCTTATGTAACATTATTACAAACCATTAGTAGAGAAGTATCGGTAGTAACTTTATTACAACACCCAAACGAGATGCCTTGCCCAAAGGCCACACAGTCTACTCGTCGTCGCTTTCTTCAACCACGACGGTCATGCAACAAGGCTCGAAGCAGACTTGTTCATGAACCGCACCTGCAACAAGGGGTTCAACAAACCCTGAGTACAAAGGTACTCAACAAGACTTACCCGACTAAGACAAAGACTCCAAGGGCATGCTAGCTTTAGGGAATCAAGGTACGGGTAAATCAGAATCAAGATTTTCTTTTGCAGAAAAGCTTACTAAGGTAAGTCCTTATCTTCAACATTTTACTTTTACCATTGATGGTTCATTAACCAAATCTAGGTGATCCTAATCTAGATCAAAGTAATTATCATCAAAACCTTTCTTATTCTTTCTTTCAATTCCAGTTCTTAACTACGATGTTGGTGCAAGGCCAAGACTCCTTTCTCGTAGAGTAACGACGATTCGAACCGCTTCATTTACCCAGCTGGGGATTCCTAACCACACGACATATGTAGAACCGAATCTAGCATATATCAACTCTTACCCGAATAACCCAAAACCAGAACGTGTCCATCGCCACCCGAGAGCACAGTACTCCTCGAACCCGGCCCAATTCTAGCCCCGAGGGTACACACTACTCTCGCCATCTCTCCACTCCCAGTGCGAGGTTAGACGTTCTCGTAATGGACTAGCCAAAGTAAGGCTTACCCGACATGGGCACATGGCTAGTACTAATAAAAACTCCATGACACGAGGGCCAACAACGTACGGTCCTTAACTGATAAGGCGGAAACAATACATTGGGACTCCTCTCCCAATGCACGTTAGCAGTGGCCAAACCACCCGCCCGATCTTACAATTTCATTCATATATTTCATTATTCATTCGGAATGCCGTCATGGCTATGGAAACATTTCATTTAAAAGCTTAACTTCTAAGCATAGCGAAGCATACTACGCATTTTCCGTAAAACAGGTATCAAGGGTAATATTGCAATAATCAAGGATGATAATGCAGCAATTAGGTTATCACTCAACTCCTAATTACTTAATGCAATAAACCATAATATAAATAATAAAACATTTGTAAAATTCAAGGTAGGGTTTAAATGCACCGGGGCTTGCCTTGCTCGGACACGACGACTGACTCAGACTCGGAGACTCCAACGTCTGGTCCAGAACCCACTGACGATCGCTCTTCTCCGGAGGCCTGCTCGACGACTTCGGCTTCTTCGAAAGCGGTGACTACACGAATACATAACATGCTTTAACATGATGCTCAATAATAAACATGATGCTTGATGATAACATGCCACGTTTACGATTCGAGTACAACTTCCCTTCACGGTACAGTCGTAAGCAGAAAACCTACTAACTAGTAGCAACGAGTTTCCGCGATACCAGCTTTTAACCTAACAAGTTACTAACGAGCTCAATCATAAATTAAAGTGCCAGAGATCACAAAAGGGTAGTGACCTAAGGACATCACTCAATCAAAAGGCACACAACACTTAAAGTTCTCAAATTAACATTTATTTTCTATTTAAGTAATTAGGGCATAATTAGGAATTAATCAAACTTTATCTAAACAAGCTCAAACTTTTTCTATGAGTTAACAATGATTTATAACAGTGCCATAATTAATTTCATAATTTTTGGATAAATAAATTAATTATTAAAATTACTGGAAGTTGCATTTAATCTTTATTGGAACCAATTATTTCTACTGCAAAAAGTATTCAAATTCATGATTTAACATTTTTCCTAGATAGTTTATACATTGAGAAGCTTATACAAAAAATTTTATGAATTTTGGAACTCTACACAATTTTTAAAGAAATAAACAAATAACAACACTATTCATTTATTTGAAAAAGAAAAACAAAAACAAAAACAAAAACTGAACTCGGGCTGCTTCTCCTCGGTCCGGCCCAACCCGGCGGCCCGTTAGCGCGCCTGCGCCCGCACGCGACCGGCCTCCCTCTCTCTCTCGCTGACAGCTCGTCCCCACCTGTCATCGCCTTCCTCCCGCCTCCTCTCGCTCTCCCGCGCGCTCACTCACCTCCGCGCGGTGGCCGGCCGGTGACCAGTGCCCCGGTCGACAAATTGAGCTGACCAACACGCTCTACACCACCTCACGAACCCGTTTTGCTAACTTGCGCCATGGTTGGAGCCCTAATGACCCGCGAACGACGGCGATGGCGGCACGGTGGCTACGGAAGCAGCACGCCGGCGACTACAAGGCGGTAGAGGTTAAATTGAAGGGTCGGGAAGCATTAGTAGCTCACAGCGATTGCAGTGGAGGTCTTGGTGGCGACGGGGAGCGGCTGGAGTGCTCTGGCCACGGAGAGCGGCTTTGGTCGCCGGAGTTGAGCACGGGAAGCGGTGGTCGCGGTGGTTCCGGCGGAATTGGGCTGGCGCGGGTGGTTCACAAGGTGCGCGAGGATGCGGCGATGCTGTTGGTGCGACTGGCGTGGCCGGAGGCGGTCCGGTGGCGGCAGCGGCGAGCGGTGGAGCTAGCGGCGGCGGCGGTGGCGGAAACGATGAACGCCACGGCAAACTACGGTATTTATAGAAGGAAAACGCGTCTACAGAGCCGCACTGCAGTGCCATCACGCTGGCGATCTTGGCGCGCTCGAGAAGGTCGTGGAAACGGCCACGGCGGCGATCGGCCGGCGCCCATACCGCGCGGTGGCCGGCGGTGATACGCCGTGCACTGTAGCTGTCCCCCCCAAATTTTGAAATTCAACTGTTTTTCTCAAATTACTTTCAAATTTGTATAACAACTTGAAAATCTTCCAATGTATGAAATCTTCAGAATTTCAAGCTCTACAAATTTGGTATTGAACACTTTTTCAAATTCTGCTTGGATTTTGAAATTTGAGTTTAAATTCAAAAAGGGACACATTTTTCAGATTTGGTAATTTAGAAATTACTTTTGATTTTACATTGAAACTTCAAAATCTCCAAACATCAAAGTTGTTTATCTTGACCAGATCTACAACTTTGCTGTTCAAAACTTTTCCAAATTCAGCCTCCATTTTAAAATCTTAGTTTGGGGACAAAAAAATGATTTAAAACTGAAATTTGCTTATTTTCAAAATTACTCCACATTTTATACTAAAACTTTGAAAACTCAAAACACCAAAGTTGTAGCCCTCGAAAAGTTCTACAAACTTGGTTTTGAACTTTTTCCCAAATTTTGTTTAGATTTTGAATTATTTCAAAAGGGGTAAAACAGGGTTTTGAAATTTAGGGTTTTTGGAGGGATTTCAAATTGGAATTTGTTTCTATTTTGATTTGTGATTACTTAGTGACCAAAACCTCACCCAAGGGCATCCTTTGGTCCAACATGACATAGTTGACCAAATGTCACTCTTGGTTGACCAGTTTACTTTTGAAATTGTTTTACAGTTCTCCCCAGATTTGAATTCGAATTCGAATCGGAAAACTCGCGACAAGTTTTGGGACTCCAATTCAAACTCAAATTTGGAGCTTCATTTTAGATGTTGTACTTGAGCTCATACCCTACATTTGACACTAGTGTGCAACACAGTCGCGCACCTCAAATTACGTAGGGCATGGACTAAGTATTTGCGGTGGTATTCGAAATTAGGGTTTTCGGTTTCGGAGCACACCACTGAGAAACACATTCAACCTAAATAAATAAACTTGTTTTTAGTTGATGCATAACAAGGTTAACCTAATAGGTATGATTAGCAATGCATTATGATGACATGGCAGATTAATTAGCACTATAACACCCGGGGTGTTACAGTAACACCCCGGGTGTTATAGTGCTAATTAATCTGCCATGTCATCATAATGCATCGCAAAGCATCCCTGTTAGGTTAACCTTGTTATTCATCAAGTAAAACAAGTTTACTTATCTAGGTTGAATGTGTTTCTCAGTGGTGTGCTCCGAACTCGAAAACCCTAATTTCGAATGCCACCGCAAATACTTAGTCCATGCCCTGCTTAATTTGAAGTGCGCGACTGTGTTGCACACTAGTGTCAAATGTAGGGTATGAGCTCAAGTAAAACATCTAAAATGAAGCTCCAAATTTGAGTTTGAATTGGAGTCCCAAAACTTGTCGCGAGTTTTCCGATTCGAATTCGAATTCAAATTTGGGGAAAAAGGTAAAAGAATTTCAAAAGTAAATTGGTCAACCAAGAGTGACATTTGGTCAACCATGTCATGATGGTCCAAATGATGCCCTTGGGTGAGGTTTTGATCACTAAGTAATCACAAATCAAAGTAGCAACAAATTCCAATTTGAAATCCCTCCGAAAACCCTAAATTTCAAAACCCTATTTTACCCCTTTTGATATAATTCAAAATCTAAGCAAAATTTGGGAAAACGTTCAAAACCAAGTTTGTAGAACTTTTCAAGGGCTACAACTTTGGTGTTTTGAGTTTTCAAAGTTTTAGTGTAAAATGTGGAGTAATTTTTAAAATAAACAAATTTCAGTTTTAATTCATTTTTGTCCCCAAACTAAGATTTCAAAATGGAGGCTGAATTTGAAAAAGTTTTGAACAGCAAAGTTGTAGGTCTAGTCAAGATATACAACTTTGATGTTTGGAGATTTTGAAGTTTCAATATAAAATCAAAAGTAATTTCTAAATTACCAAATCTGAAAAATGTGTCCCTTTTTGAATTTAAACTCAAATTTCAAAATCCAGTGAGAATTTGAAAAAGTGTTCAATATCAAACTTGTAGAGCTTGAAAATCTGAAGATTTCATACATTGGAAGATTTTCAAGTTGTTATACAAATTTGAAATTAATTTGAAAAAGCAGTTTGAATTTCAGAGTTTTGGGGGGGGAGCTACAGTGCTAGGGCCAATCACCGTCGGCCACCGGCCGGCATGGGCGCCGGCGAGACGCCGGACGGCTTCGGCCAGCTTCCAGGCGCACCCAGGATCGCCAGCGCGATGACGCGAGCAGTCCAGCTCTGTTCCCGCGCTCGTCTTCTATAAATATGTCGAGTCGCCGTCGTTTTTCTTCTTCTCTGTTTTTCGCCACCGCCGCCGCCGCTAGCTCCACCGCTCGCCGCTGCCACCACCAAGCCGTCTCCGGCCACGCAAGTCGCACCAACAGCATCGCCGCATCCTCGCGCACCTCGCGAACCACCCAAGCCAGCTTGACTTCGCCTGGATCACCGCGACCACCGTTTCCCGTGCTCAACTCCGGCGACCAAGCCGCTCCCCGTGGCCAGACCACTCCAGCCGCTCCCCGTCGCCACCGAGAGCTTCACTGCAACCACTGTGAGCCCCTGATGCTTCCTATGCCATCGCTTTAGCCGCTACCGCACTGTATCGCCGGGACGTCGGTCACCGTGGCAGTCGTGCCGCCATGGCCGTCGGGGGAGTCCTTCCGAGGCCATAGGGTAGCCGCTAGGTGGGAAAATGGGTTCGTCATGTTGTGCTGATGCTGTAGAATCACTGGGTTGGGTGACCGAAGCAGCGTTCACCGGCCGGCCACCGTGCGGGCATGGCCGGGTCGCGGGAGCGAGCGAGAGGGCGGGAGGAGGAAGATGACAGGTGGGGACGCCGTGTCAGAGAGAGAGCGAGCGCGCGAGCGCGGAGCAGGCCGGTGCTGGGCTGGGCCGAGCGCGTGAGCGGGCGCGGGCGCGTGCGTACGCAGGCCGGTTGGGCTGGGCCGGATCGGAGAGAAGGAGGGGAAGCAGCTTGGTTCGATTTCGTTTTTGTTTTTCTTTTTTTCAAATAAGTGAATGGTGCAGTTATTTGTTTATTTGTTTAAAAATTGTGTAGAGTTCCAAAATTCATGAAAATTTTTGTGTAAGCTTCTCAAAGTATAAACTATCTAGGAAAAATGTTAAATCATGAATTTGAATACTTTGTGCAGTAGAATTAATTGGTTCCATTAAAGATTAAATGCAACTTCCAGTAATTTTAATAATTAATTTAATTATCCAAAAATTATGAAATTTATTATGACACTATTATAAATCATTCTTAACCCATAGAAAAAGTTTGAACTTGTTTAGATAAAGTTTGATCAACTTCTAATTATGCCCTAATTATTTAAATAGTAAATAAATATTAATTTGGGAACTTTAAGTGTTGTGTGCCTTTTGATTGAGTGATGTCCTTAGGTCCCTACTCTTTTGTGATCTCTGGCACCTTAATTTCATGATTGAGCTCGTTAGTAACTTGTTAGGTTAAAAGCTGGTATCGCGGGAAATCGTCGCTACTAGTTAGTAGGTTTTCTGTTTACGATTGTACCGTGAAGGGAAGTTGTACTCAAATCGTAACTGTGGCATGTTATCATCAAGCATCATGTTTATCATCGAGCATCATGTTAAAGCATTTTATGCATTCGTGTAGTCACCGCTTTCGAGGAAGCCAAAGTCGTCGAGCAAGCTTTCGGAGAAGAGCGATCGTCGGTGGGTTCCGAACCAGACGGAGGAGTTCACGAGTCTGAGTCAGTTGTCGTGTCAGAGCAAGGCAAGCCCCGGTGCATTTAAACCCTACCTTGATATTTTACAAATGTTTTATTATTTATGTTATGGTTTATTGCATTAAGTAATTAGGAGTTGAGTGATAACCTAATTGCTGCATTATCATCCTTGATTATTACAATATTAACCTTGATACCTGTTTTACGGAAAATGCGTAGTATGCTTCGCTATGCTTAGAAGTTAAACTTTTAAATGCAATGTTTATTTAGCCATGACGGCATATTGAATGAATATTGAAATATGAGAATGAACTGGAAAGATCGGGCGGGTGGTTTGGCCACTTCTAACATGCATTGGAAAAGGAGTCTCGATGTAGTGTTTCCGCCTTGTCAGTTAAGGTCCGTTGTTGTAAGCCTGTTGTGTTCGAGACTTTGTAACTAGCCTCATGCCTTGGGTAAGCCCAACATGTTAGTGATTCCATTACGAGAACGTCTAACCTCGCACTGGGAGTGGAGAGATGGCAGGAGTAACGTGTACCCTCGGGGCTAGAATCGGGCCGGGTTCGAGGAGTACTGTACTCTCGGGTGGCGATGGACACGTTCTGGTTTTGGGAGATCTAAATGAGGGTTGATATATGTAGATTCAGTTTTGCATATGTCGTGATGTTAGGGATCCCCAGCTGGGTATAATCGGTTCGAATCGTCGTTGCTCCTCGATTATGGAGACTTGATCACCTGACTTACATCGTAGTTAAGAACTGAAATTGAAAGAAAGAATGAGAAAAGATTTGATGATAATTACTTTGATCTAGATTAGGATCACCTAGATTTGGTTAATGAACCATCAATGGTAAAAGTAAAATGTTGAAAATAAGGACTTACCTTAGTAAGCTTTTCTGCAAAAGAAAATCTTGACTCTAGATTACCCGTACCTTGATTCCCTAAAGCTAGCATGCCCTTGGAGTCTTTGTTTTAGTCGGGTAAGTCTTGTTGAGTACTCTCGTACTCAGGGTTTGTTGAACCCCTTGTTGCAGGTGCGGTTCATGAACAAGTCTGCTTCGAGCCATGTTGCTTGACCGTCGTGGTTGAAGAAAGCGACGACGAGTAGACTGTGTGGCCTTTGGGCAAGGCATCTCGTTTGGGTGTTGTAATAAAGTTACTACGATACTTCTCTACTACTAGTTTGTAATAATGTTACATAAGGTTTGAGATTTGAAAAACTGGTTTGTAAACCTATGTTATTGTAAGACTTCCGCTACTTTACTCTGTTGAATATTTTGAATAAACTGTTGTAATATTGCAATACTCTTGTGATTGGATCCTGTTCGGAGGAACTGGCGCATAGCCTCCGGGTCATTGAGCCTGCTTTCCTCCGAACAGGATCCAATCACAGGAGTATTGCAATATTACAATAGTTTATTCAAAATATTCAACAGAGTAAAGTAGCGGAAGTCTTACAATAACTTAGGGTTACAAACTAGTTTTCAAATCTCAAACTTTATGTAACATTATTACAAACCATTAGTAGAGAAGTATCGGTAGTAACTTTATTACATCACACAAGCGGGATGCCTTGCCCAAAGGCCACACAGTCTACTCGTCGTCACTTTCTTCAACCACGACGGTCATGCAACAAGGCTCGAAGCAGACTTGTTCATGAACCACACCTGCAACAAGGGGTTCAACAAACCCTGAGTACGAGAGTACTCAACAAGACTTACCCGACTAAGACAAAGACTCCAAGGGCATGCTAGCTTTAGGGAATCAAGGTACGGGTAATAAAGAATCAAATTTTCTTTTGCAGAAAAGCTTACTAAGGTAAGTCCTTATCTTCAACATTTTACTTTTACCATTGATGGTTCATTAACCAATTCTAAGTGATCCTAATCTAGATCAAAGTAATTATCATCAAAACACTTCTCATTCTTTCTTTCCATTTCAGTTCTTAACTACGATGCAGGACAGGTGATCAAGTCTCCATAACCGAGGAGCAACGACGATTCGAACCGATTATACCCAGCTGGGGATTCCTAACATCACGACATATGTAGAACCGAATCTGCATATATCAACCCTCATTTAGATCTCCCAAAACCAGAATGTGTCCATCGCCACCCGAGAGTACAGTACTCCTCGAACCCGGCCCGATTCTAGCCCCGAGGGTACACGCTACTCCCGCCATCTCTCCACTCCCAGTGTGAGGTTAGACGTTCTCGTAATGGAATCACCAACATTTTAGGCTTACCCAAGGCATGAGGCTAGTTGCAAAGTCTCGAAACACAAGCGGGCCATACAACGAACGGTCCTTAACTGACAAGGCGGAAACATTACATTGAAACTCCTTTCTCAATATATGTTAGCAGTGGCCAAACCACCCGCCCGATCTTCTAATTCATTCTCATATTTCAATATTCATTAAGTATGCCGTTATGGTCGAGTAAACATTTCATTTAAAAGCTTAACTTCTAAGCATAGCAAAGCATACTACGCATTTTCAGTAAAACAGGTATCAAGGGTGATATCGCAATAATCAAGGATGATAATGCAGCAATTGGGTTGTCACTCAACTCCTAATTACTTAATGCAGTAAACCATAATATTAATAATAAAACATTTGTAAAATTCAAGGTAGGGTTTAAATGCACCGAGGCTTGCCTTGCTCTGACACGACGACTGACTCAGACTCGAGAACTCCTCCGTCTGGTCAGGAACCCACTGACGATCGCTCTTCTCCGGAGACCTGCTCGACGACTTCGGCTTCTTCGAAAGCGGAAACTACACGAGTACATAACATGCTTTAACATGATGCTCGATGATAAACATGATGCTTGATAAAAACATGCCACGAGTTATGACTTGAGTACAACTTCCCTTCACGGTACAGTCGCAAACCGAAAACCTACTAACTAGTAGCGGCGATTTCCAGCGATACCAGCTTTTAACCTAACAAGTTACTAGCGAGCTCAATCATGAAATTAAGGTGCCAAAGATCACCAAAGGGTAGTGACCTAAGGACATCACTCAATCAAAAGGGCACACAACACTTAAAGTTCTCAAATTAACATTTATTTACTATTTAAATAATTAGGGCATAATTAGAAGTTGATTAAACTTTATCTAAACAAGATCAAACTTTTTCTATGGGTTAACAATGATTTATAACAGTGTCATAATAAATTTCATAATTTTTGGATAAATAAATTAATTATTAAAATTCCTGGAAGTTGCATTTAATCTTTAATGGAACCAATTAATTCTACTGCCCAAAGTATTCAAATTCATGATTTAACATTTTTCCTAGATAGTTTATACATTGAGAAGCTTATACAAAAATTTTCATGAATTTTGGAACTCTACACAATTTTTAATGAAATAAACAAATAATAGCACTATTCATTTATTTGAAAAAGAAAAACAAAAACGAAATCGGGCCGATTCTCTTTTTCTCCCGCGGTCCGGCCCAGCCAGACGGCCCGCGTACGCGCGTCCGCGCCCGCACACGCGCTCGGCCCAGCCGCGCGGCCCAGCAGCGGCCTGCCTCCCTCTCTCTCTCGCTGACGACGCGACCCCACCTGTCATCTCCTTCCTCTCGCTCGCCTGCTCTCTCCCGCGTGCCCGCGCGCTCTCTCGCGGTGGCCGGCCGATGACCGGTGCTTCGGTCGACAAACCGAACTGACCAACACCTTCTACACCACCTCACGACTCCGTTTTGCTACTAAACACCCTGGCTCGAGCTCTAGTGACTAGCGAGCGACGACGATGGCGGCACGGTGGTCACGGAAGCAGCACGCCGGCGACTACAAAGCGGTAGAGGCTAAATTGAAAGGTCGGGAAGCATCAGCGGCTCACCGCGGTTGCAGTGAAGCTCTCGGTGGCGATGGGGAGCGGCTGGAGTGGCCTGGCCACGGGAAGGCGAGGTTGGCGGGCAGTCGCCGGAGGCGAGCACGGGAACAGACAGTGCGGTGGTTCGGATGCGAGAACGGTGAACTTCGGTGGTCCACGAGGTGCGCGAGGCCGAGGCGGAGCTAGTGGTGCAGTTGGCGTGGCCGGAGACGGCTTGGTGGCGGCAGCGGCGAGCGGCGGAGCTGCGGTGGCGACGGTGGCGAAAACGGAGAAGGTCACGGTGAACGTCGGTATTTATAGCAGGCGATCGCGGCTACAGAGCAGCATTGCTGCGTCATTGTGCTGGCGATCCAGGCGCACGCGAGAAGGCCATGGAAATGGCCACGGCAGCGATCGGCCGGCGCCCATGCCGCGCGGTGGCCGACGTCCATTGGCTCGGCACTGTAGCATACCCCCCCAAACTCTAAAATTTAAACTGCTTTTTCAAATTACTTTCAAATTTGTATAGAAACTTGAAAAACTTCTAATGTATGAAATCTTCAGAATTTCAAGTTCTACAAGTTTTGTATTGAACACTTTTTCAAATTCGAACTGGATTTTGAAATTTGAGTTTAAATTCAAAAGGGGACACATTTTTCAGATTTGGAAATTTAGAAATTACTTTTGATTTTATATTGAAACTTCAAAATCTCCAAACATCAAAGTTGTATATCTTGACTAGACCTACAACTTTGCTGTTCAAAACTTTTTCAAATTAAGCCTCCATTTTGAAATCTTAGTTTGGGGACAAAAATGAGTTAAAACTAAAATTTGTTTATTTTCAAAATTGCTCCACATTTTACACTAAAACTTTGAAAACTCAAAACACCAAAGTTGTAGCCCTTGAAAAGTTCTGCAAACTTGGTTTTGAACTTTTTCCCAAATTTTGCTTAGATTTTGAATTATTTCAAAAGGGGTAAAACAGGGTTTTGAAATTTAGGGTTTTCGGAGGGATTTTCAATTGGAATTTGTTGCTACTTTAATTTGTGATTTCTTAGTGATCAAAACCTCACCCAAGGGCATCATTTGGACCAACATGACATGGTTGACCAAATGCCACTATTGGTTGACCAATTAGCTTTTGAAATTCTTTTACATTTCTCCCCAGATTTGAATTTAAATTTGAATCGGAAAACTCGCGACAAGTTTTGGGACTCCAATTCAAACTCAAATTTGGAGTTTCATTTTAGATGTTGTACTTGAGCTCATACCCTACACTTGACACTAGTGTGCAACACAGTCGCACACCTCAAATTACGCAGGGCATGGACTAAGTATTTGCGGCGGCATTCGAAATTAGGGTTTTCGGGTTCGGAGCACACCATTGAGAAACACATTCAACCTAGATAAATAAACTTGTTTTAGTTGATGCATGACAAAGTTAACCTAACAAGGATGCTTTGCAATGCATTATGATGACATGGCAGATTAATTAGCACTATAACACCCGGGGTGTTACAGCCCTTCCCCCTTAAAGAAATCTCGTCCCGAGATTTAAAGCCTTGAGTTAAGTAATGGAAAAGGAAACGTGTCAAGCAAACACGTCCAAGACTTGTCTACAAAACAGGTAGGGGTTTTCTGCATTACAAAGATTTGAAAAGGATAGGTTACAGTTTAAAGAAGAAATTGCAACCTAGATAGAAGCAAAAAACTCCGAGAAATTCTCCAACAGATAATCTTCCGATTCCCATGTGGCTTCCTCTTCTGAATGTTGATTCCATTGTATCATGTACCATTTAGTTGTTCTACTTCGGGTAACACGATCTTTTTGATCCAAAACTCAGACAAGATATTCAGAATATGTCAAATCAGGCTCAAGTTCAACTCCATCAACATCAACAACTTGATCAGGCACTTGAAGACACTTCTTCAATTGCGATACATGAAATACATTATGCACGGCTGACAGCTGTTCAGGCAACTTTAACTTATATGCTACATGTCCACATTTTTCAACAATTTGAAATGGGCCAATATAACGTGGTGCGAGTTTGCCTTTGACTCCAAATCGGTTAACTCCCTTCATGGGTGATACTTTCAAATAAACATAATCCCCTACTTGAAATACCAAAGGTCTACGCCTTTTATCAGCATAACTCTTTTGTCTGGACTGAGCAACTTTCAAATTATTCTGGATCTGTCTAACTTTTTCTTCTATTTGTTTCACAAGATCAACACCGAAAAACCAC
The DNA here is from genome assembly GCA_022457205.1 of Saccharum spontaneum. Lineage (NCBI taxonomy): Eukaryota > Viridiplantae > Streptophyta > Magnoliopsida > Poales > Poaceae > Saccharum > Saccharum spontaneum. The sequence continues at coordinate 45,815,885 of CM039606.1, forward strand.
CTTTCTCCCACTTCGGACCAATTCAATGGAGTTCTGCACCTGCGGCCATACAACGTGTGGCGGAATCGCCCAGTTTAGCACGCTTTCAGGGCGCTTGCCTTCCACTAGGCACTAAGAGCCCTGAAAGTGAGCTACACCAGATGATTCCGTTGAGCACACCCGACGGGAGAACTCGAACGCTCCACATTTCTCACCCGGGATCCAATAATGAGTACAAACTTACAAAACTTAGTCCATTTCATACAATACAGAGTCTCAGAAATAGTTATTACAATACCAGAGGTTCAGAGTGCAATAATTAACAGCGGAAATAAAATAACATCTAGCGGAAGCGATGAGAATCCGTCTGTGCCCACCAGAAGAATCCTTCACACAAGACAAACCTGCTCAAAGTGCACCTGCAACGGGGGTAAAAATAAACCCTGAGTACACAATGTAATCGCAAGACTTACCCGACTGGGAATTTTATTTCCCGACTCTCAAGGATCATGATAGGCTTTATGGCTTGTGGGTTTCTTGTATGCGGAAAGCAGCACTAAGAGTGTGTCAGTAATTTCTTAACTTTTAGAAGCCGTATTTTATTCATTAACCAATATTCTATGTAAGCACCTACGCTATAATCAAGCAAGAGTTGAGCAAAACAGAATCATTTCTCCCTCTCTCGATTTTCAGTTCTTACTACGATGCCAGAGCGTAGTCAAGCCGTACCGTCACGCAGAAATGGCGATTCGCGAATCAATGTGCCTGGCTGGGTACCCTGAAAAACACACGCCCCGCTTGTACCCCAGGCACAAACAAGACCAACCCGTTCCCCTCCTGTCACAGGTTTCCAGGTCCCCGTCCAAACTTGGACTCCTAGCTCCCGCATTCGAGGCCGGCCTCAATACGGTGCTAAGACCTCCACCTATCCCCGCCTCCAATCAGTCGGTCCGGAAAGAGCCGGAGCCCATGACAAGAGAGTAACAAGTCTTCCTATCCCCCATCCGCTAATATGTGCTCGGGATAAGGAGATCTGTGACTTGACCAGGGTCCATGCAACGAACGGTCCTTAATTGACACGGACAGGGAAACAGTGCAACCCAATTGTGCCCCGTGGCCGCGGGACACAACTCGCTACACCCACCAAAAACCATACCACATCCCTGCCCGGTCGCCATTTCCTTTCCACCATTTTACCCAAAATGTAAGAATCATCAGGGTAACTCCCTATTGTGAGCAACGACAGGTTACTCACCCTACCGATGATCCTAAGCGAAGCAACTATACGATCCTGTACTAGTAAGACTCATGGGTATAAATATATATGCATGTGGGTATCATAGAAATTCCTATAACTTAAATGCACAACATTTAAATATATATCAGATTTGCAAAAAAAAAGGGTTATGCACCGGGGCCTGCCTTGGGCAGGTGCACAGTTAGAGGTGTCAGAAGCGGGCGGCTCCTGGAACTCCTCAGGTACGAAGACCTCCTCCTCGTACTCCTCGATGACCTCCTCGTAGTCCGGCTCCTCCACTGCCACGTACTCGACTCCCTCGTGATCTACATGCATGCAATGATAGGACCACACTTAAAAGGTGACAACAGTAACTCTAATAGCTAATATGCTAAGCTATCATTCTTTCAACTAACAAGGTTGACTTGATGCAAAACGACCCCAGCAACTATCAAGCGCACCACTTTCTGATTACCGATTTACTACAGGCACTACTTCGGGAAAAATTAGCTACCCTAACAAACAAGCTCTTTGATGGCCATAAAAATTACAGTAAGCATCTAACAATATTAAGCATCTACTGTAAAAATTTTTAGAGCCAGGGCTATCCTAGATTTGCCACGAAAATTCTTACAAAATTTGGTTGCAGTACTAAACGTCGCTTTACGCATTAATTTAAACGACCGAACAACACTACAGCACCGCACAACATAAAATTACTATCTGACAGTGCATGAATTTAGAAAGTCAACAAAAGTGGTTTCACGATTTTTGGACATCTATACAAGTCGCAAAAATTCGTAAAAGATTGCTTCGCAAACTAAATTACCAAGGCATTCTAAAATCCCTAAGGTGGGAAACCCAAACTCCCGGCGCGGCCCACTCGCGCACAGCGCCGCGCGCGCCCACAGCCAGCAAGGTCCGGCCCGAGAACGCGGGGCGGCCCACTACCGCGCAAAGCGGCCCGCGGCCGAGAGGAGCCCGCGCGCTCTGGTGGTTTCACAGAAAACACCCCGGACTTAATCGAATTCAAGCCGCGCTCCAAACTACTATTACCCCTCTCAGAGATCTTGCACTCAAGTCCCTGCAGTAACCCATCCTCACCACGCCTCGGTCCCTGACCGTCCCCGCGCACTCCGGCGCGGCGGAGACGGCACCGAGCGGCTACGCCGGCCAACCCAAACCCTCCCCGCCCAAGCTATCGGGCCGAACAGCACCTATGACCCTACCGCGTACCCTAGGCGAAGCTACAGCGGCGGTGAAACATCCAGGCAAGGTGGCCACGGTGAGCGGCTGCCCGCGGCGGCGGCGCGACTTCTCCGACCAACTAAGACCTCTGCGCGGCAAGACAAGGATGCCAGAGCATTAGGGGCTTGCCCCGGATACCGCCGAATCGCTTGCAGGAGCCAAGGTGCGACGTAGAGGGCTGGCCACGTGCGACCCGAAGGGTGCGGCGGTGCTCCGGGACGGCGCGGACACACCACCGATGGCTCGTCGTCGAAGGGCCTCCGGGGTGGTGCGCAAGGTGAAAAGGGGGTTGTGGTAGGCCTATCAACGCACCCAATTTCAGGATTCTGGCGAACGGGGAGGACTACCACGGTGCACGGTCGAGCGCGGCCTTAATGGCGTGCGGGCCAGAAAACTCCAAAATGGAGCACAGTGGGGCCTAATTGGAGGCGAGGTGAGTTCGAACGGTAAGATCACCTGGTGACGAAACCACCAGCGTGGAAGATTTGCCGATGGTGGCCCCTCCCGACGGCTTGCCAGCAGCGGCCCTAGCGGCCAGGCGGATAGAGGAAAAGAGATGGGGGCCAAACACGTCGGCGCTCGGTCACATCCATGGCCAACGTGGAGTCACCCAGGTGCGTGCGATCAGACGGAGGAGCAGCGTGGCGTGTTTTCGCGACCACCGACCGGCTAGCGGCGGTGTCGGGGTCGGCGCTGACACAACACCCGCTGACCCCAGTGGCGAGCGCGGCGTCGTGCGCAACAAGGAAGGAGAAAGAGAGGGCGGCAGCAGCAAGGCCCAAACGCACACGCGAGCGGCCAGGGAGTCAACCGCAGCAGTGCGACGAAGAGAGGGGGGCGGGGGGGGGGGGGGCGGCACCACGCGACACACACAGACTGAGCCGGCAACCGCGCTGCGTGGTGACCCCGAGTGGTGACCGTGCTCAGGGAGGCAGCAGGCGACGTCTGCACGCGTGCACGAGTTTTAAAGCTCCGAAAACTTCTAATCGGTGACGACCAACCCAGAACCACCCTTGCCAAACCCGAGACGACCTATGAGGCTACCAACCCGAGCTAACACACCGCAACCCTTCCTAACTCAAAATCGCAAACGAAGACGCTCAACACGGTAGTGCCAGGCAGTCCTAGACTTGAGGTTTTCTAAGTGCTTTAAGTTGGAAAGAAGTACTGAGCTGCATTTCCCAGCCACTGGAATGGTAGCTATCGACTGAAAAACTTTACAACACAAGTGCACAACCTCTGCACACTTAGCACTTCACATTTTATTTAGGGTCCGCACATATGTTTTATAGCATTCTCACTCAATCAAAATTAGTTTCCAACCTTAGTTGATATAATCCAGTTATTACGTCAATCTTCCAATTAACATTTGTGTTAGCTATTAGGATTACCAAGCGATTCTACGCATTTCAACATTAAGCAAAAACAAAAGAAAAAGATGCGTATGCTCAGCTTAGATGCATGTTACACGCGGTAACACCCAAGGTGTTACAGCTCTACCCCCCTAAAAGAAAATCTCGACCCGAGATTTCCCGTGCCTAGTGTGGAGAAAAGGATAGGGAAAACTTTCACTGAACGGTTTACCTTCAGGGGCTAGATAAGAGATGGGGATAGTGCTTCAAGATATAACTCTCAAGTTCCCACGTTGCTTCCTCTTCCGAATGACGCTGCCACTGGACCTTGAAAAATTTCACCACGCTATTCCTGGTCACTCTCTCTTTTTCGTCCAAGATTTTTACTGGATGTTCCTCGTAAGAAAGGTCCGGTTGAAGGGAAAGTCCTTCAATTTCTACTGCCTCAGTGGGAACCCGCAAACACTTTTTCAACTGGGACATATGAAAAACATCATGGACAGCTGACAAAATATCCAGGAGTTGAATGCGATAGGCCACGGGACCACGCCGGGCCAAAACCTTGTAGGGCCCAACATAGCGTGGGGCTAGCTTCCCACGGACACCAAAACGATGCACACCTTTCATGGGAGACACCTTGAGATACACATAATCCCCAACTTCAAACTCCAAGGACCTCCTTCTCTTGTCTGCATAGGTTTTCTGTCGGTTTTGTGCTGCCTTTAAATGACTACGGATAATCCCAACCTTCTCTCTTGCTTCAAGCACAAAGTCGGGCCCGAAATAACCACGGTCTCCCACCTCAACCCAGTTGAGTGGGGTTCTGCATTTCTTGCCATACAGAGCCTCAAAAGGTGCCATCTAGATGCTCTCTTAATAACTGTTATTATAAGAAAACTCGGCCAACTTCAAACACTCATCCCACTTTTCCGGAAAAGAGATGACACAAGCTCTCAACATATCTTCAAGCACTTGATTCACCCTCTCAGTCTGACCATCGGTCTAGGGATGATAGGCCGAACTTCTAAGAAGACGCGTACCCAGGCATTCTTGGAGTTGTATCCAAAAACGCGACATGAAAACGGCTCCACGGTCAGAAACAATAGTAAGCGGAACTCCATGAAGGGTCACAATGCGATCAAAATACAGCTTGGCATACTGCGAGGCTGTATACCTCGTACCCACTGGAAGAAAATGAGCAGTCTTAGTGAGGCAATCCACAATGACCCAAATAGAATCATGGCCCTTGGCGGTGCGAAGTAATCCTATAATAAAATCCATGGAAATATCCTCCCACTTTCAGACCGGAATGGGCAAAGGCTATAGAAAACCCGGCCTCCGCAGATGGTCTGCCTTAACTCTTCCACAAATATCACACTCAGCAATGAACTTGGTAATATCCTGCTTCATGTAGGACCACCAATACAACTGGCGCAAATCGTGGTACATTTTGTTACTCCCCGGGTGAATAGATAACTTAGATTGGTGGGCTTCCTCCAGAATCTTCCTTCTAATCTCCTCATTACTGGGAACCACTAATCGGTTCTTGTACTTCACCACACCTTGCTCATCGATGCTAAAGTGCGGACCACGCCCTTCAGACATCAATTTCTTGATGTGGGGAATCTCCAAGTCATCATACCTTTGCTCCGCAATGATTTGCTCAAGTAACTCAGAGACTAAAGCAATCTGTGCCAACACCGCAGAGTGAGAGAGAGGCACGGACTCTTCCTCAAGCACGTGTGACTTACGGCTCAAAGCATCAGCCACCACATTAGCTTTTCCCGGATGATAATGGACCTCCAAGTTGTAATCTTTAATTAACTCAAGCCATCTCCTCTGCCTCAGATTCAACTCAGGTTGAGTAAAAATATATCTAAGGCTCTTATGGTCCGTAAAAATATGCACTTTATTCCCCAACAAATAGTGTCTCTAAATTTTTAGAGCATGCACCACTGCAGCTAGCTCTAAATCATGGGTTGGGTAATTTACTTCGTGCTTTTTCAGCTGGCGCGAAGCATATGCTATCACACGCCCCTCCTGCATAAGCACGCACCCAAGCCCAGTCCTGGAGGCATCACAATAAACATCAAAAGGCTTCTCAATATCTGGTTGAGCCGAACAGGAGCTGAGGTAAGGAACTTCTTCAAGGCCTGAAAAGCTTCTTCACAAGCCGAACTCCATACAAACTTGGCATCCTTCTGAAGTAACTTGGTCATAGGTTGGGCTATTTTAGAGAAATCTGGAATGAAACGCCGATAGTATCCGGCAAGACCCAAAAACTATCGGATCTGATGCACGGAGGCAGGAGACCTCCAATCCAACACATCCTGAACCTTGCTAGGATCCACAGACACACCTTCAGGGGTCAGAACATGTCCCAAGAACTGAACTCGATCCAACCAAAACTCACACTTGCTGAACTTAGCGTACAGCTTGTGCTCTCGCAACCGGGTCAGTACGGTGCGGAGATGCCGTGCATGCTCTTCTTCATTCTTGGAATAAATCAAGATGTCGTCGATGAAGACCACTACAAACTTATCCAACTCCGGCATAAAGACTGAATTCATGAGATACATGAAAAATGCAGGGGCATTTGTGAGACCGAAAGACATGACTAGGTACTCATACAACCCATACCTAGTAGAAAAAGCTGTCTTTGGTATATCTTGTGGCCGGATCTTTATCTGATGATATCCCGACCGAAGATCTATTTTTGAGAACACCTTTGCCCCAGCCAACTGATCAAACAAGGCATCAATACGAGGCAAAGGGTACTTGTTCTTAATGGTCACCGCGTTGAGGGGACGGTAATCCACACACATGCGAAGAGTGCCATCCTTCTTCTTCACAAAAATGGCAGGACAACCCCAAGGTGAAGAACTAGGACGGATGAACCCTTTATTCCGCAATTCTTCTAACTGCTTCTTCATTTCAGCTAACTCCTTCGGTGCCATACGGTAGGGACGTCGGGAAATAGGAGCAGTGCCAGGCTCTAACTCAATGGTGAACTCCACATCCCTATCCGGTGGTAACCCAGGCAGATCATCAGGAAAAACATCTGGGAACTCACAGACCACTGGAATAGAGGTGAGATCAGAAGAGACTTCCACATTTGCAGCAACTGGCGAAGTGAGTTCCGAGGGAATGAGAAGAGACATCCTATCCTCAGACCCAGGAAGTCGCAACTCAACAACCCTCCGCTTAAGGTCCAACACTACCCCGTAAACCTTCAGCCAGTTCATGCCCAGTATTGCATCAATGCCATGCCCAGGTAGCAACATGAACTGAAGGCGATAACTATGGGTGGCTAGCACTAAACTGATAGTATCCGTCCGGGTGTTGATAAACATGTTCGCATCCGGAGTGCTGATTCTATAGGCCTTAGGGATGGCCATAATAGGTAGATTATGCCTCTCCGCATACCCCATGCTCATAAATGAATGCGATGCTCCAGAATCAAATAACACAAGTGCTAGATGAGAGTTGATGGTGAACATACCAGCCATCACAGGTTGATCCTGCAATATTTCCTCGGCCTCCGTATAGTTCAACTGTCCTGAACGGCTCACTGGGGCTTTCTTCTTGATAACCGTCCTCTTGATCAGGCGAGAGTTGGCAGACGGCTGGGCAGACTGAATAGGCCGGTTCTCGAGACACTCCCGAGCAAAGTGGCCCTCCTTGCCACACTTGAAACAGCTAGTAGACTTGACCATCTGTCCTTGACGAGGTGGAAACTGCTGTCCCTGTGGCTGTTGCACCAGCTGGGAAGGTGCACGGTACTGAGTCGTCGGAGCCTGACGAGTCTGCTGAGGCTGTCGAGACGGCTGTCCACCAGGGGAATGGTAGGACATCCTCTTAACAACCTGCATCTTCTGCGCCTGTTGGTGACCAGAAGACCCAGAAATTCCCCGCTTCAGGTCCAAGAACTCCGAGAGCTTCCGGTTCAGAACGCCCACCGGAATGAAGTACTCTCGGAACGCGGCAGTGAACTCCTGCCAGGTCACCCGGTGGTCCGCCTGCTGCATGGCGTTAAAGGTATCCCACCAAGCGCTGGCAGGCCCCAGCAGCTGCTGTGCGGCGAAGCGCACCTTCTGCTCATCGGTCACCGTGAGCAGCAGAAACTTTTGCTCCAGCACACGAAGCCAATGCTCCGCGTCCAGAGGCTCTGCAGTCGGCGCGAACGTGGGCGGGTTAGTCTTCAAGAAGTCCTGATACGAACAGGGCCTCTCAAGACCATGGGCACCGCCCCCGTCCCCACCGTTGCCACTAGGACCCCCACGGGCGAGGCCACCGACAGCCTGTGCCATCAGCTCCAAGGCACGGGCCGTCTCACGGCGAGAAGCTAACAACTCCGCCATCATCTCTGCTTGAGTCATCAGAGGCGGCGGTGGCGGTGGAAGAGGAGCCAAGCGTGGGGCGTCGTGACTCTCCCCGACATTCTCGTGACCATTCTCCGGGTCGCGTCCCTCTAGGTCACAACCCGCTCCAGCGCTGGTACTCCCGTGATCAGACCCAGCTGCCCCGCTACCGGACCTCAGGTTCATCTGTAACAGATAAGAACCAACCATTAGGGCACTTCTCCCGATTTAGAGAACGAGACTGGGACGATGATACGGCCTTCGAAAGGATTAAAGCAATTCATTTTAATTCTTATTCTACCCTGTTACTATCTGTGATTATCGTGAAGGGGTTTTTAAATTAACCAGGTTTTTTTAACTTTGGGATGCATGCATCGCCCTACACGCTCACTCAAGCCAGAAATATAGCGGCCTTTCGCTAAACTTTGGCATATCGTACACTCACTTCCGAAACTAGCGTTTCCATACGCAACGTAAGTTAGTGTACCTGCAGAAGATAGTTAGGAAAAACAGTGCCACTATCCTAGTAAACCATATTGCTAGGGCTTAATACTTAACTACGTCGACTTTACCGCATCCTAATTTTTATAAACCTTTTGTTGATCAAATTTTTAAGCCTTTTGAAATAGGTGATTTAGCTTGTAAGCTCATTATTGGCTCTGGTACCACCTGTGGCAGAATCGCCCAGTTTAGCACGCTTTCAGGGCGCTTGCCTTCCACTAGGCACTAAGAGCCCTGAAAGTGAGCTACACCAGATGATTCCGTCGAGCACACCCGACGGGAGAACTCGAACGCTCCACATTTCTCACCCGAGATCCAATAATGAGTATAAACTTACAAAACTTAGTCCATTTCATACAATACAGAGTCTCAGAAATAGTTCTTACAATACCAGAGGTTCAGAGTGCAATAATTAACAGCGGAAATAAAATAACATCTAGCGGAAGTGATGAGAATCCGTCTGTGCCCACCAGAAGAATCCTTCACACAAGACAAACCTGCTCAAAGTGCACCTGCAACGGGGGTAAAAATAAACCCTGAGTACACAATGTACTCGCAAGACTTACCCGACTGGGAATTTTATTTCCCGACTCTCAAGGATCATGATAGGCTTTATGGCTTGTGGGTTTCTTGTATGCGGAAAGCAGCACTAAGAGTGTCCGTAATTTCTTAACTTTTAGAAGCCGTATTTTATTCATTAACCAATATTCTATGTAAGCACCTACGCTATAATCAAGCAAGAGTGTAGCAAAACAGAATCATTTCTCCCTCTCTCGATTTCCAGTTCTTACTACGATGCCAGAGCGTAGTCAAGCCGTACCGTCACGCAGAAACGGCGATTCGTGAATCAATGTGCCCAGCTGGGTACCCCAAAAACACATGCCCCACTTGTACCCTAGGCACAAGCAAGACCAACCCGTTCCCCTCCTGTCACAGGTTTCCAGGTCCCCGTCCAAACTTGGACTCCTAGCTCCCGCATTCGAGGCCGGCCTCAATACGGTGCTAAGACCTCCACCTATCCCCGCCTCCAATCAGTCGGTCCGAAAAGAGCCGGAGCCCATGACAAGAGAGTAACAAGTCTTCCTAGCCCCCATCCGCTAGTATGTGCTCGGGATAAGGAGATCTGTGACTTGACCAGGGTCCATGCAACGAATGGTCCTTAATTGACACGGACAGGGAAACAGTGCAACCCAATTGTGCCCCGTGGCCGCGGGACACAACTCGCTACACCCACCAAAAACCATACCACATCCCTGCCCGGTCGCAATTTCCTTTCCACCATTTTACCCAAAATGTAAGAATCATCAGGGTAACTCCCTATTGTGAGCAACGACAGGTTACTCACCCTACCGATGATCCTAAGCGAAGCAACTATACGATCCTGTACTAGTAAGACTCATGGGTATAAATATATATGCATGTGGGTATCATAGAAATTCCTATAACTTAAATGCACAACATTTAAATATGTATCAGATTTGCAAAAAAAAAGGGTTATGCACCGGGGCTTGCCTTGGGCAGGTGCACAGTTAGAGGTGTCAGAAGCGGGCGGCTCCTGGAACTCCTCAGGTACGAAGACCTCCTCCTCGTACTCCTCGATGACCTCCTCGTAGTTCGGCTCCTCCACTGCCACGTACTCAACTCCCTCGTGATCTACATGCATGCAATGATAGGACCACACTTAAAAGGTGACAACAGTAACTCTAATAGCTAATATGCTAAGCTATCATTCTTTCAACTAACAAGGTTGACTTGATGCAAAACGACCCCAGCAACTATCAAGCGCACCACTTTCCGATTACCGATTTACTACAGGCACTACTTCGGGAAAAATTAGCTACCCTAACAAACAAGCTCTTTGATGGCCATAAAAATTACAGTAAGCATCTAACAATATTAAGCATCTACTGTAAAAATTTTTAGAGCCAGGGCTATCCTAGATTTGCCACGAAAATTCTTACAAAATTTGGTTGCAGTACTAAACGTCGCTTTACGCATTAATTTAAACGACCGAACAACACTACAGCACCGCACAACATAAAATTACTATCTGACAGTGCATGAATTTAGAAAGTCAACAAAAGTGGTTTCACGGTTTTTGGACATCTATACAAGTCGCAAAAATTCGTAAAAGATTGCTTCGCAAACTAAATTACCAAGGCATTCTAAAATCCCTAAGGTGGGAAACCCAAACTCCCGGCGCGGCCCACCCGCGCACAGCGCCGCGCGCGCCCACAGCCAGCAAGGTCCGGCCCGAGAACGCGGGGCGGCCCACTACCGCGCAAAGCAGCCCGTGGCCGAGAGGAGCCCGCGCGCTCTGGTGGTTTCACAGAAAACACCCCTGACTTAACCGAATTCAAGCCGCGCTCCAAACTACTATTACCCCTCTCAGAGATCTTGCACTCAAGTCCCTCCAGTAACCCATCCTCACCACACCTCGGTCCCTGACCGTCCCCGCGCACTCCGGCGCGGCGAAGACGGCACCGAGCGGCTATGCCGGCCAACCCAAACCCTCCCCGCCCAAGCTATCGGGCCGAACAGCACCTACGACCCTACCGCCTACCCTAGGCGAAGCTACAGCGGCGGTGAAACATCCAGGCAAGGTGGCCACGGCGAGCGGCTGCCCGCGGCGGCGGCGCGACTTCTCCGACCAACTAAGACCTCTGCGCGGCAAGACAAGGATGCCAGAGCATTAGGGGCTTGCCCCGGATACCGCCGAATCGCTTGCAGAAGCCAAGGTGCGACGTAGAGGGCTGGCCACGTGCGACCCGAAGGGTGCGGCGGTGCTCCAGGACGGCGCGGACACACCACCGATGGCTCGTCGTCGAAGGGCCTCCGGGGTGGTGCGCAAGGTGAAAAGGGGGTTGTGGTAGGCCTATCAACGCACCCAATTTCAGGATTCTAGCGAACGGGGTGGACTGCCACGGTGCAAGGTCGAGCGCGGCCTTAATGGCGTGCGGGCCTTAATTGGAGGCGACGTGAGTTCGAACGGTAAGATCACCTGGTGACGAAACCACCAGCGTGGAAGATTTGCCGATGGTGGCCCCTCCCGACGGCTTGCCAGCAGCGGCCCTAGCGGCCAGGCGGATAGAGGAAAAGAGATGGGGGCCAAACATGTCGGCGCTCGGTCACATCCATGGCCAACGTGGAGTCACCCAGGTGCGTGCGATCAGACGGAGGAGCAGCGTGGCGTGTTTTCGCGGCCACCGACCGGCCAGCGGCGGTGTCGGGGTCGGCACTGACACAACACCCGCTGACCCCAGTGGCGAGCGCGGCGTCGTGCGCAACAAGGAGAAAGAGAGGGCGGCAGCAGCAAGGCCCAAACGCACACGCGAGCGGCCAGGGAGTCAACCGCAGCAGTGCGACGAAGAGAGGGGGGCGGGGGGGGGGGCGGCACCACGCGACACACACAGACAGAGCCGGCAACCGCGCTGCGTGGTGACCCCGAGTGGTGACCGCGCTCAGGGAGGCAGCAGGCGACGTCTACACGCGTGCATGAGTTTTAAAGCTTCGAAAACTTCTAATCGGTGACAACCAACCCAGAACCACCCTTGCCAAACCCGAGATGACCTATGAGGCTACCAACCTGAGCTAACACACCGCAACCCTTCCTAACTCAAAATCGCAAACGAAGACGCTCAACACGGTAGTGCCAGGCAGTCCTAGACTTGAGGTTTTCTAAGTGCTTTAAGTTGGAAAGAAGTACTGAGCTACATTTCCCAGCCACTGGAATGGTAGCTATCGACTGAAAAACTTTACAACACAAGTGCACAACCTCTGCACACTTAGCACTTCACATTTTATTTAGGGTCCGCACATATGTTTTATAGCATTCTCACTCAATCAAAATTAGTTTCCAACCTTAGTTGATATAATCCAGTTATTACGTCAATCTTCCAATTAACATTTGTGTTAGCTATTAGGATTACCAAGCGATTCTACGCATTTCAACATCAACATTAAGCAAAAACAAAAGAAAAAGATGCGTATGCTCAGCTTAGATGCATGTTACACGCGGTAACACCCAAGGTGTTACACAACGCTTCAAACGGTGCCATTTTTATACTCTCTTGATAACTATTATTATAGGAGAATTCTGCTAATGGTAAACATTCATCCCCTTGATCTCGAAAAGTGAGAGCACAGGATCTCAACATATCTTCTAGGATTTAATTTACTCTTTCAGTCTGTCTCGAAGTCTGAGGATGATAGGCTGAGCTATGTATAACTTTGGTGCCCATTGACATATGTAACTCCATCCAGAATTTGGAGACGAATTGTGGACCTCTATCAGATACAATGGTTCTTGGTACCCCATGAAGACTCAGAATCCGCTCAAAGTACAATTTTGCAAGTGTCACAGTAGAGTGTTTCACTTTTACTGGAAGAAAATGTGCTAATTTAGTAAGTCGATCTATAATGACCCAGATTGAATCAAACCCCCTTGAAGTTGTGGGTAAACCAGTAATAAAATCCATGCCGATATCATCCCACTTCCAAGACGGAATGGGCAATGGTTGCAACATCCCTGCTGCCTTCAGACGTACAGCCTTTACTCTTCGACATGTATCACATCTGGCAACATACTTCGCAATCTCAATTTTCATTTTTGTCCACCAGAATCTCTGTTTCAAATCCTGATACATCTTATTACTCCCTGGATGAATAGAAAACCTTGTACTATGTGCTTCATCAAGAATGAGCTGACGTAACTCTGGAACCTTTGGAACCACTAGCCGGTTCTTAAACCACAACACATCTGCATCATCAATACTGAAATCTATCTGTTGACCTGTTTTAACTTTTTCTTTGATGTAAGCTATTCCGGAATTATTTCTCTGAGCAGATACAATCTGATCTTTGATTGTTGATTCTACTGTGACATTAGTCAACTGACCTTGTTGAACTATTCCAATATTCAACTTTTCCAATTCGTAACACAAACTGTAATCCATTGGCTTCACAGTCATACAATTGCAATGATTCTTTCTACTGAGTGCATCAGCAACAACATTTGCTTTTCTAGGGTGATAGTGTACTTCCAAATTATAATCCTTTATCAACTCAAGCCACCTTCTTTGTCTCATATTCAATTCTGACTGAGTAAAGATATACTTTAAGCTCTTGTGATCTGTATACATGTGGCAAGTATTACCTAACAAGTAATGACGCCAGATTTTCAATGCATGAACCACAGCTGCTAGTTCAAGATCATGTGTCGGATAATGCTCTTCATGGCGCTTCAACTGTCTCGAGGCATAAGCAATGACTCTGCCTTCTTGCATCAATACACAACCAAGGCCAATGCCCGAGGCATCACAGTAAACATCAAATGGTTTTTCTATATCTGGCTGTGCTAAGACTGGAGCAGTTGTCAATGACTTCTTTAGAATTCTAAAAGCTTTCTCACATTCTGGAGACCATATGAACTTAGTTTGATTCTTCAACAACTCTGTGATTGGCTTGGCTACCTTTGAAAAGTCAGGTATGAATCGACGGTAATAACCTGCCATTCCTAGAAAATTTCGGACTTTATGAACTGAGATTGGTGGCTTCCAATTCAAAATATCTTTCACCTTGCCAGGATCCACTGCTACTCCTTCAGCTAACAACACATGGCCTAAGAATTGCACTTCTCTTAACCAAAACTCACATTTACTGAACTTGGCATACAGTTGATGATCTCTCAAACGATTCAGAACAACCCTAAGATGTTCAACATGCTCTTCTTCACTTTTGGAGTACACCAGGATATCATCAATAAACACAACCACAAACTTGTCAAGCTCCGGCATGAAAACTGAATTCATCAGATACATGAAATGTGCCGGTGCATTGGTGAGACCAAAAGACATAACTAGGTACTCATACAGTCCATATCTGGTGGTGAATGCAGTCTTTGGGATATCTTCAGGTCGAATCTTGATTTGATGGTACCCTGATCGAAGATCGATCTTTGAAAATACCTTTGCCCCCGCAAGCTGATCAAAGAGTAGATCAATGCGAGGCAACGGATATTTGTTCTTAATGGTTACTTCATTCAGCGGTCGATAATCAACACACATCCTTAAAGTCTGATCTTTCTTTTTGACAAAAAGAGCTGGACATCCCCATGGTGAGGAACTGGGTCTGATAAAACCTTTGTCACGTAACTCTTGCAATTGATCCTTGAGTTCTGCCAATTCATTGGGTGGCATTCTGTAAGCTCTCCGGGATATTGGGGCAGTACCCGGTTTTAACTCAATTACAAACTCTACATCTCTGTCTGGTGGCAGACCTGGTAGATCATCTGGAAACACATCTGGAAATTCACAGACTACCGGTATATCACAAATCTCCTGTACTGAAGTTGCACATAACCTTTCAACTGTTCTCTTTGGGATAGGAAGTTAGATAAGAAGATGAGATTTATTATCTAACAGGTTCAACCTTATAGTTCTGTGCAATACATCTATAAGAGCTCCTCTTTGGTACATCCAATTCATACCCAAGATTACATCTATATCCTGTTTCTGTAATATTATCATTGAGGTAGAAAATATATGCCCACCTAACTATATAGGTACGTCACGTACCATTTCCTTAGTACACAGTCGTCCCCCGGGCGACTGGATAAAGAAATCTTCTTGCGTTCCCATAATTAGAATGTCATGCTTAACAACAAAGGTGCGATTTATGAATGTATGCGATGCACCTGAATCAAATAACAGTACTGCTGGATGATTAGCAACAGGGAACATACCCATCATAACAGGTTCTCCCTCTGGGATTGCACTTGCTTGAGTATAGAATACACGTTCGGTCTTCTTCTTCTCACCCTTACCCTTCTGAACATTCAGATTATTGTTCTTGCTCTGAGGTTGTTGCTGTTGTGGTACGGGAGCTCTGGGATAGTTGGGATTGTACTGCCTTGGATACGGGCAGTCCTTGGAAAAGTGACCTGGCTTTCCACAATTGTAGCAGGGAAAGTTATGGGTGGCTGGAGTCTGGTTTCGAATACCAGGGGCATTCGGCTGTTGTATAAATTGCGGGGTTGCGGCAGGACGGAAAAACATCTGCGGCTAAGCTTGGTATTGCTGTGGACGATAAGTTGGGCAGAAATGGTTCTGAGGGTGGTAAATAAACTTCTGGCGCTTCTTAATGCCGCTAGACGGGCTTGAAAACACTGGCTTCTTTTTCTTCGACTCTTTGTGCAGTCGGGACTTCTCTTCTGACGCAATAGCCACATTGACTATCTCATGGTAAGTGGCATTATAGCAGGTGACCAATGCTTCCTGGATTCTGGTACTCAAACCTCTCATGAAACAACTTTTCTTCTTCGCATCGGTGTTCACATATTCCGCTGCATACTGGGACAGATGATTGAATTTGCCCACATACTGCAGAACTATCTGGTTCCCTTGCTTCAGCGAGAGAAACTCCTCTAGCTTCATGGCCATGACACCATCTGGGATATAATGTGCTCTGAAGGCTTCATGAAACTCCTGCCAAGTGACACGGTGGCCAGCAGGCCGTGCGGCGACCAGATTCGCCCACCACGCCCCTGCGGCACCTCTAAGCTGCTGCGCTGCAAACACGGGCTTCTGGTGCTCCGTGCACTGTAACAGTTCAAACTTTTGCTCCATGGTACGGAGCCAGTCATCAGCCTCTAGTGGCTCATCTGCCTTTGAGAACACTGGTGGACGGGTATCGGTGAAATCCACATAAGTGGTTTCCCCTCCATTGTTACGACCTCGACGACCCTGATTTCCATTCTGATTCTGATTCTGATTCTGAGCCAACAGGGTAGTGGCATTAACCAGTGCGGCAATAGCTTCTGCCAAGGTGGGTGGAAATGGTGGGGGATTCGGAGTATTGTCCCCTTACTGGGAAGTTCCAGTACCGTCCATCTGTTGTACACAAACCATATTTATTTACATCGCTTTATTGAATTAAAAAGCAGTTAGTACAGTACTTGTATACACACAAACTTATCTTACATTATTTCATTACAAACTTGCTCGCAAGCAAGAAACTACCCACTAAGGTTCTTAGAAAGCAGGAAAGACTACTCTGTTACACAACCATCCACGTCGGCCCTTCACTCCTCATCATCATCACTGATCACGATCACTCCATCCTCAACCTCTGGAGCACTTGCACCAGTGACATGACTTGCATCATCCCCACTTTCCATCATGGGTTCATCTTCTTCCGGATCCTCTTCATTGTCCTCTCCACCAGGAACAACCACGGCACCAATATCATCTTCTACTGCATGGGGCTGATGATTGGGATTCATCAGATAATTTAGCCTATGGACTTCCTCATGCAGAACTGTGTTGTACTGCTCCAGGTGCGTCACATAAAGCTCCAACTCATGAACACGAGCCCTGGCTTTTGTCTCCTTTTCCAGAGACTCATTCTGGAACTATTTCCAAAAACGCATGTTGCGCTTCAGTCGCTCCACTTCTGATGTAAGCCTTGCAACCTCTGATTCCGAATCCGGGTTTGGATTACGGCTACTGCTTGCTCCATCACCTCTGGTGGCCAACTGATGACGCGGCACTCCTTGCGGACCTGTTTTCTTGCGAGGAGTCGTCTTCACACGTGCCATCCTAAAGCAAGATAGAATTAGGACGATAAGAACAGATAGGGGGATCTAAAGGTTAGCATGAATAGGATTGAACCTTACTTAACCCAAACCACTTTAAAAGGGAAGGTAACTTAAGCAGGTTAATTAAACATGATGCATGCATCGTACTTACGATCTAACAAAAAAGATTAAGTAACACATGCAATCTTTATAACATAGGACACTATACATGATACTTCACTACGAAGCTTTCAAATATGAGCTAAGGAAACTATAGAATAGATTAAGATAAGCAAAAGCAATTTGGACCCAAAATATCAATATTAAGTTTGTTTGACCCAAATTATTTTGAAGTTTTGCAAAGTAATACTACAATAACTCGAGTGATTATGCTCTGGTACCAGCTGTCACAGAACCTCCTAATTACGATGGCCCACAAGTACCCGTCATTGCCATAATGACCTCTGACGGCCGTACTTATGTTCACCATAACTTAAAAGGCCTGCTTTCCTCAGAACAAGATCCAATCATAGGAGTGTTGCAATATTACAACAGTTTATTCAAAATATTCAACAGAGTAAAGTAGCGGAAGTCTTACAATAACTTAGGTTTACAAACCAGTTTTCAAATCTCAAACTTTATGTAACATTATTACAAACCATTAGTAGAGAAGTATCGATAGTAACTTTATTACATCACACAAGCGGGATGCCTTGCCCAAAGGCCACACAGTCTACTCGTCGTCACTTTCTTCAACCACGACGGTCATGCAACAAGGCTCGAAGCAGACTTGTTCATGAACCGCACCTGCAACAAGGGGTTCAACAAACCCTGAGTACGAGAGTACTCAACAAGACTTACCCGACTAAGACAAAGACTCCAAGGGCATGCTAGCTTTAGGGAATCAAGGTACGGGTAATCAAGAATCAAAATTTTTTTTGCAGAAAAGCTTACTAAGGTAAGTCCTTATCTTCAACATTTTACTTTTACCATTGATGGTTCATTAACCAATTCTAAGTGATCCTAATCTAGATCAAAGTAATTATCATCAAAACACTTCTCATTCTTTCTTTCCATTTCAGTTCTTAACTACGATGCAGGACAGGTGATCAAGTCTCCATAACCGAGGAGCAACGACGATTCGAGCCGATTATACCTAGCTGGGGATTCCTAACATCACGACATATGTAGAACCGAATCTACATATATCAACCCTCATTTAGATCTCCCAAAACCAGAACGTGTCCATCGCCACCCGAGAGTACAGTACTCCTCGAACCCGGCCCGATTCTAGCCCCGAGGGTACACGCTACTCCCGCCATCTCTCCACTCCCAGTGCGAGGTTAGACGTTCTCATAATGGAATCACCAACATTTTGGGCTTACCCAAGGCATGAGGCTAGTTGCAAAGTCTCAAAACACAAGCGGGCCATACAACGAACGGTCCTTAACTGACAAGGCGGAAACATTACATTGAGACTCCTTTCTCAATATATGTTAGCAGTGGCCAAACCACCCGCCCGATCTTCTAATTCATTCTCATATTTCAATATTCATTAAGTATGTTGTTATGGTCGAGTAAACATTTCATTTAAAAGCTTAACTTCTAAGCATAGCAAAGCATACTACGCATTTTCAGTAAAACAGGTATCAAGGGTGATATCGCAATAATCAAGGATGATAATGCAGCAATTGGGTTGTCACTCAACTCCTAATTACTTAATGCAGTAAACCATAATATTAATAATAAAACATTTGTAAAATTCAAGGTAGGGTTTAAATGCACCGGGGCTTGCCTTGCTCTGACACGACGACTGACTCAGACTCGAGAACTCCTCCGTCTGGTCCGAAACCCACTGACGATCGCTCTTCTCCGGAGACCTGCTCGATGACTTCGGCTTCTTCGAAAGCGGAAACTACACGAGTACATAACATGCTTTAACATGATGCTCGATGATAAACATGATGCTTGATAAAAACATGCCACGAGTTACGACTTGAGTACAACTTCCCTTCACGGTACAGTCGCAAACCGAAAACCTACTAACTAGTAGCGGCGATTTCCAGCGATACCAGCTTTTAACCTAACAAGTTACTAGCGAGCTCAATCATGAAATTAAGGTGCCAAAGATCACCAAAGGGTAGTGACCTAAGGACATCACTCAATCAAAAGGGCACACAACACTTAAAGTTCTCAAATTAACATTTATTTACTATTTAAATAATTAGGGCATAATTAGAAGTTGATTAAACTTTATCTAAACAAGCTCAAACTTTTTCTATGGGTTAACAATGATTTATAACAATGTCATAATAAATTTCATAATTTTTGGATAAATAAATTAATTATTAAAATTCCTGGAAGTTGCATTTAATCTTTAATGGAACCAATTAATTCTACTGCCCAAAATATTCAAATTCATGATTTAATATTTTTCCTAGATAGTTTATACATTGAGAAGCTTATACAAAAAATTTCATGAATTTTGGAACTCTACACAATTTTTAATGAAATAAACAAATAATAGCACTATTCATTTATTTGAAAAAGAAAAACAAAAACGAAATCGGGCCGATTCTCTTTTTCTCCCGCGGTCCGGCCTAGCCAGACGGCCCGCGTACGCGTGCCCGCGCCCGCACGCGCGCTCGGCCTAGCCGCGCGGCCCAGCAGCGGCCTGCCTCCCTCTCTCTCTCGCTGACGACGCGACCCCACCTGTCATCTCCTTCCTCTCGCTCGCCTGCTCTCTCCCGCGTGCCCGCGCGCTCTCTCGTGGTGGCCGGCCGATGACCGGCGCTTCGGTCGACAAACCGAACTGACCAACACCTTCTACACCACCTCACGACTCCGTTTTGCTACTAAACACCCTGGCTCGAGCTCTAGTGACTAGCGAGCGACGACGATGGCGGCACGGTGGTCACGGAAGCAGCATGCCGGCGACTACAAAGCGGTAGAGGCTAAATTGAAAGGTCGGGAAGCATCAGCGGCTCACCGCGGTTGCAGTGAAGCTCTCAGTGGCGACGGGGAGCGCCTGGAGTGGCCTGGCCACGGGAAGGCGAGGTTGGCGGGCAGTCGCTGGAGGCGAGCACGGGAACAGGCGGTGCGGTGGTTCGGATGCGAGAACGGTGAACTCCGGTGGTCCACGAGGTGCGCGAGGCCGAGGCGGAGCTAGTGGTGCGGTTGGCGTGGCCGGAGACGGCTTGGTGGCGGCAGCGGCGAGCGGCGGAGCTGCGGTGGCGACGGTGGCGAAAACGGAGAAGGTCACGGTGAACGTCGGTATTTATAGCAGGCGATCGCGGCTACAGAGCAGCACTGCTGCGTCGTTGCGCTGGCGATCCAGGTGCGCGCGAGAAGGCCGTGGAAACGGCCACGGCGGCGATCGACCGGCGCCCATGCCGCGCAGTGGCCGACGTCCATTGGCTCGGCACTGTAGCATACCCCCCCCCAAAACTCTGAAATTTGAACTGCTTTTTCAAATTACTTTCAAATTTGTATAGAAACTTAAAAAACTTCCAATGTATGAAATCTTAAGAATTTCAAGCTCTACAAGTTTTGTATTGAACACTTTTTCAAATTCGAACTGAATTTTGAAATTTGAGTTTAAATTCAAAAGGGGACACATTTTTCAGATTTGAAAATTTAGAAATTACTTTTGATTTTATATTGAAACTTCAAAATCTCCAAACGTCAAAGTTGTATATCTTGACCAGACCTACAACTTTCCTGTTCAAAACTTTTTCAAATTAAGCCTCCATTTTGAAATCTTAGTTTGGGGACAAAAATGAGTTAAAACTGAAATTTGTTTATTTTCAAAATTGCTCCACATTTTACACTAAAACTTTGAAAACTCAAAACACCAAAGTTGTAGCCCTTGAAAAGTTCTACAAACTTGGTTTTGAACTTTTTCCCAAATTTTGCTTAGATTTTGAATTATTTCAAAAGGGGTAAAACAAGGTTTTGAAATTTAGGGTTTTCGGAGGGATTTTCAATTGGAATTTGTTGCTACTTTAATTTGTGATTTCTTAGTGATCAAAACCTCACCCAAGGGCATCATTTGGACCAACATGACATGGTTGACCAAATGCCACTCTTGGTTGACCAATTAGCTTTTGAAATTCTTTTACATTTCTCCCCAGATTTGAATTTAAATTTGAATCGGAAAACTCGCGACAAGTTTTGGGACTCCAATTCAAACTCAAATTTGGAGTTTCATTTTAGATGTTGTACTTGAGCTCATACCCTACACTTGACACTAGTGTGCAACACTGTCGCACACCTCAAATTACGCAGGGCATGGAAATATTTGCGACGGCATTCGAAATTAGGGTTTTCGGGTTCTGAGCACACCATTGAGAAACACATTCAACCTAGATAAATAAACTTGTTTTAGTTGATGCATGACAAAGTTAACCTAACAGAGATGCTTTGCAATGCATTATGATGACATGGCAGATTAATTAGCACTATAACACCCGGGGTGTTACAGAAGGGGCGGCAAGCCCACAAAGAGTTGCGTACCCTTCTTGAGTGTGTCGCGGTACAGCAGGCCGAGAGCTCCGTGTCTCGACGACATGGGCCCGAGCTTGACCAGCTCGCACCATCAGCGACACATGAGAAGGAAGCTTCGGTCCTCCCAGAGCAACAGAAAGCGAGGGACAAGCCTCCATCTGTCCATGCCCACGTTGGCCACAACTACGACGCGCGCAATGTTCTCAACGCGCACAAAGGCACAAAGAGGATGGTGCTAACCGTAGTTACCACCCTCGACAGGGCGGCCGCTACGACAGCGGGGAGGACCGGAGCCCATCGCCTAAACCCCCGGGACCATGGATCTTCAGCCAAGACATCCACAATGCGCCATTTCTCGGCGCGGTTTCGGCAACCTGCCAACATCACCAAGTACTCCGGAGAGACAAACCCCAAACTCTATCTTGATGACTACCGCCTCACCTGCCAGCTAGGTAGCGTGGATGACGATCGCTTCATCATTCACGATCTCCCTTTGTTCCTGGCTGACTCAGCGAGAACCTGGCTGGAGCATCTTCTGGCCTGTTGCATCCACAACTGGGCCAACCTCATAAAGATTTTTGTGGGAAACTTCTAGGGTACCTATGTCTGCCCTAGTAACTCCTGGGAGTCTCAGGAGCTATCGCCAAAAGCCGGATGAAACTCTCTGTGAGTACATTCGATGCTTCTCTCGGTAGTGCACCAAGCTGCCCAATGTGACCGACGCCGATATCGTCGGGGCGTTCTTCGTGGGAACCACCTGCAAAGAGCTCATCCATGAGTTGGGGCGCAAGGGCCCATGCACTACCAAGGAGCTCCTAGATATTGCCACCAAGTTTGCCTCCGGTGAGGAGACAGTTGGGGCAATCTTTCATGACACCAAGGGCAAGGAGAAGCGGCAAGAGGATGCCGATGAGGTAGCTCCAGCCGTAACTCCAAGAAAAAGAAGAAGGCTAAGCAGTCGCGCAAGGCCTCCCTTGTGGCTACCGCTGAGTGCAAAAATCTCTGAGCCCCTCCCGAGGGTGGCCCAAGAATTTTTGACGAGATGCTCGAGAAACCGTGCCCATACCACCGGGGCCTGGTCAAACACTCTTAAGTAGTGTGGCGTGATGAAATGCTACCTTTTCAGGGGTGCCTAAGGGAAGGGCGACCCCGGCAAGAGGCCCAAGAAGGACAAGGGTGATAGTAAGGAGAAGGATGACGACTTTCCTGTCGTCAACAACTGTTTCATGATCTTCGGCGATCCCGCGGCCTACGACTCTAGGCACCAGCGCAAGCTGGAACACCGAGAGGTCTATGTCACCGAGCCAGCCACGCTAGCCTTCCTCGACTGGTCCGGGTCTGCCATCACTTTCAACCGCGATGACCACCCGTATCGTGTCCCACAGCCAGGCTGGTACCCGCTTGTTGTCGACCCCATCATCAGCAACACGTGGCTCACCAAAGTACTGATGGATGGAGGCGGTGGCCTCAACATCATGTATGCCGAAACCATTGACGCCATAGGGATCGATCAGACCCAGCTCCGCCCGAGCGGAGCACCTTTCCATGGCATCGTACCGGGGAAACGGGCCCTGCCCCTCGGGTAAATTGACCTACCCGTCGCCTTTGAAGAACCCTCCAACTTTCGAAAGGAAACACTCACCTTTGCGGTGGTGGGGTTTCGTGGCACATATCATGTTGTGCTGGGACGACCATGCTATGCGAAGTTCATCGCTATCCTGAACTACGCCTACCTTAAGCTCAAGATGCTAGGCCCAACGGGGTCATCACCGTTCGCACCACTTACCAGCACGCCTACGAGTGTGATGTTGAGTGCTGTGAGTACGCTGAGGCCATCATAGAGTCCGAGGCACTTGCAGCCGACCTGGAAGCACGCCTCAGGGAGGCGCCCAACCCCAAGTGGTCCACCAGCTCCATTGAACCTGTCGAGGGAGTCAAGGAGGTCCCTCTCGACCCTAGCTGCTCTAACAGCAAAACGGTGCGCGTTGGCACCGCCCTGGATCCCAAATAGGAAGTAGTGCTCATCGACTTTCTCCGCGTGAATAGCAACATGTTCGCGTGGAGTCCCTCGGATATGCCTGGCATCCCAAGGGAAGTCTTTGAGTACTCCTTAGATATCCGGGCCGGCTCCAAACTTTTAAGGCAGCGACTGCGCCGCTTCAACGAGGAGAAGCGCAGAGCGATCGGGGAGGAGATTCACAAGCTACTAGCACCCGGGTTCATCAAGGAAGTGTTCCATCCCGAGTGGTTAGCTAATCCCATACTTGTAAAAAAGAAAAATGGTAAATGGAGAATGTGTGTTGATTACACTGGTCTCAACAAGGCTTGTCCTAAACATCTATTCCCTTTACCACACATCGATCAAATAGTCAACCCCATCTTGGGTTGTGAAACTCTCTCCTTCCTTGATGCTTACTCCGGTTACCATCAAATCGTGATGAGCGAGTCCGACCAGCTCGTGACCTCTTTTGTTACCCCATTAGGGACCTACTGTTATGTAACCATGCCATTTGGCCTCAAGAATGCGGGGGCTACGTATCAGCGCTGTATGCTCACTGTTTTTAGGGACCTCATCGGACGAACCATTGAGGCTTACGTAGGTGACATCGTAGAAGTCAAAACGAGCTGATGACCTGGTTGTTGATCTCGATTAGGCATTTAAATGCTTATGGGCTACAAATATCAAGCTCAACCCCAAAAAATGTGTCTTTAGGATCCTGAGGGGAATGCTACTTGGCTTTATCATCTCTAAGCGCGGCATCGAAACCAACCCAGAGAAGATTTTCGCTATCACAAACATGGGCCCGATCCGGGATTTGAAAGGGGTACAACGAGTAACAAGATGTCTGGTGGCGCTGAGCCACTTCATCTCATGCCTTGGCGAATGAGGCCTGCCCCTATACCGGTTTCTGAGAAAGACGGACCGCTTTGCCTGGACACTCGAGGCCCAAGAGGCGCTTGACGGGCTCAAGGCACTTTTAACAAAGGCTCTGATCATAGTGGAACGGCAGGAGAAGGGTCATGCCCTCAAAGTCCAGCGTCCGGTCTACTTCATCAGTGAAGTCTTGTTTGACACCAAGACACGCTACCCACAGATCTAGAAGCTCTTGTACGCTGTCCTCATCATCACACGAAGAAAGCTGCGCCACTACTTCGAGTCGCACCTGATCACGATCGTGTCATCCTTCCCCCTTGGGGAGGTGATCTAGAACCATGAGGCAACAGGAAGAATCGCTGAGTGGGCGGTTGAACTCATGGGGGAGGGCATCACCTATGCCCCTCGGAAAGCCATCAAGTCCCAGGTGTTGGTTGACTTTGTGGCAGAATGGACCGAGACCCAGACGCCACCGGCTCTGGTGGAACAGGAGTACTGGACAATGTATTTTAACGGGTCGCTGATGAAGAGCGGAGCTGGGGCGGGACTCGTCTTCATCTCCCTCCTCGGCGTATGCATGAGGTATTTGATCTGAATCTATTTTCTGGCCTTTAACAATGTTGCTGAGTATGAGGCACTTATCAACCGAGCTTGGGATCCGATGGCTCGATGTCCAATGTGACTCCTAGTTGGTTGTAGACCAAGTTATGAAGGACTCGAGCTGTCATGACCCGAAGATGGCAACATACTGCCAGGTGGTCTACCTCCTGGAAGACAAGTTTGAAGGCCTCAAGCTCAACCACATTGCAAGATGATCTAACGAGGCAGCAGACGAGCTAGCGAAGCTGGTGTTCGGTCAGGCACCAGTTCCACTAGCGTCTTCGCCAGCGATCAGTATAAGCCCTCGGTCACTTACTAGGGGTCGACGTAGGATGGTAGCGAGCCGCCAACGCCAGCCTCGGGGGCTGACCTGACCCCAGCCCCAACCGACCCTGACATTATGCAAACGAGGATGAACCAGACACAGGGCCCGACCCCCTGCCGAACTAGAGAATCCCGTACCTTGACTGCTTAGTCCACGGCATACTCCCAACTGATAGGACCGAGGCCTGACACCTTGCGCACCGCATCAAGTCGTTTGTCTTGTTGGATCAAGAACTTTACAAGCGGAGCCCCACTGGAATCCTGCAACGCTGCATCCCCACCGAGCAGGGGAAGAACCTACTATAGGACATCCATGGGGGCGTCTGCGATCACCACGCAGCGTCACACACCCTTGTCGGAAACGTGTTTTGATAGGGCTTCTACTGGCCCACTGTCGTGGCTGACGCGACCAAGGTAGTACGCTCCTGCAAAGGATGTCAGTATTATGCTCGGCAGACTCATTTACCAGCCCAAGCGCTCTAGACGATCCCTATCACTTGGCCTTTTGTGGTCTGGGGTCTGGACCTTGTCGGGCCACTCTAGAAAGCGCCCGGGGGCTTCACACCTGCTTGTTGCCATCGACAAGTTCTCAAAGTGGATTGAGGCTCGACCAATCACGTGAATCAAGTCTGAGCAGGCAGTGCCCTTCTTTACCGATATTGTTCATCGCTTCGGGGTTCCAAACTCCATTATCACTGACAATGACATGTAGTTCACTGGCAAAAAGTTTCTTAATTTCTATGACAATCACCATATCCGCGTGGATTGGGTAGCCACGACACACCCCCGGACGAATGGGCAGGTCGAGCACACCAACAGCATGATCTTGCAGGGCCTCAAGCCAAGGATTTTCAATCGGTTGAACAAATTTGGCCGTCGATGGGTCGCGAAACTCCCCACGGTCCTCTGGAGTTTGAGAATGACCCCGAGCCAAGTGATAGGCTTCATGCCTTTCTTCATGGTCTATGGATCCGAGGCCATCCTCCCAACTAACTTGGAGTATGGAGCGCCAAGGGTCAAAGCGTACGACGACCAAGGGAACCAAGCCTCCCTTGAGGACACCGTGGACCAGCTAGAGGAAGCACATGACGTTGCCTACTCTATTCCACCAAGTACCAACAAGCCTTACATCGGTACCACCATCATCGTGTGCGAGGTAGGGCGTTCAATGTCGAGGATCTGGTGCATCGCCTTAGACAGGACAACAGGGGCCGCCAGAAGCTAACGCCACCATGGGAAGGCTCGTTCGTCATCGCGGAAGTACTTTGACCCGGCACCTACAAGCTGGCCACCGCAGATGGTAAAGTTTTGACCAACGCTTGGAACATCGAACAACTACGTCGCTTCTACCCTTAGATTTCCAAGTTGTACACATGTTTAATCTTGAAAGAACAATAAGAGCGCTCACTATTTCTTACTTCATCCAACTTTGAGCAAGACCCGACCCAACCTCTGGTTAGGATCGGGCCTCCCTCAGGGGCTGAAAGGGGGGAACCCCCCAACATTGTGAAATTTTCACGACGCTTTTTGAAACAAATTTCGTACCTAAGCCCTTATAGCGTTGTTTAAGAAAGCGGACGTTTTAGAAATCGAAGAGCCACTTGGGATGGATCGGTCGGACTACGAGAAATCGAAGAGCCCCTTGTTTAAGTGTACGCGTGCAGCAGGCACACGGATCTGATCACTCGGTTGCATTGCATCCATGCTGCACTGCACAAGGCGGATCACCCTCGGTCACAGCGTGCTACTCATAGTAGCCCTCTCTACTTTCACTCTGTCTTTGAAGGCATTGCCAAGGAGCATCGGAACTTTTCAAACCTTATCAACAAGAAGAAAGTAAGCTTAGAAGTTATTAGGATCATTTTGAAATGAACCAGCCATCCAGCCTGACTACCAAAAGAAAGCCGGTTAAACATCAACAGCACATTGAACGACTTAGATTCACGGGCTGGCTTTCTAGTGATAGTCTAACCAACCAAAGGCCCATTCCTCCCCTGACCTGTACGGCTGAGCCCAAACCATTCCATAATAAAACGTACATTAAATTGTAGCTTAATTTTCTAAATAACCCCCTAACTCCTTAATAAAATTAGTTTGGCCATTTTTTAACCGGTTAATTTGCTAGCAATTTAAAAGCCCAAACCTAAGTGAGGACCCCATTTTCTTTCAATTTTTCTATTTGACACCCATGGTAGTTTTGTAGTAGTGAAATCGAGCCAGTCACTTAGTATTTTCGCAACGGCTTGAACGTTCTATTTTACTCTTTGTTGCATCATGCATGAATCCCTAGCTATAACATACTCTTCCCGTCAATTTTTTTTTATGCGGTTGAATTTTTTGGTATTTGAGTTTTACATTTGATTATTACTCCCTCCGGTCCATTTTATCTGGCGCACACGCATATCAAGATTCAAACTGTAAAAACTTTGACTAATAATTAGGCTAATAATTTTTAACTATTATAATACAAACTTTATATGATTGGATTCATAAGGAATTATACTATCCAATGATTATAAGTTTATAAACATAAATAATATAATATAAAGCAAATGAATGGTCAAAGTGTAATTTAGGAGACCGTGTCATTCTAAATTCCGCCAGATAAAATGGACCGGAGGAAGTATCTTTTAATTTGCCCCAATAAAATATAGATATATCATCTACTACTAAGTCTAAGATTGTGAAAATTAATTATTTCTAAGACAAATCTAGGTATATATGTTTTGTTATGTTTCCATATTGAATTACTGATCGAATACTTTTTTGAGTCTCGTTGATGGACAAAGTTTTTAGAAATCATGAAGTACTGGTGATGGGAGATAGTACTCCATTAGGTAGGCAGCAGTCAGCAGGGTAATATTTATTATCGCACGTGGAAAAACGACCGCGTGTCACGTGTTTACCGAACGAAACGAAAATTGCTCATGGATTGCCGGTCAAAGCATGGCTTTTCTATGAGAACGAATAAGCTGTTTTTGTGTGTGTGTGAAGAACGAGAATAATAAGCTGTTGCTCTTAACTGTAGTCCCCACCAGGCCACCGTCTCTACGTACTGTGTTACAGACTTATAGGCGTGACTGGTACGCTGCTTCCACTCGTACATGGCCCATCGCATGCAGGAACGAAGTGATTGGTAGGCTGTTTTGCTTCTCGGGCCAGGCCAGCCGCATGCACGAGGCGACGCCGAGCCAGGCTCGCTGGAAACGCGGGTGAGCCCCGTTCCTACCGGGCCTGGCTGGTTTTGTGCAGCGCGAGCACACGGATTGAGCCCGAGTGAGAGAGCAGGTACACTGTCCAACCAATCACCATGCTTTCCTATCCTGGCTGGACGCAGATGGAAGCCAATCACCACCCGCATGCATGCGTCGGGCCTGGCTCCGTCCTGCGAGCCCGGTTCAGCAGAGAAAGGAACCAATCACGCCAGTAGCCGGCCACCACGGACCAATGGTGTAGGGAAATGCGTCCTGACGTAAGCGATCGTCGTCCTGTTGTCACTGACAGCCGGCCCGGAAGGGGAGAGACACTGTAGCCATGGAGAGACACTGTAGCCTTTACCCTTTGGTCGAGGCGGAGCCATGGTGACGGTACCCACAAGCCATCAGGCCATCCAGGCCACAACTTCCATCCCCCCCCCTCTCTCTCTCTCTCTCATGGTGATGGTACCCACAACACCGCTGCTTGCTATAGGCTAGCTGCTGGCTGCTGCTGCCATCAGCCCACAGCTGCCATCTCTCTCCTCCGAGAATTTGTTCGGATCCTGTTATGGTTACGACCCGCTTTCCATCCGCTGCCACACAGCAGCGAAGTGACCAGGCAATCGTCGCGAGCCTCTTATGGTTACGACCCAGCTTTCCATCCGCTGCCAATCGAGCTCTTCGTCGGCGGTGCACTGGTGCTGGCTCTAGCTGTTTCATTCGCGTCCTTGGGGAAAATGGAGGGGGAGCCTCCGCAGAAGCAGGAGAGGAGGAAGCGCGGGCGGGTAGAGCTGCGGCGGATCGAGGACCGGACGAGCCGGCAGGTGCGCTTCTCCAAGCGCCGGAGAGGGCTGTTCAAGAAGGCCCACGAGCTCTCCGTGCTGTGCGACGCCCAGGTCGCGCTCGTCGTCTTTTCCCCCGCCGGCCGCCTCCACGAGTTCGCCTCCGCCGACTCCAGGTGATGAAGCCCCTCGGGTTTACGGCATCGCTGGGCTCTGGTGTTTCTGCTGCGCTTGCTGCTTCCTCGCTTTAGATTTTATTTATTGCGTTGACGATTCTACTCCTAGGACAACAGCTTTTGACGAGTGCAGGTAAACTGGATTTTTTTTTGGGGTGTCGAGAGCCGTGCAGCAGCACTATTTGATCTCACTGACATGGACTATGGGAAGCGATAAGGATTTCAACAGCCAAATCTGACTTGCTCCTGTGTGTCCTGTGATCGAGGCGATAGCCCTTCGATTAGGGCCTGTCTGGTTCGTCCGTTAGGGAGCACAACGAGGTGTTCGAATACTAATAATAGACTATTTAGGTATAATAGATTTATCTTATAAATTAATTTTAATCTATATAATTAGTTTTATAATTAGTCTATGTTTAACACTTTATGTATGTGTCAAACATTCGATATGTGCATATGTCTAAACATTTGATCTGATAAGTGTTAAAAAAAATAAGAGGAACCAAACATCCCCTTAGTTTTAGGCACTTCCTTCCAAAAAAAAAAAAGTTTTAGGCACTACATGTTAGTCTTTTGGTTTTGTATTTCTGCAACTAAACATATTTGAAATACCATGCATTGTGCGGTTGTAAGACCGTCATATCACGTGTTCATTTGGTGACAAACAGTATATGCATGAACTAGTACGATTAATGTTTTGTTGATCCATATAGACTATATACAGTAGTCTCTTGGGTTTTTTTTAAAAAAATGCAATTTTTGTTTTTTGAGAAGTACAAGATACAAACATTTATATATGATATACTAAATAAATATCATTAATTTTGTAGTATATATCTATTTAGAGGCATACATATTAGTAATATTTTCTATAAACTTGCACTACTATAGTTAATTGTTTTAGAGACAACTGTAGATGGTTTATAGAGCCGGCTACTCCAGCTGCCTCTACTACACATCTTTCAGACCATCTTTTTTAGAAAAATCAATTTTTAAAGACGACGACGACGACAACAACATAGCCTTTTGTCCTAAGCAAGTTGGGATAGGCTAGAGATGAAACCCAAAAGAGACGAGAAACAGGGAGACACATAAAGGAACATAAAGGGCACAAGACACAAAGAGGTCACGGTTCAGGCACGTTGATTGCCAATCTCCAAGCGCTCCTGTCCATAGCTAAATCCTTAGAGATATTCCACTCCTTAAGATCTCTCTTAACGGACTCGTCTCAAGTTAGTTTAGGTCGACCTCTACCGCTCTTTCCATTATCGGCCCGCTTTAGAACTCCACTACGCACCAGCGCCTCAGGAGGCCTCCGTTGGACATGTCCAAACCATCTCAATCGATGTTAAATCAATTTCTCCTCAATTGGTGCCACCCCAACACTATCCCGAATATCGTCATTCCGGACTCTATCCCTCCTTGTGTGCCCACAACACCAACGTAACATACGCATCTCTGATACACTCAATTGCTGGATATGTCGCCTTTTTGTAGGCCAACACTCAGCACCGTATAACATCGCCGGACGAATCGCCGTCCTATAGAACTTACCTTTCAGCTTCTGAAGCACCTTTTGTCACAGAGGACGCCAGAAGCTTGACGCCATTTTAACCAGTCGGCTGAAATTCTATGCCTACTATCTTCATCAATGTCTCCGTCCTTTTGCAGCATCGACCCTAAATACCAAAAAGTATCCTTTTTGGCCACCACTTGCCCATCGAAGCTAACGTCTCCCTCCTCATGCCTAGTCACGCTGAAATCGCACCTCATGTACTCGGTCTTAGTCCTACTAAGTCTGAACCCTTTCGGCTCTAACGTGTGTCTCCATAATTCTAACTTCCTATTAACCCCTGCCTTACTGTCGTCAACTAGCACCACATCATCAGCAAAGAGCATACACCAAGGGATACCACCTTGTATGTCCCTTGTGACCTCATCCATCACCAAAGCAAATAAATAAGGGCTCAAAGCTGACCCCTGATGCAGTCCTATTTTAATTGGAAAGTCACTGGTGTCGCCATCACATGTTCGGACAAACGTCATCACATCCCTGTACATATCCGTGATGAAGGTAACGTACTTAGTTGGGACTTTATGCTTTTCCAAGGCTCACCACATGACATTTCTCAGTACTTTGTTATATGTCTTCTCGAGGTCAATAAAGACCATGTGCAAGTCCTTCTTCTGCTCCCTATATCTCTCCATTAATTGTCGTAATAAGAAAATCGCCTCCATGGTCGACCTATCAGGCATGAACCCAAACTGATTTTGGGTCACATGTGTCACCCTCCTTAGGCGATGCTCGATAACCCTCTCCCAGAGCTTCATCGTATGGCTCATCAACTTAATCCCACGGTAGTTAGTACAACTTTGAACATCTCCCTTGTTCTTGAAGATAGGTACTAATATATTTTTCCTCCATTCTTCAGACATCTTGTTAGACCGAAAAATAAGGTTAAAAAGCTTAGTTAACCATACTATCGCTCTGGCGCCTAGGTATCTCCACACCTCAATGGGGATACCATCAGGGCCCATCGCTTTACCTCCCTTCATCCTCTTCAAAGCCTCTCCGATCTCTGCCTCCTGAATTCTTCTCACAAAGCGTCTGTTGGTATCGTCAAATGAGTCGTCCAACTCAAAGGTAGGACCCTCATTCTCCCCATTAAACAGCTTGTCGAAGTATTCTCTCCATCTGTCCTTGATCTCCTCATCCTTCACCAGAAGTCGATCTGTCCCATCTTTGATGCATTTTATTTGGTTGATGTCCCTTGTCTTCCTCTCGTGGATTCTAGCCATTATATAAATGTCCTTCTCCCCTTTCTTCGTACCTAGCCGCTGATAAAGGCCATCATATGCCTGACCTTTTGCTACACTCATAGCTCGCTTTGCAACCCTCTTCGCTATTTTATAACCCTCGATGTTGGCTGCACTCTTGTCATGGTGGAGACGCTTGAAACACTCCTCCCTAATAGCCCTTTGCACCTCGTCATTCCACCACCATGTGTCTTTCGCTTCCTATTTGCCTCCCCTACTCACGCCAAACACTTCCGAAGCCACCTTCCGGACACATATCGCCATCTTTAGCCACATGTCGTCGGCATCTTCTCCTTCTTCCCAAGGCCCCCTCGTCTAGCATCCTCTCCTTAAACGTTTGCGCTACTTTCCCTCTAAGCTTCCACCACTTCGTTCTCGCAATCTTGGCCCGTTTGTCCCGGTGGACACGTACCCGAAAGCGAAAGTCCGCCACCACAAGCTTATGTTGAGGGACAACACACTCCCCAGATAACACCTTACAATCAAAGCAAGCATGTCTATCCTCCCTCCTTGCAAGGATAAAGTCGATCTGGCTCGAATGTTGTCCACTACGAAAGGTTACTAGATGAGATTTTCTCTTCCTAAAGAGGGTGTTCGCTATCAACAAGTCATAGGCCAGCGCGAAGTTCAAAACATCCTCCCCATTAGTCGCACCAACATGGCCGTTGAGGTCTCCTATAAAGAGTTTCTCGCTGATAGGCATGGTACTAACCATGCTATCAAGTTCTTCCCAAAACTGCCTCTTGGTGCCCTCGCTAAGACCTACCTGAGGGGCATAGGTACTGATCACATTCAAAGCCGAATCTCCAACTACCAGCTTGACCAAGATAATCTGGTCGCCTTGCCTCCTAACATCAACGACTCCATCCTTAAGGCTCCTATCGATCAAGATGCCTACATCATTCATACCCGATGTTGTCCCCGTGTACCAAAGTTTGAAGCCAGTATCCTCCACCTCCTTCGCCTTCTAGCCCTTCCATTTAGTCTCCTGAACGCATAGAATATTTACACGTCTTCTAATTGCTGCATCGACTAGCTCTCTTAGCTTACCCGTTAGGGACCCTACGTTTCAGCTATCTAGACGAATCCTAGTTGGCTCGGCTAGCTTCCTTACCCTTCGCACCCGTCGAGGGAAGTGCGAAGACCATTGCTCATTTTTCACTAC
Source organism: Saccharum spontaneum (assembly GCA_022457205.1). NCBI lineage: Eukaryota > Viridiplantae > Streptophyta > Magnoliopsida > Poales > Poaceae > Saccharum > Saccharum spontaneum. The sequence goes on from CM039606.1 coordinate 45,849,580, forward strand.
ACCCGGGCGTAGATGTAGCGCACCACTAAGGTTGCGATGGCCCGACCCTTACTCATTTTTCATCGTACCCGGGTCACGATACGACGCGCCACTAAGGGGATGACGACCCGGCCCTTGCCCATTTAACACCACACCCGGGTTTTGATGTAGCGCGTCGCTAAGAGGGTTACGCCCCAACGAATCTCTTGTGGGTTTTAAATCCATGAGAGTGGCTGTTTTTTTACTGTTGGTTCACCAGACCTTAACACACCCTCCTCCTTTACTCGGGCTTGGGACCGGCTATGTTGAGACGACTTAAGAAAGTCTTCCAGTCAACATAGGCGGAGTTAATTTTTAAAGACAACATAGCCAAAAAAAAGTTTTAACCTAGGACAGCCTACCCGTGTGTCCACCGGGACAAACGGGTCAAGATGGCGAGAACGAAGTGGTGGAAGCTTAGAGGGGAAGCAGCGCAAACGTTTAAGGAGAGGATGCTAGGCGAGGGGCCTTGAGAAGAAGGAGAAGATGCCGACGACATGTGGCTAAAGATGGCAACATGTATCCGGAAGGTGGCTTAAGAAGTGTTTGGCGTGAGTAAGAGAGACAAACGGAAAGTGAAAGACACATGGTGGTGGAATGACGAGGTGCAAAGGGCTATTAGGGAGAAGGAGTGTTTCAAGCGCCTCCACCATGACAAGAGTGCAGCCAACATCGAGGGCTATAAAATAGCGAAGAGGGTTGCAAAGCGAGCTGTGAGTGTAGCAAAAGGTCAGGCGTATGATGGCCTTTATCAGCGGCTAGGCACGAAGAAAGGGGAGAAGGACATTTATAGGATGGCTAGGATCCGCGAGAGGAAGACAAGGGACATCAACCAAATAAAATGCATCAAGGATGGGACAGATCGACTTCTGGTGAAGGATGAGATCAAGAACAGATGGAGAGAGTACTTCGATAAGTTATTTAATGGGGAGAATGAGGGTCCTACCCTTGAGTTAGATGACTCATTTGACGATACCAACAGACGCTTTGTGAGGAGAATTTAGGAGGCAGAGATCGGGGAGGCTTTGAAGAGGATGAAGGGAGGTAAAGCGATGGGCCCTGATGGTATCCCTATTGAGGTGTGGAGATGTCTAAGCGTCAGAGCGATAGTATGGTTAACTAAGCTTTTTAACCTTATTTTTCGGTCTAACAAGATGCCTGAAGAATGGAGAAGTATATTAGTACCTATCTTCAAGAATAAGGGAGATGTCCAAAATTGTACTAACTACCGTGGGATTAAGTTGATGAGCCATACGATGAAGCTCTGGGAGAGGGTTATCGAGCGTCGCCTAAGGAGAGTGACACGTGTGACCCAAAATCAGTTTGGGTTCATGCCTGGTAGGTCGACCATGGAGGCGATTTTCTTATTACGATAATTGATGAAGAGATATAGGGAGCAGAAGGACTTGCACATGGTCTTTATTGACCTCGATAAGGTATATGACAAAGTACCGAGAAATGTCATGTGGTGGGCCTTAGAAAAGCACAAAGTCCCAACTAAGTACGTTACCCTCATCAAGGATATGTACAGAGATGTGGTGATGTTTGTCCGAATATGTGATGGCGACACCAGTGACTTTCCAATTAAAATAGGACTGCATCAGGGGTCAGCTTTGAGCCCTTATTTATTTGCTTTGGTGATGGATGAGGTCACAAGGGACATACAAGGTGATATCCCTTGGTGTATGCTCTTTGCTGATGATGTGATGCTAGTTGACGACAGTAGGACAGGGGTTAATAGGAAGTTAGAACTATAGAGGCACACGTTAGAGTCGAAAGGGTTCAGACTTAGTAGGACCAAGACCGAGTACATGAGGTGCGATTTCAGCGCGACTAGGCATGAGGATGGAGACGTTAGCCTCGATGTACAAGTGGTGGCCAAGAAGATTTTAGGCATAGAATTTCAGTCGGCTGGTTGAAATGGCGTCAAGCTTCTGGCGTCCTCTGTGACAAAAGGGTGCCTCAGAAGTTGAAAGATAAGTTCTATAGGACGGCGATTCGTCCGGCGATGTTATACGGTGCTGAATGTTGGCCTACAAAAAGGCGACATGTCCAGCAATTGAGTGTAGCAGAGATGCGTATGTTGCGTTGGTGTTGTGGGCACACAAGGAGGGATAGAGTCCGGAACGACGATATTCGGGATAGGGTTGGGGTGGCACCAATTGAGGAGAAATTGATTCAACATTGGTTGAGATGGTTTGGACATGTTCAACGGAGGCCTCCTGAGGCGCCGGTGCGTAGTGGGGTTCTAAAGCGGACCGATAATGTAAAAAGCGGTAGAGGTCGACCTAAACTAACTTGGGACGAGTCCGTTAAGAGAGACCTTAAGGAGTGGAATATCTCTAAGGATTTAGCTATGGACAGGAACGCTGGAAGACTGGCAATCAACGTGCCTGAACCGTGACCTCTTTCTGTCTTGTGCCATTTATGTCCCTTTATGTATCTCCCTGTTTATCGTCTCTTTTGGGTTTCATCTCTAGCCTACCTTAACTTGCTTGGGACAAAAGGCTATGTTGTTGTTGTTGTTGTTATTGTACAGCCTACCAGCAATAGATCTCAGTATCCAATGTACATGCATCCTGCTTTTCCTATTTGAGTTAATAAAACTAATTAACTTCCTGTTTTCCTTGCACTGTTTCTTGCAGCATTGAGAAAACATTTGGTCGATATTGGGACCTTGCCAACACAGCAATTGATCTCAATATTGAGGCGCGAGATGACTCAAGGGTCAACTATAATATACAGGTTAAGCATAATAAATAGTTCATATATCAAACTAACTTTCGTATACACAAAGGAGATCACCTACCATACAGGTTCTCATTTTTTCACTCACGTGAGCAATTCTCTGCGACGCTTAATTTAACTATATAACATAAAATCTCTCGGTGTCATGGCTAAGGCAGGAACCGTGAGGCATAAACTTTTTTCTAAAAAAGTATTAGCATCTATGTATATCGAAAAATTATTGGCAATAACTTTTATAGACCCAGGGGCCGCCTTTCGAGCTACCCCTACGGTCGCAAGTTAAAAATAACTTTTTCTCTTTTTTTTTGCACAAATATATGTGTGCAATTTTGAGGCTTCACTACTACATACACATGATTTTACAAGCACCTAATACATTTTAGGGCTGGTTCATATAGTCCATCACTACTAGAAATGTCACGTTGTGGCCAAGCTTGTGGGCCACCCCTGAAAGTAAATCGCTCTAGGAAATTTACCTATTTTCAAGGAGCAGTCATATTGAGACAATCGCCCTTTCTAGTGGTGGTACAATTAAGCCAACCATCTCTAGAAATAGGTGATTTTTTTAGTGGTGGTTCAATTAAGCCAACCATCTCTAGAAATAGGTGATTTTCAGGAACACTTCTAGTCTAATGACCTTTGGAAATTGGCCCCCATATATCTTCTTCCTTCCTGAACTTTTCACTACCAACCCAAGCACACTACTACGATAAACGACTTTAGAGATGGGCAAAAACAGTTTTAAGAGGCGACAATGACGCCTGCCTCTAAACAATGGTCTATGTTAATCGCTGACTATATTACACATGCGGCTACAAATGTTCACCTCTGTAAATCAAGAATTTTTTTTTAAAAAAATCAGTCACAAGCTTGTTGTCGAGCCGATCACCGAGCTCATCACCACTAAGTAGCATCAATCTCGAATGCTATAGTAGGCTTGGTGCACGATTTATGGCTTGACGACGTTGCTCATGCTTGGTAGCGCCGGCCCTTGCAGACTTCAACCCCATGGTGTGGACCAGGCTTGGCGCCTTCCCATTGGTGCCAGTCATGGCCACACCCTAGAGGACATGACTCCCTAATGGAACCTTGTGGGAATGAGCATGACGTCCTCCACACTCACTAGTAAGGGAATTGAGACATGGGGAGCACTAGGACAAAAACGATACCGTAGAATAAAAAAATTGGACTCATACCTTAACATGTCGTAAACCACTCATGTAATAGAAGTGAGGTTCATCATCTGTGTGTCCAGCAGCTTTAATCAATGGTCAAATCAGGTGCCGATACGAGTTGAGACTAACTATGCATTAAACATAGGCTCATTAGAAAATAGCTCGTACCGTCATCCATATAGACTCTAAGGCTCTAGAGTCCCACTACCAAGAAACCCATTATAAGGATCTAGGTGATGGCTAGAGGCGGGGAGGGGGGGAGGGTTGAATAGCCAATTAAAATTCTAGCTCACAAGCACTAGATAAAAGATTAGTACTGAGGAGGCCCTAATAATTCTACTCTAGCTATTGTATAACAAGTCTACGGTGAGAGCAACTACACAATTCTAGTATTGAAGTGATAAACTAGGCTATGTCATTAAAATTGAAAAGCAATATGTGAAAGAGCTAGAAGGTGGTACTACGCAAGGGATGACACAATATGTATCAGGTGGTTTGGTGACTTGCCAACCACCTACATCCATGTTGCGGTAAGCCCAAGGATCGTCTCTCTCTCCTCTATCAAGTCAACAGCCCCGCAAGGTTAGATCCAACATGAGCACTTGATCTTGAGCCGGCTCGATCACAAGGTTCTCAACACATCCAATCCACTAAAGTTGCTCTTCGCTACTCTAGTGGGGATGAGCACAAGAGCCCCTCACAAATCCATCTTCAAAGCACCGCAAATCTTCAATTGAGTACTTCAACGAAGCCCCACTTCTCCAAGCCATCTAGGTGGCGAGAACCACCAAGGGTAGAAAGCAAATATTGCAGCAAACACAATAATCTCCAATGCCACTCAATGCAATCTCTTAAAGCAATGCACTAGAATCACTCCAATCTCTCTCCAAGAGGCAATCACAAGCAAGCAAATGAGACTTGAGGGTTAACTTAAGCCCTAATGTGTGTGGATATCATCTAGGGGTCCAAGAGTTCTACCGTGTTGGGCAAGCCCTCTACTTATTGTCCCACACACTAAAAGTTTCATTACACTCTTAATAGGTACTTTTCACGATCATTAGATAGCTCTGGTGACCCCCGGAGTGTAGCATTAGAGGGTTCTTCCAACAGTAACTTGTACTTTGCAAAACTAAACGTTACAAACTTTGGTGCACCACCAGGGAGCTCCTATGTGTGTTCTAGATCAAGGTGCACAAAAAACACCCTCTCTATCTGGGGCCACACCAAAGAACCCTAGTGAGTGAATTTGAACTTTGCGCCTCCTGATCGTGCACTATTCTAAAGCTCCGGTGCCACCACTCTAGTGCACATCGAAAGGCTAGGTTTGACACTTGAAAATAGCCTTACCGAATCACTATTCCAAAGCTCTGGTGCACCTCTCCGATGCCACACCGGAGAGCTCGAGTGACCCAAAAAACAGTGCAAACAACGTGTTTTTCAAACATTTTCAAAACATGCTAACTTTAAATAGTTTCCCACAGGACAACCCTTCACCTTTAGCACTTAGTTAGCATTTTTTCAAGCATTTTTCAAACATATTCTAAAGGTTTGCCACGTGATTTTTCAAAACACCACTTGGATCTATATGCAATGCAAAGATTGATCTCACAAGTAGCACTAGGTAACTGCATGCAAACTTGATTTTCCCCTTTTAATAGTAGCCTATCTATCATATCAATACGACCACCTCACTCCACTAAACACCTTATGTCTAGTGAACAGTGACGGATTCAGGATTTTAAACATGGGGGTACGGATCTAGCGATGCAATTCGCTAATGATATAATACGACAACCGAATGATGATAAAATAGTTAGGTATATGGATCGAAGGATATATAATAATGATAAAATATTTTAATATTTCTAAAAAAATTAGGGGTATAGTTGTACCCCCATGCACCTACACTACATCTGCCCCTGCCAATGAAAGACAACCTATGCATATACTCTTGCCTTCATTTTTGTCTTCTATCCTCCATATTCATTTTCACCTTGTTGAGCTTTTGCATCAAATGATTCATGCCATCTCATCTTCATGGCCTTCATGTAGCTCACTCTTACTTGTGGATTATCACATTTCATTTCTCATATGAAATCATTAGTCCACAAGTGTTGTCAATAATCACCAAAACCCAAACAAAACTTTTGACCACCTCTCAACTGCATCAAACATGAGGTTTTTAACCTTTGTAGTACTCATGTGCCATAGACGAGTTTCTTTATGTGTAATTGGTTCTTCCAACTCTCTGTCTACATCCTCATCCCATGGTAGGTGAAAGGTGATGAAATGGACCAAGGAGTATCTTCATGGGTGTCCACTTAACTATAAGACGACTATGGATGAGAGGAACACCTCAAGGGAGAATCTTCTCAACTGGATGACTATGTGATCTAAAAATTAGTGTCACTACAACCTCACCTGACTCTATCATCTGCCTTGATGCTATAGTGGATGCCATCAACCGTTTTCGCTCCTAAGAGATGTTCTAATTCTACACTGTCACTTCCTTTCCCATCTTACTTGGTGGTCATATCTCATAACCACATGTCCAATAGTAACACTGTTAGGTAGAAGACTCATGCTCTTGGTTGAAGCCATAATACTTAAAGAAATCCCATTGATTCCTTCTACATGTTGTGATAGTGTCATTGTCTCCTTTTTTTGTTCCTTCCATATATAACGCAACAAAATGGTAAGGAAAATGGGCAAAATAGTTGTAACACTTTAGTTCTCTAGAATTTGCATGCAACATTTTGTGAGGTCGCTAAATCTATGTTTGGGTTCCTATGAAAAGGACCTGTGTCACATTGGCGAATAGGGAATATATTAGCATGGAACCACCTACTATATATTCCCTTTGGCACCATAGGGAATATAACTACATCATATATATGCACTTGGCCTTTATCACCAAGTTTACTTAAGGGGGAAGTCCATCTTTTGCCATCCAACTATTGCCTGATTTTGTTTTTGAAAATAAAACCCCAAAGCCAGGAATTTTTTACCACCCAACTATTTAAATAGTTCATATTTGGCCATCCAACTTTCTTTGAAGGTGGATTTTCTTACTTGATGAACACATGGCTTTAAGGCCCATCTCTCACCATTTTTCTGACTGTCACTCCTCCATCTTTCTCACACGCTACCTAGATTGCACACCTCTCCATCTTGGGGAGAAGCAGGGAGCCACCAGAATTTTGTCTTTGAGACAAATTTGGATGTCATTTGTGATGTGTATTGCACTAAGAGAGTGGGGGATGATGATTTCAATTATGGGGTTCTTGTTAGGAGTTGGAGGTAGAGAAGGATCAGGTATGGTGGGCTCTCATAGGAAACTCAAATGAAAGGGGATAGAGAAGGGAGAGGTGGTTGGGGGTAATGGAGATGGTAGTGAAGAAGCTTAGTGACGACCTAATGATTTGTTCCATGGAGTTGAATTGACCTAAGTTAAGGTTGACTAGAAAGGGGTGGTAGTGCTTGGAGATCTTCTGATTAAGCAGCTAGGAAAGGTTGATCGAGCATAAGATGCTACTCTAGTGCGTGTTTTCTGAGACGGAGAGGGAGCAAATTTGTGAGACTAGGGATTTCACATGGTAGTTCATCTTCATCAACAGTTTTTCTCACCTTCTTTCCTCTTTCCCCCCATAGCCAAGGCTACTCCTTATATGAAACCATCTTGCCTCCTGGTGCTCCTTTAAGGATGACGACGAGGATGGGGAGCTTTGAGAAATGGTTGTGATTTCACGTGGAAGCTCATATCCGTCGATGGTTCTACCCAACGTTTGCCCTTGTTCTCCTCCCACTGCCACGACTACTCCTTGTGGATCCCTCATTCCTCCCTACACTCCTTTGAGGACAACAAAGAGGATAAGGAGCCAGTGAAGCAGGCATGGAGGATGATAGCAGTGTTGAGTGGCCCATGGGTGAGGCATGGGCATAATCCATAGAGTTTTGAAGAGATGTGGTTCAGCGTCATTCATGGGGCCTACTATAAACGTTATTGAGGGTGTTGGTACGGTAGTGTTAACACTCAAATTGGGCCCATGCCAATTTTAAATAGGCCCATGATAGTTTTGGCCAATCTAAGAAAAACTCCATAAAGCAACATGATAATAGTACCACATTAGTTTTCCTACAGGAAAAGACCACCCCTACACCTTATAAAATAAGGAGTACATGGCCGATTGAGTTCCTATCTATCCAATCGTCAAACAAATCAATCTACTACCTCCCTTTTACTCTCTCTTCCCCTCTACTTCTCCATCTTCGTCGGTGCTGCATGGACGGTGGATCGATGATAGCGAAGCTCTAGAGCGGCCAGGCCGGCTAGAGCAACCCATAGCCGTTGCATGCCCCAACGGAGTCCCTCCTAGGCGTGTAGGATTTTGGGTCTCAAGAGACCTCACATGCGTGTCTTGCGTATCGCGCTCCCAGTGAGGCTTCTTCGGTGACGTGTCTTCATATTGCGCTGATCACTAGAGGCACAAGGTCCAGGTGTGGACATCCCCTAGGCGCTGACTGACCTAAAAGTCGGCTAGGCCCTACATCGAGTGATCTAGTTCCTTATCAAGTGTGGTGACCTAATTAGGCGTCAACGCACGTTTTGGTGACTCTGCTGGGGACGATTGGTTCAGCTATATCTTATAGTCGATCTTTCTGACCTAGCCAATTTGTTGGTTCCAATATATCCTTTTTGTGTTCTCATTACGGTTGCTTAATCTGGCCCAAAAGGCTGATTGCATCTGGTATTGATTTCTTCTATCAAGATGTGGAGCAACGGTCGCAACGGCGAGTTCACCGATCCAATGGGTCAGGAGAGCACCGTCAAGTCAACAACCATAGCTGATGTAAAAGCACTTGGAATAGATGAAGGTTCACCTATTTTTCATACTATGGTTAAGTTTATGTCAAGATTAGATGAGTTAGAGGAAAGAATGTTTGGTGCTCCTATTGCTACTTCAGCTCATGCTGCACATGTTAGTAAGTTGGCCCCGGTTTTTGGTCAACCTCAAAATGAGAGGTTGTCTTACTGTTATTTTGATCAATATGACAAGCTTATTTTTCGGAAGCGACCCGAATTGGTATCTTCAGCACCTGAAACCAATAGGACCAATTCAGGAGGAGTTAGCACTATTCTTCCTGCTGTTACATACACACCCAATTCGGTTTGTACTTCTCGAACTGATGACGGAACAGCAGCACTGCATGCTTCATTGCCATGTATTACAGTGTTGTTTGACTCTTCAAAGTCATCTAGTATGGTTCCAATGCCTGAGGCTTCACGTGATGCCTCTCAAACCGATTCACAGAAATTTATTAATCGTTTTTGGAAATCAAAAGAGGCCGAATTGGACATGCAAGCTACGCAAGATGGAGATGCACATCCTTTACCTTGCAATAAGACACTTTCCATGGCCGAAACTCTGAAGATAAATAATTCAGCCATCTTGATTCGGCCGGAACAAGCCGATTCCACTATTAGAAAAATATGATAATCGGCGAGCCTAGAGAACATAAGAAGGGAAAGAAAGGCTTAGATCATGGAGTAGTACTAGAAAAGTCCAATGGTAATCGGGAGAGCCACAAGATCGCTATCAAATCTTCTAGGTTCGGGGGGCTAGCCCAAACTCCCGTGGACAAGCAAAAATCAACCACTCATGCTATTATTCAAAAGGGTCAATTAGGTCGACTTTAAAAGTCGGCCGAACTGATTTAAATGTTAGTGGATGGGAAACATCAACAAGACCGATTTCTCAAATCGGTCAAGCTAGCTGTAAACAAAAATTGCAGCACACATGTAAAGATGGAATATGGATTCCTTACTCATTAATACATCAAATTCCTCACCATTGGAGGATGCCTGTTGGTTTAACTCACAATGAGCAACGGTGTGTCCCTCATGGCCGAATGAGCAACGGCCAATCGAGCCCCAACAAGGCATGACCGATTAAGCCAGTTTTGGATGAACGTGCTAATCAGGTCCAACAAAAGGGTAAGGCATCAGCAGGGCAAGTATATGTGTTGAGGGACAAGGAAGTTCTCACTAATCCCATAGAAAAGGCCGATGAGCAAATTATCATCAAAATTGGCTCCGCGGATGTTCCAATCAAAGAAATTGAAGGACCAATTGTCATTAGCAATCTGGACTAATCTGATGCAGAGAAAAAATCAAAGGGCGCTGTTGTTACTGATCATGAGTCCTAGAATAGCACATCGGCTCCTGAGAACTCCCAACCAACATGGTGCCCTTCAGGTTTGTCAAAAACACAATGGCGCAAACTTCAGCGAGCTCGTTGCAAGAAGCTTAAGCAAGAAGGGCTATCAAACATGGGGGAACAAATTTTCAACAAGACAGATCCAATTTTTCCTCAATCAAGCAAGAAAGAGTTGGCTGCCTGCTCAAAGTCGGCTGAGCCGACTTCCCCTATCTTTGGCCAAGTCGGCCAAGCCGACTCCTTCTCTTGCAACTCCTTTGCCCATTGTGCAAGTCGGCCTAGCCGACTCCAAGTAGGCTAAGCTAACTTCTTCGGTTTTAGTAGCCACCGATACACCTCTGGTTGATTCGACGCCTATTTTTTGTTGACGTTGTTCCTACAGATGTTGAGGGCCTTCTGGAAATCAAGATGAATTTGCGTCTTAGAGTGCTATTTTTCACAAGCCAGAAGACTTTGTGAATCACCTCAAACCACTATAAGTGAAGGGCCACGTTAATAGCAGACCAGTCAACATCTTGGTGGATAATGGAGCCATAGTGAATTCAATGTCGTATTCACTTTATAAGGGTGCACGTGATGAGGAGTTGATTAAGACCAAGAGGACTGTCAAAGGTGTTAGAGGAGGAAAACCTATTCCGGCCAAGGGATTGCTTTGATGAAGCTTACCATCGGGAGCAAAACATTGGCCACCATCTTTTTCGTTGCAAAGGTGCAAGGGAGCTACAGTTTGGTTCTTAGGCGCGAATGGATTCATAGCATTCGATGTGTGCCTTATAACTTGGACCAGTTCCTCATTCAATGGGTGAATAATGAAGTTGAGATCGTCCATGCAGACTCATCGGCCTATGCCAGTCGATGCCCCTTTGCTTGGGGGCATGATATGATTTTCTTGTCAGGGAGAGACCTTGCTAGTTTTGAGTCACTAGAGGAGGCTTTGTTCCCATTTCTCTAGAGTTGATTGATGATCGGTTCCATATCATCATATAGTGTAAATTATGTTTGGACAAGGAATTAGGTTGGCCAACCCATGTAAGCAAATTGGTATTAGGATTGACATTAGACTACGGCCGACATGTGCAGGACAAAACTTAGAAGCCGATTATAAATTAAGTTAATCGCGCTTCTCAAGAATTCTCTATCAACACCACCGGTTCTTCATGCATCTAGGAATGGAGCTCCATTAACATTATATATTATTGCTGAAGAGGGTGTATCGGTGTTGTGTTGAGACACAAGAAGACAAAAGGAAAGGATGTGCTATCATCTATGTTGATTGATGCCTTCTTGATCCTAATACAAGATATATGCCCATGCTTTAAATTATGCTTAGCGCTATACTATGCATGTGCTGAATTGAAACATTAATTGATCTAGTACACACATGATGGCTTGCCAAGCCGATGTTACTAAGCACATGTTACATCAGCCAATCCTTAGTAAAAGGATTGGTGAATGGGCATATGTATTAATTGACTGTGATTTGACTTTTGAGCTATTGAGTATTTTTGAAAGGTCAAATCCTCGTCAATTTTATAGTTGGGCACGTAATTGATTTAGGAGATGAGATCAATTACCTGTTTGCTACCGATGGAGGCTTTATTTTGCTTAATCGGCTTGCAAAAGGTGTTGGCATAGTCATTATTTCTCACAATGGTGTTGTTTGAGACATCAAGCCGATTAAAACAACATTTGCACCAACATTCAAGCCGAATGTGAAGTTCATTTATTTAGCTTGGAGATATTGTATTCCATGGAGGTAAAACATGTTGAGGCCTATGGTGATTCTTTGCTGGTGAATTTCAATGTTTAGAGGGATCACTAAATGTTTATCTTGATGCTTGTCTTGATATCATTGCTTCTTTTGCTGAATTTTGAATTCGGCATATTCCAAGACATGAAAATCATAAAGGCAGCATGTTAGCTCAACAAGCATCTCGCTATGACGTTGGTGGACGTAATTTTCATATACAAGAAGAGTCGATGCACAAAATGATGAATTTTTCCCGTGCAGGTTCAGCAGAGTTGGCTGAGTCGACTGGCCTAGTCGGCTAGGACGACTTGCCTAAGTCGGCTAAGTCAACTGCCTAGGTTTTCCCTTATGGCCAGCCTGGTCACTTCGCCCGAGAAGCTCCTAAATCGGCATGACTTGATCTCAAGTGATGTTGGGTCCGATTTGAAGGATCAGAGGACTCCTTTGTTGAGATATCTATGTGATCCAAGTGCTAAAGTTGATAAAAATGTTCGGCGGGGTGCATCCAAATATGTGTTGCATGATGATGAATCGAAGGACCGCAGAAGATTTGTTGCTTAAGTGCTTAGGATCTGATCAAGTAAAAGTAGCTATGGGAGAAATCCATGAAGGTATTCGTGGTGCATATCAAGCGGCCTCGAAGATTTAGTGGTTATTGCATAGATCCAGCTTCTATTGGCTTACTATGATGGTCGATTGTTTTCGCTACTACAAATGTTTTGAATAGTACTAGAAGTTTGGAAATATTCAGCTTGTACCTGTTGGTATGCATCATCCTATCATCAAACTGTCCTTTTCGCGGTTGAGGGCTAGACTTCATTGGCCAGATTCATTCTCTATCTTCGAAGGGGCACCGCTTTGTCTTGGTAGCTATATATTATTTCACAAAGTGGATCGAAACAGTTTCTTTGAAGAATCTGACATACAAGGAGGTAATTGAGTTCATCACTGAGCATATTATTCATAGATTCGGCATTCTCCAAACATTAACTATAGATAAAGAGACATCATTTGTGTCTAAAGAGGTGTAGGATTTTGCCAAATCATATAAGATTAACTTGCTCAATTCATCTCCATACTATACTCAAACTAATGGTCAAGTTGAGTCTAGTAACGGGATTTTGATCAAGCTTATCAAAAAGAAGATTGAGGACAACCCTAGAAGGTGGCATGAAGTATTGTCTGAAGCTCTATGAGCACATAGCATATCTAGGCATGGTGCCACAAAGGTCACTCCGTTTGAGTTAGTATATGGTCAAGAGGCTGTGTTACCCATCGAAGTGAATTTGGATGCATATAGACTTACTAAACAAAATGATCTATCTGTTGTTATGTATCATAATTTGATGATGGATAATATTGATGAGGTGCCTGATAAAAGATTGAAGGCTCTCAAGGAGATACAGAAAGACAAAGCTCATGTTGCCAAAGCATACAACAAAAAAGTCAAGTGTAAATCATTTTAAGTAGGAGAATTAGTGTGGAAAACCATACTACCACTTGGGTCGAAAAGCAACAAGTTTGGCTAGTGATCACCAAGTTGGGATGGTCCGTACAAAGTGGTCAGAGTGATGTTTAGTAATTCATATATGCTAGAGACGTTGCAAGGTGAAAGTCTCACAAGAGCAATAAACGGGAGGTACTTGAAATATTTTCCAAGTGTTTAGCAAGAAGCATAAGTGCTCTCTGAACAATGGTCGATATATACATCGCCCATAGCCGCTGAATAGCGGATGAGATAGGCATCGTCTCTATTTAGTTTCAAAATTGTGTTTTCAGGTTCATGCATTGTTCACCTGAAAACAGGGGACATATGTTAACACTCAAATTGGGCCCATGCTAATTTTAAATAGGCTCATGATAGTTTTGGCCAAATCTAAGGAAAACTCTATAAAGTGACATGATAATAGTATCACATTGGTTTTCCTATGAGATAAGACCACCCCTACCCCTAATAAAATAAGGGGTACATGGCTGATTGAGTTCCCATCTATCCAATTGTCAAACAAATCAATCTACTACGTCCCTTTTACCCTCTCTTCCCCTCTACTTCTCGTTCTTCGTCGGTGCTGCATGGATGGTGGATTGACGACAACGAAGCTCTAGAGTGGCCAGCTGGCTAGAGCAGCCCATAGCCGCTGCACTCCCCGATGGAGCCCTCCCGGGTGTGTAGGGTTTTGGGGCTCAAGAGACCTCACCTGCGTGTTTTGCGTATTGCACTCCCGGTGAGGCTCCTCCGGCGACGTGTCTTGCATATCGCGCTCATCTCTGGAGGCACAAGGTCTGAGTACGGACATCCCCTAGGCGTCGGTCAACCTGAAAGTCGGTTATACCCTACATCGAGCAATCTAGCTCCTTATCGAGTGTGGTGACCTAATTAAGCATCAATAGGTAGCATGCCATGAGGCATCTTGAATTCTTGTGCAATCAACTCACTGCTATTCCATATCCCAAGATGAAGAGGTTGTGATGTTCAAGAACAAGGGGAAGGAGGAGGCAATGTGTTATGGTGGCAGCAAGAAAGGCAACACGGTATGGAGAGGTGAGATAGAGAAGGGAGAGAGAAAGTGGAAGAAGGCAGACATGAGACAATAGGTGTAAGCTCATGAGTGGATCCCATGCTATGTGTGTCCACATATTAGAGAAAACCACAATGGACTACTAGATAGACAAATTTGAACAGTTTCAAAGGTTTTATGGTAAGAAATTCTTGATTTTAGAGTTTTATGGTCCAAAACCAACTTGGGGGATGCATGGATGACCAAAAATTATACTTCTCCCTTTATTTAACCAAGGAAATGTATATAGGGATGGCAACGGGACTGGTTAGGGCTGGTGGAGCGCCCGCGCACCCGAACCCAAAACTCAAACCCGATCCGACCCTAAACTACCTTTCGAGTAGTGTGAACCCCCAATTGGCCCCAAACCCGGACGAGGATCCAAAACCCTACTGGACAAGACAGACACATAGCACTAAAATTTTCTCAATAAAAAGATGAAGTAAAAAAATTTGTCATTCTCAGAAAAAAAGTGCTCTCCCAAAAATTAATCTAAATCTCACATTCTCACTAAAACATTGCTAGAAAAGTTGATTTGTTTGTGTCTATGGCCTAGGCTATGATTTGTTAGTGGGCCAAATCTGAAGATGCAAAAGCATGGTTTCAGGGCCCTGCATGCACCCATGGGGCATGTTAAAACCCGCCCCGTACCCAACCTGATTCGGGTCCCCGAACCCACAGACCTGCGTGGCAAAAACATACACTTAAGTCCCTAAAATATCCACACAAGATGACAATGAACTATGTATGCTCATAGATATGATTAAACATGACTACAAATAGATTTGCCCTATTTGCAAGCAAAAGAGCATATTTTTTGTTACTAGAAGAGGGAAGATGGTCGCATCAGTAAAATCCATATCCTAGTCCTCCAATATTTGCAAGCAAAAGAGCATATTTTGTACTCTTATTCTCCTTGAAATTTTGTGGCACTTAGTCAAAGGATCTTGGATGAGTCACTTACCAAATTTAACATAATCTAGGAAGGGAAAACAAGGCATAAGTATAAACTATAACTTGAAATAAAGCAGATAGGTAAAAGAAGGTAGCCATGGAACTAACTAAAGGGATTGCGCCAAGTAATTTGCTAGTGGATCCATGAGGTTCTCTTAATGATGGTACTTGGCGATAAATATATGAGAAGATATATGTGCATATACTCTACATAGATGTGATGAAAAAATAAGATGATGACAAGCTTACCTATATTGTTGTGCCCAAGGGCATAGATAGCGGGAGGTTTGGGTGGGTCGTATACCACACTAGTATTTTGGACCAAGGTATTATAGGTATTTAGGTAGAAGCTATTTTAAGAATATTTCATAGCTTATTTCTCATTTTAAGTTGTTCAAAAGACCATTAAGTCTATTTGCAGTGTTTAGTAAATTCTATATTATATGTTAACAAAAAAATATATTAAGTTGGATCACCCTAATTTAAAATCTTGGCCATGCCACTGGTTATACCTAGTTGAGTTCTCACATATTGATTCTTAGCAATGCTTGGTTCTCTTTGAATTTGAGAAGACTTAAGGGCCTATTGTTTGGGCTTTTGCTTTTCCAAAAGCAGGTTTATCACTATCAGAAAACAAAATATTCTTGGTGGCCAACAATTTCCTTAAAGGGTGAAAGTGAACCCCCAAGGAATATATCATTACCTTGGCGGTTGTAGAAACCTCCAAGGAAATGCATATTCTTGAGTGCTAACCCAAACCACCAAGGTAATTACACATTTCCTTGAGTGCTAGTATGAACCACCAAGGTAATTCCATATTTCCTTGAGTATTATTACAAACCGCTAAGGTAATTTCTCATTTCCTTAGGTGTTATTTGAAACCACCAAGGTAATTTATATTTCCTTGAGTGTTATTACAAACCACCAAGGTATTCAACATTTTCTTGGGTGTTATTCCACAACGCTAAGGACATTTCCTTGGGTGTAAATGGAAAACACCAAGGAAGTGCTAGTTTCCTAGGGTGCAAACTCTCGAGTAAATTGTTGTAGCCACCAAGCAAAACATATTTATTTTCTAGTCATTCCTCTTAACCACCAATATAATGGATTCATTGCAGGCTTGCAATTTTGAGTACAATTTTGAGTTGCTATACATTAGAGAATGCATATTGGCACTTAGCTTGAGATGTCTAGTTAGTTTTAAAGCTAGCATGGAATATACTAATATCGAATGAAGACAAGTATATATCAAAATTGTAGAGTTCGAAGAGATCGATGTATAATGTTGTAGTTGATGACATTTTCATTTGAAATCATTTAGAGTCCAAAAATTATGTTTTAAGTTCTCAAAAATTTGGAATTCAATTTTTTTATAATTTTTCAAATGGACTTAGATGGAGAAATTACCTAAACCAAAGTTATAGTCGATGAGATCTAAAACTTTTTGGTTCAGACTTTTTTATTTAAAATAATTTAGGGTATCAAATATTCATTACAAGATTGACTCAAGGGAATACAGAGAAAAAGAATCAATCACTTAGGTTGCTTTTGGTTTGGAGAAGGGAAGAGATGAGACGGATCCATTCTAGTTTCCTGGGACGAGATCGTCCCATGTCTATGTTTGGCTGAGGGGACAGGGAGATGTCCCTGTTTTGCATTCGGTACAAAGGATGGAGAGACAAAGGATACATACCACTTTGAGATCCATTAGACTAGTGTTAAGTGGGCCTACATGTCAACCTCTTCCATGTTCTTCTCTCCACCCCGCTGACTTCTTCTCCATCGTCAAACTATATCCGCTGCCTACCTCGGCGCCGGCTGACCTAGCCGATGCCACCGCGAGCTCGCTCCACCCTCGGCTCTGCCCTCACCTAGACCTCATGCACGGATCTTACTCCTTCCCTGCTTAGAGTTTGCATTGGCCCCTCCTAGAGTTCGCCTGGATCCACCACTGCTTCTATCGCCACCCGCCCGCGGTAACCGAGGTTGTACGTCTGAGTCATGGCTAAGCTCGCCCATCTTTAGCTGCTCAGAGCAGAGATCCCTCCTCCCTAATAGTGCTCCCTCTTCATATGGTGCCCACCGTTTGTCACATTTGAATCTAGACACCTCCCTCCATGGAAAAAAAGAAGGGTACTAAATCTCTTCTTCTTCTCACTAAAGATGGCAACGGGGCGGGTTCGGATTGGGTGAAGTGCCTGGGCACCCAAAACCGAAACCCGAACCGAAGACCCGAAACCGCCCCGAACGCCAATTCGGGTGAAAATCCGTCCCCAAAACCGAAACCCGCGGATCCCCGAAACCCGTCGGATAATCCGAAACCCGCAGAGCGCTGACGGGGGGCACTCCGCGTCCGCGACTGAGAGAGAGAGACAGTGAGAGAGGGCGAGCCGCAGTCACCGAGTCAAGCGTCCGCTGCCGCGCCACTGCGAGCTGGGGCCGCGCAGGGCCAGCGCCGCCGGGCACGTGGCACCCCCGCGCAAATCCACCGCTAGGGGAGCAGATCCGCCGCTGGAGGCGCAGATCCACCGCTATCGCCGGGAGAGAGGGCGCGCCCGCTGCCGTAGCCTCCATGCGCCGGTTCGCCGCCGCCGGTAGAGCCTGCGCATGCGCCTGCCGCCGTTGCAGCTCCTCACCACCGGTAGAGTCCGCCAAGTGCCCGCCGCCGGGGTCTGCGAGGTCGCGGACTGGTGAGGTGCCGAGGCCGGTGAGGTTGCCTGTCGGGGCGTCGGGTGGTGGGGGCTGCGGGCGGACTGGTGAGGCATCGAGGCCGCCCGCCGACGAGGTCGCCCGTCAGGGGCTCGGGGTGTCGGGTGGGTGCGGGCGTGCAGTACTGCGGTGCGGGATTGCGCCTGGGTGCGGGGCTGCGGGCGGATGACGGGATGAGGGGGTTGAGGGCTGATGGATTTCAGTTTCAGGCTTATATAGTTAGGGGCTTCTAGTGGGCCAAAAGTTTCGGGGCCCCAATGGAGCTCCACGGGTGAATTTAAGAATCCGCCCCAAACCCGTACGGTTTCGGATATCCGAACCCGCAAATCTGTGGGCGAAAACTGAGAACCGAAATCCGCAGACCCGAAACCCGCGGATACCCGCCCCGAACCCGATCCGCTGCCATCTTTACTTCTCACTCCCTCCTTGGCCCCACCCTCCTTTAACTAGTGCACTCCCTTTTCCTATCCCCTAATCCTCTCAGGCAAATAACATATGGTCAACCTTCTCCCCATGGCTTCCTACCCTTCTAGGTGGCGGCAACCACCAAGAGTAACAAGCGAAAACCGCAACGAAACACAATCACCAAGTGCCTCTAGATGCAATCACTCAAAGCAATGCACTTGGATGCTCTCCATTCTCACTAAATGATGAATCAATCAAGTAAGAGTTGATGGAGAGGAGTAGCTTAGCTCTTAAGGGATGAAAAGTATGTCAAAGTGCCCCACCCCCAAGAGCTCATAGCCGTTGGGTCACTTAAGTGACCGTCAGACTCGCAGACACGGGCCGTTGGACCGTCCGACACTCAGTCCAACGCCCTGCCGCGTCCACTCTCACGCTGCCATGTGTCCCGTTCAAAGGAATTCGACCGTTACGCGCCAACGGTCGCCTGCCAAGCGTTGATCACCACCATCGGACCCAACGTCGGATCGTCCAACGTAGAACACCGAAAACTATCGGACGCCAGTCCGACGCTCCCCGTCGGACAGGGGAGAGTCCAATGCTGCGACGTGTCTCGCCTGCGTGCACTGCGTCGTTTCCCGCACGGAGGAACAGTGCACCAGGTCGGTCCCACGCCACCGAACGACCGGGTCCGATGTTCCTGCGCGCGCACCTCTCAGCTAGGGTTAGCCGTCAGACTCTGCCGAGAAGGGTCCGACGCCCCTCGAACCAGGGTTTGACGCCCCTGTTTCACTTCTTTTCAAGCGCAACTACTTCACCTTTGTCCATGTGTTCCAACTCCAAGTATTCCAACACTTGTGTACATGAGTTAGTGTTAGAATTGTGTCTCTCTTGATTTTGGCTAACCCTAGAAGGGTAGCTATATAGGTAAGCATACATGGGCCTCATGGGCCTAACCTCATGGGCCTAATACTCTTATACTCCAACACCCTCCGCAGTCTGAACTACCGGCGCAGCGGAGTTCTAGGCTGTACAAGAAATAAGAAAGAACACACACGAGTCCCCCCACAGACGCAACTAGCCACTGGTGATGTTGAGGCTGGAGCGAAACTCGGTGAAGGTCGACGACGGGAGGCCTTTGGTGAAGATGTCGAGGAACTGGGAGGTGGTCGGAATATGAAGGTCATGTACCTCGCCGATGGCAACCCGATCACGGACAAAGTGTAGGTCGATCTCCACGTGCTTCGTCCGCTGGTGTTGGACGGGGTTGGTGGAGAGGTACACCGCACTGATATTGTCGCAGTAGACCAGCGTGCTCCGGGAGGGTGGAGTGTGGAGCTCGTTGAGAAGCTGCCGGAGCCAGGAGGCCTCAGCCACGCCGTTAGCGACGGCGCGGTACTCTGCCTCGGCACTGGAGCGGGAGACCACAGGCTGGCGCTTGGACGACCAGGACACCAGGTTGCCGCCCAAAAAGACAACGTAGCCGGAGGTAGAGCGCCGAGTGTCTGGACACCCGGCCCAGTCGGCGTCAGTGTAGACGACAAGCTCGGCGGAGGAGGACCGATGAAGGAGTAGGCCGTAGTCGACCGTGCCGCGGAGGTACCGGAGGAGGCGCTTGAGTGCTGTGAGGTAAGGCTCTCGGGGATCATGCATGTGAAGACAGATCTGCTGAACTGCATAGGTGATGTCCGGCCGGGTGAAGGTGAGGTACTAAAGGGCACCAGCAAGACTCCGATATGCACTAGGATCTGACACTGGGGGGCCCTCTACCTCTGACAACTTGCCCTGTGTATCAACTGGAGTGGAGCAGGGGTTGCAGTCAGTCATCCCGGCTTACTCCAGGATATCTCGAGTATACTGCCGCTGGTGAAGAAGTAACCTGGTAGGATGAGGCTCAACAGTGACTCCGAGGAAGTGGTGGAGCACACCCAGATCCTTCATAGCAAACTCCTGCTGAAGAGCGGTAATGATGCGACGGAGAAGTGGCTCATTGGAGGCTGTGAGGACAATATCATCAACATAGAGAACCGGCGGTACGACACGGGCAAGCGGGGACTGCGGTGGTGGTGTCGGTGTCCCCGGTGGAGAAGAGGCCTCGAGTGGCGGCAGCGGCCGCGCACGGCGTTGGTACACGCGTATCGGCTCGGCGAACCGCGTAGGTGCCGGGGCAGCACCATAGGATGACAGCGCCGAACCCTCATCGAGCGAAGTGGCCAGGGCCCCCAGACCCTTGTCGAGCGGAGAGACCGGTGCAGCACCAGAGGACGAGGCCCCGAACCCTCGTCGAGCGAAGAGGCCGGGGCAGCCCCGGAGGACGACTGGCCCGGACCCGTGGAGCCACGAGCGGCCGTGGAGCAGGGACAGGAGCCCGACATGGAGCTCGGTGACGCCGTACCTGCAGGAGACCACGGAAAAGGTGGCTGGACCACCGTGTCAGTGGAAAACAGAGAGGGGATCAAGATTAGGGTTGGTAGGGGGTGTGCTGGAGGCGGAGAAAGGAAAGACGGACTCATCGAACACCACATGGCGATGAGGACCCATCGGGAGGTAAGGTCAAAGCAACGGTACCCCTTGTGATCCGGGGAGTACCCGAAAAAGACACAGAGAGTCGAACGGGGTGCCAGCTTATGGGGAGCAGTGGCAGCGGTGTTAGGGTAACACGCACACCCGAAGACTCGAAGGTGATCGTACCGAGGAGGGGTACCAAAAAAAGCGTGGTGTGGCGTGGGAGCGGGGCAAGCAGCGGAAGGAAGACGATCGAGGAGGTAGGTGGAGGTGTGCAAACCCTCAGCCCAGAAGCGAGCAGGAAGAGACGCCTGGAGCAGAAGGGTGCGCACGGTGTCGTTGGTGGTGCGAATCATGCGTTCAGCCTTGCCATTCTGAGAGGAGGTATACGGGCAAGACATGCGCAACTGAACACCATGAGAGAGGAAGAAAGCACCGGAGGTGGAGTTATCAAACTCACGACCATTGTCACACTGGACGGCCTTGATGGTGAGGCCGAACTGCGTGGACACCCAAGTGAAGAAGTGAAGGAGCGTGGGAAAATCATCAGACTTCGCACACAAGGGAAAAGTCCACGAATAATGAGAAAAATCATCGACCACCACAAGATAGTACTTATAGCCAGAAATACTGATGACAGGAGATGTCCATAGGTCGCAATGTACAAGATCAAAAATGCGGGCAGCATGTGAAGAAGAACTATGAAAAGGAAGACGAACATGTCGGCCCAATTGGCACGCATGATACAAATGTTCATCATGGGCCCGAGTACATGGAATGTCGGAGCTACGACTGAGCTGCATCAGGGCATCACGTCCAGGATGGCCGAGGCGCCGGTGCCAAGTAGTGGAGGAAGTAGTGGCGGCGAAAGCAGCTGACAAAACGGAGGTCGAAGAAGGCGAAGTAGACCCCGGGAAACGAAGAGTGTAAAGAGGCCCCGTGCTGTCACATCGGAGCAGAGGACGCCGGGAAGCCAAATCCTTCACAGTAAGACCAGAAGAGTCAAACTCGACAGAAGAGAAATTGTCAGCTGTAAAACGACGAATAGAAAGAAGGTTGTGAACCATAGAAGGGGCAACAAGAACATCAGGAAGACAAAAGGAGCCGTGCGTACCAGCGGTACCCACGGAGGTGACTGGAATACACGAACTATTTGCGACCATGATGGACGAAGGGTGAGAGGAAGAGGGAGGGTGAACGGGTGAGAGTATACCAGGGTCAGGGGTGGTGTGGTAGGTAGCACCCGAGTTGGCGATCCACTGTGGACCGACAGGAGGTGTCAGGCCCATGGTGCTGAAGGAGCGCGCCAAAGCCGCCTGGTCCCAACCGGTAGACCCGGGCGAGACGCCGGAAGGTGTAGCCCACGAAGACGCAGAGTAGGCGCCGGGGAGTGGAGCACCAGCAAGCATGGCAGCTGGACGAGGCTCACCACCGGAAGCCTGGAAGGGCCACATGGAGATGCGCCCTGCCCACGAGTGGTGAAAAGAAGGCCACGGCGCCCCCTGTGGAGGTGGTTGGCTGCCCCCCCACGGCCCCCACCACGGCGACGGCGGCCTCCACGGCCCCCCACCCCCGCTCGGCCCGGAGGGAGGGGGACCAAGAAGAGACGACGGCGGCGGAGCGGACGAATGTGGTGGAGCGGACGGACGCGGCGGAGTGACAGCAAGGGCCGTCGTCGAGGACCCCGGCCCGGAGGTGGACCTCGGTTGTATGCCCTGAGTGAGCTCCTCCATGACAAGGTCGTCACGGACCTGCAGGAAGGTGGGGAAAGGCCGCTGCCGGGTGATCCACGTCCGGAGGTGGGCGTAGTGGTCGCTGAGCCCGCGGAGGACGTTGAGGACCAGGATACGGTCCTCCACAGGCCAGCCGAGGTCGCCGAGGGAGTCTGCCATGCCCTTCATCCGGCGGTAGAAATCGCCAACAGAGAGATCACCCTGGACGAAGGTGCAGAAGCTCGCATCGAGACGCAGAGTCCGGGCTTCGGCATTGCCTAGGAACTGGCCCTCGAGCGCAAGCCATGCCCGGCGAGCGTCAGGAGAGTTGCGGACGAGGTCGTGGAGGTCCAGGGAGATCGTCCCGAGGATCCAGGAGAGGACGATGCTGTTAAGGCATTGCCACGACGGGGTCTGGACGGCGACCAAGGCGTCAACGAGGACGTGGTCGTCGAGGGCGTAGCGGCGGAGAGTGAGGAGGACCAGGTCCTGTCAATGAGCATAGGAGGGCGACTCGGGCTCGAGGACGACCAAAACGAGGAGGCGGATGTTCTGGACCCCCCGGCCTGGTAGTGAAGCTGCGCCACGAACGGGTCGGCCGGGTCGTGCCAGAGGACCGCGGTGTGGGACACGCGGCAGCCCGAGGAGTCAGAGGAGGTGGCCGCAATGTCGTTGGAGGCAGGGGAGACGAGGAGTTGCTCCGCCTCGGCGATCTGGCGGGCCAGTGCATCAGCCGCATCACGCTCGCGCTCTCACACGAGGGCAGCCGCACGCACACGGGCCTGCCCCTCGGCGGCCGCAGCTCGGGCAGCGACGAGGGCTGCAGCGAGGGCGGAGTCCGGACGCGTGCTGTGGAGGGGCAGCGGAGGCGCGGTTGGGAAGGGGAGCGGCGTATCTACGCCCTGGGGCGGCAGAGCCAGAGCGCCGGCGGTGCCCCCGCTTGGGACAGCGGTGGCCGCACCCATGCCTGTGCCGGCGGTAGCCGTTGGTAGCACGGCCGCCCCACTGAAGAGTTGAGGCAGGGGGCGGACGGACCGGTCCAGGCGGCGGATCGAGACCCAAACCCGCGGCGGCGGCGGCGGCAGAGGCCGCAAGGGCCGCATCCCTGGAGTCCCCCCACCGCGTCTAGGACAAGGTCGGCGGCGCCCCCGCCTGGGACGGCGGCGGCCGCGGCCAGAGCGTCGGCGGCGCCCCCGCCCAGGGCCACGCCCGCGGCTGGCGGCAGACCGACGGCTGGGGCGGCGGGGCTGGAGGTAGCGCCCGCAACTTGTGCCCAGGAGGAGGAGGAGAGAGGAGGGAAACAGGTGAAGTAGGTTGGAGGAGGAGGGGGTGGCCAGCCATGGCGCCGACGGCGGCTGACCGGACGGCGGCAGCAGGCGGCGGCTGGGGAGGAGGTTGGGGAGGGAAAGAAAAACCCTAGGCTGCTGATACCATGTTAGAATTGTGTCTCTCTTGATTTTGGCTAACCCTAGAAGGATAGCTATATAGTTAAGCATACATGGGCCTCATGGGTCTAGCCTCATGGGCCTAATACTCTTATACTCCAACAGTTAGCAACATTCTAAGCCAATTCCCAAGGGTGTTAGTAATCACTAGAATCTAAATGCATATGCAATGAGTTAGAACATCTAATGGCACTTTGATAACCGTATTTCACAACGAGTTTCACCCCTCTTAATAGTACGGCTATCTATCCTAAATGTGATCACACTCCCTAAGTGTCTTGATCACCAAAACAATGGCCCTATCAGATATACCTTTGCCTTGACCCCATTTTGTTTTTCTTTCTTTTTTTCCAAGATTTGAGCACTTGATCATCACCATGGCCTCCACCATCATCACAATCATCCTTCACTTGCTCCACCACTTGGATTAGCACTAACCTATCTCATGATCACTTAGAGCAAAGGTTAGCACATAGGGTTTCATCAATTCACCAAAACCAAACTAGAGCTTTCACATCCTCTGCCACCATGGGATATTCTCATCCTCTTCCTTACCATAGGAAGGCACTTACCAATCGGCAACCTAGCTCATAGAAGGAGAATAATGACAATCACAAAAAGGACCACCCATAATGTAACCAGTGGAGGCCAGTGTGAGAACAACAACAAGCAAGAGTCCTCTAGGATTGGAAGTGTTTATCTGTGTCCATATGACCTTAGACGTTCTACATGAGTCATTATGTGAACCATATGTGATAGAGAACTGTCATAGACAGGTAAAATCAAGACCAAGGACAGATCCAAGCCCCTTTTTTGGTGTCTTATGGCACCAGTGGATTTTGGCAATCTCCATTAAAATATATGCTTATTACTTCTCATATGATTAGAAGACACAATGTCACAATCACCTAAAATCTGCCCTTTCAAGATCAACCCATGGATCCATACCATAAACGGTTCTCTTTGTGACCATTTCTGAAATGGGCACTCATCACAGAACGGCCGTTGGCAGATCCATCTATGACATAACAAATGACTCTACCTTCGAGTCACTATTTTTAGTCTGTTTGTTTGTGATATCTTTATCCCAATCAGGTTTTGTTTTGCTTCAGTGATGCGTCACAGATATGGCCTAATATATTAACCCAATGTAAAACAGAAGTAAAGAAATGCCCACATCCAAGTCCTTCATGGAAATTCAAATCTCAAGTGCCTACAGGTTGCAACAAAGCTAGCTGGATAAACTTCCCAGAAGTTTGCTAAAATTATGTCCAAGGAAAAAGGACATAATTTTAGCAGACTTCTGGGTTTTTTTCACAAGGATGGCAAAAGCTTTGCCACAAGTTTATTAGGAGAAAACAAAATAAGAGTTAGCCCAGCATTTGAGGAAAATTCTGGCATTATTGTGATTTTGTGAACTGTGTCGCGAAGTTATATGTACTGAATTTTCTTCTACCACGGTCATATGATGCTGAAAATGTACCTATCATGTATTGGTTCAGTCCCTAGCCCTTGCAAAGAATACAATCAGCCAACTCTAGTGGTTATCTCATATGTTAATTCACTTTCTGTTCTGCCTTACGGAATCATTTGAAAAATTGTGGACACAAATTGCTAGTAAAAGGATTGGAATCTGAACATTATACAGTAAATTGTTCATATGTTAAATATGTAGGTTTTTAATCAAGGACTAGTGTACTTTGTGTGATTTCTCACAGTATATTATTCTTGCTTTCCCTCCAGTTTTCTGAGAATGGCCAGCCAGCTGAAGGCTCTTTACCTGACCTGCTAAGTATGATGGATCAATGGTAATGAAACATATATGAAATTTATGAAACAACCATTGGTTCTCGTCGAAAATGATCTATGTTGGCTTAATTTCTATCTAATTATCCAAGTAATTAAATTTCAGGACTATGGAAGAAAATCTAAATGAGCTGAACATGGCTGAGATAACAGGCTTGGAGGAAGCATTGACCGACACTCTGGCAGTTGTCAGGGTAATATTGTCACTCTAGATATTTAATTCTTTTGATCTCCATACCAGCCTATTGGAATTGCATGAATTTGTAGTATTTATTTTTTAATAAAAAAGAGATTAATTTGCAGTATTAATTTGCATTCCAGTGCAAGTTCATTCTTGACGCATGAGGTTTCTGAGAGCATTTTAATTTTTTTTGCAGAACAAACTGGCGATGAAGGTAACAGGTTGCTAATTCCCTAGTACTGCAATACATGAACATATAAACTATGGAGCTAGCAGCAACCAGTCTGGGAATTTAAAGCCGTATGTGTTCAGAGAGTGATGATTTCTTACTGTCATGTACAACGTGTTTAATTCATAATGCTGACTGGAAAGAGGTGACAGCTCTCTAAAGTCACTACTCTGTGAACATATGGCTTTTAATTGTCTAGCAGACAATTAAACACGTTGTACATATGACCACAAAAAGAAAGCTCTCTGTAGAATAAAGGGGACCATCGTCAACTGGCGTTGTGTAAACGGGTTCAGATGGTACTACAATAATTTCCCTGTATAAATCGATCCAAGACAGGATATAGTCCACTCTACTTTATCTGTAATTCTGTATGCACAGGGTGTCCTTTTTCTTAGCTTTTATGTATGAGATGGGTTTATTTTACATATACATCAGTGACCTGAGAACCAGTCACATTCCAGGCGCACGAGGGGCTCTATTTACTGTCAAATGGGTTGTGCGCTACGAGTGCTCTCTTCTGAGGCAGAATCGCTGCTTACACCAAGCCTTATTAGGCTGTTGTAGGCAGGGTGCTGGAGTTCTGCAGTTGCAGTAACATTCACGACCTTCTCCACTTCCCAGTCAAGGTCGTACATCTCAAATTTGTCAGGGACACTTGTTGGAAATTCTGGTGCACTTCCACGAATTCAAAGTTGTGAATCGCAGGCACAAAAGAAAGAAGTTTGTTCGCTTCTGCTAGAAGTTGCGGCGGCTGCAGCTTTTAGCAGCTTCAGCTACAGTACCGACTTGAGATGCTAGTAGAGAAAATTGAGGTTTCAATCAGCCATATAAAACTGAGGTTTCCTGCATCCCCGGAATCAGCACCAAAGAACTGGACTGTTCCAAAATAAATGTCATTCTCGCTTTCCGAGAAGTCAAACGATTTCTACTTTTAGTCAGAGTTGAGAAAATTTAACCAGCATGCATTCCATAACGAAGGTCGGTGCGCCCCTCCTGTGACTACGGCTGTGTGTGGCCTCTCTACCTGAGCGAGGTCTGGGCAAGGTCCCCGATAAAGAGGGTGAGATCCATCTGCGGCTGCGACTCCTCTCCACTGGCGCGAGGCTCGGTCCTCGTCCAGCCTCTTCCTCCACCGGCGCGATGGAAGGGCAAGATACGAGCGGGTAGCTCTGTTAGTAGGAGCGAGAAGGGAATGACAGGTGGGTCCCATATATCATGGTCTGTTGGGTGAATTTTAGGGCTCCTGCTAGAGCAGAAGTAAAAAACAAAAATAAGGGGAACCCTTAAATTAAAAGTGGCACTCTAATTTTACAGCTCCTGAGTTGCCCTTATACAGCTCTATAACATACTACCTTCATCCAAGATACTTATTACCTCAAGTCATAGGTTTCTAGAATTGATTATGTCCAAGGCGCTAGGAAATATGGTTCTCAGTTCCATAAAGCAAGATTCTTTTTAGAGAAATATTGATCAAGGATAACCATAAATAATACTAGCCAGAACCCCTGTGCTTTGCGCGGGTAGATATGAGTGATATGAATGTATTAATTTATTGTGCCCATCAGTCCTCTCTTTCTCGAACTCTCTCCCAGCTACAGTTGAGAGGCGAAAAGGGGGCCGGCGAGGTCGCCGCTCCCCTCCACCTCCGATGGCCTTTGGGCCCTCAGATATGTGGGGGAATGGTGGATCTTCGACCGGCGGTGTAGATTAGGTACCTGCTTTAGGGGTAGTTCTCCTGATGGCGGTCGTGAGGTGGCGACAGTGTCGCCATGGTGGAATAAGGTACTCCTAGCCCTCTCCCACCTCGTCGTCACTTGTTCTGGTGCCGGCGGCGGGCCTATGAGGTCGTCGAGTCTTAGGTCTAGGGTTTGCTTGCCATCGGTTGACGGTGGAGCTAGGGTTTGCTGGGAGGGCGCCGTTCCTCTGTGGCTCGTCTTTCTAGGCGCCGTTGGCGAGGAGGCGACGGTGGCGTTTTCCTCCGGCGTCAACGGTGCGGTCAGCGAGGCTTGTACAGGAGTCTGCGCGTTTGGCCGATCTGTCTCCGACAGACGACAGGTCTCCGACAGACGACAGTGCTGGTGGCGCGCTTCATCAAGGTTGCAGAGATGGCTCTTGGTGCTGCAGACTGCAGGTGTGCAGATCGAGCTCGACTCCACTTCGGCGCTTGTCGATGGCGAGCTTCGATTCAAGATCTGAGGAGCTTGGGACGCGTCCCCGACCGACGCTTCTTCAACGGCGAAATCGTCCCGGCCTCGGTGTCAGGCGACTACCGCAGCTCGGTAAAGCCTTTGTACGATGGAGTTCCTTCAGATCTGGGGGGTGGCGGGGGCAAGAGCTTCCATCGCCGGAGATGGAAGGTGGCGGCGTCTGTCGGTGTGCACGGTGGCCAGGGAGCTTCTTCTGATTTTCTTTTCCTTAGGGGCCTTTGTGCAAAACCGTTAGGACAGCTGTCTCTGTTTCATACGTGTATGTGTACGTTTTTCTTATCTGAGTAATGCAGATACATTTATCAAAAAAAAAATGGTATGAATTTATTGTGTTTGGATGCAGTGACACAGAAGTATAGAAGTTTGGTATATTACCATTCAGTAATATGGTTCTAGAAACGTATAGAAGTATCTAACGATGAACCATGCTGTGTACATATTATAGGGAAAGTATGGTTTCTACATATAGGGGCAGCATTGCAATAGTCATAATTATTGATGTTCAAGGGCAACTGCAGATGCAAGCAAAATATTAACATTATATGTTTGCCAAAAGGAGCATGAATATGTCTTGTTCTTTGGGCCCAGAGCAATTGCTTGTGATGTAGATATCCGAAAGCAGCTCTGAAAACATATGGCAAAAACGATTTTAGGTAAAAAAAAACAGTTATGTACTGACAAAATAGGTATGGATCATGTTATGAACCATTGTGGCAGGAAACTTCATTACCTGATAAGACGTGAGGCATTCACCGTTGCCGAAAGAAATTCTAAAGTTTTGCAGAAAATGCACATTTGCCGGGCTGTCATGGGAATGTTTTCAACCAGAATGAGCATGATCATAAAAGATGATTAGTTAGAGGAAAAAGAAAACATCCAGCATGTGGAACTACACAGCTACATTGAAAAGCTCTCGTCTCAAGTGAATCACAATTCACATTACGCAGCTACATTGAAAAGCTCTCATCTCAAGTGAATCACAATTCACATGTATTATAGCCCTGATATGAATTCCTCAAAAAAATATTTGACATCAGTACCCTTAAAATTTATTTATAGATATAATGGGAATTATATAGCACATGCTCCAAAATACAGACATGAAACAAAAAACAGCTGCAGGTGTGAGACATATTGTGATTCAAACATAATACTGCATTCTTTTAGGCAGCTTAAAAACAATCAGCCTATGAAAAGTTCCAAGGATATACATTTGCCAACAGAAGAACTGCATGAGGCGGAAAATGAAAAATCAAATTAGCAAACATGGTCTGCTGTTCACTATTAAGCAATCCAAACTGCTTACTATCATGAAAATGTGAGCATGTTTTTTTTCGCAAAACATCATGGCAAGCATGGCACATGTAGTGTAGCAAATTGACTCCCACTTTTTTAATGTGAAGCATCTTCCTCTTCCAACTCATCTTTTCAGTGGAAGGAATAAACCGTAAGGCAAAAGCATTCAAGCGGGATAACTTATAGAAGTAATAGGTGAAGTTTATAGAATCTTTATAAGGCAATACAAAATATTATGTAGCATAATAATATCTCTAGTAACAAAGAAATCTGACTTGACGAAGCAATCATACAATTATAGGATGGCAACGCTATGTGTTTTATGATTCAACAACAACAATACCTTGGCTCTTGCATAAATCAGTTAACTCTTTGTTTAGCTCACGCACGCTCTGAGCATGGAGCAGGTTTGCTGATCACAAAATGGAAACAGCTTGAGAGTTTCAGAACATCTTCCACGATGTTGTTTGAACCAAGCAATCAATATTCAATAGGTAGAGCTGCAAGGAAGACGTTACATGATTTAGTAAATTTCTGAAATCTCAATGCAATTTTATGAATTGGAAGGATAGCCACTCTGTAAAAGGGTAAAGAAACAACAGAGCATGCAGTATTCTATATGAAATATGGAAATAGAATGATCTCATATAGAATTTATGAAGTAGGGAGCTGAGTTGGTACTATGTTATGGCGACGGCTGTCGGACACTTTTTTGTTCCAATATGACTGGAGAAAAGAAAAGTTAGTGTCCATATATCTATACAGGAGAAAATGATTGCAGACCTTAGCACTGTACATGGCAAGAGCAAATTAACCTAGCTGGCAAAACACAGAGAGCAGACTTATAAACTGAGATTCATCACTAATTCCCTTGCACAAACCATAAAAGAGGAAATATACGGTTGGGGGGTACCTTGTGAGCAACATCCATGAAGATGGATGGTTATGAGGTTAAACAACCTTGTACTGAGAAAATAGATATGGATCATGTCATGAACTACTGTGGAGGGACAATTCATTACCTTATAAGATGTGAGGCGTGTATTATAGACCATGGAATATAAGGGTCCGTACAGTATGGATCGAACCTGAAATAGAAAGAGTTATATTAGAGAATAGTTAATTAAAGCCGGTTGCTGCTAGAGAAAAATTATTGTAGTGAGAACACTTGGCCAAGCTGGGTATAACAATTAGAGGGAAAATTGTTACCCTATGAGCAGGGAGCCGTTTAGTAGCATGGATCATATCAAAAGCAGCAATGTAGAGGCTGCAAAAAGCCTGTGCAATTCTTGCATGAGGATAGCAGAGACTGTAGACTTAAACCTGAAACAGTAAGACCTGCATTAGGGAATAAACAAATAGAGGTGATTGATGCTAAAGGAAATTGAGGTAGTGAGAATACTTGGCCATTTGTATATGCCCTCAAAAATTTCAGCTGAGTAGGGTGGTATTTTTGAAACCAATAACTGTCCATTTGTAGCATACCGACAAAGGCGACATGTGAAAAGTACATAATTATGAGGATGCGAAATGTGTGAACCATATGCATTCTTAGACAAAAGAGTGCGTGACCAAAAATGTGAAACCAAATTAGCAAACCTGGTTTGCTTTACTACGAGGCATTGAAACATTCCCACATCCAGGAAAATGCAAGCCTTGGTTTTAACAAACAGAGCAGCACGATATGCCTACTGTATGATACCGATTTCCAAAATCAATTTTCTGAAAGCATCTTGTTCTAGCAAGGAACCAACCGTAGGACAAAAGTATTTCATTAGGATAATTTAGAAAACTAATAGGATGATAATCATTCTGTTATAAATAACATAACAGATTCAACAACATAATAGAATACCGGTTAAGCAGGGAAATACAATTTTGTAGTTAACAGGAGGGAAGCACATAAGTTTTAGAAATTGCTATTGACATCTAAGTACATGTATACTGGATCCACATGTGCATATCAATTGCAAAAAAAAAAAAAAGACAAAATGAAAAGAAAAAAAGGAAGAGCATACCTCCTGTTGAGGCTCCAGAGGGACTGCACTGGGGCAGCTGCCGTGCGAGGGAGAGGGCCGAGTGCGTGAGGGACATGGGCGCAGGTGGGATGGTGCTTCTACGGGGCTGCGCCGCGCCGACGTTGGAAGATGCGGGCAGGGCGGCGCTGTTGCTGCGCCGCGCCGCACTGGATGATGCAGGCACGGGAGGTGGAGCCCGTGGGGTCACGCGCTGGTACGGGGTCACGCCGTGGGCGGCGCTGTTATGGGACTGCATCGTGCCACCGCTGGAGGGCGGAGGCAGGGCGGCGTTGCTGCGGGGCGGCGCCACGGCGGCGGAGGCTGCAGGCAGGGCGGAGTTTCTTG
Source organism: Saccharum spontaneum (assembly GCA_022457205.1). Lineage (NCBI taxonomy): Eukaryota > Viridiplantae > Streptophyta > Magnoliopsida > Poales > Poaceae > Saccharum > Saccharum spontaneum. Next base: position 45,881,859 of record CM039606.1, read on the forward strand.
GAGGAGTCGCGCGGCCGCTGAATGATGGAGAGAGATGGGGATTTCGTGTTTGGTGCTGTGAGGGGATAAGACTAACCGCAGTGGGTACTCTAAGGGATACTCTAAAGCTTTAGAGCATGAATATAGAGTAAAAACTGTTGCACTGGGTACTCTAAAACGATACTCTATCCTTTCTCTCGTTCTATATTTAGAGTAATACAGTGTTTACTCTATAGTGGGCAGTGGCAGGCCCCACTAGCTAAACAAAAGAAAAAAAATGCTATAACTCACAAACCAAAAATCCAAATTAAATTTCGATTGCACCATTAAATTCGTCTCAATAAATCCTTCAAAACTAGATCACACATAGATATATTTAGATAAAATGACAAGTGAGTCCCACAGTGGATACAGGATATAGAAGATGGATAGGTGCTCGAAAATTGAGTATAGAGGAGAGAATCTTGCTGACTAGGATGTATAGAGGATGAATATAAAGGTCCATGAGTACGGATAGCCTAAGGTCGACAGATGGAGCGGCTGTGGAGATGGACGTGGCAGGCATCGGCTGGCTTGAGGCAGCATCGAACGGCTGAGCGAGGAGGCACTGTAGATCTACAGGGTTCTGTGTGTAGAGAACGGTGGGATGTAAGAGTGACAGCTGTGTGAGTTATAGCTGGTAGGTACTGTAAGAGTGATAGCTGTGTGAGTTCATTGTGTTTGGATTGGTTGTAGCTACTCACATAAAAGGGTAAAAGTTCGTTATATGACCATCATTCATAGGATGCCAATTTTTCCCTCACTTTTCTTCGGCCGATCCGTTTTAAACTTAACACAGTTGGCTAACAATATTAGGGAGAATCCAAACATAGGAACCCAAACAGTTGAGGCAATGGTTATGCCCATGTACATAGCAATACAAATATGTATAACGAAGATGGAGACATGGAAATTAAAGGTTTCAAGTGCTTGGCATAGCATTAGTACTGTACAAATGAGATGCATGTACATCGCGTGTGTAACCAAAATCATGTATAATAGCAATAATAGTGGACATTTGATTTTGGAGTTCGGATGTAACACCAAAATTATAGGGCATCTGAAATTGAAGGATGCACAAATATGTAACGACCAGCATCTAAGCTAACTATTAATCAAACCACACTATGATTTCAGCTTCAGTTGAATGGTACAGTCACTGATGTGTGTTCAGGCATTAGTGAACATGGAAAGGAATTTCAAATATGTATACGCATGTAATGGTATTTGACCATGAGGACTAAGCATTTGTGAGAGGCAAGATGAAAGTTGTTGCTGCTGATCGGAGAAGCAGGGTCGACGAAACCGCAAAGTAGCACCTCCCTGTGCCGATGGCGGGTAAATTGCTTTTCTGTTACAGGTAGTAATTAATCACTAAGAGAACTATAGGATTCACAGTAGTGAAGTGTGGTACACGTATGTGCTATGTATAAAAAAAATGTATTGAGCATCAATGGGACAATTGATGAAGGATTATAGTACTCTCTCTCTCTCTCTCTCTCTCTCTCTCTCTCTCTCTCTATATATATATATATATATATATATATATATATATATATATATATATATATATATATATATATATATATATATCAAATGCATTCTCCTCTTTTGAAGCAAGTTTGAGCAATATAGTATTTCAACGTAGGCGCACGGGAGTCTGAAGACATGGTCATGCACTGATGGTACAAACAACTTTAATTTGTTACTAAAAATTGCAAGGTTGATTCCATTTGCAATTTTTGAGGTGATGAAGCGGTGAATTGGAGCCAGAGGATATGGCCTGTGCGTGGTCACTCCCCAGCCATTGGCAGGTTGCACAGCAAGCGAGTAGCGGACAGAAACTTTGAGGGCACTGAACCTGCAAAACAGACATAACATGAGTAACTGAAATGTCAGGTTAATATGAGGATGCAAATCCAAGCAAAATGTGAGCCCTCTTCCGTGGCGCTTAAAGTTGCTGTCATGACATTGGTCACATCAGAGGTGGCAGAACAGGTGTTAGGGAGGAAACCCAATCTTTTTCGCAAAAAGAAAATGGGCAAAAGTTTGTAGGCATAATACATGTATGTATCCACAGTTGTAACTGGATCAGGTCATATCCGAATACAAATAGCTAGGGCAAGCAGGAACGGAAGAGAAGGGGTGCGTGTACCAAATAGCTAGGGCCGCCGAAAGTATCGAAGATTGAGGCCTGGGCACCTAGCGTAGGACGGAGGCGGCAGCAGGCCAGCCATCGGCAGTGGCGGAGGCAGGATTATAGTTGGGTATTCCCATCTCCCAAACAAAAACAGATTCTAATACAAAGGTTCAAAATATGGTGCATGGAAATATATTACCGATAATTAAAGGCACTAATTGTTTCAATCTAAGACATGCATGAAGTTAAAATAATAAGAAATCGCAAAGTAATGAAAGAGAACCACAATTTTGCTTTCATTTTGCGATCTTCATGGAGATCCTAATTCTCAAACTTTTCAGGCCTTTGCTGCTCCATCCCATGAAGCCATCAATTTAGCAGATTTGTTCTTCATTTTGCAAACCAAAAGGCAAAAGAAATCTGCAGAAAACATATATGCAGACTATTAGATAGAACTGAATGCAATTAGCAAATAGTTCTATTCATTTAATGTCTGGAACTTAATGTGTAGGAATCGTCACCGAATATGTGAATCAATGCTGTTGCAGTGCTGATGTACTAACTTTTCTTGCCTTTGCTGCTCCATCGAACAAAGTACTCAAATCAAAAGATGTGTTCTTCATTTTGCAAACCAAAAGGAATCCACGGAGAACATAATATGCAGACTATTAGATAGGACTCGATGCAATTAGCAAATAGTTTTATTCATTTAATGTCTGGATCTGAACGTGTAAGTGGAACCCTCACCGAATATGTGAATCAACGCTGTCTGGTCGGCTCCCATCCCTAGCCTCTGTCCAGGCGTCTTAGCGATCTTGCCGCGACCGCTGGCTGCCTCCCCGCCGGCCGGCGTGGTGGCGCCGCTTGGCCAAGCCCCCAGCCGCCTCCGCCTGGTCCCTGGTGTCTGTTGCCGGCCGGCGGCCGCCCTGCTCCGCAGCCTCCCCTGCGGGCTGCGGCCCTGCCCGAGGCCGCGTATGGGCAGGAGAGTCGCGCTCACATGCCACCGCTCGCCAGACGGCCAAAGGCCAGACGCCATCGCCAAGTGCCTGAGGTCGAAGATTGGGTGAGGAAGAGGAATAGGGTGGAGGCGGACAGGAGCGAGCCGCTCCGTGCCTTGTCTAAAAATGGGGGGAAAACGACTCACTCCGTGCCGCCGACGCTGTCCATCTCCGTCATAGATACGGTCGCACAGGCACTTGAAGGGCTGTTGGCCGCAGCCGCACGCCGTCGCTGGGCGAGCGGGCCGTGCGCAGCATCTGCGGACGCCGCGACCAGGGGGAAAGGAAAGGGATGCGGAGCCTGCGAGCCGCGTGCATCGCGACTGGGGGAGAGGAGGACCAGGCGGAGGCTGCAAGGCGGCGGGCGGTGGTGCGCGTGGAGCGTCCGCTGAGGAAGAGGAAGAAGAGGAGACGGATGTGGGCTGCTTTTTTTTTTTTTTTTGATTGCGGATGTGGGCTGCTTTGACGGGACGCGAGGAGAGGAAAAGGCTGGCGAGAGGATATTATCGAGGGGGTTGCTTCTGGAAGCGGACGTGGCGGACATCCGCGGACGTGGCTTTGACGGACCGGGGGGTGGGGGGGCGCCAGGAGCGGGGGAGCAGGGAACTGTGAGCTGTGAGGGTAAATAAGGCCTCGTTTAGATAGGTGAATTGGAGAGAAAAACACTATATTAGAATTTCTATAGCATTTTGTTTGTATTTAGTAAAAATTATCTAAATTTTGACTAACTAGACTTAAAATGTTCGTCTCGCAAAGTACAACAAAACTGTGTAATTAGTTTTTGATTTCATCAACATTTAGTACTCCATGCATTTGCCGATATTTTGATGTGACGGAGAATCTTCTTTTTACATAGTGAAATTTGGAGAGAGAATGGAGGAACTAAACAAGGCCTAAATAAATAAATGGGGTGAATGAACAGTGGTACTGTAGCTAAGGACGTGTTCAGGTAAGGGACCGTAAAGTTTTCGGGATACGGGAGCATATGCGTAACTATAGTAATTAGTGTCTAATTATAAGTTAATTAGGCTTAAAAAATTCGTCTCGTAAAATACATGCAAACTGTGTAATTAGTTATTTCTTTATCTATATTTAATGCTCCATGTATATCTCCAAACATTTGATGAAATAGGATATAAAATTTTCAAGGTGGAAATTAAACACCCCCTAAGCTTCACCACGTTTAAAGGTCTTTATTCATTCATAGACTAAAGGCATTTATAGATATGTAGAGATTTTTATTTTTATTTTTATTTATTATTTATATTATCTATTTTTATATTATATATAGGCTCCTGCTATCGGGAGTCTAGGCTTCCAATACTAATGAAGAGCCTCAGCCAGCTCCCAGTCAGCCTAGACATTCAGGTCAGCAGAGCTGACGCGCGTGTGAATCCAGCCAATCAGATGCATAAAAATCCAAATCAAGCTGCACAGAAAAGTTTTGGTCACGGTGTTATATAGAAATTAGTCGTTGGATGAATTAAAATCAATTTATTACCGCATAAAAATCTTTTCATGAGCTGGACATTCCACCTAATTGCACCTCACACAGGCTGACACGCGCTGACACAAGCTATCACATGCATGCATGGATACATCCATTCTAATCTCTTCTATTTTTCACGATAATTCCTCAACGAAGCTTTCGATTGTAAAACGGTTTTCACCATTGAACTCCTGACTTTTTGTGCACGATTCAAGATCCATTGTGAATATATTTTAAAAAAAAATAAAAATTAAAATTTAAATCATGGCACGTGATGGCTGATTAGATACATAGAATCAATTGTCAAGATGCATAGAAACATACAAAACACTTCCCTCTAAGCATGAGTAGAGTTTAAAAACATGGAGATGATCTCGTCTTATCCAAAAATTTAAAATTTGAATCATGGCAGATGAATGTCGATTGGATGCATAGAATCACTGTTTAAGATGTGTGCAAAAAATTTAACACCAACCTTGCACACGACTCCATGGATGCAAGCATAGAAAATCATCTACCTTTTACTATAAAATTTGAAATTTGAATTTTATTGGCAGAGGTTCTGTAATTCTTGTGAAGCAGTCTGGCGCATAGAATCTTGAAGACACAAGCATAGGAATCTGTCGGGTATCAATAGTAGGCATACCCAACCAAGGGCGTTAATAGCGTGACAGTTGTTAAATCGCCCGAGGCTTAGGGACGCCTTCCGCCTCGTTCGAGCCCCATGACGTCATCAAAGCACCCGACCCCTACGCCCCGTCGGGAACAATCGCCGCCTCGCCCGACCCCTGTAATATAAGTACGGGAGCATCTAACCCTCTTGGCATGCTTCTGTCTCGCCCGAAGGACACATGGAGCCCTCTGGCAAGGCAGAGAGCCACGAGGTCCCCCACCATGGCGCTCATTCCCGCCGATGGGATGGATATGACCGTGCACAGTGAACAAGAACATAGGAACCACGCTCTGACCCAATATGACTCCAGTCATTCCACCACAGTGACGTCCATACCTCTACAGCGACGGAGGTAACGGCAACTATACCACCTAACTCTCTCTCTCTACGCAAATCCGGGTGCACGCACCGTCCATCCTCAACGGCACAAAAGCACACAAAACAAAGCATGGCCATAACGCGTTGCACCAGCGGATGGAGAGGCCAAAAGCTTAGCGCCCATAATATCTCTGCGCTGCAGGGGAAGTTGCTCACACCAGATAAGGAGGAAGACGGCCGCACCCGAGGCCACCTTTTTTGTTTTTCTCTTTCATCTTTTCCCTATTTTACCTTTTTACCATGACTGTAACCCGAGCCCTCCCCTTGAAAACTACAAAAGGAGAGGCAGGGACCTACAAGGAGAGAAGGAGGAACTCATTGATCAAACACACACACACCACCCAAGAGACTTGGGATCCGCTTTCTTTCTCGAAAGCTTGTAACCCATACTATGAGCACTTCGGTGTAAGGCAACACGAGCAGCCGTAACACCCACTGAACGTAGGGTTATTCTTGCCCGAACCAATATAAACCATTGTGTCCACTTTACACAGCATCTGGGCCTAGACACGTAGATACAAATTTACTCATCTGGTGTCTAGGACGCTGTTCTAGACACCGACAGTTGGCGTGCCAGGTAGGGGCGTACTACGCATCACGATCCGTTTTGTCAGGCTTCGGATGGCCGATCATCACGTTCGCTTCACTCTGGGCTCCCATATCCAATTTGGGAGCCTGGACTTCCTCTACATGGGGTGGATCATGCCGGTCGACCTTGTGTTCCTATCAGGTTCCAACGAGCGCGTCGGAGACCTGAATCCTGCCACCGTGGAGGGGAAGTGCGGCCTGTCATCTGCTGCTGAGTCACCTGACTCACCTGCCAACATTGGTGTAAGGTCCAAATAGGCTAGAGGGGGGTGAATAGCCTAATTAAAACTTCTACAAGAATTACTTAACCACAAGTTAGTACAAAAGGTGGCGGAGCAAAAAGCACTAGCTCTAAGTAAAAAGCAAGCCACCTACACAAGTCTAGTACAAGGCTATCCACTAAACACACCAACAACAACAAGCTAGATACAAGATGTAATACGAGAGAAGAGCTTCGAGTGATTATACCGCCGTGTAGAGATGAGAAGTACCAATCAAACAATCACACAAGAGAAAACCTCGGGAAGAGAATGACACAAGAATTTATCCCGAGGTTCACTTGCTTCCCGGTAAGCTACTCCTCGTTGTGGCGATACACCCACTTGTCGGTTCGCGAGCTAATCGACTATCAAGAGTCGAGCCCTCGGCGGGCACCGCACAACCGCACACAAGATGGGGATCCTCCAAGCCACGAGCTCCACTAGAGTATCCAATTCGCGAACTCCCGCGGGGAAGGATCAAGAACCCCTTACAACACTTGGTGAGGGCTCCAACAATCTCCAATTGCGAGCTCAATCACCTCCGCTGCTCCAAGCCGTCTACCGTGTCGGGAAACACGGAAGAGTAACAAGAAATCCGCAGCAACTCGAAGATCAAGTGCCTCTAGAATGCAACTCTCAAGCAATGCACTTGAATCTCACTCAATCTCACTCAAGATGTGCAACTATGCAAAGAGATGAGTGGAGGGGTTGTTCTCTAGCTCAAAGGATGTCTCTAGGTCTTAAAATGTGCAAGAGATCCCCTCAAACCCCGGACACCCTCTATTTATAACGAAGGGGTACGCAGCTAGCCGTTACGGATGACGCAGCAGAAATCGCGCTGACCGGACGCTCCGGTCAGGGTGACCGGACGCGTCCGGTCACTACGCGACAAACGGAAACAGTGCGCGCCAGAACTAGCCGTTGCCCTGACCGGACGCGCTCCTGCGAATGACCGGACGCGACAGTGCCAGCGTCCGGTCGCGTTCTAGTAAGCTCCCGCTGCGACCGGACGCGTCCGGTCGCTCGTGACCGGACGCGCCGCGCGTCCGATCGTCACTTCCGCTGCGCTCTGCTTCTCTGGACACTTGACCGGACGCTCTGGTTCCGTGAGGCACCGGACGCGCCGGTCGCGCGCTTAACTTTTACGCTCAGTTGAACTGACCGGACGCGCTGGTCAGGCCAGACCCGCGTCCGGTCACAAACCCTAGCACCCGCGCCGCGACGAACTGACCGGACGCGTCCGGTCATATCGTGACCGCGTCCGGTGCAGCGTCCGGTCAACGCAGTGACCGTCGTTCGCCTCCGTTACTTTTCTGACTTCCGGCGCAGTGGAAAATAGGCATTTCATTTCCTCAAAAACGCCTGAATCCCGCGCTCGCACGCTCGGCGGGAGGGAGAGCGAACCCCAAACCCCATACTACCGTTCAAACACCACCGCCTTCGTAAATGTGCTAACACCACCAAGTGTACACCATTAATGTGCATGTGTGTTAGCATTTCACAAACATTTTTCGAGGCGTTATGTTAGCTTTCAACTAGATCCTAATTGAAAGCATCTAGGCCCCAAGGTTTGGTTTCGGTAATTAATGACAACACTTTATTACCATGACTAACGTGTGTTTTGCAGAAACTTTGGTAAGTTAGGTCATGGAGGTGATAACTGCTTTGAGCACTGTGGCTTCGTGTCCCTTGATGGAAATCATTTCGGTTTTCAAAAGAGTGACGTCAAGATTAAGGACGGTTAGTTCCGGATGACGAAGTGTTGAGACACATTCGGAATAGTCGTTAGGATCTTCGTTTTTCTCTTTTGGCCGTACTAAAGGGGGGCATGAATGGGTAGCTTGACCTAGGCGAGTCCTATGTTTAGGTGTGGTGCACACTTGTTAAACTTGGCGCTAGGCAACCCTAGATTAGCTCAAGGTTCAGTTAGAAGCAACTTGGTTGAAGTTGCATCGCGTTTCGACGAGTTTCGGGCTGTTTTCCTGGCACCGGACGCGGTCTTCGGGAACACCGGACGCGTCCGGTGTGTACTTAACCGCGCTAGGTTTCGGGCCTGATCACCGGACGCGGTCCTCGCGAGGACCGGACGCAGTGGTCAGCGACCGACTCGTGTCATCGAGAGAGAACGCCCGTCGGACGCGATACTGGACTTGATCGGCGAGTCCGGTGCGAGTCCAGTAAGGTCCAGAGAGGACCGGACGCGTCCGGTCTTAAGGCATCGGACGCGGCCTCGCGTCCGGTGTCAGTCCAGTAAGCTTCCTTGCACGTCGGACGCGTCCGGTGCTACCTGACCGGTGCGTCCGGTGGTTCGGTTTCAAAAACGGGTTTTGACCGTTACGGGGGACCGGCGCGTCCGGTGCGTAGCACCGGCGCGTCCGGTGACCCCGTGTCAGGAATAACGGTTCGTTTTCTTTGAGGGGTGTATAAATACAACCCCTCCACCTCTTTTAGAGGTCTCTTGCTCATTCAAACATCTGAGAAAACCCTTTAGAGTGCAAGGGAGTGCAAGAGCTCTAGTGAGGATAGAGATTTGAGAATCAAAGTTTGTGATTCCTCACTAGTGATTCGAGAGTAGCAAGTTGTAAGGTCCAAATAGGCTAGAGGGGGGGTGAATAGCCTAATAAAAAAACTTCTACACAAAACTACTTAACCACAAGTTAGTATAAAAGGTGGCGGAGCTAAAAGCACTAGCACTAACTAATTAAGCAAGCCACCTACACAAGTCTAGTACAAGGCTATTCACTAAACACAACAACAAGCTAGAAACAAGATGTAAAACGAGAGAAGAGCTTCGAGTGATTATACCGCCGTGTAGAGATGAGAAGTACCAATCAATCAATCACACAAGAGAAGTCCTCGGCAAAGAGATGACACAAGATTTTTTTACCGAGGTTCACTTGCTTCCCGGCAAGCTACTCCTCGTTGTGGCGATGCACCCACTTGTCGGTTCGCGAGCTAATCAACTATCAAGAGTTGAGCCCTCGGCGGGCGCCGCACAACCGCACACAAGATGGGGATCCTCCAAGCCACGAGCTCCACTAGAGTATCCAATTTGCGAACTCCCGCGGGGAAGGATCAAGAACCCCTTACAACACTTGGTGAAGGCTCCAACAATCTCCAATTGCGAGCTCAATCACCTCCGCTGCTCCAAGCCGTCTACCGTGTCGGGAAACACGGAAGAGTAACAAGAAATCCGCAGCAACTCGAAGATCAAGTGCCTCTAGAATGCAACTCTCAAGCAATGCACTTGAATCTCACTCAATCTCACTCAAGATGTGCAAACAATCAAAGAGATGAGTGGAGGGGTTGTTCTCTAGCTCAAAGGATGTCTCTATGTCTCAAAATGTGCAAAGAGTTCCCCTCAAACCTCGTCCACCATCTATTTATAACGAAGGGGTACGCAACTAGCCGTTAGAAACGACGCAGCAGAAATCGCGCACACCGGACGCGCCGGTCCGGGTGACCGGACGCGTCCGGTCACTACGCGACAGACGAGAATAGTGCCGTTCAAACTAGCCGTTACCGATGACCGGACGCGCTCGACCGAGCGATCGGACGCGCTGGTCACGACCGGACGCGCCGGTCCCGTGACCCACCGGACGCGCCGGTGAACACCGAGCCGCGCACTGCGAAACACCCACCGGACGCGCTGAAGAACTGACCGGACGCCACAGTACTCGCGTCCGGTGCGAGTCCAGTAAGCACCCTGGACCACCGGACGCGTCCGGTGGTGTGTGACCGGACGCGAACCGCGTCCGACGACTTCGTGACTCGCTGTTCACCAGACCGGACGCGCCGGTCGCACAGTAACCGCGTCCGGTGCAGCGTCCGGTGCAGCGTCCGGTGCACGCAGTGACCTCCGTTCGCCTCCGTTTCTTTTCCAACTTTCGGCGCAATAGAAAATAGGCGTTTCACTTCTCCAAAAAGCGCCGAATCCCGCCTCGCAAGCTCGGCGGGAGGGAGAGAGGAACCCAAACCCCTCTCTACCGCTTAAACTCCACCGCCTTTGCAAATGTGCTAACACCACCAAGTGTACACCACCATGTGCATGTGTGTTAGCATTTCACAAACATTTTTCAAGGCGTTATGTTAGCTCTTTACTAGATCCTAAATGCATATGCTCAAGACATTGATCTAGTGGCACTTAATTTCCGAGCTAACCGTGATTGCCCCTCTTGATAGTCGGCTATGTATCCTAAACCCGGTCAATCACTTCTCTACTCATCTTAGACCGGCAAAAGGAAAACCCTATGATTATACCTTTGCCTTGCGCTCTTAGATCCTTCTCCTTCACTTGATCATCATGTCCATCATTTCATGTGCATCTCCACCATGATCATCATTTCATGTCCATGCACCATTTCTTTGTGATCTTGTGGCCACAACTCCTTGCCACATCCACCTCCATCACATGTTGCTTATGCCTAGCTTAATCACACTTGATACAATAGCATTAGCAACTTGGTGTCATTAATTACCAAAACCAAACTTGGGCTTTCAATCTCCCCCTTTTTGGTAATTGATGACAACCATCACAAAGATATGAAATGAAATCAATTTTCAATTTCGATAGTATTAGCTCCCCCTACATATGTGCTTCCATGAGTTTGGTTCAATTGTGCACATATGTATGGATTTGAATTTTGGGAGAGTTACTACTATCAAATTGATGCTAAGGTATATAGAATGGACCTTTGAAGCGTGATACCAATCGGAGTTGCCTTTATATACCATCCTTAGCATCGATGTAGCTAGACACCACTTGTAATTCATCACTTGTAAAGATCATAAACACTAAAGTACCTCGTGAGATCAACATTATAAGCAAAGGTGTCTAGATACCACTTAAAAAGCTACTCTTAACAAATCATCATTCAAGTTCTAATTCTAGCAATCACCAAACAAACATGAATAAGAATTTAAGCTTTGCAATGCAACAATTCATCATGTTAATGCGCATACAAATGCAACAAATAGTTCATGAGCTTGCTCCCCTTACTTGTGTGCTCAAAATTAATTGATTCCTTTCCAAATTCTTATCTTACGCTTTCTCTCCCCCTTAGTAATTTTTTCTTTTTGTGACTTTTCTCTCCCCTCTTATTATATCTTTCTCCCCCTTTGTGACTTTTCTATCTTTGTGACTTTTCTCTCCCCCTTTGTCAACAATCACCAAAAAGGTGCCAATTTTAGTGAGAGTTAAGTTAAACAAAATGAGGGAGTCCAAATTATGGTTCAATCTAGATCACTTGCCTAGAATATGTAATTCGGTTTGATCCAAGGACAAGCTTCTTCACACCTCATAAAGTATAAGGGTTATCTTGACCATGTTGAATTACACATCATGAGCTCATTTTCTAGATTCAACACTAGGTTTGCAAGCCCACAAACATGTCATATGTTACCACTAGATCAATCAAACATAGAAGCAATAGTGGTACCATATATACATTAAACTCATTTGATTTTCATGAAAAAGCCTATTTGTCATGCAAATATGTCTATATGTTCTAAACATGTCCTTAGCAAAGTATGGATGATATGCCAAACAACTTTACCTTGCTATGTCGGAGGAGAGGCATGTCATATAATAATGTGGGGTTGCACTCATCTCAAGTTGGAGAAGTCAAGTATGTTCAATTCATTTTTCAACTTGTAAAATCTTTTCTCATCAAGTGGCTTTGTGAATATGTCGGCTAGTTGATCTTCGGTGCCAATGCTCTCAATGCAAATATCACCCTTTTGTTGATGGTCTCTTATGAAGTGATGCCTTATGTCAATGTGCTTTGTTCTTGAATGTTGAACCGGATTTTGAGTCATCTTGATAGCACTTTCATTGTCACAAAACAATGGCACATTCTTGAACTTGATTCCAAAGTCATTCAAGGTGGCCTTCATCCAAAGCAATTGTGCACAACAACTACCGGCACTAATGTATTCGGCCTCGGCGGTAGATAGTGCAACACTATTTTGTTTCTTTGATGACCATGAAACAAGAGACCTTCCAAGCAATTGACAAGTGCCACTTGTGCTCATTCTATCAATCTTGCATCCACCATAGTCGGAGTCCGAATATCCAATCAACTCAAAATTAGACCCCTTTGGAAACCATAATCCAACATCATGAGTGCCCTTAAGATATCTCAATATTCTCTTGGTTGCTTTCAAGTGACTTTCTCTAGGTGAAGCTTGATATCTTGCACACTTGCACACACTAAACATCACATCCGGCCTAGAAGCGGTGACATAGAGCAAACTTCCAATCATAGACCGATATTGCTTTTGATCTACCATGTTGCCACTTGCATCAATACCCAATTGATCATTTGTGCCCATTGGTGTACTCATTGACTTAGCTTCTTGCAATCCAAACTTCTTGATCATGTCCTTGATGTACTTGCCTTGACTTACAAAAGTGCCATTCTTCATTTGCTTGATTTGAAGTCCAAGGAAGTAACTAAGCTCTCCAATCATAGACATCTCAAACTCATTTGCCATCATATTTCCAAATTCTTCACAAAAATCTTGATTGGTTGATCCAAAGATAATGTCATCCACATAGATTTGCAACACAAACAAGTCATTTTCAATTTTCTTGGTGAAGAGAGTGGTGTCAACCTTTCCCATCTTGAACCCTTTAGAGAGAAGAAAGTCTCTCAACCTCTCATACCATGCTCTAGGTGCTTGCTTCAAACCATACAATGCCTTCTTGAGCTTGTAAACATGGTTGGGCTTCTTGTCATCTTCAAAACCGGGAGGTTGCTCAACATAAACTTCTTCATTGATGTAACCATTAAGAAATGCACTCTTGACATCCATTTGATAGAGCTTGATGTTGTGTGCACAAGCATATGCTAATAAGATTCTAATAGCCTCCAATCTTGCAACCGGTGCATATGTTTCTCCAAAGTCAAGACCCTCAACTTGAGTGTATCCTTGTGCTACTAATCTTGCCTTGTTCCTCACAACCATGCCATCTTGATCTTGCTTATTCTTAAAGACCCACTTAGTACCAATCACATTGTAGTTCTTTGGCCTCTCAACAAGTTCCCAAACTTGATTTCTAGCAAAGTTGTTTAGTTCTTCATGCATGGCATTTACCCAATCGGAATCCTTCAAGGCATCTTCTATTTTCTTAGGTTCTTCAAGTGACACAAATGAGTAGTGCTCACAAAAAGATGCTAATCTTGATCTAGTTTGAACACCACTTTGAATTCCACCAATGATTTGATCCAATGGATGATCTCTTGCAATACTAGTAGGTTGGAGTATTGGGAGTTGATTGCTTCCACTAGCTTGACCTTGATCTTGCACTTCATCATGAGAACCACTAGAGCTTGCTTGATTTGTATCAATTTGCACACTTTGGTTGATCACATGAGTATCATCATCATCATCAACTTGCCTCGGCCTTATGTCACCAATGTCCATGTTTCTCATTGCATTTGACAATTGATCTCCTCTCACATCATCAAGGTTTTGAGCTTCATTTTGAGAACCTTGGGTTTCATCAAACTCAACATCATGAACTTCTTCCAAGGTGCCATTAGTGAAATTCCAAACTCTATATGCTTTGCTTGTGGTAGAATAACCAAGTAAGAACCCTTCATCACATTTCTTTTCAAACTTGCTCAATCTAGTGCCTTTCTTGAGAATATAGCATTTGCAACCAAACACTCTAAAGTAAGCAATGTTGGGCTTTCTTCCATTCAATAGCTCATAAGGTGTCTTTCCAAGCTTCCCATGGCAATAAAGACGGTTGCTACAATAGCAAGCCGTGTTGATAGCTTCACTCCAAAATGAATGACTCACATTGTATTCACTAAGCATTGATCTAGCCATGTCAATCAAAGTTCTATTCTTTCTTTCAACTACACCATTGGATTGAGGAGTGTATGTTGGTGAGAATTGATGTCCAATTCCAAGATCATCACATAGATCTTCAATTCTTGTGTTCTTGAACTCACTACCATTGTCACTTCTAATCTTCTTGATGGTAGTCTCAAACTCATTTTGCACTCTCTTGACAAAAGATTTGAATAGATCATGTACATCACTCTTGTCATAGAGAAAGAACACCCAAGTGTATCTTGTGTAGTCATCCACTATCACAAAGCCATACTTGTTGCCACCAATGCTAGTATATGTTGTTGGCCCAAACAAGTCCATGTGCAATAGCTCAAATGCCTTTGATGTGCTCATTTCACTCTTACTAGGGTGTTTATTTCCAACTTGTTTGCCGGCTTGACAAGCACTACATGGTTTATCCTTTTCAAAAGTCACATCTTTCAAGCCTCTAACTAAGTCATGCCTCAAAAGTTTGTTCAATTGTTTCATTCCAACATGACCAAGCCTTCTATGCCACAACCATCCCATACTAGATTTGCTAAGCAAGCATGATGTCAATTGGGTCTCACTATCATTGAAGTCAACCAAGTATAAGCTACCATGTCTAAATCCTTTGAATATCAAATTTGATCCATCAACACTTATGACTTCAACATCATCACTACCAAATATGCACTTGAAGCCAAGATCACAAAGTTGTGCCACCGATAAAAGATTGAAATCCAAGCTCTCAACAAGCAACACATTTGATATGCTCATGTCATTTGAGATAGCAATTTTACCAAGCCCCTTGACCTTGCCTTTCTTGTTGTTGCCGAAAGTGATAGCATCAAAACCACCATTTTGACTAGTATCAATTGATTTGAACATACAAGAATCTTCGGTCATATGTTGAGTGCACCCACTATCAAGCACCCAATGCCTTCCTCCGGCTTTGTAATTGACCTACAAGATAAGATCAATTCTTTTTAGGTACCCAAACTTGTTTGGGTCCTCCAAGGTTAGTGACCAAGCTCTTTGGTACCCAAATGGCTTTCTTCCTTGAGCCCATCCATGGTGTACCAATGAACTTAGCATGAACACCATTTGTACCCTTGGTAAGTATATAGAAAGAGTCAAACTTAATTGAGGATACATTAGCATTGGATTTCTTGTTCATGCAATGTCGCTCTATGTGACCAACTTGCTTGCAACTTTTGCAATAGCTACCATTGTTCTTCACAAAACGAGTCTTGTGAGGAGCAAAAGCGGCCTTGCCTTTCTTGGGGTTATAGCCCAATCCCTCTTTGTAGAGAGAAGCTCTTTGGCTACCCAAGCACATAAGCAAGCGGTCCTCACCACCATAAGCCTTAGCTAAGGTGTGATTGAGCTCTTTTACCTCCTTCTTGAGATTTTCATTCTCAACTATTAGTGTGGAGTCACAAGTGAAACCGTCACTACTAGATGAGGATGATGTAGATGCGCTACATGAAGGGTTAGTGGTAGCAACAACAATAGGCTTATGAAAAGGTTCATCAATTATATCACATGATATGCCTATGTTGCAAGTTTTAGCTTTCTCAACATTAGTTGGCATGTTTTCACATTTTTCAACTAGAGAGGAATGAGCTTCTTCAAGCTTAGTGTGAGACTTTTGAAGCTTCTTATGGTCTACCTTTAGACTCTCATAAGATGCTCTAAGCTCATCAAGTTCTTGCATAAGGTTTTTCTTTTCCTTAAGCAAGCCCTTGCACTCCTTTCTAGATTCTTTATAATGTTGAGTGCAATCTTCTAGCATAGTGATTAGTTCATCTTTAGTGAATTCTTCTTCATCACTATCACTATCACTAGCATTGTCATGATCACTCTCATCATCGGATGATACCTTAGCGGCCTTAGCCATGAAGCACGATGGAGTGTCGAAGAGGGAGACCTTCTCTTGAATAGCAATGCTAGCATGTCCCTTCTTCTTGCACTTGTTGTCATCCTCATCATCACTTGAGGAATCATCACTATCCCATGTAGCAACATGAGAATCATTCTTCTTCTTATGAGAGCTCTCTTTCTTTTCTTGCTTCTTCTTTTGCTTCTTCCTCTCCTTCTTGATAGCATCTTCATCATCACTATCATAAGGACACTTTGCAATGAGATGATCCTTGCTATGGCATCTAAAGCATCTCATGGTATGCTCATTCTTCTTAGATGAGTTCTTCCTCCTTCTTGCACGATAGCCCTTCTTCTTCATGAATTTGCCAAATTGCTTGACAAAGAGAGCCATCTTCTCATCAATGTCATCACTATCACAAGAGCTTGAGTCTTCTTCACTTGATGATTCAATCTTGGATTTTCCCTTGGATGAGGTGGCTTTGAATGCCACACTCTTCTTCTTCTCATCATCTTTCTTCTCATTCTCCTTCTTCTTCTTCTTGACCAACTCATCCTTCTCATCATCTTCTCTATATGAATCATCGGTCATCACTTCTTGAAATATTTGTTGAGGAGTTGAATCCTTCAATGTAGTCCTCACTAGCACGGTGATCAATGTATCAAATCTCTTGGGCAAGCTTCTCAAGAACTTCATAGAGAATTGGTTGTCCTTGACTTCCTCACCAAGTGCCTTGAGCTCATTGACAATGACTTGCAATCTATGGAACATTTCCGGTACACTCTCATCATCTTGCATCTTGAAGCTTGAAAATTTTTCTTGCAAGATATATGCTTTAGCGGTCTTTGTGCCTTCGGTGCCCTCAAATGTTTCTTCTAGCTTAGCCCAAGCATCATGTGCAACTTCTATGTTCTTCACTTGCTCAAATGTCTTGTCATCTAATGCCTCATGAAGAGCACTAATGGCAATATCATTGCATTGGAGCTTCTTCTCTTCCACCGGTGTAGGTGCCTCCGGATTAGCAACCTCAAATTTTGTTTCGGTGACCTTCCACACTTCTCTATTGATTGACTTGAGGTGTGCGGTCATCTTAACTTTCCAATATGCATAATTTGTGCCATCAAAGTGAGGTGCCTTCTTGGTGTTGTTGATGTGCAAACTTAATTGAGCCATTTCTTTATCACCGTAGGTTGTTAAGCCTCAAATAAACGGTGCCTCGGCTCCGATACCACTTGTAAGGTCCAAATAGGCTAGAGGGGGGGTGAATAGCCTAATAAAAAAACTTCTACACAAAATTACTTAACCACAAGTTAGTATAAAAGGTGGCGGAGCTAAAAGCACTAGCACTAACTAATTAAGCAAGCCACCTACACAAGTCTAGTACAAGGCTATTCACTAAACACAACAACAAGCTAGAAACAAGATGTAAAACGAGAGAAGAGCTTCGAGTGATTATACCGCCGTGTAGAGATGAGAAGTACCAATCAATCAATCACACAAGAGAAGTCCTCGGCAAAGAGATGACACAAGATTTTTTACCGAGGTTCACTTGCTTCCCGGCAAGCTACTCCTCGTTGTGGCGATGCACCCACTTGTCGGTTCGCGAGCTAATCAACTATCAAGAGTTGAGCCCTCGGCGGGCGCCGCACAACCGCACACAAGATGGGGATCCTCCAAGCCACGAGCTCCACTAGAGTATCCAATTTGCGAACTCCCGCGGGGAAGGATCAAGAACCCCTTACAACACTTGGTGAAGGCTCCAACAATCTCCAATTGCGAGCTCAATCACCTCCGCTGCTCCAAGCCGTCTACCGTGTCGGGAAACACGGAAGAGTAACAAGAAATCCGCAGCAACTCGAAGATCAAGTGCCTCTAGAATGCAACTCTCAAGCAATGCACTTGAATCTCACTCAATCTCACTCAAGATGTGCAAACAATCAAAGAGATGAGTGGAGGGGTTGTTCTCTAGCTCAAAGGATGTCTCTATGTCTCAAAATGTGCAAAGAGTTCCCCTCAAACCTCGTCCACCATCTATTTATAACGAAGGGGTACGCAACTAGCCGTTAGAAACGACGCAGCAGAAATCGCGCACACCGGACGCGCCGGTCCGGGTGACCGGACGCGTCCGGTCACTACGCGACAGACGAGAATAGTGCCGTTCAAACTAGCCATTACCGATGACCGGACGCGCTCGACCGAGCGACCGGACGCGCTGGTCACGACCGGACGCGCCGGTCCCGTGACCCACCGGACGCGCCGGTGAACACCGAGCCGCGCACTGCGAAACACCCACCGGACGCGCTGAAGAACTGACCGGACGCCACAGTACTCGCGTCCGGTGCGAGTCCAGTAAGCACCCTGGACCACCGGACGCGTCCGGTGGTGTGTGACCGGACGCGAACCGCGTCCGACGACTTCGTGACTCGCTGTTCACCAGACCGGACGCGCCGGTCGCACAGTAACCGCGTCCGGTGCAGCGTCCGGTGCAGCGTCCGGTGCACGCAGTGACCTCCGTTCGCCTCCGTTTCTTTTCCAACTTTCGGCGCAATAGAAAATAGGCGTTTCACTTCTCCAAAAAGCGCCGAATCCCGCCTCGCAAGCTCGGCGGGAGGGAGAGAGGAACCCAAACCCCTCTCTACCGCTTAAACTCCACCGCCTTTGCAAATGTGCTAACACCACCAAGTGTACACCACCATGTGCATGTGTGTTAGCATTTCACAAACATTTTTCAAGGCGTTATGTTAGCTCTTTACTAGATCCTAAATGCATATGCTCAAGACATTGATCTAGTGGCACTTAATTTCCGAGCTAACCGTGATTGCCCCTCTTGATAGTCGGCTATGTATCCTAAACCCGGTCAATCACTTCTCTACTCATCTTAGACCGGCAAAAGGAAAACCCTATGATTATACCTTTGCCTTGCGCTCTTAGATCCTTCTCCTTCACTTGATCATCATGTCCATCATTTCATGTGCATCTCCACCATGATCATCATTTCATGTCCATGCACCATTTCTTTGTGATCTTGTGGCCACAACTCCTTGCCACATCCACCTCCATCACATGTTGCTTATGCCTAGCTTAATCACACTTGATACAATAGCATTAGCAACTTGGTGTCATTAATTACCAAAACCAAACTTGGGCTTTCACAAGTGTGCATCCACCTCCTCATTTAGGCTCGTCGTGGTCAAGTGAGAGTTCTAGCTTGTTACTCTTGGTGATCGCCATCACCTAGACGGCGTGGTGGTGATTGGGAGTTTGGTGATCATCCGGCGGAGCTTGTGGATGACCCAACTCAAGTTGTGAGCGGTTTTGGGTGATTCGCCGCGACGGAGTGTCGAAGAATCAACCCGTAGAGAGCACTTGATCCTTGCGCGGATCAAGGGGGAGCGACACCCTTGCGCGGGTGCTCCAACGAGGACTAGTGGGGAGTGGCGACTCTCCGATACCTCGGAAAAACATCGCCGTGTTCCTTGCCCCTTTACATTCAAGCAATTACTTTCTCGTATTTACTTTCATTGCTTGTTTTACTTTCCTAGAATTGCCATGCTAGACTAGGATTGGAAACTAGGGTGCAAAACTTTTTAACGGTAGACTCTCTAGGAACACAAGTAGGCACTAGGGGTGATTTCCGGCTTATAGGATTTAATTCTTGCAATTAATTTTTAGAAAAGCCCAATTCACCCCCCCTCTTGGGCATCTTGATCCTTTCAATTGGTATCGGAGCCGTGTTGCTCCTAATTTAGGCTTTACCGCCTAGAGCAAGATGTCTAACGGGGAAGGACCACCTCCCACCTTTGAGGGGGATGATTTTCCATATTGGAAAATCCGGATGGAGGCGTATCTCGAAGCCATAGATGTTGGGTGTCTTAGAGCCGCAACCGAAGGGCTTCCCGCTATCAAGGATCCCGCAAATCCCACGGGTGACGAGGAGAAGTACGACCGGTGGAATGCAAAGGCCAAAAATGCACTCTACCGGGGCTTAGGCAAAGATATCTTCAATCGTGTGCGTAATGCAAAGAACGCTCATGATTTGTGGCAAAATCTTTGTGCTCTCCATGAGGGAACTAAGAGTGAGCGTGAGGAACGCTATCATATTGCTTTAAAGAAAATTAATTCTTTTGAGATGCTTCCCAAAGAAAGTGCTAATGAAATGTACACTCGCTTGAATGTTCTTGTAGAGGACCTCAATGCTCTAGGGCTCACTCAAATGAGTCAATCGGATGTTGCAAGGAGGATCTTGAGTGTTCTTCCCGTTGAGAAGTATGGTCACATTGTCACCGTGCTTCATCAAAGTGATCTCTCCACCGCAACACCGACTCAAGTATTGGGGAAGATCAACGCTCATGAGATGTACATGCACATCACTCCGGAAGAGGGCTCATCATCTTCCAAGAAGAAAGACTTGGCCTTCAAAGCTAGCCATGACAAGAAGAAGAAGAAGGGCCAAGCCATGATCGTGCAAGAAAGCTCAAGTGAAAGTGATATCGATGATGAATCACTTGCACTCATGGTGAGGAAGACCACCAAGATGCTAAAGAAGCTTAACAAGAGTGGCATCAAGTTCGATGGCAAGAAAAAGAAATTCTTCACAAGTAGCAAGAGAAAGCCCATCTCGGAGATGGATTGCTACAATTGTGGTGAACTTGGCCACCTCGCTCATCAATGCCCTAGACCACCAAAAGACAAGTTCAAGAACAAGAACAAGGGCAAGAAGAATGATTCAAGTGATGAAGAAGATGAGAAGAAGAAGAACAAGCCATACAAGAAGAGGGATGGCAAGAAGAAGGAGTTCTACAAGAAGAAGAAGGGTGGAAAGGCTTATATTGTTGGTGATTGGCTCACCGACATTGAATCATCTTGTGGCTCCTCCGAAGATGAGAGCGATGATGAGAAAGAGAAGGTTGCCGCATTTGTGATGGGGCCATCATCTTCACCGACATCTTCACCACCACCGTCACCGCCCTCTTCACCATCATCGTCTACTACTCACCTATGCCTTATGGCCAAGGGTGAACGTAAGGTACAAAATCATGATAGTGATGATGATGATGATAGTGATAGTGATGATGAATTTGATGCACCTTCTTATGATGAACTTGTAAAATTGCTAAACAAATACACTAAAATCATAAGAAGGACAAGAAGTGAAAATGATGACCTTCAAAATGAAAATGAATCACTCTCATCTAAGCTTGAAAATGCTCAAAAGACTAGTGGTGAGCTTAGAGATCAAAATGAAATTATGTCTTCCACTCTCAAGGAGCTCAAAACTTCTAACAAAGAGCTTAAAGATCAACATGATAAACTTGAGAAGAAGCATGATGAGCTCATCACTAGACATAGCTCTCTAAAAGACAAGTACACCACATTAAAAATTGACTATGATAGTCTTGTGGTTGCAAATGAACTTGCTCTTGAAACACATGATGCTACTAACCATGTTGTTAAGTGTGATATAGCTACATCATGTGATGATTTGATCATTGAAAGCATTGAGCAAGGTTCTAGTAGCAAAGGCAAGAGTGTGGTTGAGTCATGCAACCATGATGATTATGCCAAGATCAAGTGTGAGAATGAGAAGCTTGCAAATGAGAACAAGAAGCTCAAAGGTTTGATCGCTCTTGAGAAGCAAACAACAAATGAGTCACTCATTGAAGAGAACAAGAAGCTCAAGCAAGAAAAAGAGCATCTCAAGACCGGCCTAAGCAAGTTCACAAGAGGCCAATATTTGCAAAGTGAGCTCCTCATGAACACCGTGATGAAGATGGATAGAAGTGGTATTGGGTACTTGGCAAATCAAGAGAAGAAAGCAAAAGCTCAACAACAAAGCAAATCAAAGCCCAAGCCAAAGAGATGTGTTGAGTGTGGTCAAGAAGGTCACTTTGCTCATGAATGCAAAACTCCACCACCACAACCCTTGCCCAAGCATGCTAGACCCTTTGCCTTCAATGCTCATTACATGCTAAGAAAAGATTCAAATGGAAAGATGAAAGTCATGTTTTTGGGCCCCCCAAACAAGAATAGGCCAAAGAAAATATGGGTTGCCAAGTCACTAGTTGAGAAAGTCAAGGGCCCCTCTCAAGTTTGGGTCCCTAAACAAAAAGCTTGATCTCTTGTGTAGGTGAACTACAAGACCGGTGGATCTCATTGGGTTATTGATAGTGGTTGCACTCAACATATGACCGGTGATCCTCGTATGTTCACCTCAATTGAAGAGAATGGGATATGTCAAGAGAAGATCACATTTGGGGATAATTCAAAGAGCAAAGTCAAGGGTATAGGCAAGATTGCAATATCAAATGATCACTCACTCTCAAATGTGCTCTATGTTGCTTCATTGAGTTTCAACTTGTTATCCGTTGGGTAACTTTGTGATCTTGGCTTCCAATGCTTGTTCACACCAAATGAAGTTGAAGTTTCAAAGATAGATGACAAGCAAGTGATATTCAAAGGCTTTAGATACAACAATCTTTATCTTGTTGACTTCACCTCCGAAGATGCAAATTTGATGACATGTTTGTTCACCAAGACCTCACTTGGTTGGTTTTGGCATAGGAGGCTTGCACATGTTGGAATGAGCACTCTCAACAAGCTATTGAAGAAAGAACTAGTAAGAGGATTGAAGGATGTGAAGTTTGAAAAGGACAAACCTTGTAGTGCATGTCAAGCCGGCAAACAAGTTGCAAACACTCATCCTACCAAGGCTTTCATGTCAACCTCAAGAGTGCTAGAACTTCTACACATGGATTTGTTTGGGCCTACAACATACAAGAGTTTGGGTGGTAATCTCTATTGTCTTGTGATAGTGGATGACTACTCAAGATACACATGGACCTTCTTCCTTCATGACAAATCCGAAGTGGCAAGTTGCTTCAAGAAGTTTGCAAAGAGAGCTCAAAATGAATTTGAAGTCAAGATAAAGAAGATTAGAAGTGACAATGGCAAAGAGTTTGACAACACCAACATAGAAGCTTATTGTGATGAAATTGGAATCAAGCATGAAGTTTCTTCAACCTACACTCCTCAACAAAATGGTGTAGTTGAGAGAAAGAACCGGACCTTGATCACCCTTGCAAGAACAATGCTAGATGAGTACAACACTCCCGAGAAGTTTTGGGCCGAGGCAATCAACACCGCATGCTATGCTTCAAATCGCCTCTTCCTTCAAAAGTTTCTTGGCAAGACCCCCTATGAGTTGCTTAATGGGAAGAAGCCGGACGTCTCATTCTTCTGGGTGTTTGGTTGCAAATGTTACATCTACAAGAAGCGTCAACACCTAGGGAAGTTTCAAAGACGTTGTGATATTGGTTTTCTTGTTGGTTACTCATCAAAGTCCAAAGCATATAGAGTATTTAACCATACCACCGGGTTGGTTGAAGAAACATATGATGTGGAATTTGATGAATCTAACGGCTCCCAAGGAGCAATTGAGAATTGTGATGATGTAGGTGATGAACCATTGAGGGAGGCCATGAAGAACATGCCGGTGGGAGACATCAAGCCAAAAGATGATGAAGACGATGTGCAAATCATTGATCCACCATCTTCATCACGTGTGCCTCAAGATGATGACAAGAATGAGAGAGTTGAAAATGAAGATACCTATGTCTCTCATGAACAAGCCGAGGCACAAGCTCAAGATGTTGATGCTCCCCATCCACCCCCTCAAGTGGTTGATAGAAGAAACTCACCTTTACTTCAAGCTCATCCACAAGAACTCATCATAGGGAGTCCTACAAAGGGAGTAATGACTCGATCTCAAAAGCTAGCTTCTTTCGTTGAACATCACTCTTTTGTCTCTTGTGTTGAACCTAAGAATGTAGAAGAAGCTCTTCAAGATCCGGATTGGGTGAATGTCATGCATGAAGAATTGAACAACTTCACCCGCAACCAAGTTTGGACACTTGAAGAGCATCCTAAAGGTGCAAGAGTCATTGGAACCAAGTGGGTGTTCCGAAACAAGCAAGATGACCAAGGCATAGTAGTGAGGAACAAGGCAAGACTAGTTGCAAAGGGGTTCTCTCAAGTTGAAGGCCTTGATTTTGGAGAGACCTTTGCACCCGTAGCAAGACTTGAAGCCATTCGTATCCTCCTTGCATATGCATCACATCATGATATGAAATTATATCAAATGGATGTGAAAAGTGCATTCTTAAATGGCTTTATTAATGAACTAGTCTTTGTCAATCAACCTCCCGGGTTTGAAGACCCTAGATATCCTAATCATGTTTATAGGTTGTCCAAGGCGCTATATGGGCTCAAGCAAGCCCCTAGAGCGTGGTATGAGCGCCTCCGGGACTTCCTCATTGAGAAGGGCTTCACCATCGGGAAGGTCGACACCACACTATTCACCAAGAAGCTTAATGGGGAGATCTTCATTTGTCAAGTGTATGTTGATGATATCATCTTCGGGTCAACAAATGAAGATTATTGCAAGGAGTTTGGTGAATTGATGTCGAAGGAGTTCGAGATGTCAATGATTGGTGAGCTCACATTCTTCCTTGGTTTTCAAGTCAAGCAAATGAGAGAAGGGATTTTCATCTCTCAAGAAAAGTATACCAAGGATCTTCTCAAAAGATTCAAGATGGAAGAATGCAAGCCAATCAAGACCCCAATGCCATCAAATGGACATCTCGACCTAGATAAGGGAGGTAAACCGGTTGATCAAACTCTCTACCGTTCTATGATTGGTAGCTTGTTGTACCTTACCGCATCTAGGCCCGATATCATGTTTAGTGTGTGCATGTGTGCTCGCTTTCAAGCGTGCCCTAAAGAACCTCACCTAAGTGCCGTAAAAAGAATCCTAAGATATCTTAAGCACACCCCAAGTATTGGTTTATGGTATCCCAAAGGAGCTAGATTCCAACTAGTTGGCTATTCCGACTCGGATTATGCCGGTTGCAAAATTGATAGAAAAAGCACATCCGGAGGGTGCCATTTACTTGGGAGATCTTTAGTATCTTGGTCATCTAAAAAGCAAAATAGTGTGGCTTTGTCCACCGCCGAGGCGGAATACATTGCCGCGGGGGCTTGTTGTGCACAAATCCTATATATGAAACAAACCCTTCTAGACTATGGAGTTGTTCTTGAAAAGGTGCCACTTTTATGTGACAATGAAAGTGCCGTTAAAATTGCTAACAATCCGGTACAACACTCTCGCACCAAGCACATAGATATCCGCCATCACTTTCTAAGAGATCACGTTGCTAAAAATGACATATCACTAGAAGGTGTACGTAGTGAAAATCAATTAGCGGATATCTTCACTAAACCTTTGGACGAGACTACCTTTTGTAGGCTAAGAAGTGAACTTAATGTGCTTGACTCAAGTAACTTTAAAAAATGAGCGTGTGTTGTCCCTTGCATTGCATTGTATCATATGTCATGTTTACTTTATCGCAATGCATTTAGGGCTTGGCTAACACGGTTACGATAACCCTCCTTCGGAGGAGTGAAGAAGCCTAACCGTGGATCAAACTTGACAAGCAACCTAGCTTTACTTTCTTGTATTGCATTGCATATGCATGGTTGTTTGTTTGTCGTTCTTTTTCGGTTTAGCTTTGAGCAACCTCTGTGTTCGTCCATGAATAGAGAGAGCATTTGACGCTCCTAAAGGTCCGAAAACTCTATTGCATGGCCATACGTTGCTCCTCGGGTGTTTATTGCCTATTTTCGTAAAAACAATACTAGCCTAAGGCAAAATAATTTGAAAATTTTGAGGGTTTGAGTGAGGTCACTCATATCGGGTTCCAATTGGTGTTTTTTTTGTGTCTCTTTGAATTGGAACTTGATTGGGAGAAGTCGCGTCGAAGTTCGGAACGAAGAAAGGCGAAAAACCGCGACAGGACGCTGCACCGGACGCAGTGCTGCTTCACCACCGCGTCCGGTCCCGTTGTCCACCTGCGCGTCCGGTTTTCCAGAAGAACAAGTCCAGATCTAGGCACCGGACGCTGCACCGGACGCGCTTCTGACCACCACCGCGTCCGGTCCCGGCTACCACCACCGCGTCCGGTGCTCCGCTATGAAATCCCGAGCACTCAGCCATCGGACTCTGACCGCGTCCGGTCTGTTCACACCGGACGCGTCCGGTGACTCCAGGAGCTTACTGGAGTGTCACCGGACGCTGCACCACCGCGTCCGGTGATTTTCACCACCGCGTCCGGTGCTTCTATATCGAGCGGATCTCGCCTCTTAAAACCGTACCGTTTTCTTTCTCCTTTTTCCTCATCTGCTCGACTTCCGCCGCCGCCGTGTTTGTCTCGCCGTTCCGCCGCTCCCGCCCTCCTTCCTCGCCGCCGGCGAGCCTCCTTGAGCCGCGCCCCTGCTCTCCGACCAGCCGCGCCGCGCCCTGCCCGCACTCGCCTCCTCGCGCAGCGCCCGCGCCCTAGCCGCGCTGAGCCCGCGCCTGCGCCACCACCGTGCGCCGCCGCTCCTGCTCGCCGCCGGCGAACTCCAGCCCGCACTCCAGCACCGCAGCTCCTCCCCTCGTGCGACCTAGCTCCTCAATCCCTTCCTTCGGCCGAGCTTTTGATCCTAGGGTTTACCCCTAAAACCTAGCCTAGGGTTCATTAACCCTAACTCGAGGTAACGGCGAGGTTTTCGATTCCGATTTCGACTCAATTCCTTTCATTCACTTGTTAAGGCTTGCCGGTTGACCAAATCAATTCCTTGTTATCTCGTTGGCCGTTTCAGTGCTCGATCGCCGATCTCGGGAGATCTCGCGAACTAGATCACCTCGTCTCTTCACCGTCGTCTCGTCGATCCGAGGTAGCTTAGCGTCGTTTCTTTTCGTATCTCACGTGCTTGCTATCTAGGGTTTCGCATCTTTAGATATATATATATATGCTTATTGTATATCTCCCTATTCCATACGTGCAGCGAGTCAGTCGGTGTGCCAGGTCTAATCTGTTTACTAAATCCGAGGCCAAGCCTGCGGATACGGATTGAGGCCAAGCCTCTCGAGTGTCAGTTCATCATCTCACAGAGGCTTTCAGGCAGTCAGTCAGCATGGTGCGTTGCAAGAACGCCGGTGGTGCTCCAGGTGACGGGGACAACAGTCCTCCCCGTCGTGATGAGATTGCGCGTGGTAAGCGCATCAAGTATGCAGTCAAGAAGAAGAGGAGGACTCTTTCAGATGCAGAGATCGCTCAGGCAGTAGCAGACGCCGCAGAGCAGGCAGAGAGAGGTGGCAGACGCAGTGGATTACACATAGGCGAGCGTCGCTTTCATCTTGAAGGTCGACAGCTCGGCACTGAGGCCACTGAGGGCACCGAGACTACAGCACCGACAGAGCAGATGTCAGTTGATCCTCCCTCAGAGCAGACACAGGCTACAGAGACTGCACCCGCTACTGAGGCTACCCAGACTGCTGAGGCTCCACAGGCCACTGAGGATACAGAGGAGCAGGCAGCTCAGTCTCCACCACGTCGCCGCTCCACACGTGCTCGTTCACAGGTGACACCCAGGGCAGAGGGCCCGCGTCGTGGAGCACGACCTCCTCCCAGGGTTAGAGGGTCACCCCCGGTTGTGCACTTAGACCTGAGGGGTGCTTCTTCACGTCAGGTGAAGAACTTGAGGTTTGTGGAGGTCAGCCGATGGTTTCCACCTGTCAGAGATCCCAGAGCTTCAGAGGGTTTCTATACCCCACTTCAGGAGGATTTCTACAGGGCCCTAGTCGACAGTGGCATAGCTTTCAGACCTCAGAGGGTATGTCGCCTAGAGGCATTGGTTGATGTTGTGGGAGAGCAGCTCCGTCCTTACCTGTCCTATCTGCCTGGCTTATCAGATCTACTTGGACGGACAGGTGCTTACTGCGGCACATGGGTCAGGGAGTTCTATGCTTCTTTGTGGATTGATCCTGCCCATGAGTTTATTCACTTCGCATTCAGAGGCCGCGACCACAGACTCTACAGCTCCAGAGCCCGAGAGATCCTCAGACTACCTGCTTCTGACACGAGGATCCACCAGTTGTGCTATGGCCAGACTACACCTCCCAGACGCCCTCACGGCGGTTCAGTGCCACCCACCGACCTGGTCCGACCCTGCTTTCGCGAGCCTTTTGGCGAAGGGTCACGTCGTACACCTGCCAGCCTGACACCTCTAGCCCGAGTTCTGGATGCTATACTCAGACGCACTCTTCTGCCCAGACTTGGTTACAGAGAGGGACTGACGAGGATGCAGCTTTGGGTTGTGTACCACCTCCTTACACAGCGACAGTTTGATATCTGGGATCTTATCCTGAGTGAGATGGAGGACACCATTGCTGAGGGCTTCAAGGGTAACCGTCAGCTTCCTTATGCCCACTGGATTTGCTTCATTATCAGATCTGCTATCCAGATGCCACCAGAGATCAGGGCAGAGATTGCCAACACTACTACAGCATTCCCTGACTATGACATCAGACAGCTTTGGGCTTCAGTTACCAGAGAGCAGGCTCCAGCACCAGGACAGCGTGAGCGCCCTGAGGCTCCTGAGACAGCAGCTGAGCAGGACGCTAGAGTTGACGAGCTTGCCGAGGCAGAGCTCGCAGACCTTGACACTCAGCCTGCTGAAATACCTGAGGATGTCACTTCAGACAGCACAGATGAGGATTATCAGCCCATCCCCAGGTACCGGTCTCCTCGGTCTCACGACCACGAGGCCGGAGGATCTGGCTCAGCCTCCCGCTCAGACCCAGCCATGGTGGCTATACTTGAGAGGTTGACCCAGGCTCAGGAGCAGCAGCAGCAGCAGATACAGCGCCAGGCTCAGGATACAGCTGCAGCACTAGCACAGATACAGGCTCGCCAGGACGAGTTTCAGAGACAGCAGCTAGAGATCCAGAGGCAGCAGGTTGAGATGCAGCGACAGAGTCAGCAGCAGTACATAGACCTTCTGCGGCATCTCATCACAGTTGGGGTTCCTCCGCCTGCATCTATCATGGCTCCGGCTTTGCATTCCAGCGGTCCTTCTAGTCAGACACAGCCGAGCTTTCAGTTTACATCTCCACAGCAGCAGGTTCCCCAGTCTTTTCAGTCCCCGAGCTTCACACCTATTCATACGGGGTTCACACCGTCAGACCAGACTCGCCCGCATCTCCTGACAGGCACACCTATCGGTGATTTCAGTGCCACTTACAGCGAGTTGACTGGTCAGCCGACACCCTCGCATACTACTACGTTTCACACTTCGTCAGGGTTGTCAGCTTCCGAGGCAGTCGTTCCACCAGCGACAGGGACCGGGACTACAGAGACCATCCCTTCTTCAGTTGCCTCGACAGATCCCCCAGCTACTGGCGCACTTCAGGCTCAGGTCACTCAGACAGATCCACTTGTTGCTACACAGTCAGTGCCTGTTCCTGCTCAGACCCAGACCGCTTCGCAGCCACGAGCTTCTTCAGAGGGTCAGCCAGATAGCTCAGACTCCGAGGATTCGCTTCACTTCGTGATTACTCCGCGCACCTCGGCACCCGACACGACTCCGTCTGTCCCCCCGTCAGATTAGATTAGTTTTTGGCGCTTGATGCCAAAGGGGGAGAGAGAGTAGTTTCAGGGGGAGTTTGTTAGTGGGTTCTCGTTTTTTCGTGTGCTACATTCATGCATATCATGTTTATTTTTAGCACTGCATTCGTGTGACATTGTCGTCGAGTCGTAAAACTTTGAGTCTTAATGTCTTATTCGTCACTGTGTTTAATATATGTCACCGTTTTAGCTATAGCTCTAAGGTTGTGCTTCCGTGCCTTACTCCGATTACTTATGAGCTATATCTTTATGTGTACTAACGCTTTTTGTCTTATCTTATGAAGTACACTCTTTTGGCTTGGAGCACATAAGCAATTCCTAACCCTTTATGCTTACTGTCTTTTGCTTATGTGAACCAAGCATGCTCGAAAACCTTCACTCTAATCCATTGAAACTTAGTGTTGTCATCAATCACCAAAAAGGGGGAGATTGAAAGCATCTAGGCCCCAAGGTTTGGTTTCGGTAATTAATGACAACACTTTATTACCATGACTAACGTGTGTTTTGCAGAAACTTTGGTAAGTTAGGTCATGGAGGTGATAACTGCTTTGAGCACTGTGGCTTCGTGTCCCTTGATGGAAATCGTTTCGGTTTTCAAAAGAGTGACGTCAAGATTAAGGACGGTTAGTTCCGGATGACGAAGTGTTGAGACACATTCGGAATAGTCGTTAGGATCTTCGTTTTTCTCTTTTGGCCGTACTAAAGGGGGGCATGAATGGGTAGCTTGACCTAGGCGAGTCCTATGTTTAGGTGTGGTGCACACTTGTTAAACTTGGCGCTAGGCAACCCTAGATTAGCTCAAGGTTCAGTTAGAAGCAACTTGGTTGAAGTTGCATCGCGTTTCGACGAGTTTCGGGCTGTTTTCCTGGCACCGGACGCGGTCTTCGGGAACACCGGACGCGTCCGGTGTGTACTTAACCGCGCTAGGTTTCGGGCCTGATCACCGGACGCGGTCCTCGCGAGGACCGGACGCAGTGGTCAGCGACCGACTCGTGTCATCGAGAGAGAACGCCCGTCGGACGCGATACTGGACTTGATCAGCGAGTCCGGTGCGAGTCCAGTAAGGTCCAGAGAGGACCGGACGCGTCCGGTCTTAAGGCATCGGATGCGGCCTCGCGTCCGGTGTCAGTCCAGTAAGCTTCCTTGCACGTCGGACGCGTCCGGTGCTACCTGACCGGTGCGTCCGGTGGTTCGGTTTCAAAAACGGGTTTTGACCGTTACGGGGGACCGGCGCGTCCGGTGCGTAGCACCGGCGCGTCCGGTGACCCCGTGTCAGGAATAACGGTTCGTTTTCTTTGAGGGGTGTATAAATACAACCCCTCCACCTCTTTTAGAGGTCTCTTGCTCATTCAAACATCTGAGAAAACCCTTTAGAGTGCAAGGGAGTGCAAGAGCTCTAGTGAGGATAGAGATTTGAGAATCAAAGTTTGTGATTCCTCACTAGTGATTCGAGAGTAGCAAGTGTGCATCCACCTCCTCATTTAGGCTCGTCGTGGTCAAGTGAGAGTTCTAGCTTGTTACTCTTGGTGATCGCCATCACCTAGACGGCGTGGTGGTGATTGGGAGTTTGGTGATCATCCGGCGGAGCTTGTGGATGACCCAACTCAAGTTGTGAGCGGTTTTGGGTGATTCGCCGCGACGGAGTGTCAAAGAATCAACCCGTAGAGAGCACTTGATCCTTGCGCGGATCAAGGGGGAGCGACACCCTTGCGCGGGTGCTCCAACGAGGACTAGTGGGGAGTGGCGACTCTCCGATACCTCGGAAAAACATCGCCGTGTTCCTTGCCCCTTTACATTCAAGCAATTACTTTCTCGTATTTACTTTCATTGCTTGTTTTACTTTCCTAGAATTGCCATGCTAGACTAGGATTGGAAACTAGGGTGCAAAACTTTTTAACGGTAGACTCTCTAGGAACACAAGTAGGCACTAGGGGTGATTTCCGGCTTATAGGATTTAATTCTTGCAATTAATTTTTAGAAAAGCCCAATTCACCCCCCCTCTTGGGCATCTTGATCCTTTCACTAATGCATATGCTCAAGACATTGATCTAGTGGCACTTGATTCCCGAGCTAACCGTGATTGCCCCTCTTGATAGTCGGCTATGTATCCTAAACCCGGTCAATCACTTCTCTACTCATCTTAGACCGGCAAAAGGAAAAACCTATGGTTATACCTTTGTCTTACGCTCTTAGATCCTTCTCTTCCACTTGATCATCATGTCCATCATATTATGTGCGTCTCCACCATGATCTTGCTCATCATTTCATGCACCAAATCATGTGGTCTTGTGGCCATCTCTCCATGCCATTTCCACCTCCATCACATGTTGCTTATGCCTAGCTTAATCACACTTGACACAATAGCATTAGCAACTTGGTGTCATTAATTACCAAAACCAAACTTGGGCTTTCAATTGGCTCCATCACGAGTCAATGACTAGCATTGGTCTGCATGCCAACGAGGCGCAGGCTTCTAGGGGTGCTCAGCCCCATAGTTTCGACTACCCAAGGTTGGAGCATCAGCTTGACATTATCCTGGGACCCCACCCGCCCCAGGAAGATCTCCATTGCCTCTACTCCATCTCTGCCAATGCCTTGTTGCAGCTCTGAGGGGAACCACTGCTCTCCCTGAAGGTAAGCACCGCGCCGACGCAACCGGCGTGGCCTTACGGGCTACACAATGCCGCAAGGGCCTATAGTCGGCCCACACAGCCTGCGGAGGATGTACCCGTGGGTTTGCCACTCCACCACTTGGAGTCCCTCTCAGAGCTCCTCGCAACCACCACGATGTCCTCAAGTGTTAACTCCGAGGAGGACGATGGTAGCTGGGCTGATGTTGATTTCTCCGGGCTCAATGACCCGAAGGCTATGCGCCAGTTTCTTTTCAACAACAACTACCTTCTTGAGGGTTTTGACTCCAATGACGAGAGTCACGACCCATCTCTCGAGTGTTTTATGTGCAATGGGGAGTTCCACGAAGAAACCCCCAACGAGAATGAGGGCGAACACACCCCGGCCAATGCCACGACTCGCAACACCGCGCGCGCATGCGGTGCAGCCATGCCACCACCTATGGGGCAATCATGGCCCCAGCTAGAGCAACTCCGCGAGCTAGAGAGAAAGCTCGAGGAAGAGCGACAGCAGTTGGCGCAACTGCGCGCAGCATTTGAGCAAGAGCTTAGGAGTCACGATGATGGCGACGCGGCTCGACGTAGAGCCAGTGACATCCACCGCTGCATGTTGTCGCCCGGGCGAGCCAGAATGTTGTCGCCGCGGTAATCCTCCTCCGGACGATGCCTAAACCATCAACTCCGAAGGGGCGGCAAGCCCACAAAGAGCTGCGTACCCTTCTTGAGTGTGTCGCGGTACAGCAGGCCGAGAGCTCCGCATCTCGACGATGTGGGCCCGAGCTCAACTAGCTTACACCATCAGCGACACGCGAGAAGGAAGCTTCGGTCCACCCAGAGCAACAGAAAGCGAGGGATAAGCCTCCATCTGTCCATGCCCACGTTGGCCACAACTACAACGCGCGTAACGTTCTCAACGCGCACAAAGGCACAAAGAGGATGGTGCCAACCGTAGTTACCACCCTCGACAGGGCGGCCGCTACGACAGCGGGGAGGACCAGAGCCCATCGCCTAAACCCCTGGGACCATGGATCTTCAGCCAAGACATCCGCAATGCGCCATTTCTCGGCGCGGTTCCAGCAACCTGCCAACATCACCAAGTACTCCGGAGAGACAAACCCCAAACTCTATCTTGATGACTACCGCCTCACTTGCCAGCTAGGTAGCGTGGACGACAATCACTTCATCATTCTCAATCTCCCTTTGTTCCTGGCCGACTCAGCGAGAACCTGGCTAGAGCATCTTCTGGCCTGTCGCATCCACAACTGGGCCGACCTCATAAAGATTTTCATTGGAAACTTCCAAGGTACCTATGTCCGCCCTAGTAACTCCTGGGAGTCTCAGGAGCTATCGCCAAAAGCCGGATGAAACTCTCTACGAGTACATTCGACGCTTCTCTTGGCAGTGCACCAAGCTGCCCAATGTGACCAACGCCAATATCGTCGGGGCGTTTTTCGCGGGAACCACCTACAAAGAGCTCATCCATGAGTTGGGGCGCAAGGGCCCACGCACTACCAGGGAGCTCCTAGATATTGCCACCAACTTTGCCTTCGGTGAGGAGACAGTTGGGGCAATCTTTCATGACACCAAGGGCAAGGAGAAGCAACAAGAGGATGCTGACGAGGTAGCTCCAGCTGCAACTCCAAGAAAAAGAAGAAGGCTAAGCAGTCGCGCAAGGCCTCCCTTGTGGCTACCGCCGAGTGCAAAAATTTCTGAGCCCCTCCTGAGGGTGGCCCGGGAATTTTTGACGAGATGCTCGAGAAACTGTGCCCATACCACCGGGGCCCGGTCAAACACTCTTAAGTAGTGTGGTGTGATGAAACGCTACCTTTTCGGGGGTGCCCAGGGGAAGGGCGACCCCGGCAAGAGGCCCAAGAAGGACAAGGGCGACAGCAAGGAGAAGGACGATGACTTCCCTGTCGCCAACAACTGTTTCATGATCTTCGGCGGGTCCGGGTCTGCCACCACTTTCAACTGCGATGACCACCCGTATCGTGTCCCACAGCCGGGCCGGTACCCGCTTGTTGTCGACCCCATCATCGGCAACACGTGGCTCACCAAAGTACTGATGGACGGAGGCAGTGGCCTCAACATCATGTACGCCGAAACCCTTGACGCCATGGGGATCAATCAGACCCAGCTCCGCCTGAGAGGAGCACCTTTCCATGGCATTATACCGGGGAAACGGGCCCTGCCCCTCGGGTAAATTGACCTACCCGTCACCTAGGGTCGGTCGCTGGTTCGATGGTTTGGACCGACCGGCTCTTGGTGTAGAATATTACCTAGGGTCTTGTTTACATTCTAAATTTTTTCACTCTCTCTCTCCATCACATTAAATCTTTAGACACATGTATGGAACAGTAAATGTTGATAAAAAAATAACTAATTGCACAGTTTGATAATAAATCACGAGACGAATTTTTTAAGCCTAGTTAGTCCACGATTGGACAATAATTACCAAATACAAACAAAAGTGCTACAGTAGCCAGAGTTACAAAAATTTGCAATCTAAACCAGCCCTGGTGTAGAATAGCGCGTGTATATATACACAAACATTTGCCCTGTTCAAGTTCAATGTAGCAAGTGCATATAGTACACCACTGTACAGCATGTATAGGTTTACTTATTTCTCATGATATGGTTTTATATGTACTATTGGTCCTGTTCGGTAGGCTGTTTTTTGGCTTATAAGCCGGCTGTGGTTGATTTGCTGTGAGAGAAAAATACTGTTCCACGGCTGATAAGCCGTGCTGATAAGCTCAGCCGAACAGGGGGAGTAAAAATGCCCGTGCGTTGCAACGGGAATGAAACTTAATTTTTTAAATTCATTATTATATATATAAACCACTTTATTCAAAAGGGCTATTGAATTGATTCCAGTGTAAAAGGTCTATAGTCTATCATGATTAATTATAGATCAATGTCACAAAGTTCTATAGGCTAGTTAATTTATTATTTTAGGCAATGGCCATCGAAAAGAATCATGCAGGTAGTATTTTATTTTGTTTGCATTCATCTCTCCACGCCTTAATTAGTTGTTCGCTCCTACGAGTGGATAAGGTAGGGTATCAAGCATCATCGGTAGTCAAGCATCCTCGTAGTTCCCAGCATGCAGTCCCGGCGGCACACTTGTCGTACACGTACACGGCCGGTGTTCCTATAATATAATGGGCGCATGAGGATACAGTTTTAGTTAAATTCCAGTTTTATATTACATATAATCTTAATTGAATAGGAGTTTTACTTATATTTTACGTGAAATTTTTGTCTCTTTATTATTCGGTATAGATATATATTGTGACCTGGAACTAGTCGTCTTCTCGAGAAGAATCCTGCTCGTTTCCTCGCGCCGGGTGTTCCGGGCTTAGCTCTTATCTTCTGGCCCCTGGGCTGTATTTGCGGGGCTTCGTCGCCTACTTTTGGCCCATATGCTATCACCTTGTTTGTTGATATATGCTTTTGTCAGGATGCTCGAGTTCTGCAGTCCACCTACTGGCTGGCATTCACGATCTCCTCAGTTCCCCTGGCAACTGGCATCCACCATCTCCTTTCCAGCTGAAGTTTTAGTTCTCAAATTTGTCACGGACACTTTTTTCTTTTTTGGAAATTATGGTTTGAAAATCCAATCTTATTAGTAGCAAGCACAGAAATTCTGGTACGCATTGAATTCAATTTTATTAGTTGCAGACATGAAAGCAATTAGTCTGTTCGCTTGAGCTGATCTGGCTGACTGAATGTACTTCTAGCTGGTTTTTGTGAGAGAAAAACACTGCCAGATGGCTGACTGATTTGGCTAATAATCTTAAGCGAACAGGCTCACCATTCAAGCTAACAAACCAGCCATAGAAGAAGTCGCCATTCAAGCTAGCTAACCAGCTGTGGAAGAATTTCATAGGAATTGTTCAACAATTAGTTTAATTTCACTGGAGAAACGCAAGAACAGAAAATTTTTCCTACATTCCAAATAGCCCCTGAGGCTTTTTGCCACATCCCAAGAATTAGACTTCCCTGCGCAGAACAGAAAATTTCCAAACTTATACAAACAAATAACTTCAGGGAAAAACACCAGAAAACCAGCTAACATTGGTTTTGTAGAAAGGCAAACCAGATATCCTTCAACACCAGCAAATCTGGACCGTTTCAGTTCACATTGCACAAAGAAATGGTGCCCATGCGACCATAGTACATGGTTCAAAACAACTGAAATAGTCCAACACAGGCATACACAGTCCAGCAATTTCTTGTAATACAGTGAAGCAGCCAACAAAGGAGATACAAAGGAGACAAGAGTAGCAGCAACATTCAATATTCATCGTCTCAACATGAAACCCTTAACCAATTCGTTCATCACAAGAGTTTTCGGCTGTCTTTAGCCATAGTTCAGGCGGAACATGTCATTCTGCACGAAGAAGGACCCACCAGCAGGCAGCAAATGGAATGCCTACAGAGACAGAGTATCGAATCAATGAAATGCGGAACACTTGTGCTGGAGAAGGAACATAAAGAACCAACATAAGGCGAGATGTGCACTGTGTGTGTAAAAAGAATGCACTACAAGCAATTTACAGTTCTACAAACCATGAATTGGATAAGCAGGTGTTGCTATCGGAATTCAATCATACTTTACACAAACTATACAAGCCTTTGACCAACAATTTCTTTACCAATACACGATTTTTGTAATACTACAAAATTGATGTTATTAGATTCATACTGAAAATAATTATGCATAAATTTATGAGTATCATTTTGTATCACATAAATGACATACATATAATTGACGGTCAAAGAATTGTCCTAACAAAATGAAAATTATAATTTCAAATAGGAGCAAATGCTAATCCAGTGTTTAAAACCACAAGCAGCACACCAGAACCTTACTACCATTGATAAGGTTAGTCATGCGGGAAGTAGGGCAAGTTGATAGTTCTGCCTATGGCATTCAACATAGGAGCTTATGATCAAAAGATACAGAAGTATCAAACCAAAGGTTTATATACTTTGATTTAAGATAAAACTGTACATTTGCGGCCAGGGAATATACAAAAAGACATCATGCACATGTTATACAAGCAAACATTAATAAACTAACGAATCGTCCGTTAAGAGATACAACTAAGTGTCATTAGCCTTCAAGTACTCCATAGTTTGAAACATAATTTGCAAAATGAATAGTATGGAGAAAAATATACAAAATAATGTAGAAGGCAGGCAAATATTAAACTTTCTAAAATGTACATGGGCCACTGGAAATGAAGTTTATTTGTTGCCACAGAGGCAATGAATTCATATCTAACTGCTTCATCAGGAGATAATGGCAGAACACAGGGTCCACAAATGTTTAAGAAAGACCTCCTGACCGCAGATATAATATAAACACTAGTACTTCAAATTCACTGCATGTTAAAAGGATTTCTGGAGTGGGAGTTCAAGACTTCAAGAAAAAAACAGGCAAAAACAAATTTGATCAACCAGAGTCTATGAATCATAATTTTTTTTAAAAAAAAGATGCAGCAGATCATGATGCATGTCTATCTCGAGTACTTGGCAGCACTGCAAAAAATATTGCAAGAACCAGTGACTTTGCCATGGAACTTAAAGCCACAGAGATGAACAGAAATTCCGCACTTTGATTGAAACATCTGTATATATACAGACTAGCTGACATTCGACAGAATTTCAATGATAGTGTGCCCAATAAAAAGTATGTACATTTGAAACAACCTAACGCAACAACTAAGGACAAGCATAATCAGGCATAAATTGCACACTGGCACAGTCAATTACAGGCTTACAGCAGCACGAACAATTTCTTTAAGGGTCGAAAGGCCAACAGAATGTATAGACAACAAGACACCAGCCTATCCGATCAATCAAAACAGAACTGAAAAATGTATCGATCCAGGACTAGCATAAACAATTACATATAGATCTAAACGAAACAAGCTGCCTAGTAGAAAAACAAATGCTCTGAACAGTTAACAAACTCCACTACAAGGATCATGGACCAGACATTTATACTAAGCAGATAATCACGAGACCAATCGAAACATCACAACAGTAAGCACAGATGATTGGCACCATTCAATCAAACAACAAACAAACCAAGGGCCTTCTACGGACTACCACGAGATCAGGGCCAAACCAATCTAGGAATCACAGGAGTGACAACGGATCAGATCAGGTGACAAGTAATCGCAGACGAGACACAATAAAATAAGCCTTAATAAGGCGGATCGAGGCCAAGCGGGGGTGCATACCTGGGAGAACTTGATGGGGTGCTCCTCGGGGCCGGTGCGGATGGAGCCGGAGACGAAGACGAGCATGCCTCCCTGGGGCCCCGACGGCTGGCAGTCGACGGTGACGATGTTGTGCTCGCAGGCCTGGAAGGGGAGAGATCCGAGCTTGCCGGCAATGGCGTTCGGGCCCTGGAACTTCTCGCCCTCGAAGGTGAGCATGGAGGTCTCCTGGTACAGCCCCACCAGCGCCGGGCGGTTGGTGTCGAACGTCCGGTAGTAGTGATCCACGAAGGCCTTAGCCACAGCGTCCGGGTCCATCGCCATCACCTCGCCGCCGCCGCCGCCGCCGCTGCCGCCTGTCCGCACGCTCCTAGGGTTTCGAGGAGGGACGCTCGGGGGGAGAGAGGCGTCGCGGTATGAGGATTGACGAAGATAGCTTAGCTGGATGGAGAGGAGCGCAGGGGAATTTGGCCCTGCGTGGTGGGGCCGCGGGTAGGGTTGGCGTGGAAAGAACGCGACAGTATCTGGATTGGGCGGTTGGGCCTAGGCTACAAATGGAGGCCCAGCATCTCACATGCGATGGGCAGGAAGTGCTTTCATGGGTTGGGCTTTAACGGCCCGGCATCTTCCGATCTTCCATTGAAATGAGACGGGAGGAGCCGACGAGCAAACCAACCCGCCGTATTTAAAAAAAAAAACCAACCCGCTGTATAGGCCTGGTTTTTTTTAGACGGAGGCCCGCGTCGGACACGCACGCTTGCATCCCTTTTTCTACTGTGACCACACAACTCCCTCCTCATGGCATCCGTCTGGACGGAGCTCCCACGTTTGCGCCCGATGCACGTAGGGCGTGATTGGTTGCCGTATGTGGATAGCCAGGCTCGTACT
Source organism: Saccharum spontaneum (assembly GCA_022457205.1). Classification (NCBI taxonomy): domain Eukaryota; kingdom Viridiplantae; phylum Streptophyta; class Magnoliopsida; order Poales; family Poaceae; genus Saccharum; species Saccharum spontaneum. The sequence continues at coordinate 45,921,371 of CM039606.1, forward strand.
TGGGAGCCAGGCTCCAGGCAGCCAGGCTAGGTGTGTGCAACTGCTGCATGTTTGGTTGCCTGCTGCAATTCATCATGGCCGGCCAGAGACATTGTTTGGTTCCCCGGATGAAGCACGAAAATGCAAGCGCTAGCACTGATTCGGGTTTCCGTGAGTGCGCGTGGCGCACGGCCGCAGCCAGGCCCGCGGGAAACGGCTGATTTCAGCGTATCCCGGGAGCCAGGCTCACCCACCTTTTGCATCAGCTGGGCCTGGCTGGAGTACTAGTTCAGGCAACCAATCACTGGTATTTTGCATCCAAGGGGCCTGGCCAGGCCAGATACGGGCAACCAATCAGCCCCGTAGCTCCCTCGTCCCACGCCCATCTCGCTCAGATCGAGCTCAAACTACCACAGTGAGATGGAGGGGAGGGCGAGGCGCATCATGTGAGGAAGGAGCGGGTAGGAGACGAAGCCCTGCGGCAGGCCACTCTCCGCCATTGCAACATGTGCAACATCCGATCTATTTTTGAAACATCTAGATGAAACATACGTTTGAAGACAGATAAAATATACGTTTGAAACATATGTGTATAGCCAATGCGGTATGTGCAATACCAGATCAACTTTTGAAACATCCATATGAAATATTTGAAACTAACATCTGAAACATATGAAACGTAGGCTTGCAACATTCTTATATTGTCATTGCAACATATGTAACATCTCAGATTTACTTTTGCAACATTCAGATTGAACATTTGAAACATAAGTCTCCAAATGCCTGGAACATTTAAAAACATATGCAACATCCAGATAAAACACTTGAAACAAAATTCTGAAACGTCTGAAACACTTGAAACATAGCGTCGCTGACATTCCTGGTGGGGAACTGCGGTAGCCTGCAAGCTCAGGTCAAAGGGACGTCAACAGCCGCGTACACCTAGGGACAGGTGCAAACCTCCCCTTGTTGCCAACAGCGCGAGGTGGATGGGAGCGCAGGCACATGCCTCCCCAGGCATAGGCGTAGGCACATGCCTCCTTGCCTCCCCTTTCGCAACAGGCGAGGTGGATGGGCACAACGCGGGAGAGGAGTGTGGAGCAGCGCGGGATGGGAGCGGATGCGGCGCCACCGCGCTGGAGAAGACCACACTTAGCGGCCTCGCACTGCCTACAGCGAGGAGCCTCGCGCTGGAGAAGGTAGCAGTGATGTCTTTTTTGAGAAGTAGACTGACGATCGACGTTGGATAAGGCGAACTGCGGGAGGCGGAGGGTGGGCGCGTGGCGTCCGGACGGACGGATGCCTGCCCACGACATATCATTATTGGTTTTTTAAAGGCACTTTAGCTTAGGCTCTGTTTGGATTAAAGAAATTATTTTAGAAAAAGTGGGGAAAACAAAATAAAGAAAAAATGAGGATAGTGTTTGGAATAAAGGAAAACATCATTCTCCTTCCTCCACAATACTGTACCACTTCAAAGTCTCATAGGAAAACATATATTTGGGTGAGTTGTTCTTCTTTTTTCTTTATAGTGCAAAACATGTCTGAGTAGTGGAAGTATTGCTATTGTTCACTAAAGTGTAACTTATGTGCGCATAAATTTTCTGTTTTTTTATTGTTGACAAGAGCCTCTTATGCGTCCTTGCCCGCAACAAAAGGTAAAGAAAAAATTACAAGGTATAAATTATATTGGTGTTATTATGGATCTTACGGGAGCCTTTGGCACATACTCTTCCTAACAAGTGCTGCCACCCATTATGCACAAACTACATCAATGTCTGGCTGTTAATGGCTTGTTGCAAATTGGCGCTGTCAAACCTGTGTTCAGAAGAAAGTTTTAAGCCACTGCCATAGTTGTTGTATCTCACTGCACACACCATGAGGCATTTATGACTTGTTTGGTTCCTACCCTCCCAGGCAAATGGATGCCCCAAGTATCAATCTACTCCCTCCGTCCTAGGATATAAGACGTAACTACTTTTTATTCATATCCCATGATATAAGGCATGCTCTCTCACAGACATTAATGCAGTAGTTCTAGTGCTGAGAGAGAGAATTAAATGTGTTCTTGGTCTTTGAACCAGAGGTGGTTACGTCTTATATCCTACGACGGAGGGAGTACATCTTAACAGGCAACTGAAATTAGATGCCTAGGGATGCATAGCGTGGCAGGTAATCTTGCCTCGCGTTGAAGCAAACAAACCTCTCTCTCCCTCACTTGCATATTCAACCACAGAGAATCAAGAGTTGTGCATGCTGAAAATGCCAAGTACATGCTCTAGAGAAGTCGGAAGTGGGGAGGGGGACATTTGGTGGTTAATGGGTGTCCAGAGATGAAAGAATGGGAGCATGCACTGCGGGGCGGTAGTGTTCGTGTCAATAGGAATATCCAGCTTAGGAACTTCAAAAGTGATCCGATATGTCTCTCGTAATCGTAACGCTTACTTTCTTCTCAACGATACTGCGATTACGTTGACGTACACTGCTAGACAAGCAGATTCCACTAAGAAAAATACTAAGATCTCCTTTGATATGCATGCTTTTCTAATTTTTTGTTTTTCATGTGAAATTATTATATGATTCCAATAAAATTAATCACTCGTAACAATAAGAGAGACAAAACTCTGATTATTATATTATAATCTACAATCTTGATTATAATAATTCTGTGTATAATCCAGTTTATAAATATTCGTCTGCGATTGCAAACTGGAGTTAGTTTATCTATATCTGCCAGTAGTAATAAAATTTCTAATGAGCTTTCCATATGCTCTCACTGAGTCACTGTCCCCACTCTTCCTGGTAAGCCCTGGCGGCCAAGGCCAACTGATTTCGCGATATACTATTTAAATACAGCAGAGAGCGGCCCACCCCCTTCGTGCTTGTTTGCTCTAGGGTTTTTGCCACGCCGCCGCCGCCGCCGCTCTGCCCCTCCCACACCACCGATACACAAGATGACGGCGCAGGCTGCGGAGGAGCTCGCCGCCCAGATCGAGCAGCAGAAGCTCGAGGAGCAGAAGACCGAGGTGAGATTTCGCTCAGAGAAGTACTGCACTAGAAATAGCGTTCACGAACACAATTCGAACCGACACCAGCGTCGCCCCCAGCGGTAGATCGGGTGGAACAAGGTCCGCCGCCACAACACCCCTCCTTCTTCAGCCTCTTCGCCGCCGGAAGTCGCCCGCGCAGCCTTAAGGATGGCGGGGCGGGTGCTTTTCCTCACTCGGGTTTCCCCCCCGACACTCGGGTTCCCCCGAGATCCATCATCCATGGTGGTCACCACGGAGACGGACTGCGACCGTGGTTTCCCAGCCTCAGGGTGCCGGCGACGGCGAGATCCGGTGCCTCCACAGTTGGATCGGGTGGCCCCTTTGGTTGGGAGGCTGGATTAGCGCGGGTCCACGCGGGGGGCAGGGGACCACCGCGTCCTCCATGGCGGCAGCATGCTGTGTCGACGACGCAGCAGGTGGCTCAGGGCGAGGGCGTGCAAGCCTCGCAGCACTTGCGCGCACGGTGACGCACCACTTGGAGGACCTTGCTGTTGCGTCGGCTGCACGTCGCGGACATCGGCGTGCTGTATGTGGGCAGCTGCCGGCCGCGTGTGGCAGGGCTTCGGCGCGGGTTTAGCTCAGCGACGATGACTCTTAGTGGCATCTTCTCTGTGGTGCCTTTGTGGTTTGGCCAACGTCTTGTGTAGGAAGTTGGAGCTGCTTGGCCATGGCGACGAGCTCAGGAATGATGGCTTATGGTGGGCTCCGTTGTGTTGGGTTGGTCGTCGTTTCAGACATGCTACCATAGTGGGTTTTTGCTGGTTTTCCATTAACTAACCTTTGCAATTCTGAGGTTTTTGTTGGACCCATTTTTTCTCATCAACTAGGTCATTCTTTTCTACCTTTAGTGAACTTTAGGAACTCCCTGCCCCTTTTTGAGGTTGGTTCTAAAAAGATTTCACACAAAGAAGACCTCGAACTGTTGAATCAGCGACGCATAGGCCAGGATACTGTGATCCAATAGAAACTTGATGTTTTCTAGCTAGCTGCCGATTCATGAACCTGAAGTGGCTTGATTTCGTAGATGGGTCTAGTTGGATCATGTAAAATTTCATTCATCCTTTTGTATTATTACTGTTATTAAGGCTGGTGGAAAATTGTTTGTGCTGCTAGTAGTTCTTATGCGTGCTGTGTGGTTTGTTAATAATGTTGTCCACCAACTATTCTGATCTTGATGCTGGCATACTTATCTGTTGAATGCCATGGACAGGCAGAGGAGGTTGTGGTGGAGGATGAGGAAGATGATGATGAGGATGATGACGACGATGACAAGGACGATGATGAACTGGATGGTAAGTTATTATGATCTGGTACTTCCTGTTTAGCGTTATTCCGGTTGGTGATAAGAATGTAAATCTGTGAAAGTTAATAGTGACGAAAGAAACGTCTTATAATAACCTGAAGCTCGTAATGCTTATAACTTGTCATTGGCTTGGTTATGTTTGAAGTGTCTCTCGTCAGCTCTCTTGTCTCATTTCACATCTGTGAAATGATTTGGCGCTTCTAATGTTTTTTGTATTAAGCGCTACTAGAACCAGTTTGTTGCCACATCAGTGGTGCCACTGTAGGTCCATGAGTCTGCATGTATAATTGTTAATGTTGTACATGCTGGAGCAAGGGCATGCATGGTTTTGTTTTTGGCACTATAAAGTGATATGTGGACGCAATTTAGAGTTTAAAGTTAACTTCATCGTGAAGGCCTGGAGTAACTATGTAAAGTTTGAGGTTATGATTAGCTTACCAAGTATACCATGTTTAGCTTGCCTTGAAGACTTGTAGGTAGTTGATGCTTTTGCTGTTATTGTTTTATGTATTTGCCCTGTACTGCATAAGTATATAGTTTTATATATATCCGGTACATGTCACAACCTCATTCTTAGAAAAAACACACACCAACTGTGCATAGTGCTGTAGTCACATACCATTTAAAGACAAGTAAACTGTATGGCTTAATTAGGCTTCCTCATTTGTTGATGACCAAGAAGGCTGTGGCCTGTGGGGGCAAACAAATGTTATACCATGAGTTTTCTTGTTCCCCCTGTACCCTGCCACAGGGAATTTGCTGACTGTTTGGTTCTCTGGTGTGTGGAACAAATACCTGTGCTCTGACAAGTATTGGTCACATTTTCGTCTTCAGGACAAGAAGGGGATGCCAGTGGCAAGTCAAAGCAAAGCAGGAGTGAGAAGAAGAGCCGCAAGGCCATGCTGAAGCTTGGCATGAAGCCCATCACTGGTGTCAGCCGTGTCACTGTGAAGAAAAGCAAGAATGTAATTAATCATTCACTCAGATTCAGATCACGCAAACTGACATGTTATGTGTTGTTTGGCTAACAAGCTATTTTTCCAGATGCTTTTTGTCATCTCCAAGCCAGATGTGTTCAAGAGCCCAAATTCAGACACCTACGTCATATTTGGCGAGGCCAAGATCGAGGACCTCAGCTCTCAGCTGCAGACCCAGGCTGCAGAACAGTTCAAGGCTCCTGACTTGAGCCAAATGATCTCGAAGCCTGAGACATCTGGCCTGGGCCAGGAGGACAATGAGGAGGAGGTTGATGATACTGGTGTTGAGGCCAAGGACATTGAGCTGGTCATGACCCAGGCATCTGTTTCGAGGCCCAAGGCTGTCAAGGCTCTCAAGGCTTCTAATGGGGACATCGTCACTGCCATTATGGAGCTGACTAATTAGTGTTATTTTTGTCAACCCCCTTTTTTAAGCCAGATGTATGGTATGCTATGCAGCTTGAGCGTTGTCTGTGGACCGAATGCTTGCCTAGATAATTTTATCATGCTTGCTTCTTCCGTTAAGATCATTAAAACATGGTTTCATCTTTGCTGGCTTACTGCATAACAACAGTTTATGGCATGGGCTGTTTGTCTATGGCTCTGTTATTTCAGTGATGCCAGAGTCTTTTTTTTTCTTTTTGGCATTTTTCTGTACCTCTATTGCTGTTTACATCATTGGCGAGCTGGGTAAGTTTATAGACCTAATCAAACGCTGGGCTGTGTGGTGCCGATTTTTTTTTTTTTTGGCCCTGCCCACCTGATGGGCATGTTGGTTTGGGTTGGGTCAGTCTATTTCTTGGTTTTTGTTTTCCTATATGGCTGGGTCTTTTCAGGTTGGGTTAGGTTATGGGTCGTGAATTATGGTCTGGAGTCTATCACCGGTCAGTTTGGCTTGAGCCTGTTCAGGTTGGGTTAAGTCCAGTTGGGACTGCCCTACAAATTAGTTTTACAAAAACCTATAGTTTCTGAATCACCATACAATTTTACTTTTTTTGTTCCTAGAGCAGGGTTTGTAGAGCTATATTGGTTTGGCTAAAAAACGTAGAGTGAAGCTGAAAAATATAGAGCGGAGGAGACCTAAGTCATGGGTTGTCTATCATATACACTGAGCGGAGCATATCTTGTCATGGGTTGTCTTATAGACCGGTCACTTTGGCTTGGGCCTTGTTTAGTTTCCCTCAAAATTCCAAGTTTTTTCGCTCTCTCCATCACATCAATTTTTAGCCGCTTACATGGAGTATTAAATATAGGTAAAAAAATAACTAATTACACAGTTTAGTTAGAAATCACGAGATGAATCTTTTGAGCCTAGTTGGTCCACGATTGAACAATATTTGTCAAATAAGACGAAAGTGGTACTATTTATCGAATTGAAATTTTTTTCAATCTAAACAAGCCCTTGGTCTTTTTTTTTGAATGGATTGGGTTGGGTGGTACATGATTAGGTGTTGAGATGGATGGTTTTTTAGTCACATGTTTACTATAAGATGTCTTTGTTTTTTCTATATACATTGCTTTTTACTATTAATTAGTTGAGTAAATTGCACTGTAGGTACCTAAACTATTGGGTGTTTCACAGATGGGTACTCCAACTAAAAAAGTAACTTCTAGGTATTGGAACTATACTTACGTAGCTTCTAGGTACTTCAACTAAAAACGTAACGTCCAGGTACTGGAACTATACTTACGTAACTTCTGGGTACTGGCGCTTGAGCAGAGAGAGGGAGCTGTCGGGTCAATATAGAAATAGAAGTAGAAATAAGGTTTTTCTGTTCGTTTCCGTCCATTTTCGTCGCTAGTCCTCATTTCGTGGTTGGTGCCGAGCGTGGCCATCAGTGCCGCCGGACTCCACACCCAGAGCATGCAGCAGTCCATGTCGGCAAGGGCAGCCACCGGTGGGGCCCTAGCGCGGGCGTTGTGCGGTCATAGGCAAGCCGTGGTTTCCCACAGCAGCTCGCCTACGGCGGCATGCACGGTGCGTGCGAGCGGGAGCTCTGCTCCGCCTATCCCACAGCGAGCGAGCGCCGCCGCCGTCGACGTGGGCGTGGTGCTGCTTAAGTGCCAGTACCTAGAAGTTACTCAAGTATAGTTCCAGTACCTAGATGTTACGTTTTTAGTTGAAGTACCTAGAAATTACGTAAGTATAGTTTTAGTATCTAGAAGTTACGTTTTTTAGTTGGAGTACCCATCTATGAAACACCAAATAGTTTAGGTACCCATAGTGCAATTTACTCTAATTAGTTATTAGTTATTGGCTCATGTGTAACTACGAGCACCTAAAATATAAATGAAATAATCTAACATAGAATACAAAAAAAGAGCAAAAGGACAATATGTAACATGACAAGTGTCTTAACTTGAGTTTTAATACAATTCTTGGCAAATCATTAATTTCATATATCTTGAAAAAGACCTTATGCTATGAATATAAATTGGAGACACTTTTTCTATTCATTTTTGCCGCGTCATAAATTGGAAATCTCTTGCATTGTGCTAACAGATGCTTGTGTGAACAATAAAAAAATCCAGGACAACAATTGGCATTTCATTGTATAATAGTTTTGCTAAGACAAATGCAGTAAAGGAAGAAATCTTGAAAACAATGGAAACCAACCATGGTCTCTCTCTGGATCTAGCAGTTTATCAATTCTAACAAAATGATAACTCTAATTGTGCTAAACCGTCAACAAATGGAGGGGGAATTGAAGTTCAACTTCCTGCTTTGGTATGGCTTGATCTAGGTGCCCTTCGTACTATTGGTGGAGAAGGAATCCAGTGGAGGAGCTCTTGATCCAGCAAAGCCTAGCATTGTTGTTGGTGAGGGCTTGCTACTTTGTTGCTGCACTACACATTTCGCAAAAAAAAAGAAACAACACACATCTGTGAACATCAATGCAAACCAATATGACTTGACATTGGCAATGTTATCGGCAGGAATGTATGGTAAAGGTTCGATAAGAATTGATATGGACGCTGCCACATATGATTACTTGTTGCTTCATAGGTGTCGTTAGAGGAACCCTAGACGAAGGCTGAAGCTTAGGGCCACGTGCACAAGCTCCATGGACCTTGCGCTTGCAGGTGATGTCAAATAGAAAATTTGTTCTTTCCCTTGGTCATCTAGACTATGATTGCCCTTAGGGTTCATGAACATGGCCTATCTGACGCGATTGTGGAGTTGCATGCGTTTCCTACTGATGGAGGATCTCTATCTAGTGCAAAGATGTGTGCAATGTTCCTTACGAAAATATGCCAGATTCAGCTATATGCCTCTTGTGGTAGTAATCTTAGGACAACTCAAGAAGTCTTGGTGTTCCATATACCATGCACCAACATGCGGCATCACTTTCAATTTTGCAAGAGGATAACACAATACATATCTTGCTGTCACCTAAGAAACCTGTAACATATGTTAATGCCATGACACACATATAGAATCTTTTTTAGGAAATCACTTGGCTAGTTTTTTTTCTTTTTAAAGAAATTTCTCGACAAGTGTTGTTCTTGACTTATTGTCCACCGTACCTATCACCAGTGGCGGATCCAGCAGGGGGGCTGGGTGGGCTGCAACCCTCCTAATAGCTTGATTTCACCACTAATCACTGTAGCAAAAGCTTGATTTTACTATTAAATCTTCATGCAAATCAACATCTCCATTGTTTTAGCCCCCCTTATCCTCTGTCCTGCCTCCGCCACTGCCTATCACTATATGCTTTTTAGCTTTATAAGAAGAGAAATGTGGGTTATGGCACCCGAAGGACTATATAACATAACAGAAATGCTAACATCTAAACGTGCATTATTTGTGGCTTCCGCCCACACACCCCGCCAACACGGCACACCCCCACGCGCCTGCACACCTTTGCCTCCCTCCCTTCCCGCCCCCCTCTATCTCACGACAACCTCACTGGTGACCTCCTCCCTGTGCCCGCGCCCTAGCGCCTCCCCCGCGAGTGGCCATGGCTACGGCGGTGGCGGATCAACCCGATCCGGCGGCAGCGCCGAATCCGCGCTAGGTAGGCCTCCTCCTCCTCCTGGGTCACTGAGTTAGGGTTCCGGCGAGCTCTCCCTATCATCTCTTCCAACTCTAGTGGGCTATAGAATGGCCAGCCGGGGGAGGCATGTAGGCAAGGCAGCAGGGGTGGTCGATGAGTGGCTTAGGGGAGCTGGCGGCGACAAGGGCGGTTGGGCCAGGTTAGGACGGGAGAGCTCCGACCATGTGACGGCGATAGCCATGGCGGTGGCCGGGGGGGGGAGGGTTGGGGGGAGAAGAAGGAAGGTGGCACCGCGGACGAGCTAGGGTTTCACCGGAGCTCCGAGCTCCGCGGCCGCGGCCACATGAATATTAGTGTAAAAAAATGTTGAGTACATGGGCCGATCCGAATTTGTACTTAATTTCGCGAAGAATATTATAACGTGGCCCGATACCTATCTAGCCTATCTGATACGGCCCATCTCAACAAGCAGTACAGCGGCCTGGTCTCCCTGTGTCCCCGACGCCCTACGGCTCTAAGAGCATCTCCAAAAGTTTGTCAAAATTCACTTGGCAAATATTGTGATTTGGCAACTTGCTAAAATATATGGCAAGTGAAAAATAGACTATCTCCAAGAGTTTGCCATTTGAACTTGGTAAAATAAGAAGAGACCCGCTAAGCGAACGAAGAGCCCCGCTAAATGAACGAAGAGCCTCGCACGTGAAGCCGGATGCGCGCTCGCGCTCAGCGCGCAAATATGCGCGTGGAGGGGGGAGATTTACCAAGTTGTTAAAATTTGCCAAGTTGGATGCCAAACTATTGAAGCACAATTTTTTCTGTTTTGTCAAAAATAGATAGATGCCAAGTTGATTTGCCAAACTCTTGCAGATGCTCTAAGGCCTTTAGCCCCCGCCCGACGTCCGCGCGCCACCACCTCGCGCCGCCTCTGCCGCACACCAGCGTGACGCATAGAGGGAGCCTCGCCCCCGCTCGGCGGCCGCCGGCGACGAGCCTCCGCCCACGCTCGGCGGCCGCCGGTGACGACCCCCGCCCCTGCTCGCCGGCCGCCAGGGACGATCCTGCGCCCCTGCGACGTCGATCCAGCGACCACCCGTGAGTTCATCCTGTTCCCCATTCTCGTGCTACTCTGTTTCTGCAGTTCTTGACTTCTCGTTGCTTGATTTCGTTGTCCACCACTTGCCCCTTCCCATTCTCGATCTAGTCTATTTCCGTAGCTGTTGACGACTTCTCGTTGCTTGATTTTTCATGTTCCCCACTTCCTCGTACCGATTAGGGTTTACCATGCTTATTGTGTGCAATAGATGGCGTCTCCAAATATGAGTAGTGCTAGTGCAAGCTGTGCCTTTTGGTTTGTATTTTCTCCGGCTTGATGTGTGGATGAGAATGAGACAAATGAGGAAGAACAAACTTGATGCGAGCCTGAATGCCTTCTGTTAATTTCCTAAATCTGATACTGCTATATTTGAGAATCTACAACCTGCTATGCTGTAATAGAACTTAAAATTGTTAAGTAGATTGCAAAGTAATAGAACTTTTGAAATCCCATGTTATTGTTCTATACGACATGATTGGCATATCATCAGTGTCTTAAATACCAGATTACTGAAATGCTCCCGTTAAGTGTTTTTCTTCACCACGATGGCTTAATAGATACACAAAACTAGCATTTTTAATATTTATTGAAGTAATAGATTCAAGTGGTGTGGTACATCCGTTATCAGCTGTATAGATATTTATTCATGGTTTCGCAGTCACTGCAGGCCTGTTTCAATAAAGTAAATCCTAAGGATTTGGATTCCAATTCCCCTTCCCAAACTGATTCGTGGAAGTTGACATGCTTTTAAGAAGATTGCAAGTATGGACTAGGAAAATTCCCTTTTGTATTATGTGTTAAAAGAAGTGTCTTTGTATGCACTGTTGATGTTATTGGGACAATGATTGCCTGTTGTGACTTAGCTAATCCATAGTAATTGAAGTAACTTGCAAGTTGCTCTCGTTTCTATAATGAAAATGCTATTTTGATAACCGCTATCAATTTTGATATCCTGTATGGCTACTGCTCCATCATATTTGCCTGTACAATTTTTTGTTTTGTTCTTAAGTATTTGCTAATTCTCACACTTTCATGGCTTACTGTTAGGATAACCTTGTGATTTTCTTGTTTGCTAACTTCGGATCAATTGTTTCTGCAGTTTCCTTGGTTAATGTTAGCTCATTGACAAAGATGGCTGATAATGGTAATGCCAAAGGGGGATCTGGCGCCTATACAATTAATCTAGAGAACTTCAGTAAGCAACTGAAGGTATTCTATGACCATTGGAAGGAGCACAAGTCTGATCTTTGGAGTTCGTCTGATGCTATTGCCATTGCTACCCCACCTCCTTCTGATGATCTTCGTTATTTGAAATCGTCTGCCCTGGATATTTGGTTACTTGGATATGAATTTCCAGAAATGATAATTGTCTTCATGCACAAGCAAATACATGTTTTATGCAGTCAGAAGAAAGCAAATCTTATTGGGACCCTCAAGAAGGCTGCAAACAAGGCTGTTGGTGCTGACATTGTGTTGCATGTGAAAACCAAGAATGGTGATGGTTCTGACTTGATGGATGACATAGTGCAGGCTGCTCGTAGTCAATCGAAATCAGACAAGCCAGTTGTTGGACACATTGCCAAAGAGGTACCTGAGGGTAAGCTTCTTGAAACATGGACAGAAAGGTTATCTGGATAAGGCCTACGACTTGTAAATATAACAAACGGCTTCTCTGAGCTCTTTGCTGTGAAGGACACCACAGAGATCACGTGTGTGAAGAAGGCTGCTTACTTAACTTCATCTGTTCGGAAAAATTTTGTGGTTCCTAAGTTGGAGAAGGTTATCGATGAGGAGAAGAAAGTCTCACACTCATCATTGATGGATGACACAGAGAAGGCTATTCTTGATCTGCTCAAGGTTAAGGTTAAATTGAAGCCTGATAATGTTGATATATGCTACCCTCCAATCTTTCAAAGTGGGGGTAAGTTTGATCTCAAGCCTGGTGCGTCCAGCAACGACAAGTACTTGTATTATGATTCAGCAAGTGTTATCATCTGTGCAATTGGTTCCAAATACAGTAGCTATTGTTCAAATGTTGCTCAGACATATCTTATTGATGCTACCCCTACGCAGAGTAAAGCATATGAGACCCTTTTGAAAGCTCATGAAGCTGTTGTTGAACAAGTGAAACCAGGCAATCAGATGAGTGCAGTTTATCAAGCTGTAGTGGCAGTGATTGAGAGGGATGCCCCTGAACTTCTTCCTAATCTAACAAAGTCAGCTGGAACTGGAATAGGCCTTGAATTCCGAGAATCTGGCTTAAATCTGAATGCCAAGAATGATCGTAGGATAAAACAAGGAATGGTTTTTAATGTATCCCTTGGTTTGCATAACGTCCAGGCAGAAACAACCAGTGAGAAGACAAAGCAGTTTTCACTGTTGTTAGCTGATACAGTTTTAGTCAATGAAAGAGGACACGAGATCTTACAGCACCTTGCTCCAAGGCAGTCAAAGATGTTGCTTATTCGTTCAACGAAGATGATGATGATGATGATGCTGAGGTGAAGATAGAGTCAAAGACCATAGATGTCGTGCCAACCAAGGCAACTCTCAGGTCGGACAACCAGGAGATGTCGAAGGAAGAGCTCCGGAGACAGCACCAGGCTGAACTTGCTCGCCAAAAGAATGAAGAGACTGCTAGAAGGCTTGCTGGGGGTGGTTCTAGATCTGGTGAGGGACGTGGTCCTGCGAGGGCTTCAAATGAGCTTGTTGCATATAAGAATGTCAATGATGTACCATTTGTAAGAGATTTGGTGATCCAAGTATATCAGAAGAATGAAGCTGTCCTCTTACCTATTTATGGCAGTATGGTTCCATGTTTCTACTATAAAGAGTGTGACCAGCCACCAGGACAACCGCACCTGCACTATCCGCATCTTCTTTAATGTGCCTGGCATGCCATTCTCAAATGATAGCAAGCTGAATTCTCAAGGTGCTATCTATCTGAAAGAAATTACATTCCGCTCAAAAGATCCACGGCATAGCAGTGAAGTTGTTCAGCAGATCAAAACGTTGAGGAGGCAAGTTGCTTCAAGGGAGTCAGAGAGAGCTGAAAGGGCAACTCTTGTTACCCAGGAGAAACTTCAGATGGGAAACAACAGAATGAAGATGATGAAACTTTCTGATGTGTGGATACGACCTGCATTTGGTGGTCGTGGGAGGAAGCTCACAGGAAATCTTGAGGCTCATTTCAATGGTTTCAGATATTCTACTTCAAGGTCTGATGACTGCGTGGACATCATGTATGGAAATTGTCGGTACCAACAGTATGGGGGTACCCACATCCAACGATAATAAAAAACAAAACGACTAAGCCACAGCAAAAGGCAGCCCACCTCAACCGCATACCGGGTCCGTCTCGTACGAGGCCAGCTCGACAGAGTGCCTCGACCGCGCTCCGGCTCCGACTCGTACGAGGCACCCTCGACGGGAACGCCTCGACCGCGCCCCGTCCCGCATGACATGGCACCTCGACCGCATTCCGACTCGCACGAGGCTCGTTCGCCCACCGAAAAAACTCTGACTCGCGTGACCCCGGGTCGGAGCGCTCGACCCCCTCACTTCACCTACCCCAAGACAAAAGTCAGAGCATTTAATGCGATTACCTGCTACCACCTACCGACATGGCCGCAACCAGGATCGACGTGGGAGCAACGCCGGTGTCAGTCCTCACTGTTTTACCGCCCATCCCGTGATGGGAGGTGAAACCTGTCACTATACACACCTTACCGTGCACTGTTTATCGCCAGTCACCCTCGAGGAAGGATACGACAAGGCCCGTATTCCGCAATCTCGGGGATTCGACCTTATCCGTCCTGCCTCGACCCGGCTTCGACCCAGCCTCGACGTCTAGCGCAGTTCAACAGGGAGGGAAGGCCGGCGTGGCACGGTGCTCCGGGTCATTTCGCCGTCTCATCCCCGGTGTCGCCATGGTGCCCAGGGATGGCCGGCCATTCCTGGAGCACATCGCTACAGGCACTCCTACAGGGATCGACAAAAACATCACCTCAAGGCTCCCAGCACCCTGGCCTCCTCTTACCCTATAAAAGGGCAGGCTAGGACCCTACAAGGGGACAAGGACAACAGGCAAGACACCAGTCCAAAGCCCAGTGCCAAGCAATCCAAGACTCCCAACACAGAGATCAACATCTCAAGCAATCATTCTTGTACTCTTTTTTCTCTCTTTGAGACTTGGGCTCGCCGCCCTCTCTCACAAGCTTGTAACCCCTACGCAAGCACCTCGGTGCAAGGAAATACAAAACTCTCCCCCCCGCTGGACGTAGGGCCTTCTTTTGCCCGAACCAGGATAAACCCCCGTGTGTTCTCCTTGCATCACCATCCAGGTTAGGGACACGCAGCACTCACTCGTCGGTTTAGGACCCCCACGGGACCGAACACCGACAGAAATATAAAGCATGCCTTTTTCCAGCCCGCAGAGAAAGAAATGATTACTCTCCTGCACTTCCATCTGCACAACCATATCATGGTTGGAAACAAAAAGATAAAGGATGTCCAGTTCTATGTTGAAGTTATGGATGTTGTACAGACTCTTGGGGGCAGTAGAAGATCGGCACTTGATCCTGATGAGATTGAAGAAGAGCAGCGTGAGAGGGATAGGAAGAACAGAACAAACATGGATTTCCAGAACTTTGTGAACAAGGTTAATGACCACTGGTCGTAACCACAGTTCAAGGGGCTTGACCTGGAGTTTGATGTCCCACTTAGAGAGCTTGGGTTCCATGGTGTCCCATATAAAGCTTCTGCTTTCATCATTCCAACTTCTACATGTTTGGTTGAGCTGATTGAGACTCCCTTCCTTGTGGTGAGCCTGAGCGAGATAGAGATTGTTAACCTAGAGAGGGTGGGCTTTGGAACGAAGAACTTTGACATGGCTATCGTGTTCAAGGACTTCAAGAAGGATGTTCTCCGCATTGATTCCATCCCTTCAGCATCCCTTGATGCAATAAAGGAATGGCTGGACACAACTGACCTCAAGTACTACGAGAGCAGGCTGAATCTGAATTGGCGTCCTATCCTGAAAACTATAATTGATGATCCTCAGAAGTTCATTGACGATGGAGGCTGGGAGTTCCTGAACATGGAGGCGAGCGACTCAGAGACTGATGACACAGAGGAATCAGACCAAGGCTATGTGCCATCCGATGTTGAGCCTGAGTCCGAGTCAGAAGATGATGACTCCGAGAGCGAGTCCTTGGTGGAATCTGACGACGACGATGATGATTCAGTTGAGGACTCAGAGGAGGAGAAGGGCAAGACCTGGGAGGAACTGGAACGCGAGGCAAGCAACGCGGACCGTGAGAACGGTGCAGAGTCGGACAACGAGGAGGAGAGGAGGCGCCGCAAGGCGAAGACCTTTAGCAAGTCGCGTGTGCCGGAGCACAGTAGCTTCAAGGGAGCTCCACCCTCCAAGAAACCAAAGTTCAGGTGAATGCTACCTTCAGCGAGTTGCGTGTGCCAGAGCGCAGCAGCTTCAAGGGAGCGCTGCCTCCAAGAAGGCAGTTCAGGTTAGTGGTACCTGCCGGTTGCTGTGACGCCGTGGCTGCCTGAACCTCCGTCCCCAGAGTAGACATGTCTGTAGGAGTGTCGTTTGTTATATCCAGATTATCTTGGTATTATCTGCAGTAGCTTAGTCTATTTAGGTGAAATGTGACAGCTGAACTTTGGTGGATGAAATGGGCGTTGAAGTTCTGATCTCCTATATGATATCCCTATGCTCAGTGTAATCCAGATCCCTTTAGATCCATGTTACGTACACATCTAAAATCGTGCGTAAGTTGCTATACTATATAGTGTGTAGTAAAAACATATGGCATGTCCTGTCAAAGAAGGTTAATACTTAGTGCCTCCTTCTCACGTGTCATGAATTTCTTTTGGCAGATCATGAATATGTTATCATGTTGATTTATGGTATTTGCTTGGACACCTTGCACGTATGCTAACCGAATTTGTGGCCATCAGCCCATCACATGTGATTGGTATTTATATTTTGTAATATGAGTTCCTAAAATTATAACAAAAAATGTAGTTAACCAAGAAGCAATGCCAACAACGATTAGCCTACATCTCAGCTACAGAGTTAAACGCAATGCTACTCCCCCTTCGCACGGGTTGCCTCCATGACCCGTATTCAACCTCGTTCTCCTCCCCCGCCTCTTTCTTACTCCGCCGCCACCTCCCTCGCCGTCGAGCCCACCCTCCTCGTCCTCAACCCCGACCTCACCGCCGTTCCTACTCCTCCTCACCCCCATCGCCGACCACCGCCCCGCAGCGGCACTTGGGTTCGCCGCAGCTCCGGTGGTCCCTAGCGCCCGCAGTAGCCGTCTTCTTCTCGCCTCCCCCCTCCCTCCCACCGCCGCCATCTTCTCCAACTCTGACGAGACTCCCCTGCCCTGACCTGGCTCGGCCGCCGCTACCACCGCCAAGGCCCCTAAACCGCCCCCAACCACCATCCTCACCGCCTGGCCTGCCTGCCACCCTCGGCCGGCCCCTTCTATACCCGCCGGAGTTGGAGAAGAAAAAGGGGAGAGGCTCGCCGGAAACCTAGCCACTGGCGCCATCGTCTTCGCCATCATCTTCATCTCTGGTGGGCTCAGATTCAGGAGGAGGAGGCGGAAGAACCGGCCTACCTCGTTGGAGCCGCCGTCGCCGCTGTCTTCATCTCCGCCGTCGTCATCGTCTTCGGGAGCGGGCGTGGGGTCGCTGGGGAGCTTGCGGAGGGAGGAAGGGAGGAGCCGCGTCAGAGAGGAGGGCATGGGAGCATGGGTGCGTGCAAGGGCATCGCGTGGTCGCGCTCCAGCGTGATTGTCACATGTTAGAAATTCTGTTCTATAAAGGGAAGGGGAAGTTGACAAAGCGAGCATCTGAATCTGTGAACATGATCCTTCTGCATCAGGGCATCATGCCCATGGCCAGATGTGCAAGTCCACTTTTTTTTATCACTTGTTATTACCAACAAGAAAATTGGTTGCAGCGAGTACTACTTCCATTACCACGTACCAATGCAAGCGGATGAGGCATATGCTATAAGTTACATATTAAATGGTGTGAATCGACATGGTATGCATACTATGACGCAAATTAATGATATTCATATTTATTCTTAAAAGTAGCCATCAAGTACTCGCTGGTAAAATTTAATACATATATCTTTGTGGATACTTGGCTCTCATCCGCAGGTGAGTTTTTGCCCATGCCCACACCCACCGGGTATGAAACCTGCGGATAGCCGCACCGACAGGCACGACTGTCATTGCTAGCTCTGCTCCTCTGGATTGAGAACGGTGGTTCGTTGGAACGGAATCGCAGTCGTCCACGGTGCAGAGACTAGAGGCCGTAGATGACGATAGCCAGGCATCCATCCAAAGTCGCTAGCTACCTTCGTTCTATATTTTGTCCGGCTCACACATTAGCTAAAATGGCAAGCGCTGGCTGACGTGGGTGTAGCATATACCATCTCAAGAGACGGAGTGGTTTATTTGTCACACAGAAATAAAATATAGATTACAGCAATTGTGTAGTATATACTCCCTCCATCCCAAATTATAAGACGTTTGACTTTTTTGACATCAAGTTTGACCACTCGTCTTATTCAAAAATTTGTGCAAAATATCAATTCTTTTATCGTGGCTTGGTATATTAATAAAAGTTCCTCAAGAATGACTTAAATTTGACTATGTTTGCACAAATTTTTTGAATAAGACGAATGGTCAAACTTGAGATCAAAAAAGTCAAACGTCTTATAATTTGGGATGGAGGGAGTATATCATATCATCGGCCCACTAACGAGACGGCTGGGAAAATGACAGACAGCAAGCATGCACGGCCCGTGCCATCAATCGTGCGTGAAGCGCCCGTGTTTGTCAACGCCCGTGTTTGTCGCCTCGCCTGCCTTCCTTCGCCTTCGCCTCTTGCTCCTCCTCGCCATCGCTCCATCCACAGGGGATAGGGGGCCTACCCGCCGCCCACCATAGCCGCCCGATCCCGACCCCGACCCGACCGCCCAAACTGCGACAGCGAAAGCGGAAACGAGCTCCGATCCCACGAATTCCGGCCGGGCCCGTCCGTCATTTTTGTATCCGCGACACTGGGGCAGGGCAGGGCAGGGCTGGGACACACGCACGCACGCACGCTTATCGGCATTCATTCGGCAACCCACAGAAAGCCACGACAACCGCTGCCGTGCCGGAGCCTGCCGTGCCTCACAACGATCCGGGCGCCGCGCCCGTCCCTGGCCCAGAAGATCCCAGCCCCGGCCGCGCGTCCCCGTCCGTCCGTCCGTCGCGCCGCCGCGGACTCCCGGCCGGCCCGCCGCCTCGTCCGTTCTGAATCGGCCGCGCGCGCGCGGGGTATCGCGGCGTCGGGGGCGTCGCAGCTCCGAGTCCGGGTCCCGGGAAGCTCAATGGCGGAGGTGGGGAGCCGGGTGCGCGGGTTCCTGCGGAACCGGTGGCTGGTGTTCGTGGCGGCGATGTGGATGCAGTCCTGCGCGGGCGTCGGCTACCTCTTCGGCAGCCTCTCGCCCGTGATCAAGGCCTCGCTCGGCTACAACCAGCGCCAGGTGGCCGGGCTCGGCGTCGCCAAGGACCTCGGCGACAGCGTCGGCTTCCTCGCCGGCACGCTCTGCGCCGTGCTCCCGCTCTGGGCCGCGCTCCTCGTCGGCGCCGCGCAGAACCTCGTCGGGTACGGGTGGGTCTGGCTCGCCGTCACGCGCCGCGTCCCCGTGCCCCCGCTCTGGGCGGTGAGATCCCCACGCCTCTTCGTTTTCTCATCGCTGTATATTATTATTACTTTTTTTTTTCACCGCTTCCCTGTTACTGCACGTTCGATGCTTCCGTTCCATTCTCTTTTCCCCCAGTTGCCCTGCGCCTGCGGGCTGCGGCTGCATTGCTTTTGCTTCCATGTCGCGATCGCCTGTGCTCGCTCTACCAACGCTTAAACTTCCTTACAATTTTTTGTGGCTGAATTTTCCTTACATTTTCTTGCCCGTGACTGTTGTTGATTGAATCGTGCACGATGCTTCTGTGGAATATATATTGGAATTTTTTTGATGGAAATATATATTGGAATTTTCGGTTTCCAAATTGCAGTCGTCGTTGAAATTCCAAGCTTTCGGTTTCATATCGTACCAGTGTCCCGTGATGATCGATACAGACATAAAGTTCTGCAGATTTTGCTGCGGTTGAACTTTCAGAGGTCGGGATCATGCCCGTAATATTCTTGCTCACATGGTTTCAAAACATGCTGTTACTAATCATTTCCAACCATACAAAAGACTGCATGCCCTCGGCCCTCGGACCTCGGGGATGCAGAGTAGCAATTGGACTCCTTCACTTAGAAAAGGACAGCTGAGCTGGTTCCTTTTGTTTTAGGACCCTGCTGTAGCTGAACTCGACGTTTACTGTTATGTGTGCCCTTAATGTACAAGTCTATAGTTATTGTGGAAATGGATACTCTTATAATGCTGAACTTCTCGAAGTTGCATTGGACAATTTGACATAGGACCAATTGTCTATTGAATATGGTTAATTGTTGTCTAAGGTGTACGTCTCTTGTCAATGTGGTCGCTGTCCTGCGTTCCATGTGCCTCTAGCTGTACCTTATTATCTAAATTTTCCTCTGGATGCTATGTCATCAGGGTAAATCATACAGTGATTTAAGTGCGGTATCTTTATTCTGCTCCATTAATTTGCAATCTAGAACATCAGTGCTGATCACTCTCTTTACTTTATATCAAATATAGTTACAGGTCACTTGATTTGTTTTAGGGGTACAAAAAGTTAAATGACATCAAAGGATTACGACTTTGTTAATAAAGTATTAGAGATGTATAGTTGTTATCTTATCTCTTTCTACAGAAAGAATGGCATTCCTTAGAGCTCCAATATGTGTTCTGGTTCATGTTGCCAATGTAACTTGCGCTATTGAAGTACCTAAGACCAAGATAAAGTTCGAGAAAAAAAATGTTTCAAGATCAGGAACTGAGATTTGTCATGCCAAAATCTCCTTTTATTTCAAACAAGGCTACAACCCTTCCGTAAAAGCACCGGTTTAGTTGATTTTATTTCAAGCATCATTATTGTCCATAATACCACATGTATAGAGAGTTCATATTATTTTACATTTTTATTTAAGAAACTGAACTATTTCTTTTCTTAGATTAGATATGTTGACAAGTAGAGGCTAGTGACTAATACTATTTATAACATAACACCTCTAGTTGATTCTTAGCTGTAAAGAAACGTTGCACTGTCTTATTTGTCCTTGAGAAGAAACAAGATAACATATGGTTTGATTAGTTTCAGTCATTTCTGCTCGTATATAACCTTCATCTAAAATTATGGAAGTTTGATGCTCACTTTTTTTTGGTTCATGCTCTCAAGAAAGATCCTGAGAGTTCTACTTAGAAACAACTTCTTCCTACTGTATAACATAAGCGATAACATGTCACCTTTTGATAAATTTCCATCCCAATCGTTGCCTCTCGATATTTGCCATTTCTTTTATTTCACAATACACCTTGAATATGGATTTTACTGGTAAACCAAATATGGCTACATGGAGTTGCCTAAATTTGTTCAAATAAATCACTGAAAAGTTAATGTCTGGACTGCAAACAATGTGTCACTAGCATCGAGCATGCGCGTGCAACTCATCTGCATAATTAGTTAGTAGCAAACTGATGGCTAGTCTATTTGCCATTGGTTTTCAGGCTGGTGTCTAATCCAACATTATGATACCTTGTGGCTGGCTCTCATGGTTTTGAGTCTCATTGACTGAATGTTAGGTGGATCTACTGTTAATTTTCTGGGATTTTTCTTGTTGTCTCTCACAAATCACAAGACAAACATAAGGGAAAAAAGCAATATATGAAACCAAGTGTGCTTTTTACCTGATGCTATGCTGTATTAACATAACACCCAACTGCTACGGTATATTCTGGCACAGGATCCAAGTTCCTATTCACCTTTTGGCCTCCAAAACCGGACCTTTTGCTAATCGCCACATGGGAAAAATGAATTTGTTATTGACCTTTTATATTTCTCGACTTGAATTGCCTTTATGTGTGTTGTCGTACTAAGAGTTTATCATCCTTCCCCAGATGTGCATTCTAATCTTCATTGGTAACAATGGTGAGACGTACTTCAACACTGCTGCACTTGTCTCATGTGTTCAGAACTTCCCCAAGAGCCGTGGACCAATTGTTGGTATCCTCAAAGGATTCGCTGGATTAAGCGGTGCAATTCTAACGCAGATTTATGCAATTGTACACTCTCCTGATGATGCAGCACTGATCTTCATGGTTGCAGTTGGCCCAACAATGGTTGTTATAGCTTTAATGTTCATTGTAAGACCTGTTGGAGGCCACAGACAAGTGCGGCCTTCTGATGGCACAAGTTTCACATTTGTATACAGTGTCTGCTTGCTCTTGGCTGCTTATCTTATGGGTGTCATGTTATTGGAAGACCTTGTCGACTTAAGCGAGTCAGTGACCGTCTTGTTGACCATCGTTCTAATAATCTTTTTATTAGTCCCAATAGTCATCCCAGTTCTACTCAACTTCTTTTCGGACGATGATGAGACTTTGTATGCACTTTTGTTGCCATCACCTCGGAAAGAAGAAGCAAGTGCATCAACATCTTCTGAGGACCAACAGGAGGTTATACTCAGCGAGGTGGAGGATGAAAAGCCAAAGGACGTTGATTTACTTCCAGCCTCAGAGAGGCAAAAAAGGATAGCAGAATTGCAGACAAGGTTATTTCAGGCAGCTGCTGTTGGTGCTGTCAGGGTTAAGAGGAGTAAAGGTCCACGGAGAGGAGAGGATTTCACACTGATGCAAGCGCTCATCAAGGCAGATTTCTGGCTTCTATTTTTCTCCCTTCTGCTGGGCTCTGGATCTGGTCTCACTGTGATTGATAATCTTGGGCAAATGAGCCAGTCATTGGGTTACGAGGAAACCCACATTTTTGTCTCAATGATTAGCATCTGGAACTTCCTTGGACGTATTGGTGGAGGGTACTTCTCAGAGATTATTGTCAAGTAAGATTGTTATGCTTTCTTTGCTGAATCGAATGTACTTCACATGCGATCCTATATATATTTTGTTTTCAAATGCTTTATGGCAGCATAGTCACCTTCCATGTTGACCTATGTTTTTTCTCCATCTGTTCCAAATGTAGGGTGTTTTAATTTTGTCCTAAGTCAAACTTCTCTAAATTTGATAAACTTCATAGAAAAATGTATCACCATCTGTAACATCAAATTAGTTTCATTAAAATCCAACATAAAACTTGATAGGTACCACAACCCCTCTGTTCTCTTAGGTGAGTCAGTGTGGTTGCTTGTAAGGGAACGGTTTCTTTCTTCTCTCTAATACAAAGATACGCAGCTAAAAAAATGTCTTGATAGGGCATTTATTTGGTACTGTAGATGTTAATTTTCTTTTATAAACTTGGTCAAAGTTAGAGGTTTGACTTAGGATAAAACTAAAACACCTTCATTTTGGAATAGAGGGTGTACCAAATTATACCTAGTCTTTGTTGCTGCCATAATGTTGTTTAAGAATAAATTCCTTGCCTTGATATAGATTTTTGGACTGATAGTAGGAGAACTGATTATGAAGGTCGACAAAATTGGTACACCATCCTGACAAAAGCAAAGTAGAGAAGAGGAAACTGAAACATAGAGATTAATTGCTGGAGCTAAGACAGAACAGAAGTAACTATAGTAAGCTTACGAAATAGATTAAAACATAAATCTTAAGTGCTGGATCTACAAACAGAAAAGAACAGAACAGAACAAAAGTAACATGTGAACTAAACTTGCAATACTATGTTATTTATTTTGCAACCATGAATTAATCAAAAATATAACCCTGAGTTGGTCAACTCTTAATTCCAAAATTTAGGGTGTTCCTTATTCACGCCAACTCTTTTCTTCTCTGACCCTTTTGCATTCCTTCACCTGTTTTCAGAGATTATGCATATCCAAGGGCAATTGCATTAGCAATAGCTCAAGTCCTGATGGCGATTGGGCACTTCAACTTTGCAATGGCTTGGCCTGGGACAATGTACATTGGCACGCTGCTTGTCGGAGTAGGCTATGGTGCCCACTGGGCCATTGTGCCAGCCGCAGCCTCTGAACTGTTTGGGGTGAAAAATTTCGGAGCACTGTACAATTTCCTCACGGTCGCAAATCCAGCAGGCTCCCTGGTATTCTCAGGGGTTATCGCCAGTGGCATCTATGACGCTGAAGCAGCAAAGCAGGCTCAGCAGCGCCACAACTCTATGTTGCTGGCAATGAGTGGCGGAGTGGTTAACATAGTCTCTGAAGCCGCTCCGTCATCGAAGTGTGAGGGCTCCATCTGTTTCTTCCTCTCATCCCTGATCATGTCCGGGTTCTGCATCATGGCTTTTGGCTTGAGTTTGATCCTGGTCTATCGGACAAAGATTGTGTACACGAGTCTATATGGGAAACCGCGTACTTGAAAGATCATCCTTCAAGGGCCAGAGGGCGTGATATATGGGAAACCCCCATGCCTGTACAGGTATAGTATAGTCTTGGTCTTCCCTTGTGCACAAGTTCTTTGAGGAGAGTAGAACAGGAGCTTTGCGTTCCATTACGAAGTGCTGCTGAGGCACGCGAGTCACAGAAGGTTAATCTCTCAAGCAGCATTGCAAGTTCGTGGCTGCAGATGGGAGGTTCGTGGTGGAAATGCTGTCCTTTGCTCAAATTTTGCTGTATCTAGTTGGGAAAATTTGTATACACATGTAATAAGCTGGAGACGTTTCGACATAGTCACCCTGTTTCGACATATTCTTTTATGATTTGTTGAATCTTGAAGTCAGCGTATAATTAACATATCTGGAATCTGGAATATTGAATGGACGAATCGTGCACCGCGGTATATGTGATGATGAGCGCGCGAGAGAGCAATCAAATTCAAGTTTGCACTATGGTCTGGTCTAATCATTCTGTTTTATAGCGTAAATTAGCAATCAAATTCGATCCTAAAATATATGGTGTGTTTGGTCCATCTCAAAAAATTGTGATCTTGGTATTCCGTCCAAAAAAAACTGTTATTTTAGAAGTCCCCTACCGTTCCTGGATCCGCAAGAGCCGCCGCCGTGGCGACGAAGAGCCTGGGCCTGCTTGGCCCTCTGCCCCTCCCCGTGTGGCACCGCCGGTGAAGGGCAGCGGGAGGCGGGGTGCTGCAGCAGCCGCGGCGGACACTCGGGGTCACGGGATACGCAAGATCCGCGAGCGCAGCTGGATCCACGCGCGCCGTCGACAACGGATCCGCGCGGCGCTTGGGCCTCGGAGCACGGGCCCCTGCCGTCGTCTCGCGAGACGACGGGGCGACCGTCTCCAAGCCAAACCGGGGAGTTTTCTGTAAAAAAAAAAAACCGAAGATAGAGACGGGCTACGACGATCCGTTGTACGTGGGAATAGATCGCGGCCGCTTCTTCGAATCGAATCCCCACTCCTTTCCTTCCGCCGCAAGCTGCCGCCACCGCTGCGCGTGCTCCAGCCGCCGGCTCCCCGCCGATGGGCTCCACGTGCCTGTCGTGCGGCGAGGCCGCGGTGGTGGCGGATCCGGACTCGGGCGCGCTCGTCTGCACCTCCTGCGGCGTCATCCAGGACGCCGGCGGCGCGGAGTTCGTCCACCAGTCCACCTTCAACGACTCGGGGGGCCTCGATCTCCGCGTCTCCTCCCTCGTCCGCAACAGCTCCGACTCCGCCTACCGCGACCAGAAGCTCGCCGTCGCCTCCGCGGGCATCACCTCCATCGCCACCCGCCTCGGCCTGTCGCCGGCCCGCGCCGAGGAGGCGCTCCGCATGGCCAAGTCCGCCACCGACGGCCAGCTCGCCACCCCGGGCAGCGCCTTCCTCCCCGCCCTCGCCGCCGCCTGCACCCTGCTCGTCGCGCGGTCGCACCACCTCCCGCTCTCCCTCGCCGAGGCCGCGGAGGTCGCCTTCTGCTCCGCGCCCGCCCTCGGCGACCTGGTCTCCCGCGTCGCCGCCCAGCTATCCCTCCCGCCCCTCCCCTGCTTCGACTACGCCGCCGCGCTCGACCGCGCCGTGCAACTCTCGCCCTCGCTCAACGCCGCGGCGGCCCACAAGACGGACGCGATTCTCGCCCAGGCCCGCTTCCTCTTCCGCTGCGCCTCCAAGTGGTCGCTCACCACCGGCCGGTTCCCGCTCCCCCTCGTCGCGGCGCTGCTCGCCTTATCTGCGGAGGTGAACGGGGTCACTTCTCTCTCCTTGGAGGACATTGCCCGGGACATCTCGGCGGGATTGAAGACCAGCCTCCGCCGATACAAGGAGCTCGTTGACGCGCTGGTGCATGTCGCGCGCCACCTGCTTCCGTGGGGCGCCGATGTCAATGCCAAGAACCTGCTCCTCAACGCTCCGGTCCTGCTCCGGCTCATGGAGATGCGGTCACAGTCGGACCCTTCTGAAGAGTTTCTTGAGAGCTTCGCTCCGAACATTGCTGCAATTGTGCAGGCGTACTCTAAAGTTGACGACGACGAGTCCAAATACCTTCAGATTACTCCTGTCAGTGCTGATGACTTTGATTTCGATAATCTTGAGCCAGAGGAGAAAGAATTTGAAAACCAGAATATCTCAGAGAAGGGTCTATCAGATGCTTACAAAAATGTTCTAAATAGGCTTGCCCAGCTACAGAAACTTGGGAAGGTTGGTAAAGGTGCTGACAGGAGGAAGCGATCTAAAGGAGGACTGGAGCTGGAGCCATGTATGGACGCAGTGAATAATGGTTGGAAAAAGGACATGCTGCTTGAGGATGTGGTGGATATTGAAATTGGTTATGATGCACCTCCACCATCGTTTACTGCTGGTTTGGAGTTGCAGAAGGAGAGGAGAGCACGTATTGAAGCTGCCAAGCAGCGAATTGATGCAATTAGGAAGGCTACTGCTGCTCCAGCTGCAAAAGCAAATAATTCAGAATCAGAAGATGCTGTAAGAAACGAATATGTCTCTCCCCCACAAAAACTGATTAGGAAGAATCGAGGGGGAAAGAAGATGGATGATATAGATCATATCCTTCTCGGTGACAATATGGCAGATAGTTCAGGTGCCAGGAAAAAGAGACGAAGAAGAGGTTCCTGTGACGGTATTGATTGGGAAGATTGCATTATTGAGCTCCTGCTATTGCATGGTGCAAATGAAGCTGAGATCGAACAAGGCCAGTACAGAAGATTGTTGGAGTTGCATGTATTCAGTGCTGTAAGTGGGGGGAAATTGAAAAGTGGCAATGCCGTGTCTCAAGTCTTCAGTATATGACCCCAATCATTTTGAATGAACATAGGCTCATACTGTTCTAATTTTTTGCATTCTTTTAGTGATATAGAAAGCTCATGCTGATTGCTGAGTGCAATTTTTTTTAGTTAGATGAAGCTAATTGTGGGAAAACAATATTTGATAACACGAAAAATATTCTTTTTGTGCTGCCCTACTAATGAAGGCAAAAATCAGTTTGGAATGATACAGACAATTCCATGTGCTTATTTAATTGGAGGTGTAATTTTGTACATTGCTATACATCTCATGAACGACATGCATTTATAGGCTCACATTCAAAATATGTTGTTCTACTAATATGAGTGTATCACAGCTGAACCTACTGAGTGAAAAGTAGGTTCATGCAATGCACATTTCTGAAGAGGCTTGTGTTCAAATGCCATGTTAATTGAAAGTAGTTTACGACGTGCCTTTTATTGGAGATAATTGGTGAGCACTGAGCACTTGAGTTTCTCTTGAACAATGCTATTCGAGCAACCTGCGTCCGACCCATTTCATCCACCCAATCACAGTGCTCAGGAATCATCCACAAGGGCCCACTCAAGAAGCAAGTCTTTAGAAGTCGTACCTAGGTTGGGCTCATAGTCATTTCAATTTTTCTTCTTGTCTTTTACCTTCTCCTGTTCCTGTATCCTTATATCTTACTGAAGGTTTTTTGAGGAAACAGGAGGGCTAGCCCCTACTGGTTTATATATATATATATATATATATATATATATATATATATATATATATATATATATATATATATATATATATATATATATATATATAAACCAGTAGGGGCTAGCCCTCCTGTTTCCTCAAAAAACCTTATATATAGGGAGAGTATACTCTATAGCTAGCTACAGAATAAGTTATTCTGTAGCCACCTCCATTTACGATAATTTTATATATTAATTTACGACAATGTCAGTATATATTTACGATAATTGAATTACTATAACACATGAGGATATTTACCATAATGTTATAGTAAATCACATAGTAAGGAGTTACTATAATCTTGTAAATTAGCATAGCAATTATCGTAACTCAAAGTGGCTACAGAATAAGTTATTTTGTAGCCAGCTGTAGGGTAATAGTTCTATATATATATATATATATATATATTATAATAGAAGAAAAAAAGATGTGTCCAAGCAACAGAATTCAAGAAATGAAAAAGGACAAAAAGAATAGAAAGAAGATCATACTGAAGGTTGAACTCCAAAGAACTGACTCCCAGGGTATTCATGTTATGTGCTACCCTGGTACTCAAATGTTTTCTTTATCAGTTAATGTTCTAGGGGTTAAGTTTCATAGCTGGAGTTCCTATAGGAGCTCATACATTCATACTGTACAAACAGATCTTTCTCCAGATTTCGATAATTGTCTAGATATAATGCACATGCTCAGTCAGGTATGAGCTTAGTGTTCAGTGTTTTCCCCTGCAGTGTAGAAGTTCCCAGTCAGGTATGAGCTTAGTGTTCAGTGTTTTCCCCTACAATGTAGAAATTCCAGTCAGGTATGAGCTTAGTGTTCAGTGTATAATTTCCTGAGCTACTAAGAATGAAAACATGACATCATTTACCTTAATAATATTTATTATTTATTACTTGTCAGTTAATTTGATAAATCCGTATCCAGCATTATGTTTGAAAAGGGTAAATCAGAGAGGGAGAAGAGAACCAGTGAAGGGAAGAGGTTCGTATTAGTGAAGTACTGTCCACTTAAAAGTATGCTTAGTGCACGGCGCACCTGATATTTTGGGATAAGTGGTGACGCGCCTGCAGAAATGACGATGGCTGGTTAATTGATGATCCAGTTGTTTCTTCAGGCTCTTGAAGAATCAGTTCTGCTGGGTGCAGTTGATAATCGCACATGAAGGTTACTATACCTTAACAGCGTGGAATCATCAATCAGGAAGCGAAGGCAACAGCTAATTTAAGATGGTGAGCAATCTCAGGCTTCTTCTCCTTAAACTATGTGTAGTGTAATAACTTCTTTGGAACTTCTAGAAGTCAGCTGGATGAATAAATATACTGTATAGTCTAGAGTCATGAGCTTCTCAGGTCAGTGGTTAACTTTTTCAAAGGCTTGCTGTTCATTTCTAATGCATGCTCTGATATCTTCTTTTCTTCTCTTTCATATGCTAAAGTCCTTCGAATTGGCAGATCAATTAATCAACATCCACTTTTCTTTTTGAATCGCACTTTTTATTGACCTCCTTATTCCGCAGATGATCATTATTTCAGAAGAAAACTAAATAAAAAAAATCATGTAACAGCATTGCACTTATACAAAACCGAATCCGAGCCAAAAATATCCTTTTCTTTATTAGCCCTATATATCGTCAGATTAACCTTTTCAATTAAAAATTCTCAAGTTGTTCATGGTATTACACTCTTCAGTCTGTACAAAAATGCACCAAAAAATCAATAAGCACAAAAAATATTGAAAAAAGAAAAGAAAAAAGGAAGAAGCAAACAGAGAGAAAGAACACCTTCAAACTTTGGCAACTGTATGCAAGAAAAGAAAAGAAAAAAAAAGAATCAATCTCAGTATACGCATCTCGATCAACTCCAAACAGCATTGAGATAATCTGAATTACAAACGCTGCTGCATGCAGGCCCTCCCTCTAATGGTTGAAGGCAGTGCAGACTCTTCTGATCTCTCCATCCTTCCCTGTCTTCACCCCTAACCTCCCCAGCTTGAGCATGGCGGTGACGAAGGCATCGAAGAATTCCTTCTGGCTGGCGGCGAACTTGTCGACGATGGGCTTCGTCGTCTCGTCGGTGTAGAGCACCTGGTCGGAGGTGAAGAGCCCCAGCCCGTACTGCAGGTTGGTGTAGTAGACGTTGTCGAATTTGATGGGGCTGACGGGGTCCATGTTGACGGCGATGGTGGGACCGACGTTGCGAGGGCACGCCTGCTTGAGCTGATCCGCGTAGTCGGAGTTGAAGGACGGGTCTGTCGGCGTGCTGCTGCTGTAGCTGTAGAGCCTCCTGGTGAAGCGGGTGCAGTGCGCGAAGCCGACGGTGTGCGCGCCGGAGAGGGCGACCATCTCCTTCGTGGTGAAGCCGTTCGTCTGGAACACCGGGGTGAGCTCCTTGACGTGCATGTCCGGGTCCGGCAGCTTCCCCTTGACGTCGCTGGCCCTGGAAGCGAGGGCGTCGAGCCGGCCGAGCTCCACGCGCCAGTAGGGGCCATCCGCCTGCATGCCATTGCCACCACCAATATATCATCAGGTTGATCCTGGGCCGGGACTGGCTCGATCGGAGGCTGGAGAGATGAAGGCGGTGGGTGTGGTTTGTTACCAGGTAGACGACGTCTCTGGCGGCGAGCGCGATGATGTCGGCGCAGGACACGACGCCGGGGCACTTCTTCTCGACGGCGTCCTTGACCCGGTTGATGGTGTCGAAGCCGTCGCCGGCGAGCGACTCGTTGTCCTCCGCGTCCTTCTCGGCGTCGTTGTTCTTGGACGCGATCAGGACGGCGGCGTCGCAACCCTGTGATTGTTGAGGTGAACGGCAGGGTTACTCAGATGACATTGCTTACTTATTTTCTTTTTCTATTTTACTTTGCAATTAGAAATATAATGTTACTGCGAGTAAACGAAAACATAGAGCATATTTGGCAGTTGAAATTGTGTTCTGAAAACTTGGCAACGTTCATGGACATTGGTGACCTGAAAATGTATTTTTGCTCCCATAAAGAATGGTTTAAAAATCTCAATATGAAATACTCCCTCCGTCCAGGAAAACATGCAATTCTAGCACAGTGTCACGTTTTAGTATCTTAACTTTGACCAATTATAGATAAAAAAGTATCAATGTTTATAATATCAAATAAATATCATTAGATTAATTATGAAATATATTTTCATAATAAATTGATTTGGAGCCATAAATATGAAATATTATTCACTATAAATTTGGAAGTACGCCTTGTCATCGGTAAGCGTGGGACTGGTGCTCGACGTGAGCTCACGACGCGGCACCCGATGTATCAGGTCAACCCAGAAAAGAAAAGAAAAGAAAAGGTGGAGGAAAAAAAGACTGGAATGAGATGCCAGCTGCTTGCTTGCCAGGATGCCACTGATTCCACTAAACAACAATAGCAGAGTAGAGAGCCAGAGGCAGCATCTTCATCATACTCTTGGCAGCATGCATGGAACCAGCTGTTGAGCTGCAGCAGCCAGCAGGTAGGATTAGTCTGAGTATATCCTTCCAAAAACCGAAACCAAACCGGCTGCAAGTGAGTTGGTGAAACACGATTAAAATCGTTTCCAAAGCAGTCAGCCAGCCAGTAGTACGCCTAAGAGCAAGTATAATAATAGGCGGTAAGTAGGCTGAACGTCGAGGCAGAGAAGAGGAGAGAGAGAAGAAGCGGACTGTAAGTTTATAATCGGCTTAAACACAACAAAGAACTCTGTGAGAGAGATAAATAACCCATGTATTAATTATGAAGATGTAATCATTATATCATTATATGAGTGGACTGAGAGGTAGTAGGTTATAACGATTCATGTAGCCGGCAGCCGGCTGAATTATTAGCCTTAGATCTAAACTGAACCTGAAGAATTCTCCATAAAGTTTTGCGAGGATTTTCAGAACCCAGAAACAGATGAGTTGGCCGTCCTCATTTTCGGCAGGTCGACGACGCGCTCGGGATTCGGGGTGTGATTTCTGACGAGACGCCACGCCGCTGCCCGACACGGCTGGCATTTTGATAATCCAGAAGGGCTGATGAAAAGGCGCGTCGTCACATGCGCGCCCTGCCGCAACCGACGACCACGCGGGGCTCTCGAGTTGTTCCCTTCCGGCTTCCTCCCGCGGCCCCGGCCAGCTAAACAATCCATTCCACCCAGCATCCAGCTGCTGCTGCTAGTGGCCCGTATAGTAGATTTTGGTGGCCAAAACGAATCCGGTTTTCTATTGGCAACATCTCAAGGCACGCATTTCTTTTCAGCACGATTCACAGAAGAGCAGCACAGGGCACAGGGCGGGCAGGGCTTGCGATGAGCCAATGAAGGACGAACTGGGAATCAAGAGGGCAGACAGCCCATGTTATCTGACTGGAAAAGGAGTACGCAACTTGCAACTTTGTGGTTCCAAAGACGGCTTCTGCCTTCTTGGACTGAACAGAGGAAAGGAGATCAGAAAGATGATTCTGATTCCTCCACGACAGGGGAGACCAAGTTGAGAGAGGAGGGTGAGAGTGAGTGGGAACTAAACTCTGCTGTTAGCACGCACGAATCACAGCTCAACTGAGAACCAGACCACCACCCAAGAAGAAAAAAACAGATTAAAAAAAATCAAATGCAGTAGTAGATCAGTAAGTTCAGCACCATGTGCAGTCCCCCCTAGACGCATTGGATTGTGCATCTCGGAGCAGGGATGGGGGATTGGGGAGCAGGCGTGAATGAACCATGGACATGGATGAGTTGCGGTGAAAGCAAAGGAAGAGCAGTGGAGACGAGGAGGATTTGGGGGGCAAAGCGGGCGCCGTGTGCTACTACTCACCCCAACCATGCAGTCGTGGAAGACGAGGCGGAGCGTCGCCGGGATGGTGACCACCGTCTCGTTCTTCTTCCTCGTCACCTCGTACCGCACGATCGACTCCAGGTCCGGGCAGCTGTCCTTGTAGTAGTCCGGCGACAGCGCGGCCGCCACGCGGGGCGGCGACGGCATTGCGGCCACCGTCAACAACGCCGCCAGCACCATCAGGGACGACACGCCGCCTCTTCGTCGCTTCTCCATGGCCGGCCGGCCCCGCGGCTTGGCTGTCGGGGCCTGGCTGGGCGCGGTGGCTTGGGGTAGTGGGGCCTGCTAGCTGAGCAGCGGGGTAGGGGAGGAGGAGGCGGCGGCGGCGGCGGCGGAGGTGAGGACCTGGGACGAAGTGGTGGAGCCGAACGGGCGAACGGCTATGGTCGCGGGCAGCGGGGATGCCGGGGGACGGTGGTGAATGGAATGGAAAGCGAAGGTTTTATAGCAATTAGCCAATGTCTCGATGAGAGAAATGATTGGCCGTTGCCGTTAGGCCTTTTTATAAATAAAATATATAATTTCTCCACCTCAAAATAAATGTCTTCTCGATTCCGAAAAAGTGAAAAGTCAAATGCTTTTAACTTTGAGTAAATATATATAAAACATTAGTATTTATAGTACATAATTAATATAAGTAGATAGATCGTTGAATCTATTTTATAATAAATTTATTTGGAGATGCAAAGTTGACCAGCACGAATACCATAACAACACTTATTTTGGAACAGATATAGTAGAGTATAATATAATAAAGTAATAATAAAACTCCTCAAGCTAAATTAGAATGGTTCTATTTTTTTAAAAAAATGAAATTGGTTGTGCCAGGAGCTCCAAACGAGTTATATGTTGCATATACTAAAAGCATACCCCACGCGTTGCCATGGGGTTTTCTTGAAAATAAATCTATTATATATATATATATATATATACATTATTAATATATGGTATTTCTTATATTGTGTGTGTATATATGAATTTGACTTGCATATTACTTTATTATATGAGATTTGGTAAAAAAATCGGTAAGCTAATAGAAGAAAAACTAATATGATATTTAATTACATTATAGAGGAATAGGTGATGAAACGAAAAGCGTATATAGATGACTTGTTAATACATAGATTAAAGATTAAAAGTATTGCATATGATCGAGATGACGTGGATATTTTTTGTAATTAATAATGGATGACATGGACTTAGTGGGGAATGATGTAGACACCTTGCATGAAGGAGATAGAACATCTAATGGTGTCACTTGTGGGGAATGATGTGGACATCTTGCATGAAGAGAAAATTCTCTAGTGAAATTTAGCTTTCTAAGAGTATATAGATAAGTTCTTGATTGAGCTCTCATACAGTCATCCTTATCTACATTTTTTCCTTATAAAAAAAAGTCTAGCTATGTAGCAAAAGATGAAGGGGCCCATCTCATTTTGTGATGTCGGGAAAAGGTGTTTGCTTTAACGGTTTGTGGAGGCCCCAAAGTAAGACCTCTCAAAACTATGATTAGATCATCCCTTATGGTTGATTTTTTGTCGATTTTCTATTTTAGAGTACATAGAGTTCCAATTAATCGTTTCGAACACATTAGGTAGGAAAAGGGATTCAACCCTTACAAGTTTAATCACAATTTTGTTGAGATCCCATGGTTTTACACATTTTTCTTAGAAACTTTTGAGGCTACTATGTCTTCCTTCTAATATAAATATAACTAGAAGATATAACGCGCGTTGATGTGGGGATTGAAAATTTTGAATAAAATTAAGTTAAGATGATGTGGATATCTTGCAATTAAGAGGTTGGAATTGCATGTTGAGATACAGTTATAGTGGGGAGTTGCTTTATAAGAGATACAAAATTAAGTGGAGATGATGTGGATATCTTGCAATTAAGGGGTTGGAGTTGCATGTTTAGATAAGACTTATAGTGGGGATTAGTTTTATAAGAGATGTAGATTTGTCTAGATACAACATCCGGTATCACTTTAGCTAGCAATATCTATAGAGCTATATGTTCTTAAACCAAACATAAATTATTTTGTATTGCAAAAAGCTTAGCTTAGGAGTTAAAAAAGTTCCATTAGCATTATGTTTAAGGCTTTATGGTTTTGTATACATTCCTCCTAGAATGTGGCAGAACCTCCTAAATAATATGGCCCACATGTACTTGTTATCGTCTTAAAAGACCTCTAACCACCATACATGTGTACCACAGTACTTAAGAAGTCTGTCGGGTGTCCTCGGGAAACCCGAATCATCCACATTTTACAACTCACACAGGATCAACAAAGGAGTAACTACAACATTACAGCATTTGTTACAAAACTTTACATCAGAGTGCGGAAGAATAACAATAAATTTACAAATCATGATTAAGTTAACTCTTTACAAACTTAACTTAAATGACGAAAGTCGAGTAGAACTACAGAAGATAACTTAGGTAGAGCACCTAAGTTAGGAGAAGATACCAGATCATATCGAACTCAACGACATGACCTGACTAACAGCACCAGTCAGCACCTGCAACAGGGGTTAACAAACCCTGAGTACTCAATTGTACTCCGCAAGACTTACCCGACGAAAAGAAAAGACTCCAAGAATATGCTGTCTTTAAGGGAAGTAGTAGAGCTAGAAAAGAGGAGTTTTGCAGAAAAGCTTTACTATGCTTGGATCCTTACTTTCAATGTTTTAGTCAAGTTTTAGCATCAATTTTTGGGAAGCTTATCATAGATAGATTTGCACCTATTCTATCTCAATCAGTTGTATTAAGCATCACATCTCATAATTATCTCTTTGCCTCATTTCCATAATCACCATGTACCATTATTAACTACGATGATGAACAGAAAATCGAGTCTCCATAACCGAGGAGCAACGACGATTCGAACCGATTATACCCAGCTGGGGATCCCTAACCACACGACATATGTAGGACTCTAACCGACATATATCAACCTTCACTCGGATCCTCCAAAACATGACCGGGTCCAGCGCCACCCGAGAGTACAGTACACCTCCAATCCAGCCATTGGCTACGAGGGTACACACTACTCTCGCCATCTCTCCACTCCCAGTGCGCGGTTGGCCGTTCACATGTTGGCATTACCGAGGTCTTAGGCTTACCGGAGCATGTGGCCAGTTGCAAAGTCTCGACGCACACAGTTCAAACAACGGTACGGTCCTTAATTGACTCAGTCGGAGACACTACAGGGGACTCCTTTCCCGATGCAAGTCCACCGACCGGTCTCAGATTAATATTACCATATTCATATTCATATGCTCTCATGACCCGTCATTAGATCAGGAGAAGCAAAGGTAAACCTGTTTCTTGCGAACGATGAAACCACCATTCGACTTCTACCGAAGTCTAAGCATTACTAAGCATAAGAGATCGACTTACATATATTAGTGGGATATCATCTGGATATAAGTGTAGATCAAGGTAATCATGCAGCAACGGTATCGACCAACTCCTACTAACTTAATGCACATTACACTAGACTTAAAGTGTAATAAAGCATTTATGAAATAGAAGAGTAGTTGTATGTCCGGGGCTTGCCTTCGTTGTAGAGAAGTTAGTTTTCCCTCAGAGAGTTTCAATAGACACCAACACCTTTGGTGGATGGACCTACTCCGAGACTTGATCGACATGATCCAAAACACTCTCGTATGCACTACACGTATACAAATGATGCGAGGCTTAATATGATGGAATGCATGCCATGATGCATGATGATGAGCAAAACATAGCATACA
Organism: Saccharum spontaneum; assembly: GCA_022457205.1. Lineage (NCBI taxonomy): Eukaryota > Viridiplantae > Streptophyta > Magnoliopsida > Poales > Poaceae > Saccharum > Saccharum spontaneum. The sequence goes on from CM039606.1 coordinate 45,957,395, forward strand.
AGAGACATTTAGAAAGGATAAACATTAGTTATTTACTTGAATACAACTTTCCTTCGCGGTACAATTGCAAGCCAACAAGGTTAATTTAAAGGTTAACTAATCATAACTTTGTTTTTACCCAAGAGGTTGCATCTAATAACAAGTAATTCTATCACAAGACCACTAATTACTTACACAAGAAATCATCAACTATTAATGATCTATGTTGACACATTAATTATCATTAACAAATCATAGTTAGCAAGTTAATCGTGAGCTCAAGCAACTCAATAAGATGTCCTGGATCATCACATGTTAATGACCCAAGATCAACAAGAAATCTCAAAGTCACACAAATCCTAAATTATCAAGTTTAAACATATGTTTAATTAATTAATTAATTAAGACAGAAATTAAGAATAAAATAAATTTTATCCAATTAAGCCCAAACTTTTTGTATAGATTAAACTTTCCCTAAAACAGTACCAAAATTAATTTCATGATTTTTGGATTAATATTTTAATTACTAAAATTCCTGGAAGTTGCATTTAATAATTAATTGAGCTAATTAAATCACATACAAAAAGTAATCAAAATTAGCATTTCATATTTTTCCTAAATAGTACACATCACAGGGAGGCTATACAAAAATTTTGAATATTTTAGGAGCTATAAATATATCACAACAAAATAACAAAAGTTGCTACTATTTAACATTTTCAGAAAAAGAAAAACACATATTCTCTCCTCAGCCCACAACTCTCTTTCCTCCGGCCCACAGTGGACTGGCTCGGCCCAACCGCACGAGCAGGCGCGGCCCAACAGCGCAGCAGACCGGCCCAGCGTGGCCTGCCCAAACGTGACCTGGCCATTTTACAAAAGAGACCCTCGGTTTTCTTTAAATAAACCCGCAGTCCTGAGGCACTATTCCTATGAGTCACGAAATTCACAAATTAACCCAGGAAGAACTCGTATTCTCACCGAGGTCCTCCTTCTTCTTCCAGGCAGGGAGCAGAGGAGGCGACCGGCTCCGGCCGGCTCCGGCTGACCGAGGCCTGCCGGCGGTGCTGGAGGGGCAGCTCGGCATCCCTAGGCCTACGGAGACCCATGGGTCGCAGTGACTCCACCGGAGGTAGCTCACAGCCTCCTGGCCACGCGCACCCGCAGCGGCCGCGGTGAGCTTGCCGGCGGCAACAGCGCCGCAGGGCATGGCGGCCAACGAGAACCGAGGGAGTGAGCATGGGAGGAGCAGCGCGGGTAGGGAAACACGGTGGCGAGGTCAGCTTGGTTTGGCATGGTCGGTAGTAGACCGGCCACGCGCGAGGCAAGCTCGGCGGCCATGGAGAGCCGCCGCGGCGGAAAACGATGGTACGGGCTACTTTGGTGGTGCGAGGCGCTGCGAGCTGGCTGAGCAAGTGCGTGGGCGCGAGGCGAACGCAGTGGCTCCTGTAGCTTTGCCGAAAACGGCCCGAAGGCAACGGCGGCGAGCGGCGGAGCAAGGATGCAGGGGGCGACGGCGGAGGAGAAGAAGAGAAAGAGAACACGGCGGCCGACCCTCTGGGCTTTATAGGTATGGTTGAGCAACGCGATGGCGACACGCGGGGCGAACTGACCACACGAGACAGCAGCTGGCGATCGCGGACGGGCCTGGAAGCGGTTCGAAGATCACCGGCGACGGCGGGAGGTGGCGCCAGGGGGTTGGTTGAATTTTGAAATATTTACGAGAATGCCACTGCGTTTAAATTCAAAATTACTTTCAAATCTTCAATAGAAGTTGAAAATCTGTAAATATAAAAGTTGTTCCATTTTCAAAGATCTACAAACTTGGTTTTACACTTTTTCCCAAATTTTGCTTAGATTTTGATTTATTCAAAAAGGGGTAAAACTAGGGTTTTGCTTTTCAGGGTTTTCGGAAAGATTTTAAATTGCAACTTGATACTCTATTAATTGGTGATTATTTAGTGATCAAACCATCACCCAAGGGCATCATTGAGTCAAGAATCACATGTTTGACCAAATGCCACTCTTGGTTGACCAATTTGACTTTTAAAAATCTTTTAATAATTCCCCAAATTTGAATTCAAATATGACTCGGAAAACTTGCGAGAAGTTTTGGATTCCAAAATCAAACTCAAACTTAAAGCTCCATTTTAAACATGTTTGACTTAAAAATTATTATGAAGCCTTGATCCCATATTAAAACGCACATTTAACCCTACAACTTTTTATTTAAACAAAACTTTAATTGTGTAAACCAATTCTCATATAAATTTATAAAGAACCTAATGTATCAACATGCCATCATTTCATGGAATTAACTAAAATACTAAATTTGCAATATATGAACATGACAAAGAAACATATGAAACATTTCATATGGCAACATTACATATGCAACATAGACATAGTATATGCAACACAACAATGCTATAAATGCAACATATGATATCTATTATTGCAATATGAATGCATTTACGGCATAATACTTGATACTTATGCTTGATGATGCATCATTATCACATTTTAATTATTTCTTAACATCTAGGATGTTACATAGAAGCACGACATTCTTTAAATAAAAGAAATAATGGAATTTGTTTTGAGCTACTACTTCCTACCATGAGGATATGCACAACAGATAGGTTTGCATCCTAAAAGTGTTCTTCACAAGGAATTTATGTTTCATACTGACAATTTCTTTAGTGCACATCATTTTGGTATTAACCTATGGTTTTAGTACTGATTATGATTTTGCGTCGCATAGATGACGTTAGTAGAGTGATTGTCGGTCAGAGTCCTATTCCTAACAAAAAAACGAAATACGACTACCGAGTACTGTACACGGGTTATTAGTTATTATATTCCTTTTGTTTTCGTTCTGGCCTATCTGTAATTGTTCTTTTTTTTAATAAGATAAGAAAAATAAATATTGGAGACGGATGGCGACAACTGTGATTGTCAAACTCACGGAGAGAAATAGTAGGAATTAGGGCCTTGTTTAGTTGGTAAAATGTTAGGATTTTTCTAACTGTAGCACTTTCGTTTGTATTTGACAATTAGTGTCCAATTATAGATTAACTAGGCTCAAAAGATTCATTTTGTGATTTATAACTAAACTATGTAATTAGTTATTTTTTATCTATATTTAATGCTTTATGCATGCGTGTAAAAGTTGATGTGATGGAGAGAGTGAAAAAATTTCAACTCTAGCCAAGGCGTAGGAAACCATCTATGATTGGATATTAATTATTGGCCCTGTTTGGCAGGCTGTTTTTTGGCTTATAAGCCGGCTATAGCTGATTTGCTGTGAGAAAAAAACGCTGTTCCACGGCTGATAAGCTCAGCTGAACAAGCTCAGCCGAACAAGAGGATTAAATACAAACGAAAGTGCTACAGTCAAAACAATTCTAACTTTTCATGATCTAAACGAGGCCTAGGTTAGGCTAGCCGACTACATTGGGGCCCATGAGTCGACCCCGGTTTCAGCCTCGGATCCCGGGACCACCCGACGGAGGGGACGCCAACAACGGGGCTTGTCCACCTCTCCTCGTCTTCACCTGCATGTGCACCATCATCCTGCTTCACGCTGCCGCTAGGCCCGCTACTGCCCGGCTGCCCTCCTCGTCGCTCTTCTCTGTTACGAATCCTCGCACAAATCCGCTCGATCACGTGCTTGCTCGGATTCTATCATGTTGGTCTTGGATGGCAAAGGTCGTTGCCCCCAACCCCAAAGGCAGCAATGGTCGTTGCTCCACAGACAGGCAGGAAGGGATTGGATGCCTGCCTGCCACGGACCACGGGCAGGCGCGCGCGCAACGACTCAGGTCAGGAGCGGGGGACACGGACATCCATCGCCGGCCGTCTATCGCGGACGGGGCTGCAGGCTGCAGGTGTGCGTGTGCGAGAAACAGCACGGTAACACTAGGGCCCCGGCCGGCGCTCTTTAGCAGAAAAAAGTCGAAACCCCAGAGGCCCAGAAGACCCTACCTATAAATAAAAGCCAACGGGGCTCGAGAAAGACACTGTGCGCTGACTTCGCCTCTGTCTGTAAAGAGGGGGATAAAAAAGAGAAAGAAGATTGGCGTCGGAGTGACTTCACCTCACCTCTGTCAGTAAAAAATGAGCTCTCAAGTTCTTGGATTGGATCCTGGGGCCGTTCTCGCGGAGCTGTTTGACAGGGCTCCACTTTGAGGTGTCTCAAGTATGTAACGTCCTACGGGTGGGGTGGGGGTGATCAGATCACCACCAAACAGAGCGTGCATCTCAGCGACTCGCAACGCGTCACCCACGCACGCACGCACGCGACGGGATCAGGAGCCGTTATGTTACGCTCCTGTGTTTATCGGTGGTTGGGTCTGCTGTGCCTGTGATGAGCATACATAGGCCGCGTTCACTTACTACAGCAACCCAAAATATTTCCTCTTCCACCCATCACATCAAATCTTTAAACGCATGCATGAAACATTAAATGTAGGTAAAAAAACAAACTAATTACATAGTTTGTCTGTAAAGTTCGAGACGAATCTTTTGAGTCTAATTAATCTATGATTGGATAAATTTTACCAAATAACAACGAAAAGTGCTACAGTAACTTTTCACCCCAACTCACCCCATCTAAACACACCCATAGCAGTTATGCTCATCATTGCGGGTGCCATGTGGTGCTACCCGAAAGGTCAATCCATCCCATGATCTTAGCGCAAGTGGCAATAAACCGAGTCATCATGATTGTAGGCAGGCAGATTTGTGTAAAGAATTGTACTCGAATTATTATGCGGCCAGCACATGGGCATGGGCCTAGCTAGCTCACAACCATTCCACACACACACAGCCAGCTGCCGATTAGTTAACGTCTCAGCAGGCGAGGCGACCAGAGCAGACCGGGGTGCATCATCTCGAGGATTAGGGTCAAGGAACAACCACTAGCCCTGAAGCTCTGTAATCTATACTACTAGTAGCGATCCACGGAGTTAGCCCCTTGTTTAGTTCCAAAAATATTTTCCAAAATATTTTAGATTCCCGTCACATCGAATCGTTGGACACATGCATGAAGCATTAAATATAGATAAAAAATAAAACTAATTACACAGTTTAGACGAAATGGACGAGACGAATCTTTTAAGCCTAGTTAGGCCATGATCGGGCAATAATTGACAAATAACAACGAAAGTGCTATAGTAGCGCTACCGTTACATTTTCCAAAATATTTCACGAACTAAACAATGCCTTAATCAAGGCGACAATGATCCGGGATTACGCTACGAAAAAAATGCCTCGCCGGTCGTCGTGATCCACTGATCCTGACCCAGACAGGCAGGCCGAGACGTGCGCGCATCAACTGCCAGTCCCAGGCCAGCCGTAGAGAAAACAAAAGAAACGAATTAATGCAGCGCACGACACGACATGGGTAAAACGCCCGCGTCGCGCGCACGACCTCCTCCTCTGTCGTCGCCGGCGTCATCCCGTCGGCGACCCGCCCGTCGTGCCAGCGTGTCATCCAGCCCAGCCCAACCCAGCCAACGTCGAGCCGGGCGTCGGCCACCAGGAGGACTCCACCAGTCTCCAGGAGCCGAGCCTGCCGTGTGCCTCGGGCGCTTGGCGGCCACGTCGTCGTTTAGGCAGGGTGCATCGCAGTCGCGACAGCCAATTTGGAACCGAAAAAATGCGGGGGAAACAATTCTCGCATTATAGGACTGCAATTCGGAGCCCGTACGAACAATTCTGCCTCTGTGGGCCTCTCGGATCTGATCGAAATCTTGGTCTGATTAGCCCTGTTAAGTAGTAGTAGTTGCAACTTTCAGTGCACTCACCAATCATGCGCCGCGAGCCAATCAGCCGTAGCTGGATGCAGACGCTGACAGTGACAGGGGCAACCACTGGGAGGCGCATAGCAGCATGGAAAGGCATCGTAGCCTGAGCAAGCCGATGCAAAGCAAGCATTCAGATCGAATCTGAGGGGTGAGTAGTGAGGAAGAACAGACACACAAAACAGAGCAACTGCAACTGCAAGTGTGCCTCGCCTCCTCCTTTAGTCCTTCCATCCACTTTGCTTTCCGTTTCCTGGGGACAAGACAAATCAAATCAAAGCTCCCAGGTGAATGGTGATTGTGATTCTTCCTCCTGGAGAGTGGAGAGTGGAGTACAGACCGCCAGAGTTGCTTCTGTGCAGTATCCAGCCAAACAGAAAACAATCTGATTCTTCTTTCATCATGTACCGGAAAACTATTGATTTGTTTATTGCAGTGACAGTTTTGTCTGCAACTGCAAGCAGCCGAGCTGAATCCAGCAGGCGTCGCACCTCCTGTTCAGACTTCAGATTGTAGACCAACCAACGAGTTCCAATTTTTCATGGAAGTGATCATTCTGATGAGCTGGTGAGCATATGGCCGGCAAGGAACAGTGCCATCTTCAAAAATCAGCAACCTACAGTTGCACCCTGTTTTAGCTATATTTTAAGTCTGAATTCGCAATAGCTGTCCATAGAGCAAGAAACAAATATTTCCCTTTCAGTGTAAATTGTCTGGACTCCCTGATGTAAATACTTTCTGCTTTCTCCTCCTGGTTCATCAATCATCAAAAAAGGTAGGAGACCAATGGTAAACAACTCATCAAGGTGCAGATAGCAAATGCCGCCTTTAAATCATGGATGGAAACAGCAGAAAAACAACTAAATTATTTGAAATTGTTTGCTGCACTGACACTCTGTTTCTCCGTAACAAAGAGCTGTGAATTGCGATGCACAAGCACAGACCATCCACTGTCATCAGAGTCATCATGAAACAAGGTACAGGGAGGGGGACAGGTCTCAGGCTCTCAGCTGGATCTATTTTTTTTATGTGGGTACAAATACAAAATAGACATCGACTAGTGGAATGCAACATGAGAACGAATCCACAGGGTAAAAACTGCCGCTTCTCCTTTGAGGAGATCGATCAGAAGACTGACGAGACGACCGCAGAGATCACGGCGAGAGCGACGCTGCCGCGGATCCCAGCCTGAAGCTTGAAGCCGCTGCCGGAGGTGCTGTCGCTCGCCGGGTTAGCTGATGGCGTGACTGCAGGAGAAGAGTGACGACGGTTGCTAGTTAGCTGAGTACCAGTGGGTTATTGGTATTGGGTGAGACGAAGGGCTCAGAGTCGAGAGCACTCACTCTTGGAGGCGTTGGCGAAGAGGGCGTAGTCCGGCGAGCCCGGTTTCAGGTTCAGCAGGTCTATAGTAAACAGGGGAGAGCATCATCAGGCATCAGGAAATATTAACCAAAAACATATACTCTCCCAAATCAAATCAACTTCTAGAGTTATCTTAAGTTAAGAGTAATTTAAATTTAACTAAATTTATATAAAAAAAGCACCTATATTTTTAGTATCACCGGATAGATACACCGTGTACCTTTTCTATCAAGTTAGCTAAACTTAGATAGTTAATCTTAACTTAAAGTGATTCTAGAAATTAATTTATATTGGGACCACAGTAAGAGTAGAAAACATCTGAAAATTTTTAATGCTTAACTATGCTAACAAAAATATCATTTTCCTTTTTAACAACAAAAATGACACTGAACAAAGGTCTGGTCTTAGACAGTACAGTAGGAAAGTTTGGAGCATGGGGGCTGGAACATGGACATGGAGATCAGATCCGCCCAAAGCCGGCCCAATTAGAGAACACAGCCCACTTTGCCACCATGGTTTGATGATTTTTAAGTACTATTGTAGTGTTGACACAACTTAGTACTGTAGTAGAAGAAGAACTAGTATATATGTTAGCAGCAAATCATAAGGACACCCTGATTCCCTGAGATATTCTGTTTTCCCCAAAATTCACCACCAAAGTCGTTTCCCGTTTGCATAACCATGTTACTGAGTGCAAGTCTATCAGCCGGGGTGAAATCAGAGCTAGCAAATCACCAATTTGGAGCACCAGCAGAATAAATACGTATTATGATTAAGAAAGAAAACATGTGGAAACTGAGGACCTTGCATGGTCAGGACAAATCCTATTCTCAGTAAGAAGGAGAGGCGCTAGTACTCACTGATGCAGAGCGAGACGTTGGCGTTGGGGAGGTTGCAGGCGGCGGGGAGCGCGATGAGGCGGTCGAAGCGCAGGCCGAGCGACTGCACCTGGTTGCGCCCCGTGTGCACCTGCTGGATGATGTAGCAGAGGCACTGGGGTCGCGCCTTCTCCGTGTCGCCGACGTCGCCGCAGCAGGTGGATGAGGGCGACGCCGCGTGGCCCGTCGCGTAGTCCATGCAGTCCGTCAGCTTCCCGAAGTCCCCCTGGCACTTGCTCTGCAGCGGGTCCGCCGCCGGGGGCGACGACTGCGCCGCCGACAGCGCGGCCGCGGCAAGGCACCACAACGCCAGCAGGCACCACCGCCACTGCCCCCTGCTGGCCATGGCTGCTCCTCCTCCTCTGACGACCGACCTGCTGGCGCCTACGCCGAGGGCAGTGCGAAGGGTACGGTGGCCGGCCGGTCGTCGGTGACAGCTGGCGTCTGCTTGGGTGCTCGTGCCAGATGAGGATGAGGAGGAGGGAAATGGAAATGAGGGCGGCGTGTGCGGCCGGCGTTTATAGGCTGGCCGGGGCGGCGGGACGGGAGGCGGGCGCGCATTGAAGCCGGAGCGGTGAGAGTTGGATGACGCATTGAATTGAAGCGCGGGAAGACTAGTAATTCCTCGCCCGTACGTGTCGCCGTCACGTAGAGTTGCGCACACCACGTAGGTGTCAGCCGCAGCGACGGGCGGTACAAGTGTACGCCTGCTACCAGCGTCCGGCGACGACGTGTCCCTCCCCTCCCCTCCCCTCCCCTCCCCATCGGCCGTTGTAGACAGCGCCGTTACTCATGCGGATCGCGTGGCTCCTTCCTTCCTTTCCCAGCGCCAGCCGTTGCTCGCCTCGCGCTGCAGCCTGCTTGCTTCTGGATGGATGGATGGATGTCTTGGGCGGCGGCGGCGGCGGGCCCGTCGCATCTGCGGCGCTGACCGCCGATGAAGCGGGGGCGAAGCTTCAAGCCTGCCTGCGCCTTGAATGCGATGCAGATGGGGGTGGGCGGTCGGCGACGGTGCTCGGTGCATGGCTATCCATCACCATCATCCTCTCGTTGCACGGGGCGGCACTCGGCAGGCGGCGGCCATTTCGGCGTGAGCGCGGGTGGCGTCGACCCGCACGGCACGCGGCGCCGTTGCGTCGGCCCGGAAGTTTTTCCTGTCCTGGGGGACCTGCCGACGAGCTGCTCGTTCCGTTGAGAGCCAGCCAGCCAGGCTCGTGGTGGGCACGGCCAGGCCACCGCCGAATCGCCAAGGAGACTGTTCAGCCACGTTCGTTCGTCTTCCTGATCCTGCCTGCCACTGCCAGACGGTCCTACTGAGAGCTGCCATGCCAAGTCCTGCCCTTCCCCAGCTGCCAGTTGTGCGCCATTGATTACGCTTACGCCGCCTGCTACCGGTGCTCGAGCTCCACTCGGACTTGGGTGCCTGCCCTGCCGGTACATGCTCCAAGTATGCACACTGCAAGTCCTACTGGTTCACACGTTGCTGTCCAATTCATTCCCTCCATCGATCCGTGTTGTTCTACTAGTAGTCTAGATGCAAGCTAAGCTCACGTACGCACTGCACCAAACAGCGGCACGGCACTTAAACCGGTCCACGGTACAGGGCGCCGTTGCTTGACATGGACGCGCTCCATCGCCATCGCTTTATCACGCATGCCAATGGCTCCTCGATCTTTTGCTTTACACTTGGGCCTTGGGCGTACCTAAATTCATCCCCAAATTTTATTATGCAAAAAGAAGATTCCCCGTCACATCAAAATGTCGGCATATATATGGAGTACTAAATGTAGATGAAATTAAAAACTAATTACACAGTTTTGTTGTACTTTGCGAGACGAATATTTTAAGCCTAATTAATCAATATTTGGACAATTATTACCAAATAAAAACAAAATTACTACAGTGTGACGGGACATCTACTATGTAAAATTTGGACCCCAAATTTAGGATCTAAACAAGGCCTTGCACAGCGAAGTGATGCTTCTGTGAGCACCTGCTCTGACCTGACAACGAATGTTACCAGAACGAACCAAACCATGAGACCCAAGAGGCGCATGCGGCCTTCCACACGCGTAACAGCTGACGAACGCTGCGGGCAACCCGATCAGTAACTGAATTCAGGCCTTGTTTAGATTGGAGAAAACTTCAACCTGATGAATAGTATCACTTTCGTCTTATTTGACAAATATTGTCTGATCATGGACTAACTAGGCTCAAAAGATTCATCTCGTGATTTCCAACTAAACTGTGTAATTAGTTATTTTTTTACCTACATTTAATACTCCATGCAAGCTGCTAAAAATTGATGTGATGGAGAGAATGAAAAAACTTGGAATTTTGAGGTGATCTAAACAAGGCCTCAGGCACGGTGGTTGGGCGCTGATGGATTGGCGAGATTGGTTGGTTGGGCAGGGCCAGCCCTCGCCTCAAAGTGCATCGACACGACACACACCTCCATCTAGAGAGCCGGCAGCTGAGGCTGGAGATTCGCCGTCTTCAATTCTGCCCTGTTCGGCTGGAGGCCCAGCCATTTATTATCCTCGGGGAAACCAGGCCGTTCCAGCCCCAATTGCCTCTGCAAACAACGGGCGCATCGGTAGTACACGTACATCCGTCTACGGCAACTCGTTCAGTTGTGTGCAGTGTGCACAGAAAACTCTATCCTTGGGGAAACCGGCCCTGTTTAGTTTCCCAAAAATTTTATAAAATTTTTCAGATTCCCCGTCACATCAAATCTTTGAACACATGCATGAAGCATTAAATATAGATAAAAAATAAAACTAATTATACAGTTTAGACGAAATGGACGAGACGAATCTTTTAAGCCTAATTAGACCATGATTGGACACTAATTGCAAAATAACAACGAAGCTTGCTACAGTGCCATTTTGCAAAATTTTTTGATCTAAACCGGCCCCTTGTTGCTGTTGGGTAGTAGTAGGACTATACTACAGAAACAAGGTGAAAAAAATGTTGAGGCAAAAATGAAGGCTAAATTGACGGTTTAAACTTGAAGAGTTCTCATATGTGCAATCACAAAAGATTACATGTAACTGGAGTCCACAAACAAGCAGTATTAGCTGATCTAGCAACCATTGGATTCGCTGTAACGGTTATGTCGGTATGATCATGGTGGCTACAAGGGGGGAGTTGGCTACTAGCAGAGTCTTAAACCCTAGACGTTCCCAGCTTGCGCTCGAAGAGCCGACGCAGGAGATAGACTTGGATGACGCTGGCGGCGATCAATGCCGCTGACTCAAAGAGCGCCTTATGGACTGCCCTCCTGCTCATGTTTTCATTCACTGTGACACAAGGAGAGATGATTAACTCACAGATCTTGGGATGATACAAGCTTGCCAAAGTTTAATAGCAGCTTAGATAAAGCCAAGGTCAAAATGTAATGAGGCAATTCACTGCCTAGGAGGAAGCATGAGAACAGATACTGAAGCTAGGGGCATCATTAAAAAAATTACAAGCAAAAACAGAACACAGGAGAAACTATAATGTCCTTACCAGGTCCCACAAAGCATGAGACTTGTTTAGCTCACCACAACAGAAATTCAGTACAGCTTTGCCTTAATTCCTATATAAAATGAATCTATATATTTTCAAACTTATTACTCCTGCTAAGCTATTCTTTCATGATATTAATGTCATTTGTTAATCAAACCTGCCCAGAAACCACCAAGAACTATTGTGCATATGACTCCTCATGATATTATTAAGTTAGTACAAATTAAACAAGACAGGGGTGTAAGGTGAAAAACACTCAAAATAGCATTTTTAAGGAGAAGGTAAAGGGGTATACTTACATATTGCTTGACGGTCAGTTTGGGCCTCTAGCCAGTGCTGTTCAAACTGAATATTGTAAAGTGCCTCGTCTAACTTGGCTATTTGCTCGAAAAGTGGTGCAAAATGCTCTGCGTCACATCAAGAAAACAGGAGTTGAGTGCGAAGTTTTTGCTAACTATAGTTAAGAGAACTTTACAGATCGTTATATTCTTACCATCTTTGGCATGCTGCTCGAAATATGAAAAATGGCCAACATGCACATCAAAGTCTATAGTTTCGTGATACGGGGATTTATTCGTGAAGCAGAAGCGATGGACACCTCTCTTCTGAACTATGAACTCAAACTTATCACTGGTCTTATCTCTAGAATCACGAACTTGAGCGCCATTAGGATCCTTAACCTGTCATTAGTCAAGATGGTGTCACAGTTGGAACATTAGGTAAAACAAGGGAAATTTCTATATCCAGGAAAGGGTCCACAGTGCTTGTGTTAATGAGGCTAACAAGCACCAAATAAGACTAGTTAACGAGCTTATTAAGTTTAAGTCAGACTGTCCAATCCATCAAAACTTTGTTGTGGCAAAAGAAAGTAAGGACAGGAGTTCAAAATTCGGTTCGATTAACAGAGCAACAGGAGTTCAAAGTTAAAACTGTCACCAGCCAACTAATTTCTTGACGATAGGTCCACAATGACGTTCTGGAGGAGCCATTAGTTATCAAAGATTAACAATGAAAAGGAACAAATACAAGTAGAGGATTTTTTTTTCATTGCACAAATTGAATAGCTTGCATCTACATAATCCAAACCCTTAAATTTCAGATTCTGTTATCTTTCAATCAGAAAATAAGGCAACAAACAGCTTTAGTTAAGGCTACTAAGTTCCACAGATCACATATGCTTAAAGCCCCACACCACATTGCTTCCATCCAATAATTGGACTGTAGCGATCTAATCCCCATCCGACCAATGGGGCATTCCAATGTCCATTTCTTCACACCCATAATCTATGATGCAACCCCTTTAAATAGTAGCTTAGGTGCATATGTAATTTTGTTGAATTATTACTTCATCACTTCATTGTTGTACCCTAGTAGTTTTTTAGTGCTGGAAGAAAGGTGAATTAGGCTTTAGATTCCCCAGTAATAAACTAATAATACTATTATTGGTGGTATTTTTATATGACTTTACGACATTTATATTGTTTGTTGGAGGCTCATGTTGGATTTCATCTCTAGCCTACCCCAACTTGCTTGGGACTAGATGGTTTTGTTGTTGCTGTTGTTCAAGTGACTGCAAGCATCCATGGCAACTTCCAACAAATCCTATAAACCATAAGTTGTCACAGGCACACATATACTGAAACAAACAGCAAACAGCAAAACCTTGGGTAGGGTAGCACATAATTTGAACTGCTAAAGCAACTCAGTTCTGAACAACAATGCAATATATTTTGACACGCTACAAGCATCATGTCATCATGAGTTCATGAAAGTTGTAATAACTATATTATAGCTTCAGAGATACTGCAGCAGATAGAATAGCAGAACAACTAGCAAACAAGGGGCAATAAGACTTCCTAGATACGTCCCAAGAATGCATCAACCAAACATTTACATGCATAGTTAATTTGCCAGTTACTGTTGGACGCACACAGGCTTAGACAGAATCAGTAGTCCCTTACCACAAGATCGACGCCTTCCTCGCTGTAATGCCACGGGGTGTCAGCCTTGATGACGACGAAGGAGACATGGACAGTATCCCCCTCGTACTCCACGTTATGCGAGAAGCACTCTTCCCTGTCGATCACGAAGCGGATGCCCTCGGCCGGGCGCAGGAACAGCAGCACGGCGCAGAGCACCGATAAACAGCACGCCGTTCTCCAGCTCAGCCCCTCCATGGCGTGCTCTGCTGCCAGCGCCAGAAAACGACTACTGATTCCACGAGCCTCCCTGCAGAGACGAAATCCCCAAGCTGTCAACAGAACAGAGAGAACAGATCAGGTGGATCAGGGGCGCAAACACGGTTCGGAAGGGCTGAATCGGGGGAGGAACGGGATGTGGGTAAAGGGAGGCACGCGGCTTGCCCGGTAAAGCACCGCAGCCGTAAACTCTGTTCGATGGAGTTCGCTCCCCACCCTGCGACTCCAGGCTCCGATCGGGCTGGCAGCGAGTACCGGAGCGAGATCTGACCGGGGCCGCATGCCCTATGGACGTAATCGCCGATCGGGAGAGGGCGAGTTGGACGGGGAAGAAGAGGCGCAGAGACTCGTTACCTGCTGCTGCTCGGAGCTGGCGAGGTCGAGGCTCGCCTCCGGCGATCTGGGCGGCGCTTCCACTCCGCCTCGGTGAGGAAGCAATCGATCGAGAGAGGAGAGAAGCCACGAAGCGAGCTGACCGAGGCGACAACCCGTCCGCGTGGAAGAAAGGAGGTTTCTTTCCCACCGTTTGACGCGAGATCGGGCTGGCTGGCCCTATCGGGATTCGGGACGGGCCGTGCGGGCCGCTGGGGACGGAAATCGGTATGGAATCGGCCGAGGCGATGATGGGCTATGAACCCCTCTCCATCTCTGGGCTTTGGCAACCAGGCCTGCGGCCCAGATGTTGGGCCTACCCCCTCATAGAGGCCCAAATGTAGAAGGCTTCAGCAGGAGGGGTGTTTTTTGCAGGCGTCAGCATGGGCTTTCACTGACCGCTGCACGGTTCAAAATGGACAGCTAGCAGCAGGTCACTGAGCCCTTGTTTAGATCACCAAATTCACTCCTAAATTTCACTATAAAAAAGAAGATTCTTCATCACATCAAAATGTCGGCACATGTATGGAGTACTAAATATAGATGAAATCAAAAACTAATTGCACAGTTTTGTTGTACTTTTGCGAGACGAATATTTTGAGCCTAATTAATCAATGTTTGGACAATTATTACCAAATAAAAACAAAATTGCTACAGTGCCAAACAGTGAATTTACACTCACCAATTTGGTGATCTAAACAAGGCCTGAATTCGTTTTCCCCTGTCAGAGAGAATTGATCGTGCACGCCCGTTTTCTCTACAGTAGTGCACAATCACCACTCCGCACTGATGTACGTATGTCGGCACGACGCGTCCCCTGTACCCACCCTCCCCGCTACACCTGCCTGCCTCTGTGCCACTGTGTGCCTCAACGATTGCATGTTGTGCGTCGTGTACAGTAAAAGGGAAACAATGTTACTGTGCGTCGCATCAGCCGCAACGCGATTGGCCAATTGCAACCGCGATTCCGAGGCCGTTAGTGCGTCGTCCCGCAAAGTACACACGCGGCAGTCAATCGCTGGTGGTACACTCCCCACAATAAAATTACGACAGGAAGGAGCAGGAGTAGCAGCGTCGTCCTGTCGTCCTGATTCTGGCACATGCAACATGCATGCCCGTGTTTGTCTGGGACTGGGAGCGAGAGACAGGCAGAGAGCCCTCATCGCTGCGTGCATGTGCGCGTCTCATAGTTTTCAGTTTTCACCAAGTTTTTTTTTTTGTCGAAGAAACACCAAAGTGAAGTGAAGTTAGTTAAATTACCGGGCCGTATGGCAGTAGGCCGTAGGCACAGCATCTCACAGATTTCAGTTCTCAACGTGTCAGCCGGCCGCGACGACGAGCCGAGCGCGCGAGCCTCGGTGACTCGATCGGTTACGTCTCACTCTCACGTGACGAGCCGTACGGACGGAGGGTTAATGTATCCATGCATGCCACTGGCCTAGCTAAGCGTGGCGTGGCGTGGCCCACTTTGATGAGGCTCCTCTTCGACCAGCAGCAACCACGGAGGCAGCACATGGCAAGCCAGTATATAGTCAACACGCTAAGCCAGCCGCCGCTAGTACGTGGAACACGCATGCATGCATGTATGCATGCTTTCACTACCACGATGGTGCCGATGTATATCTCCATCGCTCAAAGCTAAAAGGAGCATGAGAGGATAACAATAATAATAATACGTATAGTAATGAGTAAAAATAAATTAAAACAGAGGGGGTATAGAGGGAAGCAGATGCGGTGCGGTGGAGTGCGCGCGCGGTGGCGTGGTGCGTGCAAGCGCATGCATGCACGCAGGCACCAAGAGGCAGCCCACGCCAGCGCCACGCCGCTGCACGCAGCGGCAGCGGCACCGTACATCAAGCGGCAGCGGCAGCGGCAGCAGCAGGGCCGCACATGCATTAGCTAATAAGCTAACTCATGCGTTCGTCTGTCCTGTGTCCACGTATACTACGAGCGCGCCGGGCCGGCGACGTGCCGGCCGTAAAATAATGAGGCGGCCGGAGACTGGCCTGCAGAGCCGTCGTCGTTTCGCGCAGTCTCGTCGGTCGATCGGTCGTCTCGTCTCCTCCTCCGTCGCCCGGCCCGGCCGGCCGCGGATGCCGCAGCGATTCGCGCTGCGGCGGCCTGCGGGGCGCACATGCAACTACGCCGCGCCGGCGTGCAGGGTATGTACGGTGGCGGACAAGGCGCGCGGGGACAAAGCAAGGTTCAAACACCCACAAGGCAAGGCCTGAGTCGAGTCAATCGGAGCCGGGCAGCCGGCGGAGGAGCAGCAAGCAGATTCTCCCACCCGTCAGAGCCCAGAGAAGGGAATCTCATTCTCATCTTCATCCCATCCCCATGGGCCTGCCATTCAAAGCTATATATATATAGGCAACAGGCGCCTAGCTAGTGATCGACCACCAGCCTATCTTGGCGTTGGCGGTGGCGGTGGCGGGTACTGTGTTCTTTCTAATAACAGCATCGTGTGGCCAATCGCCGACTGGGGATCCTCATTCTGCCAAGCCCATTTTGTTAATCCAATCGGCCGGCGGCTCCGTAATTTGCAGGGAATATTACCTGTCACTAGGGCACAGTTTATTGGTAATTATTACTCCAGTAAGCATCTGATGATGCTGCAGAGTGGTGCATGCAGAAGCTAGTAGTATATGCTAATCGTACGTCCTCCATGCACCGTGCACGCATATGGCTCTGGATTTACCGGTTTTTAGCTGCTAGCGGCCTATATACAGCATACACTAGTACTTACTACTCCCTCCATCCCAAATTATAAGACGTTTGACTTTTTTGACATTAAGTTTGACCACTCGTCTTATTCAAAAATTTGTGCAAAATATCAATTCTTTTATTGTGGCTTGGTATATTAATAAAAGTTCCTCAAGAATGACTTAAATTTGACTATGTTTGCACAAATTTTTTGAATAAGACGAATGGTCAAACTTGGGATCAAAAAAGTCAAACGTCTTATAATTTGAGATGGAGGGAGTAGCTAGTACGTACATGTGCATGGCTCTGGATTTTCCGGTTTTAAGCTGCTAGCGTCCTATACAGCATACACTAGCACTTACTAGCTAGTACGTACATGTGCTTAGCGCTGCTCAGCTAGTGTTGATTGGTTAATGTTTCAATTGTCTGTATCCTGTTTGTTTGACTGCTTAAACAACGTTATTGGGCGCGTTTGTTTGGGCGTGGCGCGTGACCTGCCGATGCAGTGTATCGTCGTTCGTGCAGCAGCCAGACGACGATGTGTGTGTGTGGCTTTGTACTGCAAATTAATCTATTATTCCCACTTTTCCAAAAAAAAAAATTTGGAGTCGTTATTTTAAAACTGTTCCTAGACATTTTTTTCGTTTTTACCATCAATGTACAAGCATTTGTGTTGTATATAGGTTCATTTGTAAAATACATATCACTAAATTTATCTTTCGGGAGTGTTTAGTTATCTGTCGATAAATTTTATATGGTCAAATCTGTCAGATATTTTATACATGCAACCCGATAGACAGCTGTAGCACAAATCAAATGTATAGAAATCAGACAAATTTAGTACCAAATAATCTATCAACAGATAAATAATATTAAAAGTGTTATCTTTAAAAGCATTTTTACAAGAGGCTATTTCTTTTCTTTTTCTTTTTTGGAAGAAAGTGAAATTAAACTTTACTCACTGGTCAGATGCAACAGTCCCGAGCAACCAGCTGCATCGCGTACCGAGAACCTGCAATACGCCACACCGTAGTGCGTAAAATACGTGCCAGTTACACCAGCTCACGAGCGATCACATTTCGTCGTCATCTCCTTGCAACCTGGAATTCAATTTCATTTCTGAAAGCGCTCCACCTACCTCATGATTCAAAAGGTACACAAGATGAGATTCTTACAGGAGGTTATTTCGTTTTATAATAGTATAGGGCCAAAATACTCCAAGCCATGAGAGAAATTATTCCTCAGCGTGTCCAAAATCAAACAACAAAACATGAGAGAACATTATTCCTCACCGTGAGGAATAATTTTTTACTAACATTTGTACTCCAAGACATTATATAAAAAAGTGTATAGATAGATTGTGTTGGCTATATATCTACAAAAGCTAGCAAGACTTACAATTTGGAATAGAAAATATAAGCAATTTTGATTATTTATGGAGCCTAAGTTTAGTTTATGGACACTACTGCACACACGACTTCAACCGCACGCCCGCAGCCCCATCTTCCTCATGTTCGTCTTCTTCGCGACCCCTTCCCCCTCCACCCCCGTCTCCTCCCCCACCGCCCCCGGCCAGAGGCTCCCTCGCTGCCAACCGTGCCATCCACCTCCCTGCTTTGCCGACCCCATCCTCCTCTTTGTCCTCGCCCACGCCGCTGTCCACCTTCTTCACCTACACCTCCCACGTGTTGTCGCGAGCTCCAGCCATGACCTCCTTCCGCTGTGAGCTTTGACCATGGGCGCCCCCGCCCCAACCTAGCCTAGCCACCTCTGCCGCCGCTAGAACACTAAGGTCGCCCTCCCACCGTCCCCACCTCCTAGCCACCCTGCCTCCCCTGAGTCCCTTCTCCTCTAAGCCTGCCGGAGTTGGGAAAGAAGAGAGGGAGAGTCTTTCTTCTTCGTCGGCATGGATGCATCGGACGGCATGAACAGTGGACGCACACATTGAACGGTGGGTGCGGTGTGCGTGCCATGGCTCCGAGGCGTGCACGCTCGGAAATTAGCTTTCTATTAGTTATTCATCGATTTCTGACACTTGTTTGCCTGGAAATTACTGGCCCATGCTGGGGCTATAACACGGGGTTGACGGATAAGTTATTATTATTACAAAAAAAAATGGAACAGTGGGTATGCGATATCGAGGATAGAATTGGAGAAAGTGCTAGCCTCTGCTAGGGACCAAATTAAAGGCCATCCATGCGTGGAGGAAGAAAGCCAGGTGTATAACTAATAATAACAAAATCGTGAACTAGAGAAGCACGGCCGGCATCGTGCGAGCTAGTCAATCCGGCCATCCGGGGATCGGAGGCACAGGAGCGCGTGCGGAGGCTTCTCCTGCCTCGCCCACACGCCAAGGCCAGCAGGCACTGAACCATTTCAGCAGCTTGCAGGCATGCGCGCCTGCATGCAGCTGGGAGAGGAAGCGAGCAGAGCGCGCGGACGCTTCATGCTCTGTATCGTTGTGCAAGGATCGACCGGAGAGCAGCAAGCTACGCTAGCCACCCCCTGTTTGCTCTCGGTACTTGCTCAACAGTGCCGCTGGCATGCAGCGAGCGCGCGGTGCAGTGTAGTGTACGTAGCTCTCCGGCCAGTTCAGCTGCATCTGCATGCACGGCGTCGGCGTGCCTCGATCGGCACCGTACCGGTGAGCGTGACTCACCGCTGACGATGCTGCCGTACATATGGCCGGCCTGGCGCTGCTGTACTGTAGACGACTCGGGATGTTCGACGTTCTGGCCAGGATCAGCCACATTTATGCACGGACGCACGCGACGGCGAGTCGGGCGACGCTCTCCTCCATCAGGCAACGAGCTCCTGGGAGCAACGGCGCACCTGGCGTTTCCTTGCTGCGTTTGTAGTAGACAGGTGTGCGGCGGAGAGGGAGGACCGGCCGGAAGAAATACTGAGCCACCTGGCACGTAATTAATGTTCTGTCAAATCAGCTGAGATTCTGATCGGTAGGGATGAAAAGGAAAATAATAATCTCCGATTTTCGTAAATCGTTTTCGAGTTTTTTATAATTTTTTAGACCTAAACGAAAACGGTAGCAGTAATTGAAAAAACGAAAATAATAACGGTAAAAATAATCAGAAATAAAAGCAAAAATGATTTTGCCCTCTTCCGATCGTTTTCGAAGGTTCCCGTATTTAACTGGTAATTTACCGTTGGTAATTACCAATTTAAGGGCCTTTAATTAATGATGAATACTAATTTATTTATAAACTATACAATGTATTACGATCTGCACACACAAGCACATAAGGCAAATATTTTTTTTGAAAGGAACCCATCTACACACGCAAGCACATAAGACAAATATTTTTTTTTGAAAGGAACTATCTATACGGAAGTATTTCATCTGTATAACAAGAAGGCAATCAGCTAATCACCCAATCACTTGCTGCACCTTAACTCTAATAATTCATGTTTTGATCACTATGCTACGTCGAATCAACTTATGTCTTTGCCAAGAATTATCATACTGTTGCATCGTTGGCCACTGTTTGTGTCGGATACCTAAACAAGGGGTACCCACACTCAACGACTAAAAAAGGCAAACCCATGAGAAAACCACGCCAAAGGCTCCGCCCACGTAGGTAGAACGAGCCAAAACCACGCACGGAACGCCTCGACCATGTTCCGACTCGCATGAGGCTTGCTCGACGGGACACCTCGACCACAGGGAAATCTCCGACTTGTACGAACCTGGGTCGAGCCGGTCGACCCGCCTCACCCACCGACTTTCAGACAAAAGTCAAAGCATTTAATGCAACCGCGAACCACTTTCTACCCCCATGGCTACAGCGCCGCCAGCATGGAAGCAGTACCCGTGTCAAATCCCACTTTTTACTGCTCATCCCGGGATGGGCGGTGAAAACCTGTCACTGCACACGCCATGCCGGGCACTGTTCCGCCACTGATCCCCCTCGAGGGGGAACACGACGAGTGTCGCACCCTAAAATTTCCAGAGCTCGGCCTTATCCATTCCCCGTCGACCCACCTCGACCTGGCCTCGACCAACCGTCGGTCAACAAAGGAGCAAAGCCCGCACGCCACAAGACCCGGGGTCTTTTCACCATCCCATCCTTTACGTCACCATAGTGTCCAGGGATGGCCGGCCATTCCCGGAGCACGTCGCTACAGCGGCTTCCACAGCGCTCGACAAAACTTCACCTCTAAGGCACCACCCCGGCGTCTCTGCCTTCTCTTGGCCCTATAAAAGGGAAGGCAGGGGACTCTACGAAGGAGGAGAGACCAGGCGAAACAAGTCATCACCCCACCACGGAAGATCAACATCTCAAGCAATCTTCTTTGTACTCCCTCTTTGAGACTTGGGATCGGCTCCCTCTCTCACAGCTTGTAACCCCTATGCAAGCACTTAGGTGCAAGGAAATACAATACCCCCGCTGGACGTAGGGCCTTCTTTCGCCCGAACCAGGATAAACCCCCGTGTATTCTCTTTGCATCACCATCCAGATTAGGGACACACAACACAAATTCACTCGTTGGCTTAGGACTCTCACGGGCCCGAACACTGACAGTTTAAGACCTAAGATAGTGTGAACTGTGTGGTTTTAGCTTGTGATATGGTTAATTTATCATTATCATGTGAGATAGGTTGAGTTATATAAATCTTCTTATGTTTTATGGTTTGGCGTGTTTATCGTTTTTGAGGATATAGTTCTTATGGATTCCGATCGTTATCGATGTATTTTTTCGATTGACTACTATCATTTTCAAAATTACCGGAATATCGGTGCCGTATTCGTATTCGACACTATCGTATCGATTTTGTTTTCGAGAAAAAAAGTAAAAATGAAAGTGATTTGGCCTCCTATGGATCGTTGCTGATTGTTTTCATCCCTACTGATCAGCTTAGAAATCTGATGATGATTAGATATGTCCAAACGGCATACCGGCCACCATATTATTTGAGAAGGGAAAGTGCACAATACTAGTAACGGTCATATATACTACCTAATAATAAAGAGGCAAAATTTCAGGCTCTTTTTTTCGTCCATCTATTCTTTTTGTCTGTCTTCCTCTAACTAACAAACAATGGAGAGTTAACTACATCGGTAGTCGAGAGTTTCTTTCGTCTAGACTTATATGACCCAAGATAGTTAGGACAAATAGATCTCCGAGTATGAATAAACTGAATAGGAATAGGAATCCTAATTCAAATAAAAAATAGCGATAATACGGAGTATGATTCTTATTCATATTGGTTTCGGTCACAAAAATCAAGTTAACTCCAGTTCGGAACTCAGATTATTTTCACGACCCAAAATCGAGTCCGTGATGTGCTCCTCCCCTCCATAAATACGGAAGCAAAATGCCATCTTACCATTATATTATTATATTACATATGCAAACACCTTGTTACTAATCTATCTATACCTAATATTTAAAAGTGAAAATTTCTGGCCTTTTTTTTTTGTTTCCGCTCTGTTTTCAATCTGCCGTTTATGATTTTTCTGTCTGCCGAGCAACAGTGACCTACACGGACTCAACTCACACCTACGTATGCAACACTTGCACTTCTTGTCCAATTAGGACTCTCTTCTTGCCAGGATACACATGCAGACTTCTTGTCCAATCCATGCAACTTTATATATAGAACATCCTGCATGCAACTTCCCTACAGAGAGCGAAAGCAACAGATTGCCAGCGCTGTCCAACGAGCCTGCCTCGCCGCCACGTCCCCGGCCAGACCTGCACCCAACATCATGGATGTCGACAACCATCGCCTGCGGGCGAGTCCGCCCCCCGCGACCCGAGATGTTGCCAGCGCTGTCCGACGAGCCTGCCTCGCCGCCACGTCCCCGGCTAGACCTGCACCCAACATCATGGATGTCGACAACCATCGCCAGCAGGCGAGTAAGCGCCCCGTGACCCGAGATGGGGCCAACGCTGGCCGGCGAGCCTGCCCCGCAAAAGAATTGCAGCATAGTAATATTACTTCAATATTGTTTTAAATTATTTCTCTATTGCATTCATTGAAAATATCACACTTTTCTTTTTTATCTACCAGCATGGTAATATTACTTCAATATTGTTTTAAATTATTTCTCTATTGCATTCATTGAAAGTATCACACTATTCTTTTTTATCTACAGATCCATACATTTCAAAAAACACTCTGCCATTGTAAAATTTTCGTCCAGCCGAATTAGCCGTGTTGTATTCACGTTACAAGCTCTCTGTCCATATCTTTTTTCCCCGTTTCAGTCTCTGCCTTTTTCCCTCCCCTACTTGCACGTACGTGTTCTGGATCATCCGCCGGGGTCTCATAGATGTGCTGTCCTGCTCGTGCACGGCAATGTCCGTGACCTTCCTTTTCCAAAAATTGTTGCCCTTTCCATGTTTATTTTATTTAGTTTTTCTTTTCCAATAAAGGAAATATGCTTTTCATATGTAAAGATAAGAATAAATACAATGTTATGTTTGAAACGTTGAGGCAACGTTGAGCCTCAAAAAATAAATATTTCTAAGCTTTAATAATTAGAAATAAATTACTACTGTAACATGAATCGGCCAATAGCCTAACTAATCAAAACAGAAACTTAAATCCTATGCAGATTGTTATCCATGCAATCTAATCAAAATAAATGTTTCTCCAAACTATTTGCATACCGTGCAAATCTTTAAGTTGTCCGCATATACCAATCCAACTCTCAACAAGTGTTGATACGTTGAAATCGAGACATGATGACGATTAACCCCTTTCTGACTTATTTTTATGGATCCTCAAAAGAAGTCATTGAACTTTGATAAAATGTATCACTTATACAAATTAAGATGTTGCGGCCACCGTGACTGTGCCGCAAGCTAGAGCGAACAAGTCGAACTTTTGAAAACATTTTTCTTCCGTTGCATCGCACGGGCATATTTGCTAGTCTAACTAAAAACAACCAGGACTCGGACATGGTAAAGCAACCGGACATGAACTCCGTAGGAAGACTCTAGACTCGCACCCCCTCTATATATAAAACCAATTTGCTGCATCAAAGCTAATCAAATCAAACAATAGCTAACATCAGTCATCATATTTTGTTTACGCTTCTTTTTCTATTTTGCCTACCAGGATCACGTACATGCAAACATGACACACTTGGATTCTGGCTCCAACTCCAATCCATTCCTTCACGTGTGCATGTGACCTGTCCGAATACCAGCATGCAGAAAATTTCCAAAATAACTAAGGCCGTCACGCGTGAACAACATCATGCAAAAATCTACTTCATGGTCTAATCGGATTCTGCTTCTTCCTTCTTAATATTAAGGTTCCTATTTAGCTTGGAATCGTAGCTAGCTATCCAGAACCAATTATCATATAAAATAGGAGGGCTATAAACAGATCAACAAAGACCTTTTCTACATTCAGAGTTAAGAGCGATGGACGAAAAAGATGTTATAGCATCATGTAGAGTCCTATCACAAGACAACATGCATGACACGATCGTTAGATAAATCTCTAGAACTCAAGAAGCGCAGGTCCAAACACACTAGGAGTCCAATTCCAAGATAGATTCAAATGTGTCCACACGAAATGTCCTCCGTATTAGCAACACAGGACCAGGCACGCTCATCCTGCACAGTAAGCTCATGCACAGGGTAAGGCAGTTTCTGTTGTAAGATACCAGCACGGGAGGTATTACGCAAGCGTGGAGGTTGGTGAACAAAAAGAGCACCACGATGAATATGAACAACCCGTTGCAACGTACGGACAATTTTACTAGTATGGGAAAAGGGGAGATCGATTCCGAAGAGAGATCTCATCAAATCTGAGAGGGCACTTGGTAAGTTGCAAGCTGGAAAGGCAGAGAAACGGTTGACGCTTGGTAAAAGAGAGGTTCGGTTCCGGACCAAAGATGGGCGCAGAACCGCAGATAGACCGCAAAAGAGAAGATATCGTTCTATCTTCTGGGAGTATCGGCCAAGCTGCCCAGTGCCCACACACACACACTCAAGCTTAGCTCACATGCTGATACTGTTGTCCAAATCGGGCCAGGGACCACTCATTGTTCTCCAATTGCGAGTTGGTTCGAAGCATTCGACACGCGGGTATTCAAATCGATCCTGTTTGAGGTACATGGAGGTAAATAGTGCACCGTGCAGGTTGCATGATTGGTAATTACTGGTTAACAAGTCAACTGATGAGCCGTCACGTTTTAGTCATTTTTTTTGTGTACTCCCTTCCTCCAGGAAAGAATGCAATTCTAGCACAGTGTTATGGTTTTGTACAAGTTTGATCAATTATAGATACAAATTATCAATATTTATGATATCAAATAAATATCATTAGATTAATTACGAAAATATATTTTTATAATAAATTATTTTGGAGTCATAAATGTGAATAGTATTTACTAGAAATTTGATTAAATCTGAACAACTTTTGCGAGCACACAACACATAGCTGTATTCTTTTCTGGACAGATGGAGTAATTGCTATCGGCCATCTTGGTGTAGTAAATTAAAGCCATTCCCAAGGTCAACTGAGTATCTTATTAATTGTGAAGGCTACAAGTCCAAGCCATACAATGCAAGGTTCTCGTTGACCTTTGCTATTTCGTAATAAAAGGATAAAGAAAAAGAAAAGAGAAGAAGAGGTGCAGGTTGACCTTTGGCATTCCAAAGGTCCTCTCTATCGTGCTACATGATCCAGGCTACGCAAACCTTCCGTCAATAACATATTCTGACCAATGCGATCGTGCCATGGCACTAAGCAGCCAATACAATGTTTGCCACCCTAATCCGCTCATTCAAATTTTTTATTATTGTCCAAATGTAAGAGCCGTGCAAGCATATTTGCCGTGGACGTTTTCTACCGTGATCTCTCAAAGATTTATGTTGCTCGAAAAAAAAAACGAGTTCTATATTGTGCGACCATGGGCGCACCGGCCCGACCGATCTTCCATCGACCCAAATGTCAGAGCAGTTTCCACGTTTTGGACACGTGAGAAAACCACTCAAATCTTTCATCCAAATTTCCCACCACATTCAAAGCATCTCTCTCTAGCCTCTAGGTTCAAGATTTGAATGTTCTTTATTTTAAGTATTACTTAGATCATATCTCAAAGATATCTTCTGCCTGCAGCCATCGGGAAAAATGGGAAGTACACTTACATTACATGATTAAATATCCCGAGAGAAAAAAAAACATGTTGGTCTACGGATGTACTCCCTCTGCGTATGGGATGCGTGTTAGTCAAACTTTTCTAAACTTGACTAACTTTATAAAAAGTATTAGCAATATTTATATCATTAAATAAATTTATTATAAAAGTTTATTCCATGATTTATCTAATAATACTAATTATGCATTATAAATATTAATATTATTACATATATAATTGGTCAAAGTTAAAAATATTTGAATGTTCTTTAATTTATTTACTTAGATCATATCTCAAAGATCTTCTACCTGCAGCCGTTGGGAAGAATGGGAAGTAGTACTAACTCCGTCAACAAAAAGAATATAATTATAGGATCCATGCGGCCAAACTAACTTAAGTTTGATCAAACTTATAATAAACTTTATTAGCATTTATGTCTCTAAATAAATTTATTATAAAAATATACTCCCTCTGTCCTGTAATATAGTGCATTCTAGAAACCTTTTGACAAATTAAGAGAGAACATAAAAAACGCATGTATCCTTATTTTATTTCCTAATCAGAATCTATCATCAACATGATTAATTGTGATTGGTTGATAAATGGAAACTATTTAATGTAAAATTAGTTTTTATCCTCTAGAATGCATTATATTTGAGGACAAATTTTAAATGCTAGAATACACTATATTACAGGACTTAGGGAGTATTTTATAACTAATTTAATGGTACTTATTTTGTATCATGAATGTTAGTAGTTTTTTATATAAAGGGTAGTTAAAATTTAAACTGTCTGACTCCTCGAAAAATGAGAATTACATTCTTTTATGACAAAGGGAGTACATTACATGATTAAATATCCCAAGAAAAAACCATATTGGTCAGAAAATTCTTGTTAAACAATGAAGAATGAACTACGAAGCAAATGAACATAGGCCCCACACTTGGATCGCTGCATAGCAAGAGGGGAACAAAACCAGGCATGTCCACTATGGGCAGGCAGAGAAACAAGTTCCCTATTGGGATGGTCTTTCCCCCAAACATCTCCCTTTAAACCAGTGAAGGGACACCAAGCAAACACCACTGCCTGCCCACAAAACCACACACATACACAGTCACTCACACGCAGCACCCACCCGAGAGAGAGAGAGAGAGAGAGAGATGCAAATCCACGAGTTGGCATGGTGCTGCGGTCCTCTCTCCTCCCAACCCCATGAGGCCATGGCCAAGATATATATAACTAGGGCTAGCTGAGCTTTGCTTCTCCAGAGTTCAGAGAACTCACAGGGGAACGGTTTGGGACACCGGACACCAGCACCACCACCACAAGTACGCACTCGGATTGGGGTTGGGGACAGCAAAGGAGACGCATCTCTGTTGCCTCCCCATCTCCTCTCTTGTGCAAGCAAGCAAGGCAAGCTAGGCTTGGACAATGATGGCCTGTGGGTCTCGGAGTCGAACCAATAACGAGATAGTCGATGAGTACCAGAAGCTGGTTCTCAGAATGAACCCTCCAAGGTTGTTTTCCCCAACCCACACAGCACTCATGGATGCTTCTTTCTGCCGTTTTGACCTGTGCTGTTCCGTCCTCTGCTAACTGTTCCTGCTTCTTGGCCGTTTGCCACTTCCAGGGTCACCGTGGACAACGACTCCGACATGACTGCCACCTTGGTGAAGGCAAGCGCCGCAGCTCTGTGTTCTTGCCTCCTGCAGATCTCTTCTTATTTTCTTTCTTTCTTCTTCTCTCTCTCTCTTTCTCTCTGTCTCTCTCTCTCTCTCAGAGGTTGCTCGATTTCTGGCTGCAGGTGGACAGCGCCAACAAGTATGGGACCTTGCTGGAGGTGGTTCAGGTGCTGACCGATCTGAAGCTGACCATCAATCGGGCCTACATTTCCTCCGACGGCGAGTGGTTCATGGACGGTGAGTGCCGTGCCGCTGCCTCCCCTGCTGCCTTTGAAAAGTTTGAGAAGATAGATGGAAAAAAAAAAGATGGTGCCTTTTTTGGGGTGATGCAAAGCCTGGCTTTTCCTTGGGTTGTGTAATCTTTCTATCCTCCTTTTTTCCCTCCTCCAATCCTGATGTGTAATCTTTCTATTCGCCTTTCTGCAGTGTTCCATGTCGTGGATCAGGATGGGAATAAACTTTATGATGGCCAAGTCATCGACAGAATTGAACAGGTAAATTAAGTGCAGAGGTCCCTGTTGCTTGCTATGCTGGCTGGCTGTTCAATGCCAGCCAAGAACAGAGCGAGTGCAGAGCAATCTGCAGTTTAGTTTCGGTTTTGACGATTCAATTCCTTGTTTCAGTCTCTGGGAGCGGGATCGCTCAGCTTCCGGGGGCCGCCGGAGCGGCTGGTGGCCGTGGAGGCGGAGGCGGAGGAGGCGCAGACCACCATCGAGCTGGTCGGCCGGGACCGCCCGGGCCTGCTGTCGGAGGTGTTCGCGGTGCTGACGGACCTCAAGTGCAACATCGTGGCGTCGGAGGTGTGGACGCACGACGGCCGCGTGGCGGCGCTGGTGTACGTGACGGACGCCGACACCCTGGGCGCCATCGAGGACCCGGCGCGCCTGGACACGGTGAAGCGCCTGCTCCGCCACGTCCTGCGCGGGAGCAGCCGCGACAAGAAGGCCTCCCGCGCCGCCATCTCGGCGGGCGTCGAGCACGCGCAGCGCCGGCTCCACCAGATGATGCAGGCGGACCGGACCGCCCGCCGCGAGGGCGAGGGCGAGGGCGAGCGCGGCGAGGCGTTGGGCGCCGGCTCCGGCGCCGGCATGCCGGTGGTCGCGGTGGAGGACTGCGCCGAGCGCGGGTACACGCTCGTCAACGTGCGGTGCCGCGACCGGCCCAAGCTGCTGTTCGACACGGTGTGCACGCTCACCGACATGCAGTACGTGGTGTTCCACGGCACCGTCATCGCCGAGGGCTCGGAGGCGTACCAGGTACGGACTCACTTGGTTGCCACCATCGAACATCGATTCATGAAACTGTTCGCGTCGCTAGCGCCTGTGCATCGCATTGTGTTGGGAGTACTTGTCTCCAGCAGCTAGCCTAGGCTAGCACAAGACAGTATCCCTCTGCAATGCAAGTCCAAGCACGCCCCTGTACTGTGGTTCAAAGACGCATGTCCGGCCTCTCGCTCTCGGTCTTGACGCCGGCCGGCCCTCACGTTTTGACCAGTGCCAGAGATGCCTGGCGGTCAGGCAGTGGTTGGATCCTAGCAGATCTTGGCATGTGAGTGAGCTAGAGTGAGAGGGAGATCCTTCCTGGTTTTGTGTGAACTTGAGTGACCTGTCCTGTGCAACAGGAAGCGAGAAAACTTGTTTTTATCGGCAGGCTGAAAAGGACACATGCTCGTTTTTGCTCCTCGTGGTGACCAACCTTGCAACTTGCATGGCATTGCAGGAGTACTACATCCGGCACCTCCGGCACCTCGACGACAGCGCCGGCAGCTCCGGCGAGGACCGCGACCGCCTCTGCCGCTGCCTCGAAGCCGCCATCCAACGCCGGTACACCGAGGTACTGTCTGTTTCCGTGCACTCGCATCCATTCAAAGGAACTCTGAGCTCTCAGGCCTGTACACGTAACGTAGTAACGGCTGCTGGCTGCTGCGTCCGTTCCAATCCAGGGGCTTCGTCTGGAGCTGTGCTGCGAGGACCGCGTCGGGCTGCTGTCCGACGTGACGCGCATCTTCCGGGAGCACGGGCTGTCGGTGACGCACGCGGAGGTGGAGACGCGCGGGGCGCAGGCGGCCAACGTGTTCTACGTGGTGGACGCGTCGGGGGAGCCCGTGCAGGGGCAGGCCGTCGACGCCGTGCGCGCCGAGATCGGCGAGCAGTTCCTCTTCGTCAGGGAGCAGCACGACGGCGCCGGGGGCGGGGCCGGCGGGCCCAAGTCGCCGGTGGGCGGCGGCGGCAGGCGCTCGCTCGGGAACATGATCAGGTCCCGCTCCGAGAAGTTCCTCTACAACCTAGGGCTCATCCGGTCGTGCTCGTAGGTGGCCGACGCTGGCTGGCGCCGTCGCCAAGGGTCGACCGTCGGTCAAACTAATTAATCAGAGTGCTTGAGGCAGGCAGGCAGAGCAAAATGTCGTCAGTCGTCACTAGGCTACTACTACTACTTAAGCTAGCATTAGTCGTCACTAAGCTACTACTAGTAGTTAAGCTAGCATTAGCATCTGCTAGAAAATGGTCTTGGCTCCCATCAACGCCCCGTTGATCGATCCATGCATGTCAAACGCTCATGGACGAACGCAGTGGCGGATCCACGGCCCGGGCTGCCCGGGCAGCAGCCCCCCCGGCAGCTGGATTTTACATGTAAAACACTGTAGCTTAGCCTCTAATCCACCATTAATCAACAACTTAAAGTCTAATCATTCATTATTTAGCCCCCCCGGTTGCTTCATCCTGGATCCGCCCCTGGACGAACGTACGCAGGAACCTTGATCGAAATCTGATGTTGCTGTGTAAATATGATGATCTTTTCGAATCGTCTCGCTCCTTCAATACTCTCATCAAATGACTCGTATCTATGGCAGCTTTCAGCTTCGAAGCCATTTGAATAAAAAAATTGCATTTTGAAATGCAAATTGACAATGATGAACATTGGACACACCGGTGCAGATGCCAACGCTGCCTACGCTCGCCACGATGAAACGTGGAGTAACAGTAGTCCGAAGTAGAGTACGGACATCATATACTATGAAATACTAGCTCCGTCCATGAAAAATGTAATTCTCGTTTTTCGAGAAGTCAATCAGTTTATACTTTGATCAAAATTATATAAAAAATATTAATATTGATGAAACAAAATTAGTATCATTAGATTAGTTATAAAATATATTTTCATATACTAATAATATTTGTTAGAAATTTGGTTAAACTTCTGCAAACTTAACCACACGGATCCCATAATTACATCCATTTATGGACAGAGGGATTACTGGTGCTAATAGCTGGAGAGGGAGACAGAGATCCAGGGGCCGGGCCGAGCCGGTCTCGGTCAAAGCAAGAGACGGATACTAGACGACGGCAGCGGCAGGGCTCAGAGGCACAGTTCAATGATAAGCAAGCAGTCTACTAGAGGCTTAGCTGCAGCAGCTCTTGGAGTCTCCAAGGAACAGCCTACAGGAGATGCAGCAGCCAGTGAGGAGGAGCGGACAAGCGCGAGGGGGGGCTCGGCCTCGGCCTCGGCCGCCGCGGCATCTCCGGCCGGCCGCGCGGCACAGCGTAGTACAGGTGTACAGCACGTGGCGCGGTCGTGTGATTCGTGCTCAGAAATCCCTCCAGCACATTGCGCCTCTCCCCTTGTTTAGTCCACCGATTCTCCCTCAAATTCTACTATAAAAAAAAAGATTCTCCGTCACATCAAAATATCGGCAAATATATGGAGTACTAAATGTTGATGAAATAAAAAACTAATTATACAATTTTGTTGTACTTTGCGAGACGAACATTTTAAGCCTAGTTAGTCAAAATTTAAATAATTTTTACCAAATACAAATAAAATGCTACATGAATTCTGATACAGTATTTTTCTTCCCAATTCACTGAACTAAACGAGGCCTCTGTACCGGGCGTCCGGGCCTCCTCCATGCTTGCTCAGGCAATCAGCGGCCACGCGACAAAAGTCCTCGTCCTCTGCTGTGCTCCCCCACCACCGCAACTGCCAACCCAGCTAATTGTTATATAGGGACACTAATTGGTAGAACAATTTGTCTCAAATAAGTCCAACAGATGTAGCATGTAGATGTAAGCGGCCCGAATTATGGATTTATTGGTTGATTATCCATGCTTTATGTAATTTGTCTCAAATAAGTCCAACAGATGTATCCACTTAGTCAATTGGGATACAGTAGCTATGCTTAAGGAGCATGGGGGTCTAGGGATCCCAAATATGAGAGATCTCAACATTTGTCTATTAGCTTCTTGGATTAGGAGATACAATGTGGATAAGCACAAATTGTGGAAACAATTCATTGATCATAAGTATGATACTACAAACCCAAACCTGTTTTGTACCTCGACTAGTGGGAGTTCACAGTTTCTCAAGAGTGTTATGTGGGCTGCAGCTGCAGCCAAGTTAGGTTTTAAATGGAAAATTGGGGATGGGAAAAAGGTAAAGTTCTGGGAAGACAATTGGTTAGGGCCATCTAGTTTAGCTGTTCAGTTCTAGGATGTCTAAGGATGAAAACGGTCGGAAACGGTCGAAAAACCTCTCAACCGTTTTCTACTTTTACATTTGGATACGAAAACGAAAGCGAAAGCGGTAAAGTCGGACACGAAAACGAACGCGAACTTACGGAATTTCGAAAACGAACCAAATCGGACGGAATTATATCGAACACGGTCGGTATATGAAAAATCAATACGGAATCCCGACCCGTAGGATCAAGTTGTAACCCCTATGTTTTTTTCTCACGCTAAAATTCACTAAAAAATTAAAATTTAAAAATTTAAAAACAATTTAAAACTTCTTTTCTGCAAAACTATTTTAAACCTTGCACTAAAATTCACCATATGCAATTTCATGTGTTGATATGCTTTCTCGAATTTATTTGTGACACCAAAAATATTTACCTTGAATCCCCAAGCCAAACCTCTTCCTAGAATTTAAATCAAATCACTTCAATTCCTCTTCCTTGATTTTCTGATAATTACAAAAGTTGTCACAAAATACAAAATCTATTTTGGGCTACTTTCTCCTCCCTCCACTCCCTCAAATCACCCTTGGCCCAACAGACCACTTGCCTGATGGGCTGCTCAGCATGGCAGGCTGGCACCAGCATGCATCGACCTCTCCTCTTGCACGCAACCTGCAAGCGCCAGCAGCCAGGCGCTCCCTTCTCAATTCATTTAGTACCACCTCACTTACATACCAGGGAGCAAGGGAGCCAATGGTCTATATAAAAACATCCAGACGCAGTTTCTCAGCCACGCATAGAGCTGCTGGGCCTATCAGGCCAAATTCGGTTCGAACCGAATTTAGAAACGGTTGCATTCCGAATATAATGTAGAAATATAGAAATCGGTCGAACAAGGCCCAAACCGATTCCGTTTCGATTTCGAATTTAGTGTTCCGAATTTTGATAAATTTCGAACCGAATTCAAATTTGTCCGAAAATACGAAATTGATCGGGTTAAATGTAGAAAACGATGCGGTTCGGTTCGGGATATTTCTGTTCCGTTTTCAACCTTAAGGATGTCTATGTGCTAGTTCAGGAAAAGTCTGGAACAGTGAAAGATCTGTGGGATGGCACTGAACTTAAGTGTACATTTAGAAGAGGATTTGACACAAAGCTGATGAATTTATGGCTTGAAATAGTTCAATTAGCCTCAACTATTACCTTTTCAAAGGAGGAGGACACCCTGATTTGGCAGTTTAATTCCAATGGAATTTACTCCTGCCAGTCTCTGTATAGAATCATTAATTTTAGGGGCATTCTTCCAGTGCATGTTCCTGCTGTTTGGCACATCAAGGTGCCTCCTAGGGTCCAGTTTTTCCTATGGCTCTTATCTAAGAACAAAAACTTAACCAGAGATAATCTTAGTATTAGGAAAAAACTGGAGGATCTGTCATGTTTGTTTTGCTCAGAACTGGAAACTGTACACCATCTCTTTTTTGAGTGTGCTGTAGCTAAACAGATGTGGGCCTACATGTCTGAGGTCTGGGATAGAGAGGTGGGCAGGGATTTCCTGTCAATAGGGCAGATGTGGTTGTGTAATAAAAGATTTTTAGTTTGTAATGTCTTTTGTGCTGCAGCCCTGTGGGGGCTTTGGAAGCTAAGAAATAATGTTTGTTTTCAGGGAGAGATTTTAATGAATATGAGGATGCTGCTTTTGAGGGGTAGCAGCAATGTTACAAAGTTGGGTAATTCTATGCCCCCAGGCAAAAAAACTGGAGTACACATGGAGTTTGGAAAAGCTCAAAAGCATTGCACTCAGGCCGACAAGGATTACTGGCTGAATCAGGTGAAGAACAAGTGGGATTACTACATGTTCAAACAAGCGCATAACTGGAGTGATACTACCATTCCTGATGATGTGAGGAAGAAACTTGTTGAGAACCACAAGATTGAAGATGAAGAAGACGGAAGACCCTGGTTCAGTTTGCTGAGTTTGAAGGTTGACAGGGATGTCTGAGAGTAGAGAATCTTCTGTTCGGTGTTTGACGAAGTTTTTGTTAGGTTGTTAAATTCTAGCTTGTCAAGTGTTTGTTTTGTTTGGAACCTGAACTGTGTTGGAGGGGTGTGTCCCACCCGGATGCTGTAAGAATGTTTTTGGTGTCTTTGCTTAATGCTAAGACAGGGGCTCTGCCCTAGAATTCTAAAAAATTTTTTTTGATTAAACATGCTATAAGTTGTGTTGTAAACTTATTTGGTGTCTAACCATCTTTTATGCCGATTTCAAACTATTGCCAATTTTTATATGAATTTACGTTTGAAATATTTGTATTTGCAATGTAACTTATGCAAATTTGGCATTGTATAAAGAATTACTAAGCAATTTGACAACTGTCTACAGAATTGTTAAATGAATTATACCGAATTAGTACATGTGAAAATTTTGGTGCCCCATGCAAAAAACTTCGGCCCACCAGTGATAATGAGTCTTTTTTGTTGCTGCAGGGCCAGGCTATGGCTGTGGCTGAGATAGCACCATAAACCAGCCCCACCAAGTCCTTTGGTAAGCAATTCAAGAGGGAGTTGTTAGTTGCCTGGTTAGGAACTTGCACTTAGATAATTGTTGTTTCGTTTGATTTTTTTTTCTACTAGCAAAGCAACTTTTCTTTTGAGAGCGCCGAGCAACTATTGAGACAATGGCTTGTTGGGCCACATATACGACTACATATTAGTGTATTTTTTTTAGAAACGTGCATTGCTCGTGTTTTATTAAGTAGAAGTGCAGAATATAGGAACAAGGCGATCCGGCGACCTGCTAGGCAGACCCTGAGAACGCAACACGAAAGAGAAAATGCACCAAGAATACATGACTCTTTCCGTCCTATAAAAGATTCAAAAATTATCTTGGAAAGAAAGACATTTTAGCATTGTATTGGTACTGCACTTTTAAGGGATATTCAGATCATTTTGATTCATCACTAATATATATATATATATATATATATATATATATATATATATAGAACTATTACCCTACAGCTGGCTACAGAATAACTTATTCTGTAGCCACTTTGAGTTACGATAATTGCTATGTTAATTTACGAGATTACAGTAACTCCTTACTATGTGATTTACTGTAACATTATGATAAATATCCCCATGTGTTATAGTAATTCAACTCTCGTAAATATATACTGACATTGTCGTAAATTAGTATATGAAATTATCGTAAATAGAGGTGGCTACAAAATAAATTATTTTGTAGCTAGCTATAGAGTATACTCTCCCTATATATATATATATATATATATATATATATATATATATATATATATATATATATATATATATAGCTTCTTCGCGGGGGAGAGGGTTTACACCAAACAAAAATGACTCCGTTCGGCTGTGCTGATAAGCCGGCTGAAAAACACTGTTGACTGATTTGTTGTGAGAGAAAAATATTGTTCCAACTGAAAAAATAAGCGAAAAAGTATGGATTATAAGTCGGATGAACAAGGCCAAAGACCACAGTACGGATCGACGTGTTGCAAATGCATACGAAGAGTACAAGGTCCATGGCAATTGGAACACGCCGCTTTTCCTGGCCCAATGACTTCTTGTCGGCGACCGCAGATGGTAAGCACGTTGCACGTACAGCGTATATTATCTTCCGTAAGCAGCAGTGATCGCCATAAAACGACCGGCGGCAGAAGCGAGCATCAGCTGCTGGGCGGGCGATCGCGACGGGTCGTTTTGCAGAGTGCACAGAGCACTATTGCGCGAGCAGAGGAGGCGAGCCGGCACGTACAACAGACAGACAGCTGCTGTCTCTAAACTCAACATAGACGATTGAACAGACAGCTCGTATAACTCATAGATAGCTGCTGTCCATTTAGCTGTGCACAAACCGTTTAATACTTGTATGTAGCCATGATCACTTATGAATATCAATCATATATACCATTGTGTTGCTAATTGATATAAAATAAGCCCTTCAAGTAAATCATATATATTATATATATAATATAATATAATATATTTCATAAATCAAATATAACACACGTCTTCTTCCTCATAAATCAAATATAGCATCAAGAGATAGATGGTTCATGCTTGTTGCCTGTATAGGGTACGTATAATTGTATTCCAGGTGTATTTCTTCTTTTGTTTCTCTATAGAAAAACGGCAAGGTGACATGGGTGTGACCTTGCTTGTCCATTACACAGCACGCCAGGCACAAAGCACACAACAATGATCAGTATTTTTTAGAAATTTAACTGGTTACAAGAACAAAGAAAAAATATTCTGCCACTCAACACCAAGAATCATAAGAAGTTTTCCAGCAGAATAGTTTTGAGGCATAGCAAAAAAATTGATCTTAGAACTGACAGGGGAGTAACAATTCATATCTCGTCAGAACAAATCTTCACATGGAACAGAACAACAAGATTGATGGCTATGGAACTCGCTAGTGGAGGAAGCCGTAGTCAGATCGACCATCTGCTCATGCGCTGCCGCTACCTCATGGTTGCTGCAGATTTGAGGAGGGAAGGAGCTGCTGTTGCGAATCTACGGGGCAGTGGAGAAGAACTCGCGCGCACGGAGCAAGAGGAACTCGCGCCAAGTTTAGCCACATGTAGATCCGCAAGCAGCGACGTCCCATACAACGGGACTTCTGCCGTCGCGTTAGCCTCAGAGCACGCACCGCTACCGTGGCCTCACCAGAGGACGGCTTCCCTCTCTTGCTTGGTTCAATGCTGTCGGAGGAGGTGTTTTTTTGCAAATATACATCTCTACAGACGGCACTCCGGCGTCCGTTGTACGTGCCTGGACACACGGCAGGCAATAATGATCGTGCATCTGCCCGTGCGTGCCCATTGGCCGCGCTCCCGCCGCAGATTTCCGACCCGCACTCCCATTGGCCACCGGCCGGCCGACGCGCACGCAAAATCTCGCCGAAAAGCTAGCCGTGCGCGACACCGGGAAATCTCTCGCCCGAAAGGGAAAGCCATGCCCATGCGCGCGCGACACGGGCGTCCGGCGGGGCTAGGGCGTCATCCATGACCACCCGTTGCCGATGCCGACCGTAGGTGGTGGGTACGTGTACTTCATATCCATAAAGCGGCGGCAAGGCAACAGACAAGGCAACCCCAGCGCTGTGGAGACACAGGAGAAGAGAGGACCCGGCACCGCACAGGTAAAGTGACGGTAAATTCCCGGCGATGGCATGTGTGCGGTCAGCACGCAAAGGGAACACAGTAATTGTATAACCCGACAACCGGCATACGGCCGAACACGATGGAAATTTCTGGGCGAGGTGTCGTGCATAAAGTGCGTTACATGGTCCACAGTGACAGTACTACTAGTAGTAGTAGTAACATTCTGGGCTGGCCACGTCACAGCAAAGCCTATCAGCGCCTTCCTGCTCTCTACTGTACGTAGGGGGACCGAACGAACGAACGCCGACCATACGCAATACGCCAATCAATACTACTGGTGTGTGTGGGTGCGGCACTGTACAGAAATCCCATGGAATGGAACCCACGACTGCGTACGTACATACACGTACGTATATATCGACGAGGACAAAAAGAAAAAGAGCATGCGGTTGTACCCGAGTACTTCCAAAGCGCCGGATCGCGCTCCTGTACCGTATCCCGGGGGGCCGCTGTTGCAAGATCCCTGCTATCCGATCCGGCCGGCGATCCCTGCCGTGCTGGTGCACGGCCCATACCATACGCACACGGCGCACCCAGCCCAGCTGTTTTTTTTTTTTTTTTTGCGACGAAAGAAGAATTATATTATATGATAGCTGGGTACATCAACACATTACAAGCACTCTGGATTATAAAATAGTACCCACGCTGTGAATAGCACAACTCAAAACCTAACCTGTTAAATGCTTTGCAATATGGATGACCGCACAGGCAAACACTCGGCAAATGGCCTGAGAACAAATGCCCAACGAACAACGGCCAACATTCCTGTAGGCGGAATTGAGGAACTTCTTCTTTCTGGTGTCTTCCTTCTTCTTCTTTCTGCCACCGAAGAGTGAGGAAGACTGATCTGAAAATTATTCTCCCTAGTCCTTCATCGTGGCCAGATCTAACCACAACAAAACGGAGAGAAGACCGGAGAAAATTATTCCATGACGGCGACATCACCTCCGCCTTGATGCCGTCGTCCGGAAACCAAAGTCTCCATGTCGTCATGTCGATGAAGATGCTGACGCCGATGTTGTCGCCCTCATCTTCAACGGAGCCGCCATGGAGAAGACGATTCCACCCTTCTCCTTCACCGTCGACAGAGATGAGGAGAAGGAGGAGATAAAACTCCAATACCAAGTAATTTGGCATGGAGAGACGCTAACCCTAATAACTCGATCTACTGAGAAAAATTTATTAAAAACAATGGATCCCCACTCCCTTCAGCCTCCGGCGAGATGCCGGAGGAGAAGGGAGGGGGACCAGCGGTGGTGACGCACCCAGCCCAGCTGCTGCTGATGAATGCTGCAGCCCCTGCGTCTCCGTGTCGTATGGATGGAGTCCCCTGACACGCGTGCGGGCACGCCCATACCTGAGGTGGTACCACCCCCACGCACCGCCGTGCAGCGCCGGACAAGCCGCGCGGCGCCGGCGTATTCGCCTGCACTCCCGGCGGCCGGCGCCATGCACGGCACGGCTCGCAGTGGCAGGCGGTGGTCACTCGCGCCGCGCGGGCGCGCGCCCACCCATCGAATCCCGGCGTGGATCTTGCTGGAGATTGGCGCCCGCCGCATGCATCCGATCCGCCAGGGCGGGACCGGATCGGCCGGCGCCCTCGCCTCGCGGAACCGAGTCCGCCGGCCCGGTCACGTGCGGCGCGACGCGAGGACGCAACTCCCTTTTGGGCTGTACCGTGCGTCGTGCGATGTCCCTTCCGGGCTCCGGCGGCGCGGGCGGTCGCCGGGCCTGGTCCTGGTGTACCGTGTATCGCGGCGCTGGCGCGGCCAAAGTATCTCCCGGACGGAACGGTAAATTCAACACGATACGGCGTGCAGGGGGAGGACCACGGCGGCAAGTGGCCTTGCGCTCGTACTCCCATATATATACGGTAATAGGTGCGGCTGCACCTAGGTAGTATACCATTATTCGTACGTGTGGGGCGCCCGCCGGCCGGCGTGGGTGTTCGTTACGCAGGAGCCCGACCCCGAAGGGCGTACGGAGCACGCATGCAGGACGGCGCATCCGTGGATCATCCCGCGCAAATTCGCGAGCTGCAACAGAGACGTCGCTCGCACAATACTGTCCATGCCGTGCGGTGGTGCAGGCAAGCATGGGGCACGTACGGAGTAGGAGTACGATGGAACGGAGGCCATGTGGCCGTCACGTGACCGCACGCGCTAACGGCCTTTATTAGGCTGTCCGCACCGGAGACGGTACGTCGTCCGCTTTCCAATTTTGCGGATCTTGTAGCGTGAAAATCAGCTGCAGCATATACTCTATCTCATCCGGTAAAGAGAACTCGTCCGGCATATATAGCGACATACGGCACTTATGTAAAACCGGGCAGGCCCACCACGCGCAGCAGCTGCGCGCGCATGCGAGGAGGTCTGTGGCGGGCCCTACTTGTTTAGTACTAAAAAAATATTATAACTCACAAACAAAAAACTAAATTAAATTCTGATTGCACCGTTAAATTCGTTTCAATAAATTCTTCAAAAGTAGATCTCACATGAATATATTTAGATAAAGTGATAAGTGGGCCCACAGTGACTAGGATGGATAGAGGATGATATAGAGGATGGATGGGTGCGGAAGAGTTGGGTATAGCGGAGAGAATCTTGATGACTAGGATGTATAGAGAATGAATTTAGAGTACCACGAGTGCGGATAGCCTTACATGCTGCTGCACGTCTGGTTAGCTCCATGCACTCCACTAGGGATGAAAACGGACGGAATTTTTCCCGTACCGTTCCGTTCCGTTCCGTTTTCTACATTTTCCCGTCCGTTTTCGTATTTGCGAGATCCCGTTTTTGTATTTGCGGAAGTAGAAAATGGTGTTTTCCGTTCGTTTCTGAGTAACCCCATTTTAATACGGAATAGACCCGTATTTATCCCGTTTTTATCCTGTTTTCAATCTATGCTCAACATGTTCGACAATTACATATCCTTATGTTATGTTAATATAACTACGAATCACCAAATATACATGTTATGTTCACGTACATAGCATGTAAATGAATATTAAACTTTGTATATATTATTACATGACTTTATATATGTATACTTTGATAATACTAGATTATGTTATCTTAATTTAATTTTCCGGCTCTCCATCCGTATTTGTCCGTTTCCGTATGTCCGCATATTCCGATTCCGTTTTCGAACCCGTATTTTTCGAACCCGCTCCTGTTTCCACCAAAAAAAATAGAAGTAGAAATAGAATTTTTCCGTCTGTTTCCATCCGTTTTCATCACTACACTCCACTTCCACTGGTCGTGGTCTCTGGTCTGCCGGCCCTCGAGGCCTCGAACGATGTACAGTAGTAACTCCTACCACTGCCAGTTTTTTGAAGGTGAGGTGACTCTGACTCGTTAAAAAAACTCGGACGGATCCGTTGGTCAGGTCAGGGTACGTCCGTGCAATCCCACCTCCCCACTTCCAGCCATGATGGAATGGCGATGCTGTGCAGGGGCAGCTAGCTAGGGGCCGCCAGCGCCAGGCCAGGGGCTGGCTACATACCTGCGTCGTCTCGTCGCTGGTACTCGTGCTGCTGTGCGTCCGGTCCGACGACGACCCGCCCTGGTCCTGCGTGCGCAGCGCAAGCGCAACGAGGTGCCGTGGAACGCCGTACTACCAGGATCGTTGTCTGCAACTGCAAGGAAAGACAGGACAGGTCCGAGCGCCGATTCTCCGGTCACGGACCGTATCCGTCCTCGAAAGTCGAAACCAACGACCACGCATCATGTGTCGTCGCGTCCGTCGCAAAAGTCACGCGGCAGGCAGGCATCAGGCGCCCGGCCAGCCGTAAAAACGCCTGTGAATTCGTCCAAACCGTGGGTGCGTGACTCCATCTCTCCACCCCTCTTCAAATTTCCCGGCCGGATTCCCATCGAACGAACAACCACAGCTTGGTTTTGAAATTCGGAACAGATACCGGCAAACTCGTTTCTTTATCAGAGCCGCACATGGCTGACTGACTGTTGCTATCCTGCTCGCTCTGCCGCCGCTGCGTGCACGCCGGCCGGTGCGGGTGCGGCCAAGGATGCGTTCACCAGGGAGGCCACCAATCAAGAGGCTGCCGCGAGACATGAGACCCAAAAGAAACCGATCTCGAGGCAACGGCAACGGCAACCGCAACGAACAGCGCCAGGGAGCCCCAGAGCCGGGCCGGTTTCCGACGACCGACAGCAGGTAGAAACAAGACGGCCAGCCGCGCACAAACACACACACACATCACACCGCTCAAGGAATCAAAGCACGCAATGCAATAGGCTGCGTGCCAGACGCAGACGCTGGCAGTGTAGTGCGCCGATTGGCTCTAGGAAATTCCTCCTCGTCCCCGGCCCTCCTCTCTCTCTCGGGACGGACGACGACGGCGCTGCCATGCATGCAATGCCATGGCGCCATCACCTGTCGTCCGCATGCACGGCCGGGACCGTTCCGGCGACCGAGATGCGATACGGTTCGATGCGGGCGCGCTGGTCTTGGTCCCTCCCTCCTCCGCCCGGCATGCATGTGATTTGCGATGAGCCGCCGACGACAGGCACCGAAAGGTGCGTCTCCTGCAGGTGGTTACGATGCATGCGATGCAAGTTGATGCGTGACTTTTCACTATTGGCGTCGATTGCCCAGTGGTTGTTACTACTATGAACCGGTGACATCACTGAGACACTGGCTTGCCC
Source organism: Saccharum spontaneum (assembly GCA_022457205.1). Classification (NCBI taxonomy): domain Eukaryota; kingdom Viridiplantae; phylum Streptophyta; class Magnoliopsida; order Poales; family Poaceae; genus Saccharum; species Saccharum spontaneum. Next base: position 45,999,332 of record CM039606.1, read on the forward strand.
TGATGCTGGCCGGGGTAAACATGGCCAAGGACGTGCGCGATTAGGGCCTCTCCATTTACAAGCTCTTTATCGATGCGTAATGAATATACATAATCACTCCGTGTGTCCGCGTGCAGATTTCCCTGTTGATTTTCGTAGTTCATGGGGTTCGACAGATCGGGTACGGAAACAGTAGGCAGTAGTCAAACCGGTTACAGTAGGTGCACGAGACTACCACCACGACTGCTACTAGTAGGAGGAAAAGAGATCAGTGAAATGCGCAAACCATCGCTTGGAGCAGCAGCGGACGATCCGGAGGAGGTGCCGATGTTGGAGTCGTTCGCCGGAGGAGCCATCGTCGGTGGCGGCTTCCCGTCGCTGGCAGCGCCCCTTCTCTGATCGGGATTAGGGTTAGGAATGTCGGTGGGGAACTGGCTGCAAGTGAATCTCGTGCTTTGAGCCCCGGCCCCCACCTCCTATATATAGCGCTGTGCGACGGGGGCCCACCAACCATATTGGGTTGGGCGCCCCCGATCAGGGCGCGAGAACAAGGCCCATTAAGCCGTTGGGCCTAATGACAGGGAGATCATAACCTAACATTCCCTACAGTCAGTGACGACGTCCCCTGCAGGTGACTCGATCGGCCTTTTGCAAGCAGGCAGAGCTTTATTTGCGCACATTGAGTTGCTGTTTTCAGCAGTTCAAGGCCGGTGTAGCGGTAAAGGGACCAAACCAGACATTGTGGTACATGTACACTGTTGCTAAAGAACGGAACAAGAACGACACCGGCCTACAGGGTTCATGAGCGATCGAGAAATATGAATTAAGCACGTGCGCAATGTGCGTTATCGACCGGGCCTCAACTACCTGCGTGCCTGCCTGCCTGGCGTCGCTTCAGCATCACACAAAGATCAGACAGGGTTGGCTAGATTAGGGCAACCAATGCAATAATCCTCTCCAACCAAAGGCTTGTCTCGCTGATGAGGCCAGATAGGCATCTGCCAGGCGACGCTTCACCACGAAGCTACTACTGCATGCTGCTCCAGGCCTCCAGCACACGAGATCCGCGATGCATGAAGGGCGATCCGATCCGATCCGATCCGACCCGACCGTCCGTCCCCATCCGTACACCACCCGTCTGGGAACGGGAGGCAGCAGCAGCGAGCCAGCGCGACGCGGGCAACAGTTGGGCGAGGCCGGCTCAGGCCTTGTTTAGTTGGCCTAAATTGGGCCGGCCAAATTACTGCGCTGCGCACTGTACCATTTTATTTTTATTTGGTAAAAATTGTCAAACATTGACTAATTAGGCTCAAAATGGTCGTCTCACAAAGTACAACAAAACTGTACAATTAGTTTTTGATTTCATCTACATTTAGTACTTACCGGTATTTTGATGTGACTGGGTATCTTTTTTGCACAGTAAAATTTAAGAAAAATTTTGGCATCTAAATAGGGCCTCAGGGGCTCGGGCTCCCCTAGGCCCCACTGTAGCTGCTAGCGGTTGTTGGGGAAAGAAAAGGAGGCTCTTCACGTTTTTGGGCCAACACCAACACGGGCCACACTGGAGGAGACAGGTCACATCGAGTTGGGTGGCGCGAGCGGCTGGGGCTGGGGGTGGCCCGCTTGGCCCATCGCGCGGACCAAACTGGTGGGCTCCATTCCAGATCTCCACGGGCCTCCTACCCTGCGCAGCCGCGCTGTCCGGATTCCCTCCCAATTCGCCAGTACGGCAGCGGCAAGTGTGCTGCTCCAAAATCCCAAAACCCAAAATGTCCTTTCAAAAAATGCTACTACAACCTTTCAAAAAAAAACACACAATTCTAGATCCGATCAAAATCAAAGTATATTATGTTTTACTAAGTTTATAAAAATACTAATAATATTGACATGTATGATTTCAAATAGGTATGCTTTGAATATACGTTTCAATGACGAATTTAATGATATCTATTTTAGTAGGGTAGTACCTTTTTACATAAATTTGATCAAACCTTATATACTCAACATACCGCTACTTTAAAATTACTTTTTTCAAGACAGAGAGAATACTAGTAGTTAATAAATATATCAAATCTTCAAATCCATCCCACCTGAAAAATGTAGGCCTACTATTTCAACAGCATTTTTTATGCCTGCTTTGGTATGAAACGGGAAATTTTAGGTACTAACAGAGCATGCAATGTGTTGACCCTTCATTTATGAATGAGAGAAATTTCCCTCTAGGTATTGTTTAGAATACATGGTTTTTTTTTCTCGATTTACGTATTTTCCCTGTGCAATTAAACTGGCTCTCTCTTCTTTTAATCTCTTAGTACACATGCAAACATTCATATACATGTACGTACACTAACACATGCACAAATTATCCCAATGAGCTCCTTCAAAAAAGACTGAGGCGACGAATCTCAAGATTAATGAAATCAACACAAGTGTTTTCTTGTCAACGGACATGTTGTTTATCATTGAAATAGTAGCACCGTTAAATCTAGAAAAATACAAGCATTCATTCAAGTCGATAACTTAAAATCCAGGTGGATATGTTTCACACAAAGTAACTTTTCAGGCAAAATTCATATATAATCCCTTAGAAATTAATGCGTCCCAAAGTTGACTCTAAGGCCAGTCTCACTGGAGAGTTTCATTTTGTTGTTTCCAAGACTGACATGTCTTATAGAATGAAATGAAACTTTGATGAAACACCCACTCTCAATAGAAAGTTTAATTACATAGTTTCATAGACATTTAATTCTATGACTCATAGAGAGTTGATAACTATGCCAAGAGAGTTTCATTCCCATGAAACATAATTATTCTCCCTCTTCGTTAAAATGTTGTCATGTCATCAAAAGCGCATATATCGTAGGCTATTAAATGCGAATGAAACTCTAGTAAAACTTCCATTGAGACTAACTTAATGGTTTTTCCCTATGGTTTTCTTTCTGCTACTAGGAGTAGGTCCGAAGAGGGTTTGATTGGAACAGACAACAATGTACTGCCAAATTAGATGAGAGAAAAGCTTTGTGTAGCGAGGAAGGGACAGAGCTAAGGCTGGGCATTCGGGTTACCCGAAAAATTCGGGTTGGGTAATTCGGGTAGTTGGGAATTCGGGTATTAAAAATTGCTACCCGATTTTTGTCCCGAAAAAGCATTACCCGAAATTTCGGATACCCGATAATTCGGGTTCGGGTTCGGGTTTTACCCGATATACCCGAAATTAACAAAACCAACCATTTTAGAAGAATTCAAGTACCATTTTAAGCAATAAACAATAGTCCTATAAATCACATCATGTCTTCATATCAATTACCAACAAATCAATTATCAAGTTAGCATAAATTTACATTAATTCATACCAAATAATATATTTATGTGGCATTGAAGTACTTATTAGGAATAGAAGAGCAAATATTTGAGATATTTTAGGTACTTTGGGTAGTTCGGGTATCGGGAAACATTACCCGAATTACCCAAACTAATTTCGGGTTTTTACAATTACTGTCCGAAATTGTAATCGGGTATTTTGGGTTCGGGTACTTCGGGTCTGGGTTCAGGTAATTTGGGTTCGAGAATTGGGTATCGGGTATGTTGCCCACCCTTAGACAGAGCGGTCCAACTCTAGCATGCGCAAAAGCCGAAACCCCTTTGATTAGCTAGGTGACAGGCGACGAGATCTTGGTCACCGAAGACATCGCCAAGATTTTGCCAGTTATCCGATCAAAAGAAAAAAAATATTTTGCCAATTATGGCCATGGGATTCGGCTGCTGCTTTCGTTCTTATTCGACGCACTTGCAGGCGCTCCCTGCAAATGAATGCTATATTTGCTTCATGCACCGGTTTTGGACATTTGGTGGTAGACTCCAATTCATCATGGGCTTTGATTCCGGCCCTTCTCGTGCTACACGACCTACATTTTTTTTTTGGTGATTACACGGAAGTTGGGCTTTGGCCACTTCGTTTTTCGATCTGCTATGTATATACTTGCAAGTTCCTTTTATTTTCGAAAAAAAATATAAGGAGCAAGTTTTTAAAAAAAACTATAAGGAGCAAGTTGCCGTAGAGTGCTGCTGCACCTGCAATAAACAAGTACTCGTAGTGGCTAGGAGAATTTGACATCTCAAAAGAGGAATCGAATATAGTGCCACCGATTGCATATTGACATTTTGAAGTTGACTACTAATTGTTATTACTACATATCTATAAACTATGTACAAGATACTATACTTCTAAGAAACTATTTTCAAGACAGATTTACTCGTATCACTTCCAAATGTCCAATCTTGAAGGGAGGAGCTGGCATGTTTGGTTGATATGACTATACTTGTCATATATTTTTGCCTAACAAGGTACTAAGGTTGGTCTTGTCACTTTTTGTGGCAAGAAAATTAACCACTTAAGTGAAAAAAGTTGAGTCTATAACAGGTGGGAGAAATGACTAAGAAGTTAGGCTAACTAACTTATGACAATAAACAAGTACTCCATCCGTCCTCAAATATAAGATATTCTAGGAAGTTTAGGACAAATTATGAGATATTGCAAATAACACATGTGACCCTCCCCTAAGTATAGACAGACTTTTTACTTACCATATTTTGAACATGGCTGTAGACATTAATGACGATACACATATGATTGGAATTTGACGGGAGTTAATTCACCTAAAATACCTTCTAATTTGAAACAAATTTTAATGCTTTAATAACTTATATTTTAGGACGGAGGGAGTAATTTCTAAGAAAACTATATATGGCTATGTAATTTTAGTTGTGGCAGTCGTAGGCCACAATCCAAATCATGCTCTTTTTTTATAGAAAAAAGGATGTTTTTTGGGCTGTGTAAGAGTTTTTTTGTACATAACTAAACCATACTACAGTTGCAGCCTCTTGCTGTTTTTTAGAAACTCTCAAAAAACAAAACCAAACAAAACAATGTTTGACTAAATGCTAAACCTCTTAAATGACGACCATCCATGCTTGGCGAATATTTTCATATCCACGGTCTCCATCATGCGACATGTCCACTTCAAAAATGGCATATGGCAGTTCTTCTTCTGCATGGTGTTGTAGAAATGTGTCCAATAAGTTACCTTAAAAATAACTTGCAAATAAGAGAATAGTGTGTTCTTGTCAAAAGTCTCGTCATTTATAAATAGCCAAATAGGCTAAAAGATTGCACTAGCCCTAGGGATGAAAACAGATCGGATACCGACGGATATCACTGATATTACATTTGTTTTCATATTTTTGGTCGATTCGGATCCGAATACGGATAGTGTCAGCCATGCTTGATAGGATATGATTAGATGTCGATATCATAAATATGAGATTTAAGTATTCGGATATAGATACGGTATCGGATGTTGAATATCCGGACTCAGATACGGATAGATCTGAACCCCTCTAAACGGATTGGGTCTTGAACACGGTCAGAAAATATCCGTACCGTTTTTATCCCTAACTAGCCCCCACACAAATAAGAGAGTGCAAGCGTTGGTCTACCTGTACAATCCAAAGCATGTTCTTACTTCTTAGAGCATCTCTAACATATTACTTACCCTCCGTCTCCTAAAAGTGTATATAGATGATCTCCTATTATTGGTATTGTAGCTTTTTCTTCATCTCTTATAAGGGAGAAGAGTGGATCTGCTAATTTGAGGGAGAGGGTAAAGTTTTGAATAAGAGACTTGCTATATTTCTGGTGCCTGAATTTTCAGGAATCAATTGAAAACAAATTAGTACAATCAAAAAGATAATTTACAATTTTTTATAATCAAACAATGACAAAAATACATGTTACCTAGTTTTTTTTTTAAAAAATGTTACCTTAACCGCAACAAAAAATCATAAATACTAGAGAAGTGTACTTAAAACTTTTAGGTACTGAAGATGGGGCCTTGTTTAGTTTCTCTTCCTAAAATTTAGTCTCTATCACATCGGATGTTTTGACATATGCATGGAGTATTAAATATAGAAAAAATAACTAATTACACAGATTGCGACTAATTTACGAGACAAATTATGAGCCTAATTAGCCCATGATTTGACAATGTAGTGCTACAGTAAAGCTACTGTAAACATGTGTTAATGATGGATTAATTAGTCTTAATAAATTCGTCTCGCGGATTTATGAAGACTTCTGTAATTTTTTTTTATTATTACTATCCGAACACTCCCATGTGACACCCGATGTGACACCCCTAAACTTTAGCCTCTGGATTTAAACACCATATTAATCTTGCATAAAGCTCTTTTCTTTAAGTAATGAATGTACTTGTATATAAAAAACTATAAAAGAACTCACGCACGTTCCTGAAAAATCTTATTGTCGGATACCTAAACAAGGGGTACCCACAATCAACGATTAAGAAAGACAAGCCCCTGAGAAAACCACGCCAAAGGCTCCGCCCACGAAGGCGGAACGAGCCGAAACAACGCACGGAACGCCTCGACCACGTTCCGACCCGTACGAGGCTTGCTCGACGGGACGCCTCGACCACTAAGAAATCTCCGACTCGCACGACCCCGGGTAGGGTTAAAAAAACCGGCCGGTTTACCGCGGTTTACCGCGGTAACCGCCCTAACCGGGCCGGTCCGGTTAGGGTTTCCCCAAATTCAAATTTAAAATTTGAAAAAAAATGCTGAAAAAATTCCTAAAAATAGTCCATGATTTATAGAAGCCAATGGTGTAAAATTTTTTCAAATTTGAGTTCATTTAGTATTTATTTATACGAATAGAAGTTTGAAAAAAAGAAAAAAAATAGTGCCGGCCCGTTAAGGCCCATGAGGCCCATTAGGCCGTCACGGGCACAAAACCAGCCGGGAGTGAGCGGGGGGGGGGTCAAACGCGCCGACACTTCATTTCCTCTCCCCCACCGCGAGCGTCCGAGCGCAACCCTAGCCGTCCGCCCGCCGCCGCCGGCTTACCGCGCCTCCAGCTCGGTTTACCGACCGGGTCGAGCGATTTACCGAGCCCGCGACGCTCGTTCGGTTTACCGATCGGTTAACCGCTCGGTTAGCTCGGTTTACCGACCGGTTCCGCGGCTAACCGCGCAGGTAAGTTTTTTTTTATTTAGAGTAGTTTTAGGATTTAGGTAGAATTTGTGTTAGGATTTAGGATAGTTTGTTGGTTAGGTTTTAGGTAGGATTTATTTTAGGATGTTTTTTTTAGGATTTAGGATTAGAGGTAGGATTTGTGGCAGGATTTAGGATTTTAGGTATATATTGTGTGACTTTGTGTATATATTGTAACTTTGTGTATGTGAGGTATAGATTTTAGGTATATTTTAGGTATATATTATGGAGGATTTGTGGTAGGATTTAGGATACATTTTATTTAGGTGTGACTTTGTGTTGTCCGTTTATGCAGGTAGTGTAGACAATGTCAGGCAGAAATAGAGACGTTGTATGGGAGCATGGTGAAAATCTTGCTCCTGGATGGAGATGCAAATATTGTCATGTGACGAGAGCAGGCGGTGGTTGCACTAGATTTAAACAGCATTTGGCTAGGTACGGGGCGGACACCTTGCATTGCGCCCGTGTGCCACCAGATGTGCGTGCGTACTTTCGGCGAGATCTTGACAGAGCTAAGAAGACGACTGCTGACCAGGCTCGACAAAGGTTGGCAGAAGAAAAAGCTGCAGCTGAGGGAAACCATCCCCTCGGTGATGATGAATATGAGGCTCAGATGAGGGAAGCACTCAACCAGTCAAGAGCAGAATATGAGTACGAGCAGAGGGTGCAACATAGAGGAGGTAATTACCACCGTGGAGGGGGTAGTGCTGGTGGTGGTGGTTCGCAAGGTGGGAATCCTATTGACAGGTTGTTTAGAAGAGTAGGATCACGGAGGGAGACTCCAGTGGTGGTGGAGGACTATCATGTGGCAGTGGGTGGGAGGAGAGGAATGCAGCAACAAAGGATTGATACAGGCTCTTGGACGCAGAAGGGGAAAAATGCAAAGGAAGCTATTGGTAAAGCTTGGGGAAAGTTTTTCCATTATGTAGGAATCCCCGGAAGAAATGCCGATAATCCGTACTTTGTTAGTGCGGTGCGAGAGACACAGAAGTGGGGTAAGTACCTATACGTGGAGACCTATGGTGAAAGCCCAAGTTTGGTTTTGGTAATTAATGACACCAAGTTGCTAATGCCATGTGTTAAGTGTTTTGAGTTAGGCATAAGCAACACATGTGATGAAGGTGTACGTGGCAAGGAGTGGTGGTCACAAGATCACAAAGAGATGGTGCATGGACATGAAATGTTGATCATGATGGAATGCACATAAAATGATGGACATGATGATCAAGTGAAAGAGAAGGATCTAGGAGCGCAAGGCAAAGGTATAACCATAGGGTTTTCCTTTTGCCGGTCTAAGATGAGTAGAAAAGTGATTGACCGGATTTAGGATACATAGCCGACTATCAAGAGGGGCAATCACGGTTAACTCGGGAATCAAGTGCCACTAGATCAATGTCTTGAGCATATGCATTAGAATCTAGTTGAGAGCTAATATAACGCCTTGAAAAATGTTTGTGAAATGCTAACACACATGCACATGGTGGTGTACACTTGGTGGTGTTGGCACATTTGCAAAGGCAGTGGTGTTTAAGCGGTAGTAAGGGGTTTGGGGTTCGCTCTCCGGACGCATGATTCAGGCGTTTTCGAGGAAATGAAATGCCTATTTTCTATTGCGCCGGAGGCGAGAAAAAGTGGCGAAAGTCCGAATTGTTTTTCACTGAAAAACGGCGACCGGACGCTGCACCGGACGCGGTCACGGTTTGACCGGACGCGTCCGGTCAGTTCAACGTGGCGCGAGCGCTAGGGTTTGTGACCGGACGCTGGTCTGGCCTGACCGGTGCGTCCGGTCAGTTCAACTGGGCGTAAAAGAAAAGCGCGCGACCGGCGCGTCCGGTCCCTCACGGAACCGGAGCGTCCGGTCAAGCGTCCAGAGAGGCCGAGCGCAGCGTAATGCCGATCGGACGCGGGGCGCGTCCGGTCACGTGCGATCGAACGCGTCCGGTCGCAGCTGGAGCTTACAGGAACGCGACCGGACGCTGGCACTGTCGCGTTCGGTCACTCAGTTGAGAGCGTCCGGTCAGGGCAACGGCTAGTTCTGACGCGCACTGTTTCCGTTTGTCGCGTAGTGACCGGACGCGTCCGGTCACCCTGACCGGAGCGTCCGGTCAGCGCGATTTCTGCTGCGTCATCCGTAACGGCTAGCTGTGTACCCCTTCGTTATAAATAGATGTTGGCCGGGGTTTGAGGGTATCTCTTGCATATTTTGAGACCTAGAGACATCTTTTTAGCTAGAGAACAACCCCTCCACTCATCTCTTTGCATAGTTGCACATCTTGAGTGAGATTGAGTGAGATTCAAGTGCATTGCTTGAGAGTTGCATTCTAGAGGCACTTGATCTTCGAGTTGCTGCGGATTTCTTGTTACTCTTCCGTGTTTTCCGACATGGTAGACGGCTTGGAGCAGCGGAGGTGATTGAGCTCGCAATTGGAGATTGTTGGAGCCCTCACCAAGTGTTGTAAGGGGTTCTTGATCCTTCCCCGCGGGAGTTCGCAAATTGGATACTCTAGTGAAGCTCGTGGCTTGGAGGATCCCCATCTTGTGTGCGGTTGTGCGGCGCCCGCCGAGGGCTCGACTCTTGATAGTCGATTAGCTCGCGAACCGACAAGTGGGTGCATCGCCACAACGAGGAGTAGCTTGCCGGGAAGCAAGTGAACCTCGGTAAAAAATCTTGTGTCATCTCTTTGCCGAGGATTTCTCTTGTGGTTGATTATTGTGATTGATTCTTCGAGTGCATTACTTCTCTACATCGTTGGTATAAGAATCAAGTCACTTGCTCTTTACTTTCTTGTACTATTCCTAGTATAGTTTGCTTAGTGTAGCTTTTATCACATAGGAGTAAGTAGCTTAGTGACTTAGTCTTGTTGGTGTGTATTAGAGATCATAGCCTTGCTTCACTAGAATTGTATAGGTGGCTTGCATAGTGTAGTTGAGCTAGTGCTAGATTAGCTTAGCCATCTTTTATACTAACATGGTTGTTTAGTGAAGCTTGTAGAATTTTAAATAGGCTATTCACCCCCCCTCTAGCCATTTGGACCTTACATATGGCCTTATGTATGTTTCCATATTCTCATTGTTTGCTTATGGTTTCAGGTGAAGGCATCGCGTCACCCACTGGAAGAGATATTGATGGCAAGTACCTAGAACTGAATGAGAAAGACTTGAAGGATAGATATGCGAAGTTTCAGAAGGAGTGGCCCAACTTTGGTGTGACGTTGATGTGTGATTCATGGACTGGCCCCACAAAAATGAGTGTCATAAACTTTCTGATTTATTGCAATGGGGTCACATGGTTTCACAAATCCATTGATGCATCTGGAAAAAGTCAAGATGCTAACTATTTGTACAGGGTACGTCCTAAACATAGTTGTCATGTGTTTGTTTTTATTTATATATATATATATATATGTGTGTGTGTGTATATATAATATGTTATGCGTTTTTCAGGAGATTCGGAAGGTGGTGGAGGAGATTGGTGCCGAGCATATTGTACATGTGGTCACCGACAATGGCGCCAACTACAAGAAAGCTTGCACCTCACTGAAAGAGGAGTATGGACACATTGTTTGGACACCTTGTCTGGCACATACCATCAACTTGATGTTGAAGGATATTGGTAACAGGACCGATCATGCAGGTATGTTGTAAGTATGCAAGCGAATTTCAACTTGGTTGCACAACCATTCTCAGTTGAATCATATGATGAAGCAAGCAATTGGTGGTGAGTTGGTCAAGTGGAATGGCACTAGATTTGGGACCAACTACATGTTTTTAGAGAGCTTTCATCGAAAACGTGAACAGTTCATGCAGTGGATGGCATCTACTGAGTTTTTGCAGAGCAAGTGGGCACGCACTGAAGAAGGTCGCTATGCTCATGTAAGATTGTCAAATATTCAGTGGTGGGAGGGATTGGAATACATCATAAATACAGTGCAACCAATTTAGAAGTTCCTTCGTTTCGCTGATCAAGACAAGCGACCCAACATGTGCGAGGTGGTGTACGAGTACCAGAATTACAAACAGGAGTTAGAGTCGTACTTTGGAAGGAATACGCAAACATGGAATGAGTATAGAGAGATTATGGATGCAAGGATTCGTGACGTGTACATAGGGACGTATGTGGGTTCAGGTATGATAATGACTTATGTTGATTTAGCAAGATGTATATATTGAATATTTCCCGTATGCTTATTTGAATCATATGTTGCAGCTGCTGTTCTAAATCCAAAGCTTACATATAGTATGGATCCAACTCCAACAATGTTCGGTGGCCTGAAGGAGACATTTCAGCAAATGACGGATGTGGAGTGCGCCGTGCAGGCATTGCAGGAGGCTGAGATTTTTCGACAGAAGCGTGGTGAGTTTGGTTCAGAACTGGCAATGAAAATGGCGATGGATCCAAGGACAACCCCATGTAAGAGATACTCTAAACCTGCACCAATTTGGTTTCGTATATTGGAACATATAGCTAACATAATTTGTTGCACTTGCAGCGGCCTGGTGGATGATATTTGGTAGAGATACTCCAAATTTGCAGCGCCTTGCTTTGCGGCTTGTTTCACAATGCATCTCCTCCAGTGGATGCGAGCGGAACTGGAGTACTTTTGCATTGCTGCATACTAAGGTTCGCAATCGGTTGTCGCACAAGAAACTAAACAGGCTTGTTTATGTCAATTACAACCTTCGGCTGCGACTAGCAGATGTGAACCCACGAAGGTATGATGAAGAAGATTTTATCGACCGGTTCGCCGAAGTCTCATTCTATGACCGGAGCAATCCGGTTAGGGAATGGATGGAGTACGGTAGATCTAATCTGCCTCCTGTTCTTGATGAGGATTCTGACGAAATGGACGTCCCTCTGCCATCACACCTTGTTAGGTACATTATATTTATATATATACAAATGTGTGTGTATGTCTCACCTGTATTATGTGATTCATTTGTTTGTGTTGGCAGTGACCAAATAGACCCCGATGATCTACGTCAGGCTACGGGGCATGATTGCATCAGTGATTGGGCCCGTAGAAATGTGGGTGCAACTCACCTCGGGAAGAGGAAGATGCAGATGGTGCCTCTGAAGGGTCACGGCAAGCGTCACCGAGGAAAAGGAAAAGCTGTGACCAGCGACACAGAGACTGAGGATGAGCAATACCAGTCCCAGGATAGTGGTGACGATGACAGTGGTGACGATGACAGTGCCAATGACGGTGCTAGTGGGAGTGATGGTGGCGGTGCTGGTGGGACAGACGGTGGTGGTGGTGGGAGTGGGGATGCTACTATTGGTGCTGGTGGTAGTAGTTATGTAGGTCTTCATTTCACAGGTATCCATTGCACCTACATACATACAATTGTTTCTGTCTATGCCTACTAATTATGGTTGATTGCAGGCGAGACCCAATTCACACATGCTACTCAAGACCGTGACCATGGACAACCGACATCGTAGAGGAGAGCATATGCACCGACGGACTACGACACTCCACAGTACTCTTCTTCCTCCTACAGCGATACCTCACAGCCTACTTATAGCTATCCCATTCCTGACATGACCATGCAGACTCAGACTAGATGGGTCTATGAATGGGAAGATCCCAGTTTTTATAATATGTTAGTTCAAGAATGGGAGACAACAGCAGCATGGACAGGACAAACTTGGCAAGATTACAAGGCTGACCTGCTTAGACAGCAAGGTATCTCTCTTATGTCCACCGCCGAATATGAAATGTCGTGCCAACAAGGGGTCTTCCCATACATCCTACGTAGTTGACCATGCGAGCGGAAACTATATCTTTGTTTGTGTAAGCGACTATATATTGTATTTGTATGCTACTATATATTGTTGTTTTAGTGACTATATATTTAAGCGAATATGTATTTGTACGCGACTATATATTGTTGCTTTAGTGACTTATGTTATTTTTTACCACATTGTGTGGTCTTTTTACATTAATTTGTGCAAAGGAAGTACCAAAATTTCTTTTTTATTTATCAAAAAAAAATAAAAACCGGTTTGGAGCGGTAAACCGGCCAAACCGGCCGGTTACCGCTCCAAACCGGCCGGTTTACCGGCCGGTTACCGAACCGAAGCATGTTTGAATTCAAATTTGAATTCGCCCGGTTACCGACCGGTTACCGGTCAAACCGGCCGGTAAACCGCTATCGGCGGCCGGCGGTTACCGGAAACCGGTCGGTTAAAAAAACCCTGACCCCGGGTCGAGCCGGTCGACCCACGTCACTCACCAACTCTGAGATAAAAGTCAAAGCATTTAATGCAACCGCCAACCACTTTCTACCCCCATGGCTACAGCGATAACCAGCATGGAAGCAGTGCCAGTATCAAATCTCACTTTTTACTGCCCTTTCCGGAATGGGCGGTGAAAACCTATCACTGTACACGCCATATCGAGCACTATTCTACCACTGATCCCCCTCGAGGGAGAATACGACGAGTATCGTACCCCGAAATTTCCGGGGCTCGGCCTTATCCATTCCCCGTTGACCCACCTCGACCCGGCCTCGACTCGACCTCGACTAACCACCGGTCAACACAGAGGCGAGGCCTGCATGCCACAGGATCCGGGGTCTTTTCACCGTCTCATCCTCTACGTCACCATGGTGTCCGGGGATGGCCGACCATTCTCAGAGCACGTCGCTACAGCAGCTCCCACAGCGCTCGACAAAACTTCACTTCTAAGACATCCCCCGTCGTCTCTGCCTCCTCTTGACCCTATAAAAGGGTAGGCAGGGGACTCTACGAAGGGGGGAGACAAGGAAAAACAAGTCATCACCTCATGGTAGAAGATCAACATCTCAAGCAACCCCTTTTGTACTCTCTCTGAGACCTGGGATCGGCTCTCTCTCACAGCTTGTAACACCTACACAAGCACTTAGGTGCAAAGAAATGCAATACTTCCCCCCGTTGGACGTAGGGTCTTCTTTTGCACGAACCAAGATAAACCCTCGTATATTCTCCTTGCATCACCATTCAGATTAGGAATACGCAACATAAATTCATTCGTTGGCTTATGACCCTCGCAGGACCAGCGCCGACACTTATGATGAGAAAGTAGCCGGCCGGCGACATGAAGCAACCCACAAACCAATATCTCAGTTGCATGCATGACACCCACATTAGTGGACCACTGGAGCGGCATGACGGAATCTCGGTGGATGGATATTTTAGCGTTGCGATCGGCAGGCTTGATAATGACTAGACACCGGACCAAATGGTGGCTCTCGATTCGACGCTCATTGATCGAGATGGAACGCGCAACAGTCGCGGCGTGCTGTGCTGCGCTGCAGACTGCCGCTGTCGCCGTGCACGCCGTGCGCAGGCGCCCAATAGCCAGCGCACTGTTGTTGCTAGCTGGCGGTTGCGACGAGCCGCCGCCGGCCGGCGACCGCACCACCCTTGAGAAGAAGGGACACGGCCAGACTTGCTACGCATTTTGGCACGCATGAGGATGAGGACCCGATCTCTGTACTAGGCAGCAGTAGCCAGTAGGCACGCACTGGCTCTACACTACAAGGACCGCTCGACCGTTGCCATGCTGCCACGACATATTCTGTGACCTCAGTTCGTGACGACGACGACAACGACGACGATGACGACCCAGCGGCCGGGTGGCAGCTGACGACAACTTGTCTAGCTAGTTGACGCTCCGTGCCGGCCACAAAACGGAATCGAGACTTTGGCACGGCAGACGGCACGCGATTCTGATCCGTCCATTGCCGGTTGCATTGCAGTTGCAGTACAGATGCCGAGAACAACAGTGCTGTGCAACAGAATCGATCTGATCTGTCATCTGTGGACTTTGGGCGCCGGCGGGCCGATGCAAGATAACTATCGCCGGTCGTCTAGTGCCAGTGCCACTCGAGCACTCGACCTGCATGCACTGAGAAAAAGTCATCTTTTCATCTGCTAGATGTGGAAGATTCTAATTCCCATCCAGGATAACAGGCGATTGTTTCAATTCGGGTTCGCCTTCGCCTTCGCGTGGTGAGTGAATGTGGTTCGGCGTGCATTGCTTGCCCAGGAGGAATCGGAATCGATCCACCCGACGAGCTGGCGGAATCGCGCCTTGCCGTCGTCGCGCACTTGCCGATCCGTCCATCGATGCAAATGAAATGGAAAAACAAGCACAAACTAACAGCGCGCGGCGTGTAACACGCGGTGAGGTGACATGATGTTTATCAGAGAATCGGAGCACTCAGCCACCCGCAGTGGCTGATGGCCTGACGCACGTGTTGTATCCTACATTTGTAGCAGCAAGCCAGCAACCAATGCAAACCGAGAGCCAACTAGGAGCCATGCCAAGTGCGTTCTGCCTGCTTCTCCACACGCTTCGCACTGAGTCGCCGTCATCAAGAGTCTCTGCCCACTACTGCCCCGTACTGTACGTTCTTGTGCGGTTGCAGTTGCATGCAGCTCCATCGATGCTGCCACCATCAACAAAGATCTTTGATTGGGGGGGTTGCGTTCACCGTTCAGTTCGGACTTCAGCCTTGTTTTGATGACATCAAAATTCTTTGACTCTCTCCATCACATCAATTTTTAACCGCTTTCATGGAGTATTAAATGTAGGTAAAAAAAAATAACTAAATACATAGTTTAGTTGTAAATCACGAGATGAATCTTTTGAGCCTAGTTGCTCCACGATTGGACAATATTTGTCAAATAAAACGAAAGTGGTACTATTTATCAGGTTAAAATTTTTTCCCAATCTAAACAAGGGCTCAGAGGATTCTACCAGCCAGAGCCAGCTGCCAGCAGGTCGAGCTGCGTCACTCACGGATGATGCACCAGCAGCTGCTGCTGCAGGTCACTGCGATGCTTGAGAATGGATGCAACTCGCTGTCCGGGCACAACGCAAGTTGGCTTTGCCCCGCCGTCTCCGTCGCGAAATTCTCCCGGATTCGCGAGCATGCAGCTGGACGATACATATCTCCATCTGGTGCGCCAATTCCGGCCGGACTCTCCACCCTCTTGTCTTCTTGAAAACAAAGCAGCAACCAGCCAGATTCTCTATCTGATATTGTGCAGCTACCTCGAAAAGCACGGGCTTGAACTTTCCCTTCGCTTTTCTGTTTTCTCTCTTGCTCTCTCGAGCGGCCAAGAGCACGCTGTCAGAGGCAGAGCGCTGCAATTTCTTCTCGATCCAAGATGAGTGATGGACATTCATCTCATGGAACAAGACTAAGAGCCCTGTTTGAAATGCAGAAACCTGATGAAATCTCTGTATCATTTTTTTAAAATCGACCGACAAGAGATCTGCCTATTATATCGAAAAGGAGAAGGCACTAGCACAAGACTCGCAAAATGGAAGCTCGTCTGCTCTTGCATGCGTTTTATGGATCACCTCAATCCATCCGTACCCGATAGGCCGATATGAACCGGACCATATTCAGTCGAATGAATCCAACACGGGGACTGGACGGACGTGGTGGGTTCAGAAATCGGCACTGTCCTGACTTTCCCCCCAATGAAGAAGAAAGTAACTGAAAGTTCCTTTCGGTCGCCGACCGATGAAACGGATAAACCATTACAACAGTTGACCCCACGGTCGTGACGTGGCCCAACCCCGTACCCTCGCGCCATTTGCGGATGAACTGCCGCGTGACGTGGCTCGCCGCGCGTCGATCTGTGACCTGTCCCAAACCTCCCCTTATCCATCCAACGCACGGCGGCACGGGAGGCCCCCACCCCGTCCGGCGGCCCGCCACGTCACAGGACAGGCAACAGGTCACCTACTGGCCGCTGTGTGGTGCCAACTGTGCCATGTGACGGAAAGGCTGGCGCTGATCGTGACGTGGCATGCGACGAGCTCCGCGCCGGCGCCCGGCACGGCCTGCGCAGCGGCTCGTCGGAAGCGGCCGTAGGACGGAGCGGGGCCACGGTGGGACGCGACGGACGACCTGGACTGTTTATGAGTGTCCGGAACAAGACGATGGGACAGGGCATGGACTCCACGAGCTGAGGAGCTCATGATGGCCTGGTACCTAACGTACCGGGCGTTGCAATTCCAATGCGTGTGTAGAAAAATCTACTATAAGACTAGCCACTCTAAATGATACTCTAAAGTTTTAAGCATGAATATAGAGTAAAACTGCTGCACTAGATAATTTAAAATGATATTCTTTTCTTTTTCTCACTCTATATTTAGAGTAGCGCAATGCATACTACAGTGGAGCACTGGAGCGGCACGACAGAATCTCGGTGGATGGATATTTTAGCGTTGCGATCGGCAGGCATGATAATGACTAGACACCGGACCAAATGGTGGCTCTCGATTCGACGGCCATTGATCGAGATGGAACGCGCAACGGAGCACGCACGAGCGCGGCCGCCGCGGCGCTGCTAGCTAGAGCTTGCAAACTGACTTAAATTTAATTAAATTTACAGTAAATAGTATTAATATTTATGTCTCTAAATAAATTTATTATAAAAATATATTCTATAACTAATCTAATGATACTGATTTTGTATTATAAATATTAGTATTTTTATATAAATTTAATAAAGTTTCAACTGTTTGACTTTTTGTATTGTATGTTTTTTTTGGACGGAGAGAGGACCTGACTAACTCTGCGTCGGTCGTGCCGAGTGCACGAGGACCAGTCGCGGCGTGCTGTGCTGCGCTGCAGACTGCCGCTGTCGCCGTGCACGCCGTGCGCAGGCGCCCAACAGCCAGCGCACTGTTGTTGCTAGCTGGCGGTTGCGACGAGCCGCCGCCGGCCGGCGACCCCACCACCCTTGAGAAGAAGGGACACGGCCAGACTTGCTACGCATTTTGGCACGCATGAGGATGAGGACTCGATCTCTATACTAGGCAGCAGTAGCCAGTAGGCACACACTGGCTCTACAAGGAACGCTCGACCGTTGCCATGATGCCACGACAGAGATTCTGTGACGGTGTGACCTCAGTTCGTGACGACGATGATAACGACAACGATGACGACCCAGCGGCCGGGTGGTAGCTGACGACAACTTGTCTAGCTAGTTGACGCTTCGCGCCGCCTGCGACAAAACGGAATCGAGACCTTGGCACGGCAGACGGCACGCGATTCTGATCCGTCCATTGCCGGTTGCATTGCAGTTGCAGTACAGATGCCGAGAACAACAGTGCTGTGCAACAGAATCGATCTGATCTGTCATCTGTGGACTTTGGGCGCCGGCGGGCCGATGCAAGATAACTATCGCCGGTCGTCTAGTGCCGGTGCCACTCGAGCACTCGACCTGCATGCCCTGAAAAAAAAGTCATCTTTTCATCTGCTAGATGTGGAAGATTCTAATTCCCGTCCAGGATAACAGGCGGTTGTTCCAATTCGGGATCGCCTTCGCCTTTGCCTTCGCGTGGTGAGTGAATGTGGTTCGGCGTGCATTGCTTGCCCAGGAGGAATCGGAATCGATCCACCCGACGAGCTGGCGGAATCGCGCCTTGCCGTCGTCGCGCACTTGCCGATCCGTCCATCGATGCAAATGAAATGGAAAAACACGCACAAACTAACAGCGCGCGGCGTGTAACACGCGGTGAGGTGACATGATGTTTATCAGGGAATCGGAGCACTGAGCCACTCGCAGTGGAGGATGCCATGGTGCACCTGTTCTATCCTAGATTTGTAGCAGCAAGCCAGCAACCAATGCAAACCGAGAGCCAACTAGGAGCCATGCCAAGTGCGTTCTGCCTGCTTCTCCACACGCTTCGCACTGAGTCGCCGTCATCAAAAGTCCCTGCCCACTACTGCCCCGTACTGTACGTTCTTGTGCGGTTGCAGTTGCGTGCAGCTCCATCGATGCTGCCACCATCAACAAAGATCTTTGATTGGGGTTACGTTCACCGTTCAGTTCGGACTTCAGAGGATTCTACTACAGCGCTGCATGTGACGATATTCTCCCAGCCAGAGCCAGCTGCCAGCAGGCCGAGCGGCGGCACTCACGGATGATGCACCAGCAGCTGCTGCTGCAGGCCACTGCGATGCTTGAGAATGGATGCAACTCGCTGTCCGGGCACAATGCAAGTTGGCTTTGCCCCGCCGTCTCCGTCGCGAAATTCTCCCGGATTCGCGAGCATGCAGCTGGACGATACATATCTCCATCTGGTGCGCCAATTCCGGCCGGACTCTCTACCCTCTTGTCTTGTTGAAAACAAAGCAGCAACCAGCCAGATTCTCTATCTGATATTGTGCAGCTACCTCGAAAAGCACGGGCTTGCACTTTCCCTCGCTTTTCTGTTTTCTCTCTTGCTCTCTCGAGCGGCCAAGAGCACGCTGTCAGAGGCAGAGCGCTGCAATTTCTTCTCGATCCAAGATGAGTGATGGACATCCATCTCATGGAACAAGACCTTAGCCCTGTTTGAAATGCAGAAACCTGATGAAATCTCTGTATCATTTTTTAAAATCATCCTACAAGAGATCTGCCTATTATATCGAAAAGGAGAAGGCACAAGCACAAGACTCGCAAAATGGAAGCTCTTCTGCTCTTGCATGCGTTTTATGGATCACCTCAATCCATCCGTACCCGATAGGCCAATATGAACCGGACCATATTCAGTCGAATGAATCCAACACGGGGTAGTGGACGGACGTGGTGGGTTCAGAAATCGGCACTGTCCTGACTTTCCCCCCAATGAAGAAGAAAGTAACTGAAAGTTCCTTTCGGTCGCCGACTGATGAAACGGATAAACCATTACAACAGTTGACCCCACAGTCGAGACGTGGCCCAACCCCGTACCCTCGCGCCATTTGCGGATGAACTGCCGCGTGACGTGGCTCGCCGCGCGCCGATCTGTGCCCTGTCCCACCTCCCCTTATCCATCCAACGCACGGCGGCACGGGAGGCCCCCACCCCGTCCGGCGGCCCGCCACGTCACAGGACAGGCAACAGGTCACCTACTGGCCGCTGTGTGGTGCCAACTGTGCCATGTGACGGAAAGGCTGGCGCTGATCGTGACGTGGCATGCGACGAGCTCCGCGCCGGCGCCCGGCACGGCCTGCGCAGCGGCTCGTCGGAAACGGCCGTAGGACGGAGCGGGGCCACGGTGGGACGCGACGGACGACCTGGACTGTTTATGAGTGTCCGGAACAAGACGATGGGACAGGGCATGGACTCCACGAGCTCATGATGGCATGGTACCTAACGTACCGGGCGTTGCAATTCCAATGCGTGGGTAGAAAAAACTACCACAAGAGATCTAAAAGTTAAAACTACTAAAAAAAGATACAAGACATTCTGAGTCCTCGGTCCCCTCTTAACTCTCTTTCTTCTTGCTAGAAAATATTGAAACTCCTTTTAAACTTAGCGTCATTCAAACGAACATTGTTAATTAAGGAAAAATAATAATTGGCTACTCTCTCTCCATTTTAATTAGGGAGGGCAATATGGTCTTTTGCTACACACCTGGTTTTGTCTAAAATTGATGAATCCCTTATATTACAGGGCGAATGGAGTATGTATCATTCTAAATTTTATCAGTGTCAAGCTAAATTAATTACATTTCATTGGGCGTATAAAAAATATCAACATTTAAGACACCAAAAGACCAAATAGATTTATTATTAAAAAGTTTATTTATTATTATAAAAATATATTCAATAACAAATCTAGTGATACTTATTTAATTTAACATCAATTGTTTCTGTATAAATTAAGATAAAATAGTTTGACTCAGTGTCACTCTACAATTGTATTTTTCTTTTACAAAAGTAGTAGTCTTCCTCTCTACTTTATACTAAAATTCCCTCCCTATTAAATTGTAAGGACTTTTATTATTAAATATAAAGTTTTTAATGTGTCTAGATACTCGCTATGTCTAAATACATATCAAAAATTATATTTTGAAAATGACAAAACGAGTTATAACTTGGAATTAAGGAAGTACTTTTTAAAGGGAAGTTCAAGTAGGTCAGTGAGGTGCTAATAACTTTTACCTTTTCCCCTAAGAATTAGGTGTACTTATCCAACTATACTACTTTAAAATTTATCCGATAACTAAGAATCCATCTTTTGACGCCCTTTTAAGTTTTAGCCCTATTGCAGCACTCCATGTGTCCCAAATATAGTAAAATGTAGGGTGTGTTTTGTTTTGTTAAAACAATTCTTTAAGCGACAACTACTACATTAGTAGATACTTTTATGATATAAATTTAAGTTATTGGTTTTGTATTCACAAGTACTTATTAATCCTCATGAAAAATTTTCTTTTTTAAAAAAAATATTTTTTTGAAAAGCAGAAGTATTTGGAGATGAGGAACGCTGCACCCAAAAATACCCCGCCAGGCCGCCACGCCCGTACATAGACCATGGCTCACAGAGCAAGATACGTTCACAATGCATGCCTCTCGCCGTCTTAAAAAGCCCTGCCACACTTGTGAATTGTGATAGCCTAATCATCTATTTATATACTCTCTCCATCCAAAAATAGCTGTTACTTTCGCTTCTTGAGAAATAATTTTGACTAAATATATATAAAATAATATTTATAGTATAAAATTAATATCATTAAATAGATCATAGATTTTATTTTCATAATAAATTTATTTGGAGGTAGTACCAATGTTGTACGTATTTTCTAAAAATATAGTTAAACTATAGTTATTTAGGGACGGAGGGGGAGTAATAAGTATGGCAAATTTCTCGATTTTATAGTAGAAAAATAGAAAAAGAAAGAAACAAGGAAAGAGTAAAAGTACTCGCGGGAGGAATCTGCATCCGGAAAGATCCTGCGACATCCGTTTATAGACCGCAGTCTGCCTTCGTAGCACAGCACGACCAAAGGCAACTGGGCGGCAGCTGCCTTTACTCCCGCCCGTGTCCCTCGCCCACCTGTCGGCGCTGCGCCCTCCGTCGCCGGCCTCCCCGCGCCGGTGTTAATGGAAACGGTCCGGCGTTTCCTTCCTACTGCCCCCCTCCCCTCCTCCTCTCGCCTGGTCTCTTCTTCTCTACGACTCGCAGCTTCGCCGTCTCCGCTCTTCTTCTCCTTCCCCCACATATAAAGCAGGTGAGTTGGCTTGGAAGCCTCGCGGTGGAGACGGTCTCGGATCCAACGGAGGCACGCGGATTTGCTGCCATGGCAAGGTGGGGGGAGATGGAGGAGGACGACGACGACGAGTACGCTAAGCTGGTCAGAAGGATGAATCCGCCGAGGTATACGTATACATATATACACGACTGCTCTTGTATGTATAGTTGTATACTATTGCTCATGCCGTTTGAATTTCTTTACTGTTCTAGTGTTCTTTATTTAAAATTAAAAATTTTGGTTTGTATTTGTACGGTTGTGACTTCGTGAGGACGGTATTCTTCTCCTCGTCTACGGTTTGGTCTGCAATTCTGCGTGTTGATCTTCCTCTTCCGTTTGTTCCAATCGATATCTAAAGCAATTTATTTATTTATTTTTAATAATAGCAGATTAGATTTTTTTTGTTTGAAACATATCAATTTTACATCCGTTTTCTCAATCGCTCCTAGGATTCCACTTTATTATTGACAATCAGTCGTAGGATTCCACTGGATTATTCTGTGTCACTAATTAGGAGTTAGGATTGAGTATATTTTGCGTTGCTAGCTAACGTGGATCCAACGAGTTCATGTATGTATTTCTTAACTTAAATTACTTAGTACCACAAATCCTTTCTAACACCTCAATCCATATTTTTCACTTCGAAGAATGAATTCTAGTTCATGACTTCATGTTGTTCTGTACATGGCCGCCGTGATCTCCTTTATTCTTTGGCCTTACTCCTACCACTACCTCTTTGATGTTGTCTAAAGACTAAAGAAGACAAGGAGTCCTTTCAGATTCCTCTCTCCTTTTGGCAAAGGCTATATGGAATCCTTGATTCCTACATGCTGCCTCTTCATGACGCTTGACTTATTACTATACAAACTGCACCTCTAATCAACTTCCAAACTTGGAATTTTCGCTACTAATGATCCGTCCTTGACTTTGACTGTTGCTCGTTGCCAAATGCTCATCGCCTACTGTGCTGATTCTTGCAGAGTGGTCATTGACAATGACGCGTGTGACAACGCAACTGTCATCCGGGTGAGATTGGACTTCACTTTCATTTGGGACCATACTGCTAACTACATTTGAGTATTTAGCTAACCGCACTACCTTTGTACTAGATATTAATTGATAAAGGGTGGACCTTTTCTTTCTTGCCAGGTTGATAGGGTCAAGAAGCATGGCATTTTATTGGAAGCAGTTCAAGTCCTTGTCGATCTCAACCTCGTCATTACCAAGGCTTACATTTCTTCGGACGGAAATTGGTTCATGGATGGTACTGGTTATAAAGCCTTTTAGTTTTTTATATGAAATTTGACTTGCAACCGGCAGTAATATGTTTGGTTGTTTGACCTGTCATGATGAATTTCTTCGTTTTCTTGGTTCATGTCGTGTTCAGTGTTCAATGTGACCGATCAGGACGGGAGTAAGCTTCAGAACATGGAGGTCATTGACCACATTCAGAAAGTAAGCATGCTGCATTTACTGCTAGTCTATGATGTTTCTACAAGACGCCTTACACTTGTGGCCTTCAACAGTGCCTGGAATCAGACGGCTACCTGCCGCCTCCGGCAAACGGCGGCTTTGCGCCACCGGAAGACCAGTTCACCTCCATTGAGCTGACCGGCGCGGACCGCCCTGGCCTCCTCTCTGAGGTGTGCGCCGTGCTCGCCGCCCTGAGCTGCAACATCGTGAAGGCCGAATTGTGGACGCACGACAGGCGTGCCGCCGCCGTGATCCAGATAACCGACGAGGCCACCGGGCTCGCCATCCACGACGTGGGCCGGCTGTCCAGGGCGCAGGAGCTTCTCAGCAACTTGATGCAGGGCAACGGCACGTGCAACCACGGCGGCACGGGCGTGTCCGTGGGTGCCGCACGCGCGGAGAGGCGCCTGCATAAGATGATGCTGGATGATCGCGGCAGCGGCAGTGGCGGTGGCGAGGAGGCTGTTGGCGGCGGCGAGGAGAGGGGTGGCTGTGGCAAGGCGAGGCCCAAGGCCGCCAAGGTCGTGGTGATGGACTGCACGGAGAGGCAGTACACGGTGGTGATCCTGCGGTGCAGGGACCGGCCGAAGCTGCTGTTCGACACGCTGTGCGCGCTCAACGACCTGCAATACGTCGTGTTCCACGGCACGGTCGACGCCGAGGGAGCCAGCAAGGAGGCCTACCAAGTATGCTGGCTGGCTGGCGTCGTGGTTTTTTGACCGGCAGCTCATGCTCAATGCTCACCGTCTCCCGGCGTGGTTGCAGGAGTACTACATCCGGCACGTCGACGGCCACCCGGTGCGCTCCGACGCCGAACGGACCCGCCTCGTCCGGTGCCTGGAGGCCGCCGTCGAGAGGCGCGCGTCCAACGTATGAACTCCCTCCCTCCCTCGTCGACCCATCAGCATCGCCTTGCATGACAGTAACACCATTGTTCACGACTGAGCAGGGGCTGGAGCTGGAGCTGGAGGTGAGGACGGAGGACAGGGTGGGCCTGCTGTCGGAGATCACGCGCGTGTTCCGGGAGAACAGCCTCTCCATCATCCGGGCGGCGATCACGACCAAGGACGGCAAGGCGGAGGACACGTTCTACGTGTCGGACACGTACGGCAACCCCGTCGACGGCAGGACCATTGACGCGGTGGGCGAGCAGCTCGGGCACGCCGTGCTGAGGGTGAAGCACGGCCGTCACGACGCATCCGCCAAGGCCAAGGCCGAGGGCGGCGCGGTGTCCGTCCTGGGCAGCCTGCTCAAGGGCTCGTTCCAGGGCCTCAGGCTCATCAGATCCTACTCATAAACCGTAATCCAAGAACTCTGATTAGTTACACAAGATCTGGGCATTGTACATAACACTGATTAGTTACACAAGACCTGGGCATGGGCTTTGTACATAACTCTGATTAGTTAGTTACACAAGACCTGGCCATTGTACATATATAAATCTGATGTAGGTTAGGCAATAGTGAAGTAGCAGGACATGGTTCTTGCATTGTACATTTGCAGTCAAATCACATACAGGGTGAATCTAGCAATACAAGTACATGGTTCTTTCATCTGGCTTGGGAGGAGAACCTTCCGCTACATTCTTGTGTACTATGGAGGTCAAATCGGTGCCAATTGCCAGCAGCAACACAGGATAACATGACACAACTTAATGTAATTCTAAACTCGTTACAGGCATAAACATAAACAGGAGATTCATAACCAGGGCTTGTTTAGATGCCATCCAAATTCCAAATTTTTTCACTCTCTCCATCACATCAATTTTTAACCGCTTACATGGAGTATTAAATGTAGGTAAAAAAAATAATTAATTACACAGTTTAGTTGGAAATCACGAGATGAATCTTTTGAGTCTAGTTGGTCCACGATTGGATAATATTTGTCAAATAAGACGAAAGTGGTACTATTCATCGGGTTCACTTTTTTTGCAATCTAAACAAGCCCCCATTATAGAAGTTTGAGTCACATGAACTAGGTGGTACAGAACAAAAACTTGGAATTCTTACATGTCTTTCTAGCATGGTTGGTATTAGGAGCAAAACTCTCAAAACTAGATCTGACAACCGCTACGATTGCACACGATCGCAAGGAGTACAAGATAAATTTAACAGGGCCTGACTTAGGTCATCCGCTGGGCAGCTTCCTTGGCAAGCAGCTTTTCCCTGGCCTTGGTTTTCGCCTGTGATTTGGAGCCCATGATACCACCACCCCACTTCTTCCTGACCTCATCAAACTTGTCGTTGAAGTTGGCCTAGGAGTGAGTCAAGTTCCAGTCAGTACACAAGTCAATAGAACACAAACTGGATGCTGAGAAAAAAGAAATCCATAACATCCAACCTTAATAGCCTCCAGGATCTTGCTGAACTCAAGCTTGTCCTCATTCTTGACGGTGGTCAGGCAAAGAACAGATGCGGTCTTCTTGTGAACAATCTACATGAAGTTATTCATTATTACGACACACTTTGGCAAGCCCTTCAACACTTATAACAAGCAAAAGAAAGTTGGCTGGGTTAATACCGATCCAAGGCGTGCTTTTCCCTTGACAATGCAGTATGGAACCTCCATTTTCCTGCAAAGGGCTGGGAGCCACACGACCAGCTCAATCGGATCAACATCATGGGCTATGACAACCAGTTGGGCCTTGCTCTGCAAAAAGAAGAAATAAGTAAACAAAGTATATAAGTAGTTTTATTGCCAGAGGCACCACTCCGCTATCAATCTATCACTAATCACTATAAGAAGAAAACAACCACATTGGCACACACACACCTGCTCAATGAGGTAAGTCACATGGTTAAGGCCATACTTCACAACAATTGGTTTCTTTGCCTCAACAGTTTTCCCCTCATTTTCAGCCTGGGCCCTCTTCAAAAGCCTTTCCTTCTTGGCAGCTTTGTCCTCAGGGCGGTACTTAAGAAGCATCTTGAACAAGTTTGTTGCTGAAAAGAAAGATCAGGCAGAAGACAAGTTATAACAAGAACAAATGCATTAAAAGTACCATATAGCATGAAATTTTAATTCTGGCAAATGGATGACAAGAACCAAATGTCTACCATATCACATATTTTAAAAGAATATATTTCCAACACTAGCCTGTATTAGTATAGATTCCCCTGTGGCAAAATTTGACGCAAGGTTAATTTGTTGGTTGATAGTGTCAAAAAGATTCACCTAGACATCTGTGGACTATAAACTTCACCTATTGGGAGTAAATTATGGCCAAGTTCAAAATTGCCTGCACTACATATTTCAGTATTTTATAAATATTTGCTAAACCTAGAAGAATTTAATGTCCTCGATCAGCACTTTAAATATCTTCAATGGTAAAATAAACTAGTAACAAACATGTTACTTATACGGCAAATAGAAAATTTGATAATTTAAGTTTAAGAATGTTCTTTCCAATGCTACACAAGATAACTAAACACTGTTAAAACCTAACATCCAGAACACATGTAGCCTATTCTCTATCCAGTTCATCTTCATTTATGATACAAATACTCATATCCCTAATGATAGCTCGATGCATCACTCCCAAACAATTACCCAATTACCTAGCAAATTGCAATCTTAAACGAACCAAACAATTCCTAGTCAGCAACCGAAACTATGGCAATGCTACTCCCACCGTTGATGCTATTAGCATCCTCGACAAGTTAAAGTGGTAAACCCTCTTCAAGCCTTACCCCTACTACGTACTACCCAACTACAGCAATGGACGGAACGAGGATCGTACCAAGGTTCTTGTCGAGGGTACGTGTGAACTGGTTGAGCGCCGGGGGCACCTTGAGGCGCTGCTTGAGGATGCGGCGCTGGCGCTGGATGCGCACGACCTTGGGCCACTTGACGAAACGGTGGAGGTCCTTCTTGGGCGGAAGAGCGCCGCCGATCCCGAACTGCTTCGGCCTCTTCTCGAACAGCGGGTTCGTCACCACCTGCGCCAACCAAACGCAGAAACAAATCAAACCAAGCACGAAAACAGACAACAAGAAGCAAAGTAGATTGGAGCAAAGTAGATTGGACGGATCAGAAGCATACCGCCTTCTTCTTGGCGGGGACCGGCGCCTTGCCGCCTCTCTTCGGGGCCTGCAAGATTAGACGATCCACAGAGGGCAATTAGGACCTTATCATAGCTAGATCATCAAACGGTAGTAGAACCTAAGACTCGTAGTTCAAGATCCATGGCAGCAAAGCTTAAAAGTTTCGCAAGATCCCTTCGAATTCTATTGCCGAACACAGCGAGGAGGCAGAACAGGTGAGAGGAAGCAAGAGAGAGAGGCGCGTACCATTTTGCCGGCGGCTGCTTCGGGCGAGCGAGCGGGGCGACGGCGGGGAGGAAGAGGCTGGGCGAGTGGTGGCGGCGACAAGAGCTTTGTAGCCGAGCGGCTGTTTTATAGGAGCGTCTTCCGGGCCACGTGGTCGCGTCTGGAACGTCGGATCCGCCGTGATGGGAGCTTGGTGGGCTCTTACCCGTCCGTCCTGCGGATTAGGGTTTTGGCGGTCACGTCTGGGCCGTGGCCCACTCAGGGAGAATGCGGCCGTGTTAGACAGGCCGGAGCCGGGCCGGAAGTGCTATTGGACTGGGCTGAATAACCAGTCTCTCCGCCGAGCAAATCACCGTCACCGACGTGACGTGACACGCCGCCGGCGTCCAAGCGGCCGGCCGGCTGGCAGGCAGAGGGCACCTCATTTCCTCCGCCGCGGACGTGGAGGTGGAGGCTAGTGTGGAGGTGGGCCCGCGCTGTAGCCTGTCTACTTCCGTTGCCACGTGGCCTGTGTCTTGCGAGCAGGGCTGTCGCTCTCCGGGTGGACTCGTACCACCAACCCGCAACCGCCGCGCCCCCGTTAATCACTCCCCCCCGAGTTCTCCGATTTTTTTCGAATTCCCCCAACTGACGGCCACCTGAAATGGAAGGGGATCTCGATCGCCTTAATTATTGCTGAAACCTGCCGGAATCCAATGAGGTAGAGGTAGTTATTTGCGTTCAGGCCCTATACATAGCCGCCATTTGCATCTGCAGTTCAGTAGCAGCCCCGTTCGGAGCCCAGCCAGACACACACGGCAGACGACGCCGCCCCGCCCCACGACGGCGAGGGCAAACAGCCGCCGGCGCGCCCTCGCGACAGGTAACCCCACCCCTCTCCTCCCCTTCAGTCCCCCAATTGCTCATCGCGATCTCGCGCTTCGGTGGCACGCGGCGGCATTTACCGCCACGCGGATCTGGGCTGGAACTCCCGTTTCGAAGTGTTAATTCGTTAGCGATTGTGGCGGGCGTGGAAATTGCGTTGTTCTGCCACGGTAGATCTACTACGGGTGGTAGTGGAAGTGGAGAGCTGCCGGAGTGAGGCCTTCCCCCGCCGCCGTCGACGGTGTGGGTAACAGCAGTTTTCCCTCCGTAGGAGTCGCGTCGCGTTTGGATTAGAGTCGAGACGCGTCTCACTTTTCATCTGTTCGTAATGGTAGTGCTTCTGGACCGTAGGGACTTCCACTTTGTGACCGGGGTCTGATTGAATTCAATTCTTCATTTTATCAATCAGTTAGTCCTGGATTTATGTGCTGCGTGGTTTGCTTAGGTTCTACGCTTCTACCTGTGGCGCGTTGTTGATGAGTTGCCAAACATTTGTGGCTGTCTCTTGAGTGTGCCGGTCACTGTAAACTAGGTCGTCCAATACTTGTGGAATTTTGTGTAGGGAGAGCTCACAGGTATCCACACTGTAGTGGATTGGATTATCATTTGTCAGATTGTGCTGTTGTGACTTGACTAGCTGTGGATGATTACTGATCTCATGGAACCATATGAATTTCAGCTTCCATTAATTATGTTTTTGCACTGTTGTTTTATTACTTTATCATTGTTCCATGGACTGGTGGTTGACTACACTCTGTGCTATCTATTTGTTACGGAAAATGCTCCAAACAATCACCAGAGATGCCCTTTTAACTATTTTATAATCTCCAGCTGTTAGGAATGGACTGAAACTTGTTCATTTTATTCTTAAGTGCTTTTTTTTTTCTACCAATAATCCACATGCAGGTTACAAGGTGTGAAAATGTCAGAAAGGGCTTTGAAAGATCTCAATATTTCTCAATCAGCAGACCTGGAGAACGGAAAAGATAATTCTGTGAAACCCTGCATCACCAAGCCTGTGTTGAATGGCAACAAATGTGCCAACAAGGAAGAAAAGGCTCCATCTGCTTGCCAAGATGCTGTGACTAATGGAAATGAGGCTGTAATTGCAGATGTGGAGTACATTGATTCTGAAAATCTTGTAGATCTCTCAGATGTCAATGGAGCTCTAAGTGTATGGCACTGGTTTGCATATTATGATATTTTATTGGACAGATGGGTTTCTCTTTGTTTGTTGGATCTAGTCAGTTTAATCGTTTCTATTTTGTTTTTCAACAGACCTTAGCTAAAAGGTTGGATTCAAAGGACTGGGTTATGACATGTGAAGCTCTTAACAATGTTCGTCAGTTGGCAATGTATCACAAGGAACGATTGCAGGAGCTTCTGTAAGTTTTTCCCCAGCATATATGCAGAAAAAATTGTGTTCCCGTTTAGACAATCCTTCTGATATCTTCTGGAACCACTTATACATGCCTGTGGTACAGAATCACATATCTCCTTTATTAATTGTTCAGTACAAACTGTTTGAATTGCAGGGAGCCTCTAGTTCCTCTTATCGTGAAATCTGTGAAGAATCCAAGAAGTGCTGTATGCAAAACAGCACTAATGACTTGTGCTGACATCTTTAAGGCCTATGGTGACTTAATGGTTGACTCAATTGATCCACTGGTGAGTATTCCTATCCATTTAAAATTTCTTCTATTAACTCAAGGTTTCTGAAAATATCCTTCTTCTTTTTTGTCAAATACATTCACAGCTAGTACAACTGTTTCTGAAGGCTTCACAAGATAAGCGATTTGTCTGTGAAGCTGCTGAGGCGGCTCTTATATCGATGACAAATTGGATCTCCCCTTTACTACTGTTGCCAAGAATGCAGCCTTACCTCAAGAACAAGAATCCGCGGATTCGAGCAAAAGCATCAGTTTGTTTCAGCAAGAGTGTACCTCGCCTTGTAAGTGAAATTTCTTGCCTGAAAATTTTGTACAGTTGCAGCTTCTCTAGTCCCAATTCTTAGTATAAAAGAAACATAAAATAGGACTTTTTTTTATTTAATTCAGATATAGTTTCCTTATCTGATGTACCAGGTGATCAATCAAGTAGTTGTTAATATTTTAGTTTCCTTGCATACTAGCCTTCTCCGTCCAATATATTCCAGATCTTTTTAGTTTTTAATACTTTGTATATTCTAAACATTAAATCTCCTAAGTCACAAAGTGGAGCTGGGTGGTAGCCAAATAATTAGGTAGTTGACATGTTAGGGGTTTGATGGTTTAGAATATTATGATGGAAGATGCATAGTTAGCTGTAGGTTTTATGTCTCCATGCCTTAACTCATACTTGCTGCCATCTTCAATAGCACAACAGTGGTTGGAGGTTGAAAATATCAATTTTGTGTACTGTAGATCTACATGCGTTAGTCAATATTTTTGTTGTCCTCTTGTCTAATTTGAGGTTATATAATGTTTTTCTTTTTGTCCAGGATGTGGTGGGAATCAAAGAATATGGTATGGATAAGCTCATCCAGATTGTGGCAACCCAACTTTGTGACCAGCTTCCAGAATCAAGGGAGGCTGCTCGCAACCTGGCACTGGAACTACAAGCATTCTATGAGAAGTCTCAGGCCTCAACTTCTAATGAACATGAGGGCGAGCCTTCTGCCTCACCAGATGCTGAATCATGGGAGGCTTTCTGCCAGTCCAAGCTCTCTGCGTTAAGCGCCCAAGCCATCCTTCGTGTGACCTCTACTACAAAACAGGGTGTGACCTCTACCACTACAAAAGAGGGTGTCACCTCTGCCCCAAAAGAAGGCTTGGCTGTGGGTTGCTAGCATAAGCCACAAGGAGAGATTGCGATTTTTCACCCCGTTCACTTTCTTGCTGTACATGCTTTTGGTTGGTCCTTCGTACATCCAGTCGTGAAAAAAAATTAATCATCGGTTCAGGAATTCAGGTGTGACCACGGTGTTGATATTGGCGTGAGATATATCCATTATAGTTGACTGTACAATCATTTCGTTCCACTACTTGGTATTGATAGTGAATGTAGATTTTCTTCCATGGTTCAGTGTTATATAACAGTCTTTTTTCTTTCGCTTCCGACTGGTTCTGTTATTTTGAAGGAAATACATTTTTTGTGTTTCAGAACTTGATGTTGATTCCTGTATCTGGTAGAGTAATCACCTACAGCATGTCCCTGCACTTTGCTTTCTCCGTGATATACTGATACTTCCTCCGTCCCAATGAATATGCAATTCTCGCATCCCGAGGAGTCAACCATCACAAATTTTGACTAAAATTACATGAAAAAATACTAACTCTTATGAGACAAAATAAGTACTGTTAGATTGGTTATGAAATATATTTTCATAATAAATTTATTTTGAGACATAAATGTTAATATTTTTTGCTATAAACTTGGTCAAAGTCGACATAGTTTGACCGGCACGCTTTCCATAGTTGCATTATCACTGGGACGGAGGGAGTATATCAAAGTGACAACCCCTGGTGTTGATATGACGCGAAGATACGTGGCTACGGGTGCGCGTGATGGCCTGACTTGACATGGTTATTTACATGTTTGGTTCTGTTGGCAAAACTAGCCTCACTTCGCCCAGCACGGAAAGACAAAAACATGTTTGGAATCTTTGCCCAGTTGCTTGAAGATTAACGTCGCCTGGCTAAGCAAGGTTAGGCAAAACTTGCCCAGCATCCAAACGTGCCCACGTCTCTTGCCGCGTCTGTACAGGCATGTGTATTTTGCTAGCTTTGTTTTTAATCAAACTGTCTAAAACCTAACTAAATAGATATACTATAAAATTTATTCTATAAAAATATATACTTATTTTGAACCTGAGAATGGGCCAAAATCCAGACCACATCCGCACCAAACCATTCGATCAAAGTATCAGTCGTTTAATCCAATCCACCCCGCTGCTATACCTCTTAAAACCACACCGATCCAACCCATAAATCTCTCGAGCCCAAATTAAACCAGAAATTCTCCTCTAACCGTGATTTCCAACCATTCCAGAGATCTGGGCCAGCGCCCCGGCGAGCAGCGACAGTGCCCGCTCCTCTGAAATTCCTTGACAGAAACCACGCCTCCGCGCTGGACCGGAGTAGCGCGTGACGTCCTTGCGGACGGTCCAGTGGACGCCGTCGGGGATGGGCTCGGCGGTGGTTGTGCGGAGGAACTTGGCGCCGTCGAGCCAGACAGACGCGACGCGGTCGTACTGGTCACCAGCAATGGCGACAGAGAAGTAGAGAACTAGCGGCGCGTACGTACGCGGCCTTGGTAGGAGAGCCCCGCGACAGCGCCACAGTGCCACAACCTCGCCGCCGCCGATGGTGCCGCGTGGTTCCTCTTGGCTGGCGGCAGCTCGTCAGCGGTTCCTCCAACCCACGACAACGCCACAGCCTTGCCGCCGGTACGAGCCTACGAGGTCTACGGCCGGCGTTTGGTGTTGTGTTGGGCTGAAGTCCCTAGTAGAACCATAGTGTCAGCCCATTAGCAATCCAAAATATTTGGACCAATACCAAACTAGACATTTCCACTGTAGCAGTTAACCCGAACCCAACCAGCCTTCTCAGCCTGTTTACCCCCAAACCAAATCAACCCAAAAGAGAAACCATACCATAGAAACCGGTTTCAGTCCAAACCGTTCTCAGGTTTAATTTTGATACATTAGTGTCTTTCTATAAACTTGATCTAACTTAACATGGTTTGATTCATTTTTTCTTTGGACGTTAGTTTGTTTATGAAAATTCACGCGATGCTCACAGGAAAATTTAGAAAAATGTTATGATTTTGGAGCCGGGAAAAATGACTTTTTTATCATAATAATTACGTAAATAAAACTTTTAATCCGAGCTGACTAGACTAGTTCGTCAAATAGGGCTAGGCTATTATTTTGAACGGTAATGCTGTGGTGCGGGTGTCCGGACAGACGAACGCCACATCCAAAAAAAAAGTCGTCCACTCCGTCTTGCGCGCTCGCCACAAGCTCCGCTCCCCGTTTGCTGCCGCTAGACGCTAGCCGCTGGAGCCGTGCTTGCTGCCAGCCCCTGCCCTTGTCGCCGGCACCGGCATCCTCCTCATCACCTCCTTCTGCGGCTGGAGACGACGAGGGCGTCACAACCATGCCGTACTTTGCATCCGCCTCGAGGCTCCATTCGCCCCGGTGCCCCAAGCGAAAGAAGCTTGTGACGACCAAATTCGTGGTGCTCTTCGCTCTGCTGCCTCACAACCCTGATTTGCCCATCGAGATGGTTATCGAGTTCCTTAACACGTTTGACATGGTGGTCACCTCCCACTAGAGTGTCGCGCCTAGCACGTTGCAAGCATATGTTTCAAGTGTTTTAGAGAGATGTTGCAAGTGTTTCATATGGATGTTGCAAAGTAGATTGGGATGTTGCATATGTTGCAATGGCTATATACGTATGTTGCAAACATCTGTTCCAAATGTTTTATCTGTTTTTCAGACATAAGTTGTAAGTGTGTTTATCTAAATGTTGCATATATTTCATATGTTGCAAAATATTTCATCAGGATGTTGCATATGCTTGCGATGACTTTCAAGTGTTGTGTTTTGCAAGTGTTTTAGACGTACGTTGCAAGTGTTTCATCTAGATGTTGCAAAATTAGATTGGGTGTTGCACATGTTGCAATGTGTGTGAGAAGCGGAGGGGCCATGAGCAGTCCTCGTGTGCTGTCTGGCGGCACGGGTTGGTTTGGGCATGCGCGGGCCCCGCGTGGTCACGTGAAACGCAGGCACGAGCGGGGGCGTGGAGTGCAGGCACGCACGCGAGAAACAGAGTGCAACGCGGGTGTCCGGACATGGGTGTCCATCCGGACGTCCGGGCACTAGCACTACCGTATTTTGAACCCACAATAACAAATAGTTCAAAAGAGGGCCTCAAGTTTTGACCTGAAATCTATATTTGGCCAGACCTAAAACTGTTTAGGGGAGCCATGGACTCGTAGCCTTTACGGAAGCCGCCGTCACTGAGAGACACAAGTGTCGCCGCCGCAACTCTCGCTTCTGCCGCCACTCCTAGGGCCCCTCTCCTATTGCGCCAATGATTCTTGGGCCTCCATCAACTGAATAATACGTCGTACAACACCGTGCTCGCCGCTTCCTCCGCGCCCTAGGCCGCCACCCCCAGGTTGCTGCACCCAAGCCGCCGCACCCAGGCCACCACACCCAGGCCGCCAGCGCAGCGAGCTGGTGATCGACTCGTCCGCCATCGCGCGCCGCTACCTGCACCGGTTCTTCGTCGTCAACTTGTTGTCCGTGCTACCGCTGCCGCAGGTCTCCATCTGGAACTTCCTCAACCGGCCCAAGGGCGCGGAGCTACTGCTCCCTGACGGGCTTCCCCGGCGCGGGCGCCGCGTCCTCTGCTTCCTCTCCCTTGTTCTGTTGCTCGAAGAGGAGATGTGCTCTCTATTCTTCTCCGTTCTTTGTTCTTCCATTTGTAAATTTGTGAACAATTTGATGAATAATTTGACATATATTTCCCTGGTGTCTGGAATCCATAGAAAAAAAATTGTAACTTTTTTTTTGAAAAATTGGCATATATTTGTTTAGATCTTGTGTTATCCCCAAATTACATCACTTTGTCCAATAAATTACACTGAAAGAAATTATTGTAAATATATTAATAAGACAGTAGATGATAGTATAAGCGCATGGAAAAATTCAGTTGACAAAAGGAGCCAAAATAACTGAATGTCACCTAGACACTTTTTTTTGCGACTTGGTCAACTTACACTTGTGTGTCCAGGCTTTGGTTCCTTTGAAATGTAGGAGGCCTTGTTTGTTTCCTCCTCCTAAACTTTAGTCCCCATCACATCGAATGTTTAGACACATGCATGGAGTATTAAATATAGACTAAAAAATAATTAATTGCACAAATTACGACTAATTTGCAATACGACTTTTTTAAGCCTAATTAGTCCATGATTTGACAATGTGGTGCTATAGTAACACATGTGCTAATGATGGATTAATTAGGCTTAATAAATTCATCTCGCAGATTACTAAAGATTTATGTAATTTATTTTATTATTACTATTCGAACACTCCTATGTGACATCCCTAAACTTTAACCCCTGGATTTAAACAAGGCATAAAGCTTTTTCTTATGAAAAATAAGCTGATTCAGTTTCGAATAACTCCTCGAGATTAGTCGTAACCTTCTGGTTCGTCCCGGCATACTCTCTCCCTCGGTTCTGCTGTGGCCATCGCGCGCGCTCTCTCTGTCTCAAGTGTTGGTGGCGATTGACAACGCCAGTCGGGAATCGGCGCCGGCGCGCCGCCCAATCCTGGCCGGCAGTCCCTGGGCGGCTAGGCCCTAGATCTCCACCTCCGCACCCCCAGTCTCTGCACCGCCTGCCCTAGCCATGCCAGTGCATCCCTAGTCCCTGCGCCGTTGTCTCCAATCACGCCAATGCGTCCCCAGCCCCCGTGTCGTCTGCTCTCCAGCCAGGCCGGCAGCAAGCCTGGTGAGAACCGAGAACCCTTTTCCCCTCCATTCTCTTCGTCCTTGCAAAATCTCTAACCCTAACTTTCTTTGATCTAATTTGATATTTTGATGTAGCTTGTAGATGTACCCATCTAGATAGTAGAATTATAGAAATTGGTTGATTACTTATGCGTATTTAATTTAAGACTTATTATGCTATTTAGCATTTTTTATATTGAATCGTGGGTCTCAATTCTTATGCTACTTTACCGAATTGCTAAATGTTTTTTTACCGATTTGGATATGAAAATTTTGATCCAGCATACCCCATGCAAAAATCCTAGATCTGCCACTATCTTTACTGGGTCCGCTCCTGCCCGAACCCTAACTTAACTTATTTTCCCAAACATTATTGGTTATATACATTTGTACACCCATGTACTAACTTTACTCGGTCCGCCTGTGAACCTGCAATGCTCCTCGTCAAGTTCGCTACGTCAACATGAGGCTGAACAAGGTGGAAGTGAACCTTATAAGGCTGCTCGAGGCTGCTCCCCGCCAGCAAAATCAGGCTAAACTTGTCTATGTATGTAAGAGTAGCTAATATGAATTTCTTAGATAGTTTGATTTCCATCCTGCATAATTGATTTGAAGGAAAAGAAGTAGATATAGCCTTATTTTGTTTCTTGTTATTAGTGATAGAGAACAATCTCAGGCTGTTTTGTTTCAGTATCAACACATGATGTCTGAATCTTCTATTAATTTGAATTTGGGTTAGCTGTTTTACTAATTACTTACCACCTCTGTTCCAGTGCAGTATGTAACCATAGCCCCGGAGCTGTTGGAGCAGCTAGGAGCTGAGACTACACCAGAAAGGATATCAAGGTGCATTCTCAGCAATACCATAGCACCGAAGGCTTTTTTTAAATACTGATATACAGATATAGTGATGTGGCGGTTATTTGTGCGGCATCTAATGTTTCTTAAGGTTCCGTGTTTAACGAAGAAGGAAAATAATCTTCCATATGATAGCGGCAAACAAAAACAAGAAACTGTTATACATAAATCTCAAAACTGATCTTGCCCATGCATCAGTATCACTGTCCACTTTTTTCATTTTGCATCAATGTAAAATCCTGAAACCTATACAAGGATTACTGGCTACTAATTGAGAATGCATTCTGATAAGCCTTTTGCATTTTGTTGCTATTTCAATTTGGTTGACACTGGCTTTGTGTTTCAATATTTTGTTAAGTCTTTACTAATTCACATTCTAATGAGTGACAAAATGCCCCCCAAAAAGACAAGAATGAGGATTGAGGGCTTTATTATCTTATCAAAATAACTTTTGCTTAATACATATAAGTGGTCCACTGGCTTCAAGAAAAACCATTCTTCTGCCATGGAAGGCGCCATGTGTCGCCACTTGATAAATGCATGGTTTCTCTTTCAGGTTTAATAAAATTATGTTCCTGAAGTCAGTGTACTCTTTCTGTGCTGCATCTCAAACATTTTATAAAAGATTCATACTTATTTCAGGTTTAATAAAATTCTGTTCCTGAAGTCAGCGTACTCTTTCTGTACTGCATCTCAAACACGTATATAAAAGATCCATACTTATAAGTTCCTGCAATCTTTTCTTGATGGCCTTCATTTTGATGATAACAGTTTCTGGGCTATTGCTTGGCCTTGTTTCATGAACAATCCTATGCCTGGTTCAGTGGTCTTAGTAATTGGTGTAGCAAAGCAAGCATTTACCCCAGTTAAACTTTCCAACTGCTGCTTCTTACATTTTTTGCGTGATCAGAAGAACATGTTTCTGATGAATTTGTTCCCTTTTTAGCATTTCAAAAGTTAAGCTTTCTGAGTATTCAGAAAAGATTGAAGCACTAGCTTCCAGGCTTGCTGCTTCAGTAGTATGTTTCTATTGTATTGACTCAATTGTTTGAATTGTTTCCATTATCATACTTAGTACATTTGCTTGCTCTTCGTAGAATTTAAAGCAATCACACCATATGATGTTAATTTTTTATCCGAACCTTTACCTCTTATACATTTTTAGATTGGATACATTTCTTATTAGTTATTACTATATTCTTGTTAGTGCAGCCTAAAAATGAAAAGCCAATTATTGAAAGTAGAGATGAAATCTCTTATGAAGAAGCAAAACCAAAAAGTCCAATATCTTTATCATCAGGACTGCGAAGGAGATCAACGTAAGTTAAATTTGGTTATTTTGCATGTTTTCCTTTCTTATGGTTACAGCTACGGAACCAACAGATAAAACCAAATAGAGCCCATGCCGAAGTTGGACCAAGCCATCGGGAAGGAAAAGGAGATATTGGAGCACCTATAAAATTGGATGCAGAAGCTCAGGATCACATTGAGAAGCATAGGTATGCCATTTTTGTCTTAATCTGTGAGAAGATATCTCAGACTCCAGCTCAATGCCCACGTTATTCTTATCCACAGTTTCTTCATTGCATATGAGCAACCTATTTACTGGCTCCATTTGTTGTCTGGTGCATTACTCACTAAAATTGTTGTGTTGGAAGCTATAACTTGTAAATTGTTGTGTTGAAAGCTATAATTTATGCATGCCTATTAGCTTCATTCTTGTTCTAATTGTTTGAAGATATGTGCATCAAAATTTTTTGTGTCATCAAATGAAGATTATGCTCTTACTGTTACTTTTTTACCACATAGGAAGCTTCAAGAAGATTTGACTGATGAAATGGTCGAGTTAGCACGGCAACCGAAGGAAAGTAGCCTAACGATGAACCAATCCGTGCAAGAGACAGAGAAGGTATTTTACTCAGATTTCTGTTGTGTTGACATAATGGTTTATGTGGATAAAGTTATATTGATATTGCAATGATGAACTCCTTCAATTGTGTGCTTGTTGAGATGTTACCTTATCTGCTGATGCAGATCCTTGATTCTACCAAGAGGGCCATCGAACAGAGCTTGGCAAGCATGGGCCACACAACCTCGCGAGCTGTGGAGGTCTACTCACTGGCTTCCAAGACTACGTACTTCTAGTGGCTGCTAATGTTTGTGATGGTGGTTCTGCTCATAAGGATCACTTGAAGGACGAGGCTAGGCATTCAAATCTTCTATTCACCCTTTGTTTCATGGTAACTCTTTGTGGTCATGGTGTTTTCTCAACCAAGTGTCTCCAACCAAATAAGCCTTATGTGAAACTGGAAGACAGCTGCTGTACAGAGGCTTGATGATTACTGTTTTATTGGTCAGTTGGGCCTGAGTGACTCCCTAGACTAATAATATGGAAATTGCTATATTTCAGGTGCCTGAATTTTTAAAAATTTTGAGGCAACAATCTCACACAATTAACTAGTAGTATATTTAAAAAGGCAACTCACATGACACAATTTACAATTTTTTATTATAGCCTAACAATAGGAGAAGTGTAATTTGAATGTTCCTAGGAAATAAGGCATGTTAATTCATGTCATACATGAAATAGCCTTGCAAAATTGGTATAAAGTTAAAAAAAGAGAAGCGCTTTGGGCAAGCATCTCCAAGAGGACTCAATATTTTCTTTCAAAAAACATGGAGTTTTACAACTCCCACAAAATTATTGGGATAAATAAATAATGCCATCTCCAAGAGTTCAATATTCGACTCCTAAAATGCAGAAGATAATTTTATATCAGGAATCCTATACTATTTCTAAATTATTTGTAACCACTTTTATATATTCTATCTCTTATATATGTTTGCATCAGGAACCCTTTTCTACTCTTTATTCTTTCTCACTCCCTTTCACCCTTAGATTGGCCAACAAATACGCACGGAAAAGAAGATATGCGCGACCTGGAGTCCGCGGATCTTTACGTGCAAGGAGGGTTTTTTCCCCAAGTGCTAAAAGATTGGAAGATTAGTTTGGGAGTTGTTGGATTTTTTTCATTATTCCTAGAAATCATTGATTGGGAAGGATTATTGGTACTCTTGGAGGTGCTCTTACAAAACAAGTGTCTTTTTATAGCGCATCACCTTCGAGAGAATTTGGCAATCAAAGTAGCTATGTTAGTCTGCATGGTTGCATGCACCCAGTCGCACATACGTAGTCCTCACGAAGCTCCACTGGTGCTTCTGCATAGCTGGACGATCAACATCGATTAATTATAACACATAACAAGAGTTTTGTACTGATAAATAAGCACCAAAATTTTCTATGAATAAGCACCAAAATTTTGCATAGCTGTAACAATTTCAAGCTAGTCACAATAAGATACAACATGATTTTAGAAAATGTTGAAACTAGTTTCATAATTTTTTGAGGTAAAATAAATTTTCTATGAATTTTCTAAGATTAAACTAGATTTTAGGATTTTTAATTTCATTATTTTCCATGTAAACATACTTGGTTAAACTTTTGAAATTTTATTTTTATGATTTTTTTTATATTTTTAAAAATATTTTTAGTCCAATTTACCTTCTTAACTTTTAGCTTACGATTTACCCCCGACGCGACACCACATCAGCAAAACCAACATTAAAATCACTCAAGATGCAAGAACAAATAGTTTTAACCGTTGAGAAAGCTTGGAAGACTGGTTTTATAGTTTAGAGAGGAAAATTGGACGACCGTGATTCCGCGATAGTGGAGGGAGGTAACTTGAATTTTTTTTATTAAAATTTTGGGTCAAGCTCGGGCCAGGCTTTTGATCCGTGGGCTGGCCCGTTAACCCGAAATTAACAGTTCACGTAACAAATCTGGTGACCAGTCCAGCAAAAAAGAAAAAGGCCCAATAGGCCACTCCCCCCAGCCCTCCCTAGTGACCAGTGGGGGCGCCAAAACATTGACCTAAGTTTGTATCCGGCTCCGGCCTCATCTCGACTCCGTGGGGCTGGGGGCGCAGCGTGCAAGGCGTAGTCTCCGACAAGCTTAGCAGCCAGCGGCCACCGCCAAACGTAAGATGGCGGCGGAGGCCAAACCGGCTGCGGCCAGCGGGGTTGCCGGCGAGATGGAGGTGGAAGCATACCGCCGCCTATTCCCGGTGGCCTTCCTGGAGCGCCACCTAGGCGAGTCCGTCCGCATCGATGCCCGCCGCCTCAGAGAAGCCCGCCCCACCACCGTCGCCCTCGGCGCCGTCTCCTCCGCGCATGGTTCTGCTCTCGTCCGCCTTGGCGACACCGTAATACGCCCCAATTTCCTCCCCTTCTCTCTCCTATGTTTCCCGTCTTGCTTGTCTCGCGTTCTTCAACTGTTCGACGAATTGTCTTTGCAGGCCATGCTCGCGTCGGTCAAGCTCGAGGTGATGTCGCCCCCCGCTGAGCACCCAGACGAAGGATCCGTCGGTTCGTGTTCCCCCTTTCCCTGCTGCTTCCTATTGCCTTTGGTTTTTATTCTTTTGTTGATGTTGACGTATTTGTGTTTTGCGTAGCTGTTGAGTTCCACATGCCGCCTATCTGCTCCCCGCTGGTTAGGCCAGGGCGATCCGCTGAGGCTGCACCAGTCATCTCCAAGGCCCTTGAAGACGTTTTGATGAGGTTTTTGTTTCTCCGTTAACTTCAGCTCTTTAATTGAATGATGAATAGATAAATGAATGCAGAAACGAATCCTTTCCATAGAAGAGGAGAGAGTTCATCAGGATAAAATTTAATCGATCTCTACCAAAAAATCGTGACTGTTCACTATCACTGTGGACTAGATGACTAGTTGTACTTAGTGATGACTAGTTGTACTTAGTGCGGAGACTGGAGATGACAGAAACTAATTATGTACTCCCTCTATTCCAAATTATAAGACGTTTGACTTTTTTGACACCAAGTTTGACCACTCGTCTTATTCAAAAAAATTGTGCAAAATATCAATTTTTTATCGTAGCTTGGTATATTAATAAAAGTTCTTCAATAATGACTTAAATTTGACTATATTTGTACAAATTTTTTGAATAAGACGAGTGGTCAAACTTGGGGTAAAAAAAGTCAAACGTCTTATAATTTGGGATGGAGGGAGTAGAACGCACTATGTAGTGATACAGAGAGGAACATTACTGCTTCAGATCTATTTTCCGTGGATCACAAACAGCGCCTGAATGGCCTTAATTCTCTGATTATTTGATAGCATGGTGGAAATACTGCAATGATTTTGTCGTTAATAACGCTGCTCCAAGTGTGTCATTGGTGTTTCGGACAGTTGAGAAGGAGATAGCCATTTGGTTCAGCAATGGCTCGGAGCCTCCAGGATCTCATATAGTTTCAGTTTTTCTGGTTTAGTGGTCGCTTGTTAGTCGTGTTCTTGGTATTTTTTGTGGTGTCTTTTCTGTTGTAAAGTAGTGGGGGCGTGGATTTTCGTTTGTGTTATCTGCAGTGTTGTGTGGGTTTTACGTATGGTACTTATTCTTCTTAATGAAATGACACAGCTCCTTGTGTCGTTTGAGAATGCTTTTGTTTTAAACCATGGACAATTTCCTGTAAATCAAAATAACATCAGGGTTCCTTGAAATTTTCCTTCCGTTTACGCTTAATCTTCTCTTTTGAGTATGAAGTGACACATGCTCCACTTTTGGTACTAGTAGACATAACTACGGCTATAAAAAATAACAATCAAAGGTCAAGTGGAGACTGAAGTTAGAAATGTGTAGTGGAAAAGAATAGAGGGCGTAGAAGGCACTGGTTTGCTTTTTTCAGGCATGCATGCAAATCCTGTACGTTCTGTTTGTAGGCTTTTGTCTGTTGGATTTGGTATCATCATTGCATGATTTCACAACTTTGGCCATTTCTTTTTCTTTAACACTCCCACAACCTAATGAATGACACATAGTGATGGTAATTTTGTTCTGTCCTTTTATGCAGTTCTGGAATGCTAAATTTGAAGGACCTCTGTTTGATCACTGGGAAGGCTTCTTGGCTAGCATACCTGGTAATATATCTTGGTTCTCTCATTGATAGCTTCAGTGTGTGGACAAAGGGAAGTAAGGAACAGTACCTTTGACAAGAAATCACTGTTAGTTATTATAAGGACTCCACTTTTTACTTCTACTGACAAATAACATAAGTTGAATAATATGAGAAAGGGAACCAAGGCTCCAAGCACCCAGGGGTTTTCATTGAGTCAAAACTAGTGTACCTTGAAAGATCAGGTGACTTGGAATTGCATGATTTGTAGTTGAGAATGACACCCTTACAATCAGGCTGGAATATCCTTTCCATATGATTTTTACACATCCTATACTGTCAGTGCTAGGATTCTAATATGCCTTGTGATGTTTTGAAAATTTACGTAACACAGTGAAACTCATGCTTGTGACTTTCCTCAAGCCACTCTTGTTTAGTTGGCTTAGTTGTGATTGATTTGTGATTATTTTCTTTATTTAGAAGTTAGCCCACCTTCATTTGATAAGTCTTTCCTCTACTCTTAGCATTATGATTATCTTCCTAAACCTTCTTTGTATTACCATCTTACTATTTCTTCTGAATTTTTTTAGTCAAGTGCTAATGCTGTAATTTATGTTTTATGAATAGCACCCCCAAAATTTAAAATGATCCAAGCATTGGTTTTCAGAAGCACATTTGAAACCTATGCTCCTTAAGTTGTAGGCCTTTATGCCTTAGGGATTGGACAGGAACTAGACAAACTTTGTGTAACTTCTAATAACCAGGCAATGTGTAGCCTGGGATCACTGAATAACCCCCCAGCCCCACGTTGAGTTTAACAATTTCCTTCTTAAGCCCTTGTCCTC
The DNA here is from genome assembly GCA_022457205.1 of Saccharum spontaneum. Lineage (NCBI taxonomy): Eukaryota > Viridiplantae > Streptophyta > Magnoliopsida > Poales > Poaceae > Saccharum > Saccharum spontaneum. The sequence goes on from CM039606.1 coordinate 46,043,173, forward strand.
TCTCTGTAGGTTCACATGATAGTACCAAATAGGATGTTTCCTCAGCACTACATGTGCATATGTGATATGGGTACAGTTTTACACAGTTGCATTCAAATCATGCAAAGTTGAATCTGTGATGCTTCAAAATTTTACAACCTGGAAAATACCATTCTAATAAGTAAAATAAGATAAATGCCAATCCAAAGTAGGTTCTTAGTCTACCACTCCAGAACTTCACAATTTGTTGCCATTTGTGCTTGTCCCTTTGTTTTTCTCAAACCGTCAGGAGAGCTGCCCATCATTATATAAAGAAGGAATAAAGGATAGGAATACAGAACCAAGTCCCAAAATAAAAGGAAAAAAGGGAAAAGGGAAAAGGAAGATAAATCCGACCAACATGGTCAAAAGAGAATGTAGTGTGCTTGTCCCAAAACCTTGAACCCTAATACCTGCAACCGCAAAAGACCCAGATATTAACAAAGGATGGCACCTAGGTGCTGCCAACTTCAGTGATGGGAGCAAAGTCTCAGGTTTACTTAAAGCTTTGTACCTTGCTATTACCTTAGGATTTGGATTGGTCTTACTGTTTGGCAGCAGCAGAGGGCAAAGAGGGGAAAGGAGGGATGCACAGTACTGGAGTGGAAAACAGTCAATAATGTTCAAGAGTGGCCAGTGATTAAATAACCCTGTTTCGGTGTGTCCTTTCCATTTTAGATTGACAAATTTTCAATTATAATATTCTGAAAATAGGTCTAATTTTTCCTTATAAACAAGTTGAGATGTTGCTGAATAAGTTTTCATAAGAGCTTGTATTTTGATCTTTTCTGGATTTTGAACTTTTGCAGGATATCTATTGCCTGAATGCTGACGGGTCTCTGTTTGACGCTGCACTTATTTCAGCAGTGGCTGCCTTCACACATTGTACGTTCGTTTATTTTCACTGTACATATGGTTATGATATCCTCCCACTATCTCATTTTGTGCAATATGGAAATATATCACTATCAAACAATGCTGCTGTTATTTCCATCATGAAGTATGCAGTCACATTACTACTATACTATGTCTTCTTTGTGTGAAACTTTCTAATGGAATCAACCGAAATGAACAAACCTCTCAAGCTGATTCAGCCTATGGGAATATTGAACATACAAATTGTTGAGAAAAGAGTTACCCATAAAAGTTGCGACGAAAATGTTGCATATCGTTCTTTGGTTCTAACATATTTCCTATGTTAGTTTTCAATTCAGAAAGCTGCTATACTAAGATAGTTGCTTCCTACTATGGTTCTAGTCATTTGTCAAGTTTATGTTTGAAAGACTTGAATACATGATATTTAATTATTTATGTTGAAGCTCTTGATAATTGTTATTGAATGCAAATTACTCATTTAGGAGGAAATATGTGTGTTTTTGTGTTCTAACTAGATGCTTGGTGTTTGATGATATTTGATTAATTTTGAATACGATGATATCTTGCTTTTTTAAGAATGTCTGGGTGCTTTATCTGCTACATGATAAATTGATAATTATGTCTTTTTGTTGTCATGATTGAAATAGAATATTGCTTAGCGCACTTGTGCAAGAAAACTACAATTGCAAACACCCTGACTGTCATTTGCTTGAGGGCCTGGATTTTCATGTGTATTGACATGCATAACTTGATCTGGTTTCCAGGAGTATGAATGTATGATCATCAAGAACATTCTGTTTTATTTTAGAGAGTAGTCTCTCCTAGTGGCTGAAGCTGGTCTTGACTCTTGATCTCTGAATTGAACTGAGGCCTGTTCTTTTAGGACGAAGCACTAAAACTTTTTTATATTATGCTTTTGTTGGTCAAAACATACACTTGAGCAATCTGTGTTTTGTTATATTTGAAGTGTTTAAGTTGGTAGTCGAATTATCAGCTCTGCTGTGCTCACCTCTATTGTTCTTCAAATTCAGTTCATACATGTCCATTTTTGTGTTCCATTTCAGTGGCTCAGTGGTCCTTTCTGCTAGTACCTTGCTTATTTCTCTCTAATCACTACAAATTTTATGTATTTTTTGCAGTGGAGATTCCTTTAGTTTCTGTTGGTGATGATGGTAGATTATTTACTGTTGGAGGCAATGATGGAAAAAACAAATTTGAATTGGTAAACAGAGAAAAGAGGAAGCTGACACTTGGCGACATTCCATTGTCCCTTACGTGTGCACTTCATAAAGATAGTATACTAGCGGACCCAACTTTTGAAGAAGAATCGATAATAGAGACCTATGTGACTGTTGTTGTAGATTCTTCAGACCGCCTAGTGTCATTACAAAAAGTTGGAGGTGCAGTGACATCCATGGCGACTATTAAGGTTAGTTAATCTGAGCTTAGTAGAATGTTTTGTTATGGAAATATTTCACTTATACTGTTCTGTCTTTAGTCAATGCGGCGCTTCTGAATATTGCTGCAGTGTGTCATAGCAGAGAATAGGCTTCTTATATTTTACTCCTTCCGTTCTGAATTGTAAGTTTAGGGTTTACTATGTATTTAGACATAGTGTATATCTAGGTGCATAGCAAAAGCTACATACCTATAAAAACCAAAACAACTTACAATTTGGAACGGATGGAGCATTTGATAAGAAAGATATCATCCATTGTATACTAACTGTCATCAATGGACTGATAAGACTACAAATTTACAAAGTCTAGTATTAACATTTGATTTTGTTTCATGAGAATTTGCTCCTTTTTTTATTATATTGAATTGCCACGTGATATATGTATTCCTCCAAATATAATGCACATTTAAACTAATAATTGATGCTAATTGTATGTCATACTTGTCATGCAGGAGTGCATTAGCTGGGCGAAAGAAAGGAGACAGAGCCTAAGAGAAATTCTGATAGACTCTGTCAAAGCCATGGAAGTCGACCAAACTGAATAATTCTGCAAATAGATTCAGTTAATCTAACCGGATTATTTCTTGATGGTTTCTCTCCGCCTCGGCTGCATTAGTTGTAACAGCCTTTTGTTGATTTAGTCCAAGTATGTAGCTATTTGTACTCTACAGTAGGCACATAATTCTTCACTTAAGTAGCCTGACAATTTTGTTTGATGAGCATGTCTGCAATGCACGTTTTCTCGCAAGTTGCCATCTTGTGACACCCTAATTCACATTTTGCAATATTTTAATTTTTTTTTCTAGAATTTATTAGAACTAATACATACTATCTCTATCTCAGAATAAACACACGTCTAGAACTTATTAGAGAGCAGATTAGTGTAGATTCGAAATTACGTTGTTGCCCCTACAAAAGGGTCTGGCACCTGTTGCTGGTACTCCGACTGTCTGGTCTCTAGCAGGCCTTCTGATCGATAGCGCTGCATGACCTTTTCTATATATATATGAATATGAGCATCTATTTTAGCACAATACTTGAATTTTAGAGGTGTAATTACTGCAGGTTATTTTCTCTTATACGAGCATCTATTTTGATACAATGTTTGAATTTTAGAGGTAATTATTTTGGAATGGAGGGAATAATAATTATTATAGAGGAGAAAAATATACATTTTATAAATTATATCTAACATGACATCGGGTTTAAAAAGTTTGTTGTATTCATGTGCTAGTATGTATAAGTGTTTATCGGTATGAAACACTTAAACTCTGATTAGGTTTTAAAATTATATAAAACTCAAGTTGGGCTAAAACCCCACCTTTTCTCTCATTCTGTTTTTTTTCTAGGCCGCGTTCACTTGCTACAGTAACCCAAAATATTTCCTCTTCCACCCATCACATCAAATCTTTAAACGCATGCATGAAACATTAAATGTAGGTAAAAAAAAACTAATTGCGTAGTTTGGCTGTAAAGTTCGAGACGAATCTTTTGAGTCTAATTAATCCATGGTTGGACAAATTTTACCAAATAACAACGAAAAGTGCTACAGTAACTTTTCACCCCAACTTTTTCATCTAAACACACCCCTAGCCCAACTCCTCCCTCTTTTCGTTGGGCTGACGCCCCACCTGTCAATCCATGTTCTCCCTCCCTATCTTTTCGGCCTGGCTGCCACCAGGCCCACTCCTCCCATTGGCCCACCCGCCCCCACCTCACCTTTGTCTTTCACTAATGCGTGGGCCTCGCCTCGTTAACCTCCCCTTCCTATATATCTTCTTCTTGGCTACTAGAACAGGAGCCGTCGTTGCTTTTCTCTTCAATGCGCACTCGCGCGACCTTGTCGCCTCATGCTCGGACCTCGTGCACGTGCGCCTCGGGCATCTACCCTAATCTTCTTAGGCGCTCTTAATTGCTCCTTACAAATCTTAGAAGAGACCTTGTGTTGGCTTTGTCGATGCCTATGGGTTCGACTCCTTTTATAGAGTTCCCTCCAAGACCCCCATGCATACAAGTAGGAGTCCTATTCATAGTTGGATTCTACAGAGTCTTAATAGAATTAGAAGTCCTAATAGCACCCACCTCTCTTTGAGTCCTAGTCCAAGTAGGATCTGAGTCATCATAAAACAATCTCCACCTTGCCTCTAGTGCTTTGAAATCACTATGTAGTCCATGCTCCTCCAAGCATTCGCTCCAAGTCAACCACCCCTTTTCTTTTGGATTACCCCTACCACAGGGGCTCGTGCACAACACCACAATATTAGTGTCCAGCTCCTTTTTCTTCGGATTACCCCTACCACAGGGGCTCGAGTACATCACCACAATGTCTGTGTTAGTATCCTGGCTATAGTGCCTAGACCTTCCACCTAAGAGCTCTGTCTTTGTGTAGTTTGGTTAACTACACCACCACCTTCTCCATAAACCACAACTTCTCCACCAAGTTGAGATTAGTGTGAAAGGAGCCCAACCGCTGAGTACACACAATGATGATTTTATAGTCACCAACTCACTTGAGTGAATAAACATCAAGCAATTTCTCTACAACTCGCTCCATCACGAAATGATCAATATATGTTTAGTCCATGCAAAAGAGATCAAACAACCTTGTTTGTGTGATTTTGGTGGTTAATGATGAAAATGTGAATACAAGTTGTTGTATTGTGAATTAAGGAGATGGACATGTGATTGCAAATAGGTAGATTGTAGGATCAGTCACCTCAACGGAAGGCTAGGTGGACATGTTGAAGACAATACAAGATGAAAGGCGGAGCACCGAAGACATCAAAAGAAAAGAAGCCACAGAAGCCTAAAATAAATAGAATAGCAAATTGCAGTTGCCTCATGAATTTAAGTTTGTTAAAATTAATACAATCTCATGATTTCAGGTCAGTTATATAGATCCCATCACAAACAATCATCAAAATTGGAGTCCAGAACAAGATATGCACAAAATTAAATATGGAAGTGCAAAGTGAACTGAAATTATGATCAATAATTATTATCTTGTCAAGAACCAGCCGTCATCTTCAGTCTCCAGCCTCTCCTCCTCAAAGCGGCCATGACAAAAATTCTTAAAGGGGGCTCTAAGGGGGCTCTATGGGATCAGCGGTGGTAGGAGGGGCATGAGCCCCCCCCTGCCCGTCCGTCCGCCCCACCGCTAGATCTATCCCTGCTACTCATCAATTAGTCTCCATTAGCTTTTGTTAGGCCTTCTATTTGGCATCCAAAACATGAGCTAAAGTTTATTTAGTCGACCAAAGCACCTCCTAAGTATTATATGTTAAATAAATAAGTAAGGGCGTGTCGAGCTAAGCTGCAGAGGTATTTGCAGAAAGTGACGTGTGAATGGTTGCTTTAAGGAAGTTGACCTTCATCAGGTATAATATGTTGCCATCGATCATTGCCACGGGTGGGCCGGGGTGGGGTGTGTTGGCAGAAATTGCAAGTTTTTGGGAGACGAGGAAACGTTATATATTGTGATGAAGCTATTAAGTCGAGAACCACTGTGAATTAGACCACCGGACACCATACCGGAGGTCCGGAGCTAGGAGAAGACGCAGTACATACTATGTGAATAAAGGAGTACATACAGTAGTAGTAAATTTCGTTCATACAGCGACCAGTATAATGCGAAGTAGAAGTACTAGCTAGGGACAGTAAATTAAGCTGATTAATTAATTAATTAATTAATTATTTTGTTCATTCATCACCTGGCCTCTTATCAGAGTCAGAGGCATAACATAGCACACACAGTCCAGACAGGACACAACCGACAGCCTCACCACAGTCAACAGCTGGCCTCAGGGCACAGCACACAGCGAGAATCAGTGCATCAGACCTAGCTTGTGATGTGACCAGGAACATCCGGTTGCCTGAAGCAAATCTGGTCTAACCTTCGAAAGGGCATCCATCCTCGGCGCTCTGCACGGTGAACCTCCTTATATCTTTCGCCTCCTTGGTCCTCCCCAAACGGCCGGCGTCTGACCGAACTTGTCCCAACCGAGGATGGCACAGGAGAACTCCGACTAGTTAATAACAACCAGTTTTACCAGAGTATTTAGAGGTGTTTGAGATTGATCTACTCTGTGTTTTTCAGCTTCGTTCCATGTTTTTTAGCTAAACAAGTTCAACTCTAGCTTTTTTCTAGAGGGTCTTTGAGCAAAGTTTTTCTTTCACCCATGGAAAAGATACAATAAGTGCAGCGAACTTTATTTAGCACGGGAGAGAGTCTCTAGAACGTTAAAAAATGCTTTGTTCGCCGGGCATTGTAGTATTACTGTGAGAGTATTGTTTATGGCTGGCTTTAAAAGAAGCAAAGCAATGTTACCCTCCAAATTATTATTGCTTGCTCGATCCGGATGGATCATAGAGAAAAACCGTGACTGATGTTAATCTGCGAGCAGAGCTGAAATATTAATGCAGATCGAGGCACGAGAGCCACGAGATGGCATGCGCCCATGCCCCCTGCTGCTCAACCAGCGGCTAACTAACAACATGCACATCATGCATGCATGGGAGACCTAGCTATCTAGCGAACACGTAGGGGCTGATTCATCAGTCGTCGTTAATGAGGCAACACCTTGCTCGGTTGCTCGGCTCGCGTTTATGTCTATAAAATGGGGAGCCAGTTTCAGTGTCATCTCGCACTCGCACCTCGCACCTCTTCGCACATACTTGCTGGACACAGCAGAGTCTTGCCAAAGCTAGTTAGGTATAGACCATGGCTACTGCGGCTCTCAAGATGGCTGCCATATGCATGCTGGTCCTGACCATGATGGGCCAGCTGATGGCATCAGCTGCTAGTGCGTCGGCGCCGCTGGTGCAGGTGGACGCCACGCCTACCGCTCGCCGGCTGCTCTCGGCGGACTATGAGCGCTCAGCCTCCGAGAAGACGACGGGCCCCTGCCCCTGCTTGCCGCCACCAATGGCCCTGTTCGGCAGGCTGTTTTTTGACTTATAAGCCGGCTGTGGCTGATTTGCTGTGAGAGAAAAACACTGTTCCACGGCTGATAAGCCGTGCTGATAAGCTCAGCCGAACAGGGGGAATGTTTTCACCAGTGTGCTGCAGGGGTTTGCAGAAGGCGGGAGACTGCCCCTGCACCCCATGGACTATGGCCCCGTTCATCTGGTTTATAATCCGTCTTATTCGGCTTGTTTTTTCAGCCGGAACAATATTTTTCTCTCACAAAAATCAGCCAACAGTGTTTTTCAGCCGGCTTATAATTCCAGCCGAACGGGACCTATGTGGTGTTGCTCCGGTCTGCAGAAGACGGCGGAGAACTGCCCCTGTGATCCCATCTTCAGGCCGTGGTGTTGCATTGGCGCCGGCAGCGCTGTCACAAACTGAAATCTTCATCAGAAGACCTTGCAGATGGATGCGGCCTCTAAATGTGTGCGGTATGGTGCCTGCGTATCATTCCTGCCGTGTGTGTATGTCGTCCAACAATAAATATACGTAAGATCGAAGGTGTAGTTAGCCTTCGGGGTACTACTTACGTATAGAGGGATGTATGCTGCTACATGCATGCACGTACGTAGCTATGTTTGTTTGCTGTTGCAGGCTTGCAACCACAGTGTATTGTGTCCGAGTCCAAGTGTGTACGCCTTGTAAGGAACGATGTAATGCTGTTTTGCTTTCAATAAATAAGAGTCCGCGCATGCAATCGATCTTTTTCCTTCCGCCTCCTGGCATTTGAAAAATCGGAATCTGTCACAAAGAAAATTAATCCAACAGTTGAATTGCCATTGAATTTTTGTTGAGAGCGTTCAGTTTGTTGGTAAATTGGTAGCTAGCCTTCTGTTATGAGTGACAAAATAAATGGCTCAAAAAAGACAAGAATGAGGATCGAGGTGCTTATTATCATTATCAAAATAACCTTAATTTTGTTTACACGGTGAGAGAGAGAGAGTGTATGTGTGTGTGAGAGTGAGTGAGAGAGAGAGGTTGGTTAAGGAGAGGATAATAGGTCGGAACGCAAGTACTTTGTTAAATCCAGTGAGTTTCAAATTTCAGGTCTGGAAGAGGGTTTTCACTGTTGGTTCCATTGCGATCCAGCGGTAGACCTGAGCATTTTGCGGGCCAGATTCGGGCTGGGCCAAAAAAAGCCCGCTTATTTCGGGCCGAAAATGTTCCGTCCATGACCGTCCCACTGGGCAAGACGGGCCTAATTTTCTAGGCCGGGCTCAGGCCTGGGCGGGCCGAACACTATAAAATACGTGGGCGGCCACCCAGGCCCTGTCTAGTAAGATTCATGGGCGGGTTAAAACCCATCGAACTCGGGCCGGGCTCATTTTGCTTAGAAATATCCGGCGGTGAAAATGGTTTCCAAAGATCGACGGTGAAAATAGCATTGTGAAAATGTTTCTATAGTTCCTGCACTTACAAGTTCCTGCAATATTTTATTTGATGGCCATCATTTTGATGATAACAGTTTCTGGGCTATTGCTTTGGCATTGTTTTATGAACAATCCTATATATACCTGGTTCGGTGTTACTAATTGGTGTAGCAAAGCAGTCATTTAATTAGCTCAGCCTCAGTTAAACTTTACAACAGCTGCTTATTACATTTTTTTGCATGATCAGAAGAACATGTTTCTGATGAGTTTGTACCCTTTTCAGCATTTCAAAAGCTAAGCTTTCTGAGTATTTATTCAGAAAAGATTGACGAAGCACTAGCTTCCAATCCAGGCTTGCTGCTTCAGTGGTATGGTTCTATTGTACTCACTCATTTATTGTTTCCATTATCATGCCTAGATCATTTGCTTGCTCTTCATATAATTTAAAGCAATCTCAACATATATTTTATAGCTTTTAGATTGGATACACTTCTTATTTGTTATAATTATTATCATAGTCTTGCTGGTGCAACCTGAAAATGAAAATCCCATTGTTGAAAGCAGATATGAAATCTTTTACAAAGAAGCAAAGGCAGAAAGTCCAATATATTTATCATCAGGATTGCGAAGGAGATTAACTTAAGTTAAATTTGGTCCATTTACCTATTCTCTTTCTTATGTTTACAGCTACGGAACTAACAGATGGAATTAATAGAACCATGCTGAGGTTGGACCAAGCCAAAGCCGATCTATGTTCCTAACACCTGGTATTCAGATTTCAGATCCATCGATTCTAGCTTGGCTTCCTCTTCTCTCCATTCCGATTCACAAACGACCGTGGTCTGTTGCTCTCGGCGCGGCACAGTGAGTTGCTGTGACGCGCTTGAGATCCCATAGTTCCTCGGTCCCGTGATCGTTTGCGACTTGGATCGCCCACCACCACCACCACCACCACTGCCACCACTTCATCTCCATTATACTCGATTAGCCAAGCGTTTGGGAGCCATGAACCCCGATACGCAACTGCTACTCGCCGAACTTCAGAAGCTCGCTGCCAGGTGTTAGGAACATAGATCGGCAGAGGAAGAAATAGGATTGGGGAAGAAGTAAGAAGCAGGATGAACGAGCACGCAAGGGGGAGAGAACAGAGGTCTGATTAGTTGGGGTTCTGTTTTGATAAAGAGAGAATTATGTATTTGGCACTAGAAGAAATCAGTCTTCTTTATTTAGCACTAAAAATTTTAAACTTCCTTATTTGACGTCGAGTTGAAATTTTCTTTGTAAATGGCACTACCGTCCATTTAGTGCATCCATCTGTCAGTTGACTGCGTTGACCCTATCATATTTCTTTCGGAGGTACCAAAATGCTCCTCTATACTCGCTCGTGGCCAGCGGCTCGTCTCCTGCCCAGGAGCTCGCGGAGGCGCGGTGGCCTCTCGTGCCGGACTCGGCAAATCGAGGCGCGGGGGACGCATTGGGAGTTCCTCGCCCGCCAGTGCTGGCCCCAGCTCGCAGCGCGGGGGGCGCGGCGGAGCGGTCTCGCCTGCCGACGCTAGTGCCAGGCCGTAGCGCGAGGGACGCGACGGGCGAGCTTGCCCGCCGGCGCTCCGGCCAACCCACCTAGCTCGTCGTCGCGAACAGGCCGCGGGGCAGCATCGCCTGCCGGCGCCCGAAACGGGCCGCGCGCGGCTCCTCGTCACCTGCAAGATCCGTGGCAAGCCTAGATGCCCCACGACCGTTCATGCGCAGCGCAGCATGCGTCTCAGCGAGGAGGAGGAGGAGGTCGTCGAGCAGCTTCTCTGTCCAGAGATGACTCGATGGTGCTGGAGGAGCTCGACGCGACGCCGGTCATGTGGCTCCGGGCGTGGAACGAGCGGCGGCTGTGCTACACAAAACGTGGCCTCTCTGGCGCCGGTGTGGAGCAGGATAGCGATGCCAAATGGCGCAACACGACTCGGGCGCACTCGTGGCCGCGTGGCCCGGTGCTGAATCGCTCGGCGTCAAACGCTGGCCGAGCCATGCACGGTGTGCTCTGCTCTTGAGCCATGATGTTATGATGACGCCATATACTCTCCTTTTCTTTTAGAAAACTAAAAGATAAATACCTTGAAAATATAAGTTACGTATTTCAACCAGCCGCTATCCTGAGCCATGCATCCTTGATCTGTGGCCGAGATGAAAGGAAGAGCGAGGGGCATAATGTGTACCTGCTATTACCAATTTGAAATTTATTGATTATTTATTTGCAGTCTTCAATTATCAAAAATCCATATTTTAGTTCAAAGCATATTTATGATATTTATGATTTTCTTATTTGACAACCTGTCTATTTATTTTTTCCCTATTTAGCACCATGGACTTCTGCCACAATCAAGGGCATTTATGTCATTTTGCTAGCCACTTGACACCGTTACTGGTCTAAATGGACGGCATTGCCATTTATGAAAGAAAATTTCAACTCGATGCTAGATAAGGAAGTTCAAATTTTCTAGTGCCAAATATGAAAGACTGATTTGTTTTAGTGCAAAATATATAATTCTATCAGTGGTAAATTCTTGTTACCCTCTTTCTCCCCTTACTCTCTCTTAAATGCATCGGCGATGCCGACATGTGATTCGCACAGGCGCAACTGTGTCTAAACTTACGAATCACGCCCACTGATCAGAGCACTCGGACGCTTGACGTGGACCTTCCGTTTCAGTGCTGGCGCTCCCGACTCCTTCCGTGACAGACCAGTGTTAGCATTGGATTGGGGAAGAAGAAAGAAATTGCTAGAAGAACAGATACAACTGTATTAACTATGAGTGCTTAACGATGAATGATTCAGAAATAGAATTCAGAGTTTCAGTTACAGGGGTCGTAACCCAATACCGCCTTGCCTTCCCTCTTAAGTAGTCTCTACTATGACTGCCAATCTGGGCCTGCGACACATGGGTTGGACCTTCGCTCCTGGATGGGCCCTACGCACTGGCGCTTCATCATCTTCAGGTCCTGGCTCGCTTAGTTCTATTGCCGGATGGTGAACAGTGCTAACAACCAGCCAGTCATTCCCGATTCAGGTTCACCTTCAGGCGTTGGGGCTTCAGTATTGTTAACAATATTGTTGGGGCACCTATAAATTTGGGATGCAGAAGCTCATTAGGCACACATTGAGAAGCATATATATAGGTATGCCATTTTTGGCTTAATCTGTGAAAAGATATCTTAGCTCAATGCCCACATTATATATTATTCTTAATCTTATCCACAGTTTCTTTATTGTTCACAAGCAACCCATTTACTGGGTCCTTTCTTTTTCGCCTGGTGTCTCCCATCTACCATGCAAAATGAAACTAGTGAGCTCATGGATATCTTTCTTTAACTCGGAAGGAGGCAAAGCTTATCGGGAACTGACTTACAGTTATTTCCACATGGTAGCAGTATATCTTCACTCCGTATGGCAAAGCTTATGGGAAACTGATATACAGTTATTTTCACAAAGATGGGAGTATTCCTTTCTGGGGCAACCCCAACAGGTCGATAGGAGCTCTCTAGCCAACACATAGGGGCTGAGTCATCAGTCGTCGTTAATGAGCCTACACGTAGCTCGGTTGCTCGGTTACTGGGCTCGCGCTTTTGTCTATAAAAATGGGGCAAGTATCAGTGACATCTCGCACTTGCACCTCGCACATACACGTACTTGCTGGGAGCACAGCACAGTCTTGCCGAGCTAGCTAGACCGTACCAAGCATGGCCGCCGCTGCTTCTCTCAAGATGGCTGCCATCTGCATGCTGGTCCTGACGACCATGGGCCAGCGCTGATGGCAGCCGCTGGTGCATCGGCGCCGCTGCTGCAGGGGGACGCGGCGCCTACTGCTCGCCGGCTGCTCTCGGCGGACCATGAGCGCTCAGCCTCTGAGACGACAACGACGACGTGCAGCTGCCACTGCACCCACCGGCCACCGCACACCATGGTGTTGCTAATTTGCTATGATGACTCCGAGAAGACCATGATGTTGCTGGGGCTGTTGCAGAAGACGGCCAGCTGCCACTGCACCCTCCGCGCACCACTATATAAAAATTGCAAATAGCAGACACCACAGTCTAGTGACGCGAAAACATAACGCGTCTGTGATGAGTCATCACAGACGCGGGTAGGAGAGACACGTCTGTGATATATTGGCTCCGAAAAATACGTCCCAAAACAGACGCGGCTCTAAAAATGCGTCTGTGATTTATATTTGGGACGCATCTGTATTATAATTTGCTGGAGCGCAGACGAGACCAACAAAAATCAAAGTTATTAGGACCGGACCGGACATCGAACCGGTGAGACCTTCGGTTCGATGGTTTACTGGTCCAACCGTTAAGAACCGGTTGAACCACCGGTTCGATTGTTTTGGACCGGAAGAATTGAACCGCTCACAAATACTTTGAACCGGTGTAATATAAAGATATATAGCAAGTAAATTTTTGGAGGAAAATATATAATAAATAATTAGCAACATATATTTGATCACATATACAACTAAGATGATAAAATCACAAATATATATAACTTGCTTCCCACTGATCTACACACGTATATAGGTGCTCTAGAGTTGTTTTACCATTTATATATAAAAAATATGTATAAATAAATATGGAGCAATTGCTAAAAAAATGACTAGAATAGTAATTCAAATATTAATTTAACATGTTCTACCGTGCAAAAAAATTAACAGGTTCTTAGAAAAGGATTTAAATAGTAATTCAAATATTTACGATTGGAAAATAATATTAAATGCTGAGATAAAGTGTGCCACTGTGTAGAGATCGTCAAGATAATCAAAATACATATATTATTTATGCATTTCGGAGCTGGAATGAGAAAGATATTAAATTTTGAAATTAAAAGAAAACGTCCAAAGTCAATAGCGACATGGAGCACGGAACCTGGACTGGAACCTGGTACTCTGGCAGGCGTAGGCATGCCATGTCACGGAGCTCAAACACACAGGCACAGTAGCAGACAGGCTGGGCCCAGCGCCAGTTGCCCACGCGGGAGGCAGCAGGCAGCAGCACGCGCAGTCGCCCACGCCCTTCCAGACCGGGACGGTTCAGACAGAACCGCCCGGTTCACGGTTCTGCAAAAAAACCGGCCGGTTCGTCCGGTTTATAGCGGTCCGACTGCATTCCGGTCTTCTAAGGTGAACCGGACCGGTGGAGGCTCTGGTTCGGTCTTTTACCGGTTCAACCGCCGGTCCGGTCCGGTCCGCATAACAGGGACAAAAATACGTCTGTGTGGCAAACCTCGCGAACTTAAAAAAACTCTTAATTTTAGCGCACCACCAACTCCTTCACGTCCGTCCCTACTCCACATGACCCCAATCCTCTCCCATCCCCCCTCTCTCTCCCTCTCCCTCTCTAGCTAGGAGGCGACACAAGCAGCAGCAGCGACCCCAATCCACCCTCTTTGGAGATAAGCAGCAGCGGCATGGGCACACCCATGGCTTGAAATGCTCCTCCTCCACAGCTGTCACGCGACACAGATCACCACGACACGCGGCGGCGGCAGGATTCCAACGAGATTCCAGTGCACAAGTAGCGGCGGCGGCGGCTGGTTCCTTGAGCGTAGGCTGCTGGATCCCGGCATGCAGGCTATAGCCCGGACTTAGGCCTCCCCCATGGTGCGGCCCGTCCTCATGGGTAAATTCTCAAACCCTAACATTAGGTTCCTGCCATGGCTGTGATTAACCCTATCCCCTCTCGCTTTGCAAGGATGAGATCATGGTGAATCCCCTCACCCCTCCCATTCGTGCCCCTAACCCACATATCCGCTTTGCAATAACCATATATATCGAACTATGCAGATTGTCCGACCGTCTTGTCCTCTATTAATCCATTAACAAAGGAAACCGCCTTAGAACTTCTGTCCTTATTAATAGTTGATTAGCAGAGGTGGTTATATTAGAATACCCGCCTCTAAAATGATTAATAGAATTGAAGCCGGCGTTTTCTCGGAGCTCGTCTGACTATTTACAAAGCCGTCTTCACAAAATGTTTGTCTCTAAAAATAATTAATGGATGTGGGCGTTTAAATTATACCTAGAAGGCAACTCCATAAGATTGTTTTTTTAACACAAACGTGGGGGAGAGCTTCCCCACCAAATTCTATTCAAAGAACCTCCAGCTGACTAGAGGGAGTAGCAGAGTTACAAGCAAGGAGATAGCTACGCCAGTCATTAAGACTGTTTACAAGATTTTGGGCTTTTTAACCGTTTTCGCCATATCACAAAATCATCACAGACTTTCCTAATGACAACTGCGCTGCCAGGAGTTTCTCCTCTAAAAATTTCACCATTCCTAGCATCCCATAATCTCTAGAGAATGGTAAGCATCACAAAAGGCCATAACCGCGGCTCCCGGTTAGCGGGGGTAGCATAGCTCCACAGCTCATCATCAGTCACCGAAGAGGCGCCTTCAAGGCCGATTTTGCGCCAAACCACGGCGCTTACTGGGCAGAGAAAGAAGGTGTGGAGCCTATCCTCAATAGCAAAGCCACATCTCTGAAATGTAGTGTCGTCCAGTATATGCTTGTCATGGAGGTTGGACCTGGTGCTCAGCCTGTCTTCAAAATACAACCAAGCAAACACTTTAACTTTATTTGGCACACGAGTTCCCGAAATACATCTCCATGCGTGTCAGGTGTTTCCTGGGTCTGATCAAGCGCGACGTAGGCGTCCTTTGAGGTGTACGGCTTCCTGGTAGTTTTTAGAAGCCTAACATCCATTCCATCGCTGAGCTCAAACTCCTGCAAACGTGTAAGAAGGCTGTCTAGTTCGGCACTAGCAGCGTTAGTTAGACGAGGCCTGAGGCTCAATTCAAACCCATTTTGGAAAATACATTGCACTGAAACGTTAGAGCTCATGGTATGAGAGAAAAGAGCAGCATGAGTGGAGGAGAGGGGACCCCAGGAAGCCAATGATCAAACCAGAAGGAGGTAGAAGCACCACTGCGGACATTGACATAAGTGATAGACCTATAGGTGTTGAGCTCATCATCTATGATTCTCTAGAGATAGCTATGTGAACCGGTGACTGGGGTGTCGAAAGAAGCAGCGTCCCGGAGAATCCATTCTTTCCAGGCAATCGAATCGTTAGACAAGAGTTTGTCGATATATTTCATCAACAGGCACCGGTTTTGAAGGTGCAAGTCCTTGATGCCAAGGCCGCCAGCGTCTTTGCTGGACTGAACAATATCCCAAGCAATGAGGCAATTGGAACCATGACAAGAGTCATCTCCGGTCCAGAAAAAAGCTCTCCGACGGCGGTCGATAGCCTTGATCACCGTCTTAGGAACGTTGATCGCGGATAAGAAATGAAGAGGGACAGAGCTGAGAACCACGGTGGAGAGGGTGAGGCGTCTAGCTCTGTTTAGTAATGAGGCATGCCAGCTGGCAAGGTGCTTGTCGCAAGAGGCAATGAGAGGGAGGCAATCATTCACGGAGATCTTATGAGGGGAGAGAGGAAGGCCAAGGTAGGGTTGAGGGAAGGTGGACATAGAAGTGCCAGAAGAGTTGGCGAGCGACTGGGAAATGTCATCGGGCACACCAACAGGAAGGAAGGTAGTCTTGTGATAATTGATGGACAACCCAGTGGCATCTTCAAAGGGCTCCAAGATTTGTTTAGTTTGGGCGACAACATCAGCAGAGCACCGAAGGAAAATTAAGGTGTCGTCAGCGTATTGAAGCACTGGACAGGGTGCATCCGGGATGAGGGGTGCACAATTGAATTAGCCAAGGGTGAATGGTGGAGCAGTCTGCGAAAGAATGTCAGCAACAATAATGAACAAATAGGGAGAGAGAGAGAGGATCTCCTTGCCGAAGACCATTGCGACAATTTATCCAACGACCTGGGATACCATTAAGAAGGACCACAGTTTTGCTCGTGCACAGCAAGTTTTGGATCCAAGAGCACCACCGATCAGGGAAGCCACGGCAGAGCAGAGTTCTGTTTAGACTGTCCCAGTTAACATAGTCGAAAGCTTTGTGGAAGTCAAGCTTAAGAATAATTGTTGGGGAGTTGCGGCGATAGCAACATTGAAGAAGATCAGCCGCATAGACGAAGCTGTCAGCGATACATCTCCCCAAAACAAACCCAGTTTGATCATCACCGATGAGCAAGGGAATAAACGATTGAAGCCTCTTCGTAAGGACTTTAGAAATCCCCTTGATAGTCGAGTTCTGAAGGGCAATGGGCCTGAAATCTTGAGGCTTTCGAGCATTTTCTTTCTTGGGAACGAGGTACGACCGGTTCAACCGTTCAATGTCAGAAGAATGGGAGTAGAAAGAGTTGAAGAGGGAATAGAGGGCAGGAGAAGTGGTAGCCCAAGTGGATTTGAAGAAGAGGGGTCCAAAACCGTCGGGCCTAGGACTGGCATTAGCATGCATATGGTGGAATGCCAGGTGGATTTCAGCGTGATCAAAGGTATCAGCAGGATGATCAAGGTGAAGAGCACCCTCGGGGTAGAGGTCTTCAAGATTAAACCTCTAGTTGGTGGTACGGGAGCTCCCCAGAAGGTTGACATAGAAGGCATGCAGAACAGCAGCTTTTTGCTCGTGATTATGGAGCTCACACCCTTCATGCTCGATAATTTGAATCTGGTTACGTCGATGCCGCTGATTGGCACAGACATGGAAGTAGAGTATTTTCATCACCTTCCAACGCTGCTCGCACTTTGCTCCGTTGTTTCCAAAGGAGCTTAGCCTACATAACCTAGATAAGTTTTTTTTTCAACTCCATAAGATTGTCTTCTAAAAATCTTCAGAAATGCTTGGTGTCTGGCGTTCGGACGCACCGTTTCGATCGGACGCACCAACCTCGTTCAAAAAGTCAACAGGAACCGAAAGCCCTCCTCCAACTCCACCACACCAATGGAGCACGAGCTGTTGCGGATCCTGCAGGGCCCCGCGCCACCTGCTGCAGACCCACGCCGAGCTCCTCGCCCGCAGCCTCTCCGCGAGCTCGTGCCTCCTCCTGGCCCTCATCTCCGTTGCGTTCTCCGTCTCCCTCTCGTCCCCACGGTAGGACGCCACCGCGGCGATCCTTCGCATTGCCAGCGCCGGCGCCTCCACCTAGCGCACAACATCCTCATCGAGCGCCTCGCCGGGCACAGTGTCAGTGGCGGCCGGGGCTGCTCCGCGGTGGACACTTTCGTGGGCGACGCCGCGATGTGTGCAGCAGGGGTGTCCCCCAATGGGTTCATCTTCACCTACCTGCTTAGCGCGTGCGAATCCTTGAGGCGGCAGCCGCTGTGCCATTGCGTCCATGGACAGACCGTGAGGTGTGGGTTCGTCTCCGACATGGTCGTGCAGAGCTCTCCTGAAGTGTGGTGACCCGGGTGATGTTGGTGTCGCTCGCTAGGTGTTCGATGAAATGGATGATAGGGACATGGTTTCACGGAACTTCATGGTCGGTGAGTACATGCATGGGCAGAGGACTCAGTCTGGCAGTGGTGTGGCAGTCGCTTGGCCTTGATCCTAGGCAACTCTCCCCTCTTGAATCTTGTCATCTTCGCGCGGCGCTTGAGTTCTCGATTGTGATTTTTGTACTCAAGTACAATGCGGATAGGGGGACAACAAGGCCAAGGCAGGTAGGCGATGCTAGACGACACTCACTATGAACATGCTACCTTTTTTAAAATGTTAGTTGTTTAGCATGTGTTGCAACCTTCTTTCCATTTGTCCATGCTTCTCAATGTTATGTACTATGTTGTTGTATGACCAGAATTCAGATATAACAATAGTGAAACTCTGGTGTTGCATAAGCAGATTTCGCATGTAACAGTAGCGAGACTCTATTGTTGCATGACTAGAATTCAGATATAACAGTAGAGAAAGCCTGTTGTTGCACAAGCAGATTTCGGATGTAACAGTAGTGAGACTCCGCTATTGCATAACCAGAATTCAAATGTAACAGTTGTTGCACAAGCATATTTTGGATGTAACAGTAGTGAGACTCTGCCATTGCATAACCAAAATTCAGATGTAGCAGTAGAGAAAGCTTGTTGTTGCACAAACAGATTTTTCGGATGTAACAGTAGAGAAAGCCTGTGGCCCAATTAGACCAACGCAGAAGAAAACTGCATCCGCATCGATTCCTCCGACGCCTCGTCATTTTCCATCCGCCGCCTCCTCTGGATCTGGATCTGAGGGACGTGGCGGTGGCTAGGGTTCCGGCGAGTTCTGTTGCAGTAGGCTTGTTTTGCTGTTGCAACAAGTAATATTTTTTTGTTGCATTAGTCTTTTTTTTTCTGATGTTGCATCTTGCATTACACTTTTGTTTCTGTTGTTGTAGTAGTGTTTTTTTGCTATTGCAACAAGTATTTTTCATTTGTTGCATTAGTCTTTTTTTATGTTGCATCTCACATTGTCCTTTGTTTCTGTTGTTGCAGTCGCTTTTGTTCTGATGTTGCAGTAGACTTGTTATGATGTTTCACCTCGCATTGCGCTTTTGTTTGATGTTGCAAACAAATTTTATGATGGGAGCGCGGTGAGGATGTGACACACCTAGCGTGGGGGAACGGGTGATGCGGGGGGCGAGCAGGTTCCATTCTATTCCCGCGGCTGGGGCGGGCGGGTTTGTTTTTTTTGAACAAGGGTGGGTGGTTTTGGGATGGCTCAGTGCGAAGGGCCCAGCGACCGTGCTCCTCCACACACCATGCTCCCTCCCTGGCCGGCGGCGGCGTCCTCCTCCCCCACCATGGCGGCTCCTTCCCCCACACCGACGTCTCCTTCCCCGACCTCAGCGTCCTCCTCCCCACCTCGGTGGCACCCCTCCCCGACACCGTCGTCCTCCCCCACAGGGAGCTCTTGACGCCCTCAGATCTAGCGGCCATGGTGCTCCCCGTGCAGGCTCTCTCTCTCCCCGTATGTTGTAATTGTATCTTTCAATTGTTTCAGACACTTCAGAGGTATGTTTGCAGTTGAATCATATGGATGTTGCACAAGTAGATATGGGGATGTTTTGCCCATGTTGCAATTGTTTTCAAAGGTTTGTTGCAAGCACTGTTTCAAAATGTTTCACTTGTTTCTAGACGATGTTGCAATCATTCTGATCTGGATTTTTCATATGCTTCGAACAAATGTTGCAATAATACTTTCGAAATGTTTCATTTGCTTTAGTATCATGTTGCAGTAGTTGTTCCGTGTTGTTGCAAGTGTTTTATTCGAGCGTTGTTTTTCATATGCTTCACACCAATGTTGCAATAATATGTTCTAAATCATTTCAGCTCCTTCAACCTATTGTTGCAGCAGTTGTTCTGTGTTGTTGCAAGTGTTCTATTTTTTTGAGTTGTTTATGTTGTTCAGTCTAGGAGGGGCAAGCCGGGCGGACGGGGGTGCATGGCTCGCCGGGGGCCTAGCGGACTGTAACACCCTAAAATTTTGCTTTGTTTTAAAATAGCTAAATATGAATTAATTAGTTATGTGTGTGTGCATTTAAATATAGAGAATAATAAATTTTGTGAAATTAAAATTAATCATAAGGCTAATCATTTATTTTTGCACTCATGCTGTTGCACTGTATTTTGTGATGATTGGTTTGAGTCAAAGTTTAAAAGACTTTCAAAAACATTTGAAAATGTGATTTGAAAATCAAATTTTAAAGAGGAAAATAAAATTCTTTCCCGTTCTCTTCTTTCCTCGGTTTCGGCCCGTTAGCCGATTTCCGGCCGGCCCAGCAAATCCCGCCCGCTCTTTCCTTCCTGGGCCGCGGCCTAGCCCACTTCGTCGCCAGCCGTTGCCGCCCTCCCTCTCGCAGCCGCTGACGACAGGGGCCCGCTCGTCAGATCCTTCTCTTCCCCAACCTCCCGCGCCTCTCTCGGTCAAGACCGCAACCGCCGCCCCGCGCCCACTTCCCCGCTCGACGTGGGAGCCTCCCCCCGCGCCCGGCCTTCAAAAAGGGAGCCGCAACCCCCTTCACCGCCTCCCCCAGCTGTTTTTCCCGTTCCAACCCCACTCTATTGAGCACACGAAGCCCCGTAGCGGCGCATCACCGGAGCACCATACGCCCACCCCGTCGGTCTTCGCCCCGAGCCTCCTCCGTCTACGATTTGCCGCTCGGTGAGCCTCCCCGTGTTTCCCTCCCTCTCCTTGCACCTTCATTTCTACGATTTGCGGTCTCTAGGGCCGTTCTACGTGAGCTCCGGCGAGCTCTTCCATGGCCGGCCATGGCGAGTGTCCCTCGCGCCTTTCCCCGGCCGCGTTAGTGGCAAAAATAGAACCCCCATCCCCTCCGCATCCTCCCTATGCTGTCACATTCTCCAATAGTGGTCGTTTTGGACTCTTTCCCGTGCTCCGGCGAGGTCTCCATCACCGACCATGGCGGCCACCGCGTCGGGCACTTTCCCCGCCCGCGTAAAGCGCATGGTTGAACTCGCCGTCTCCCCCGCATCATCCCGGTGCCTTTATTTTTTCGAACTGTGGGCCGTAGGTGGATTTCCACGCACTCCGGCGTGGTTTGGTCGCCGGCAATGGCTGCACCGCCGCGGTCGCCACTGTTCCGGCCAGCCCGCCGCCCTCTCCCTCCCCCCTTTCTTTCCCAGCCGTCCATCATCCGATCAACGGCTGTGGGCAGCCGATACCCCTTCGGGGTTCGTTTTGTTAAAGAGCCCTCGGATTTCTTCCTATTTCCACCCGCAGTCCTCGGCCAGATAGGAATTTCCCGAATTTGTTTTATTTTAATTCCGAAATGTTTTCAATTTATTTACAGAATTGCCACTACAGTAAAACGTGTATAAAATCGTCGTTTTAGCTCCGATTTGACCCGTTCAACTTGCGTTAGTTTCATAATTTCATAATCTACGCAATAGTGCTACTGTTAGACCTGTTAAGAGCTTTTGAATTTCTCAAATAAATCTAGTTAATAGCTAGCTTCTAGAATAGTAAATGTCTCGTAACTTTTGCGTTGTAGCTCCGATTTTCGTGCAATTCGCGTCAATGTGATCGTAGCGAGACATAGATGATTTTGGTAAACATTTTATTCAGATTTATTTATTGATGGTGTACTGTTCTAATAGTAGCTATGTTTTGCTTGTATGTCTGCTCCGAATTGCGTGTTGTACTTCGTGTCGTACGAGTTCAGACGGTGAGGAGTACGTCGGAAATCCGGACGCGTGCGAGGAGCAGCAGGACCAGCAGCAGTTCGTGAACCAAGGCAAGTATAGCATGGGCCTACCTTGTTGTCCTATTCATTATATAACATATTCATCATGCATGTGTCTAATATTGCTCGATTATAAGGACTTCCTAGCAAATTGATGACCTGTACCTTGATTCCTATGGGGATTATTTGCATTTGGTTAGAAAGCTAGTGCTCTAACTAAACATGATCTACACATTGATTAATGGAAACAACGGATAATCATGATGATGGTAGTGGAACTAAAGGGTGATGGTGCAAATGATGTTGATCATGTTGCCCTAAACCCTCCGTAAGGACTTATCTGTAGGGCAAAAGCTGGGACTTACAGTGCAACCGTGGGAGTTAAATGGCTCTGACTTTAGCTCAGTAGTAGGATCTTTTCTAACTTGTTAGAGGTTACCCGAAAGGGCGCAAGAGGGGCTTGCCACGTTGGGTATAGAACTGCCTCTGTTCAGATGTGTATAGCCTGCGGGAATTGTGCCATCGAAAGGGGGGTTCTCTATATCTGCCTGCCGAGGAAACCTAGCGGCCCTAACTGGTTAGAAGAGGCCTATGGAAGGCTTCATAGTGTACCCTGCCTGCTCACCTTGGAAGTGTTAGGGGGTCGACGGGCCCCGGGCATATGGGTAACACGACTCACGGGTAAAGATGCACAACCTCTGCAGAGTGTTTAAACTGTTATAACAGCCGTGCTCACGGACACGAGCGGCCCGGAAAACTCACAGAATAAATGGTTACTTGATACGTGATGAACTATGATGATGAGATCACACTGATGCTTTCTTTTCTTAAATCTAGTAGTGGATCATGTGGGATAAATGGGAGTTTGAGCATAACTTAATAATGATTATTAATGAAATGTTGATCTACTAAAAATGCTAACTGCAGTCAACAGTGTCTAGCCTTTTTGAGCCTCATGAATCCTCATACTATACTTGCGGAGTACGAATGTACTCACACTTGTTGCTATATTGTTTTTGGGTAAAATCCCGGATGGGTAACAGATGACAGTTTCTACGAGGACTTCCCGGAGGATTTCTAGGATTGGGTCAACCAGTCGTCTGAAAGTCCCTAGTTTGGTTTTGGCTAATTGATGAAACCTAGGACTAACCTTCGTATCTAAGTGGATGATTTAGATAAAGGTGGTCATTGAATATGAGACATGACATTGACTCATGTGACCAAGATGGTGAAGACCAAGATGAGGCTTGGCTCGATGAACCGGTTGTGAAGGTGAAGGGCAAGTTGAGGCTTCGAAGCGAAGGACCATGCGATGGTGAAGCTTGAGCAAGACTTGGCGCCGACGGACCGATGCAACGGTGAAGAGCAAGTGAAATCAAGGTCGATGGATCGAGATGGTCACGTGATGATATGAAGTGGATCATATCATTTGGAGAAACAAAATGGGCTCAAGGCAAAGGTATAACCATAGGGCCATTTTGTTTCACACTCAAGACACCATAGAGGGTGTGAGTGGTTTAGGATCGATAGCCGAACTATTAAGAGGGGAAGTCTTATCGGTTATTCGACGCATGGGTGCCACTAGGTAAATTCATGAAGTGCATTGCATGTAGGGCCTAGTGAGCTAACTGGAAAACCTTTGAAAACGTTTGAGAAAAAGCTAACACACAAGCACATGGAGATGTACACTTGTTGGTGTTGGCACATTTGCAAAGGTGGCGTTGGTCGCGCTGTGGTTTGCGGGTAGAGAGGGGTTTGGGTTCCTCTCTCCCTCCCGCCGAGCGTGCGAGCGCGGGATTCAGGCGATTTCGGGGAAATGAAATGCCTATTTTCCATTGCGCCGGAAGTCGGAAAAGAAACGGAGGCGAACGCAGTCACAGAGGTGACCGGACGCTGCACCGGACGCTGCACCAGACGCGGTCAGTTTCGACCGGCGCGTCTGGTCAGTACAGCGTCGGGGTCTGGCGCGCGAGCTAGGGTTTGCCACCGGCGCGTCCGGTGACCCACGGGACCGGCGCGTCCGGTCATGCGCCCTGAGGGAACCGAGGACGTCGGACGCGGTCCGCGTCCGGTCACACATCATCGGACGCGTCCGGTCGTCCAGGGTGCTTACTGGACTCCCACCGGACGCGGGTACTGTGGCGTCCGGTCGTTGCGAGGAGCGCGTCCGGTCTTGTCTTCGCGGGCGCGGTTGCTGTGTGCACCGGCGCGTCCGGTCGTTTGCAGCAGCGCGTCCGGTCGCTCGTTTGACCGTTGACGCGCAGTGACCGTTGGAGGATCTAACGGACGAATTTGAAATTGGAGGACACGTGGACGTCGCAGGGCGACCGGACGCGGTGAAGCGCGTTCGGTCAGTTACGACCGGCGCGTCCGGTGGTCCCGCGAAAAACGTGAGTGGAGTTGTAACGGCTCTATTTGGATGGGATGCTTATAAATACTTGTTGGCCGGCCCTTGGGGAGGTCTCTTGGCATTTCTAACACTCTTGTGCATCCTTTGAGCTAGAATAACTCCTCCCACTCATCTCCCTTGCTTGATTGCAAATCAAAAGTGAGATTGAGTGATCCTAAAGTGCATTGCATAGCTTGAGGGCATTTAGTGGCACTTGTGGGTGGTTTAGCCGGTGGATTTCTTGTTACTCTTGGAGAGTACCGCTCCTAGCCAGCTTGGAGATTGTTGGAGGCGTTGGCAAGAGAAGGTGATTGTTCTTGGCCACCTCCGGTTGTTTGTAAGAGGTTCTTGTGCTTTCCTCGGCGGGACGCCAAAAGCAACTCTAGTGGAATCCGCGTGTCATTGAGTTACCTCACTTGAGAGTGGTGTCTTGCGGTGCCTTGCGGGGCGTGCCTTGAGGGGCAAGTGACTTGAGGGTCACACCGAGGAACCATCTAAGTGTTGGTCGACACAACCGGTGACGTAGCTTGTCGGTGCACAAGTGAACACCGGGTGAACAAATATTGTGTCTCTTGTCTCCCGGTGATTGGTCTTCATATTGTGTTGTTGTCAATATTGATTGATTGTATATCATCTTGGTGATTGGCAACATCCTCACTTCACCGTCGGTATAATAATCAAAATCCTCTCTCTTGCATTTACATTCACTAGTTTATCTTGTGTAGCTCTAGTTGTAGCTTTGCTAGTAGTGTTAGCTTGTTCTCTAGTGTAACCGTAGTGACATAGCTCTTGAGTGAACTAGAGATCTTAATCTACTAGACTTGTGGATAGGAGGCTTGCATCACAACCTTTGGCTAAGTAAAACTCGCTTTACGTCGTTTGTTATTCTAACAAGTTTGCTTAGTGGTTCTTGTAGAATTTTAATAGGCTATTCACCCCCCCTCTAGCCATCTAGGACCTTTCATCGTCCTTCCCTGTGGATCAGACACTACGCCTGAGGGTTGCTATTTATCTTTCCGTTTGTTTATGTAAGAACTATGTGATGTAATAACGTTATGTATGTACCCAGTGATGATACTTCTGTTAATTTGTCGGCTTATGTGTGCGACTATTCCTGGGGCGCACATAAGATGTATGCACTCTATATTGTCCTTTAATTGGAGTGTGACAAATTGGTATCAGAGCTGTGTCGACTGTAGGACGCAAACCTAGGTAGAAATGGCCGTTTCTAGGAGATTGACTTTATTTATTTATTTGCTACTACCTTACTCTTGATATTTTCTTAAAAATTTTATGCTCTATTCTTTATTCTATTGCATAAAATATTGACTCTGATAATATTTTATATCAAAACTATAGATGCCTCGTCTCAGTGCCGCTGCCTACGTCGCCCAGTTCGTTCCAGCAGCACCTGCTCCACCAGCACCACCAGCAGTACCACCAGTGGAGCCAGAGGTCGTCCACGTCACTGACGAGGAGGAGGAGGAACCCATGGAGGAGGAGGCATTTTCAGATGCCGCATCTGATGGACCCGCTTCGACTCCCGTGGCTGCACCCATTCCACAGGTGGATGCACCAGTCCCCGCTGCTACACCTCCACCAGCATCCCAGGCTGCTTCTGCACCAACACCAGTGCCCTCCCCAGCTGCATCAGAGGGGCCAGAAGAGATAGGATGGTCCACCAGGAACAAGTTTAAGGAAGCTCCCGAAGATGCCCACTACCACAACCTCCTCACCACCATGCTAGCTGAGTACTATCCAGAGTTTGCTACCTCTGTGAAGTACTACTGTGCGGAGCACACACATCCAGTGGAGGCGACGTACTGGAAGACCAATGTGATCGTCACCGCCTGGAACAACACCGACCAATCCCAGGATATTGTGACCACCCATAGCCACCGAGCCAGGCGTGCCAGTGTCTATGACAGCATGGAAGATGCTGCGCAGGCGGCGTACCTGCATTACCATGGTAGGCGTTTTGAGGATATGCAGAACGACCGTTACCGGTATCTCCCACGCTATGACCCGAGGGAGAAGACATGGGCGGTGTTGGCTCCTCCAGCTTCTGATCCCACCTTGGACACCACAGTGAGGCACCTCAGCGCCATGCAGGAGGTCAACGAAGCACTCAGGGAAGAGCTTCGTGCAGCGCAAAAATCTGAAAAGCGCCTTCAGAACCAGATAGATGAGATGGCCGTTCAGCTAGGACAGCCCACCATTTACAAGAAGAAGGCCAGGGTGTTCACCATGGTGGATCGCGCTCCTTAGATGTTGCAGCCCCGTCTAGCTAGATGCGTCTTAGAGTCGAGAGTCGTGTCAAGTTCGTGTATGTTTTGTGAACTTTCCGTTGTATCGTTGGTTGTGTTGATGAACTTGGTTGATTTGGAGTTTGTTTGATTGCTGGAACAGTGTGGGCTTGTCCATATGTTCTTTTTATTAAAACCTTAAGTTAGTGTTTGATTAACTTAGTTGGGGTTAATTTCTGCGTTACTGCTGTGCTGTTTCTCAGAGCAGTCTGCAATGTTTGTCTCATATCTCTAAATCTCTACGTCCAAAAATTATGAAATTTTTGTGGGAAGAACTAGACTTGTGTACCTTTCATTTCCCACTGGAATCACCTCATTATCAATTCTGGATTGAGAGATATGCCTGCTGCAACCTGGCAAGTCTGTGCAGTCTGTAACCTAGAACAGAAATTGTTTAGCTCAGTTTTTGATAATGTTGCCGTCTGTATCAGTGAAAAAGTTCTATACAAAAGTTGTAGCAGACTCTTTAAGCTTTCCAGCAATGTATGCCATGCCTATTTTGGATTTCTGGAACTTGAGTTACACTCCAGTTTTCGGTCTGCTGTTGTAGACACTCGTCCAGAAATTTTCAGTTATGTTATTTACCTTTTGTAAATAATTTGTAAAATTTTTGGGAGATCTCTAAAGTTTGCACGTTTGTTTGGAAACAGATGGCCGCCGGAGGAGGACGTGGTCGAGGCCGTGGCCGTGGTCGTGGACACGGAGCTTTGGTGGACCCACCTCCGCCACCGCCGGTGACTATTGAGCAGTTGATGGCCATGCAAGCGCAGCTCATGCAGACCGTGATGGACCGTCTCGGTGAGCAACCCGCAGGAGCACCCCCACCTGTGCAGGTCCGTGACAAGCGTGGTGAGTTTCTGAAGGGACGCCCACCTGTGTTTACACACGCCTCTGAACCTATGGAGGCGGATGACTGGCTGAGAGCTGTGGAAAAACAGCTAAACATTGCTCAGTGCAACGACTTGGAGAAAGTCTTGTACGCCTCAGGCCAGCTCCAAGGAGCTGCTCAGGATTGGTGGGAGTCATTCCAGTATGGACGTCCAGAGAATGCTCCAGAGGTCACATGGAAAGAGTTCACAGAGAACTTCAGGTCCTATCATATCCCGGAGGGACTTATTGAGCTGAAGCAAGAGGAGTTCCGGGCTCTCAAGCAAGGGTCCATGTCAGTGGCGGAATACCGCGACAAGTTTGCACAATTGTCGCGATATGCCCCGGCTAAAGTGGCTAGAGATTCTGACAAACAGCGCCGTTTTCTGAAGGGGCTGTATGATGGACTCCAACTGCAGCTGATGTCCAACAAATATGCCAGTTTCCAAGAGTTGGTGGACCGCGCTATAGTAATTGATAACAAGCGTAAGGAAATGGACCTCAAGAAGAGAAAGCTCCAGGGACATGCATCGGGTAGCAACACTCGCCCGCGAGCCTTCCCGCAGCAAGGTTTCCCGCAGAGGAACCAAGGGCCACCCAACCAATGGAACAAAGGCCAGTACCCCCAGAGGAACCAGTATCAGCAGCGTCCCCAGTACCCACCGCAGTTGGGTAATCAGAGTCAGCAGCGCCCCCAGCAACAGCAAGCTAGCAACCAGGCACCACGTCAGGGAGTGCCCAACAATGCCCCAATCAAGAGTGGCACCCCAGGCAACCCTAATGCCTGTTACAACTGTGGAGAGGTGGGACACTATTCGTACCAGTGCCTGAAGAAGCAGAACCGGCAGGCCCCGCAGAACCAGCAGAACAACCAGAGACCCAACGCTCGACCTCCGTTCACTGACAAGGTGAACCATGTGTCGTCAGAATCAGCTCAGGAGGCGCCTGAGGTTATGCTGGGTACGTTTAGCGTCAACTCCATCTCCGCTACCGTACTTTTTGATTCCGGTGCCTCGCATTCTTTCATATCCCAAGCTTTTGTTAGAATGCATAGCATACCCCTGTGTGCCATGAAGGATCCCATGTTAGTTAATTCACCGGGGGGTAGCATGCCAGCAAATTATTGGAGCCCTTCTACTAGTATATTCTTAAGGGGGGTAGCTTTCAAGGTAAATCCAATTGTTCTGAGAACCGCTGGAATTGACCTCATCCTGGGAATGGATTGGATGAAGCAACATAGAGCAGTGATACAATGTCAGGAGAAATCTGTGGTTGTGACATCTCCAAGTGGTGATAGAATTTGTGTTGAAGTGGAAGTGCAAGCTCAACCTACCGCCACCGTCAATCAGCTGAGCGATGTTGCTAACCAGGAGGACCGGGTGGTGGATGAATTCCCGGACGTGTTCCCCGATGAATTGCCAGGTATGCCACCCGATCGCGACATCGAATTCCTTATCGAGCTTTTACCTAGAACTGCACCCATAGCTAAGAGACCATATAGAATGGGGGTAAATGAATTAGAAGAACTAAAGAAACAAATTAAGGAATTGCAAGAGAAAGGTTTTATTCGTCCTAGTTCTTCACCTTGGGGAGCACCTGTTATATTTGTGGATAAGAAAGATGGCAGACGAAGGATGTGTGTCGATTATAGGTCCCTAAATGAAGTCACCATCAAGAACAAATACCCACTCCCTAGAATTGATGATTTATTTGATCAGCTGAAAGGTGCTTGTGTGTTCTCAAAAATTGACCTCCGTTCTGGATATCACCAACTAAAAATTCGTGCGTCTGACATACCCAAGACAGCATTTACTACCAGATATGGCCTTTATGAGTACACAGTGATGTCTTTTGGACTGACAAATGCACCTGCATACTTTATGTATCTAATGAATAAAGTATTCATGGAGTACTTGGATAAGTTTGTAGTGGTATTCATAGATGATATCCTAGTATTCTCCAAAAATGAAGAGGAACATGCCGAACACTTAAGGTTAGTCTTACAAAAACTCAGGGAACATAAATTGTATGCAAAGAGGAGCAAATGTGAGTTCTGACTGAAAGAAGTATCTTTTCTGGGACATGTGGTCTCTAACGGTGGAATAGCCGTAGATCCCAGTAAAGTGCAAGATGTGCTGAATTGGAAAGCCCCAGTCAATGCTAGTGAAATCCGTAGCTTTTTGGGTTTGGCTGGATACTATAGAAGGTTTATTGAAGGGTTCTCTAAGCTAGCCAAGCCTATGACAGCCCTATTAGAGAAGAATGCCAAATTTGTTTGGTCAGACAAATGTCAAGCCAACTTTGAGGAGTTAAAGAAAAGGTTAACAACAGCCCCGGTGTTGACCCTACCTGATTTAAGTAAGAGTTTCTCTATTTATTGTGATGCATCTCGCCTAGGCCTTGGATGTGTGCTTATGCAAGAAGGAAAGGTTGTGGCCTATGCATCCAGGCAATTGAGAAAGCATGAACTGAATTACCCAACCCATGACTTGGAATTAGCCGCAGTTGTCCATGCTCTAAAAATCTGGAGGCATTATTTGATCGGACATAAGTGTGACATCTACACTGACCACAAGAGTTTAAAATATATTTTTACTCAGTCCGAGTTGAACTTAAGGCAACGTCGTTGGCTGGAATTAATTAAAGACTATGATCTGGAAGTGCATTATCATCCTGGAAAGGCAAATGTTGTTGCCGATGCACTTAGCCGGAAAAGCTATGCCAACGGACTTCAATTGACATTTATATCAGCAGAGTTGCGAGCTGAAATAGAACATCTCAACTTGGGTTTTGTCAATAATGTAGTAGAATTGGCTATAGAACCTACATTGGAACAAGAGATACGTAAAGGTCAGTTGGAGGATGAGAAATTGAAGGAGATTGCTGAGCATGTAGTGGTTGGAAAGGCACCAGGTTTCCGGTTGGATGAGAACGGTACTCTATGGTTTGGAAAAAGGATATGTGTACCTAAAGTGAAAGCCATCCGTGATATGATTCTGCGAGAGGCACATGATTCTGCGTATTCTATACACCCTGGAAGCACCAAGATGTACTTGGACCTCAAAGAGAAGTATTGGTGGTATGGTTTGAAACGGGATGTGGCTGAATATGTGGCCATATGTGATACTTGTCAAAGGGTGAAAGCTGAGCACCAAAGGCCTGCAGGATTGTTGCAACCAATGAAAATACCAGAGTGGAAATGGGAAGAAGTTGGTATGGACTTCATTACTGGATTGCCCCGCACTCAACAAGGATATGATTCGATCTGGGTAATAGTGGACCGACTTACTAAGGTAGCTCACTTCTTGCCAGTCAAAACCACTTATAGTGGTGCAAAGCTAGCAGAGTTGTATATGGAGAGAATAGTATGTCTACATGGGGTTCCAAAGAAGATCGTATCTGACCGAGGAACTCAGTTTACATCATATTTTTGGCGTAAGGTACACAGTGCTTTGGGAACCAAGTTAAATTTCAGTTCGGCATATCACCCCCAAACTGATGGGCAGACCGAAAGGACCAATCAAATCTTGGAAGATATGTTGAGAGCTTGTGCCTTACAGTATGGTACTAGTTGGGATAAGAGTTTGTCATATGCTGAGTTTTCATACAACAACAGTCACCAGAAAAGCCTCAAGATGGCGCCATTCGAAGCTTTATATGGACGAAAGTGTAGAACACCTCTATTCTGGAATCAGGCAGGTGAGACCCAAGTGTTTGGACCTGATGTCCTACGCAATGCAGAAGAACAAGTGAGGATGATCAGGGATAATTTGAGAATAGCACAGTCTAGACAGAAGAGCTATGCTGATGTCAGAAGGAGAGAATTGAGTTTCAAAGTAGGTGACTATGTGTATTTGAAAGTGTCACCAATGAGCAATGTGAGAAGATTCAATATGAAGGGCAAGTTAGCACCGAGATATGTAGGACCTTTCAAGATTCTGGAGAGACGTGGAGAAGTGGCTTATCAATTGGAATTGCCAGAAAGTTTAGCAGGTGTGCATGATGTGTTCCATGTTTCACAATTGAAAAAGTGTTTACGGGTACCAGAAGAGCAGATTCCCTTGGAGGAGCTTACTGTTAAAGAAGATCTCACGTATGAGGAATATCCGGTAAAGATTCTTGAAACTGCAGAAAGAGTTACAAGGAGTCGCACTATAAAGATGTGCCGAGTGCAATGGAATCGTTATTCAGAAGATGAATCTACGTGGGAAAGGGAAGAAGATCTGAGAAAGTCTTATCCACAGCTTTTTGAGTAAGCATCATCCAATCTCGAGGACGAGATTCTTTTAAGGGGGGTAGAATTGTAACACCCTAAAATTTTGCTTTGTTTTAAAATAGCTAAATATGAATTAATTAGTTATGTATGTGTGCATTTAAATATAGAGAATAATAAATTTTGTGAAATTAAAATTAATCATAAGGCTAATCATTTATTTTTGCACTCATGCTGTTGCACTGTATTTTGTGATGATTGGTTTGAGTCAAAGTTTAAAAGACTTTCAAAAACATTTGAAAATGTGATTTGAAAATCAAATTTTAAAGAGGAAAATAAAATTCTTTCCCGTTCTCTTCTTTCCTCGGTTTCAGCCCGTTAGCCGATTTCCGGCTGGCCCAGCAAATCCCGCCCGCTCTTTCCTTCCTGGGCCGCGGCCCAGCCCACTTCGTCGCCAGCCGTTGCCGCCCTCCCTCTCGCAGCCGCTGACGACAGGGGCCCGCTCGTCAGATCCTTCTCTTCCCCAACCTCCCGCGCCTCTCTCGGTCAAGACCGCAACCGCCGCCCCGCGCCCACTTCCCCGCTCGACGTGGGAGCCTCCCCCCGCGCCCGGCCTTCAAAAAGGGAGCCGCAACCCCCTTCACCGCCTCCCCCTGCTGTTTTTCCCGTTCCAACCCCACTCTATTGAGCACACGAAGCCCCGCAGCGGCGCATCACCGGAGCACCATACGCCCACCCCGTCGGTCTTCGCCCCGAGCCTCCTCCGTCTATGATTTGCCGCTCGGTGAGCCTCCCCGTGTTTCCCTCCCTCTCCTTGCACCTTCATTTCTACGATTTGCGGTCTCTAGGGCCGTTCTACGTGAGCTCCGGCAAGCTCTTCCATGGCCGGCCATGGCGGGTGTCCCTCGCGCCTTTCCCCGGCCGCGTTAGTGGCAAAAACGGAACCCCCATCCCCTCCGCATCCTCCCTATGCTGTCACATTCTCCAATAGTGGTCGTTTTGGACTCTTTCCCGTGCTCCGGCGAGGTCTCCATCACCGACCATGGCGGCCACCGCGTCGGGCACTTTCCCCGCCCGCGTAAAGCGCATGGTTGAACTCGCCGTCTCCCCCGCATCGTCCCGGTGCCTTTATTTTTTCGAACTGTGGGCCGTAGGTGGATTTCCACGCACTCCGGCGTGGTTTGGTCGCCGGCAATGGCTGCACCGCCGCGGTCGCCACTGTTCCGGCCAGCCCGCCGCCCTCTCCCTCCCCCCTTTCTTTCCCAGCCGTCCATCATCCGATCAACGGCTGTGGGCAGCCGATACCCCTTCGGGGTTCGTTTTGTTAAAGAGCCCTCGGATTTCTTCCTATTTCCACCCGCAGTCCTCGGCCAGATAGGAATTTCCCGAATTTGTTTTATTTTAATTTCGAAATGTTTTCAATTTATTTACAGAATTGCCACTACAGTAAAACGTGTATAAAATCGTCGTTTTAGCTCCGATTTGACCCGTTCAACTTGCGTTAGTTTCATAATTTCATAATCTACGCAATAGTGCTACTGTTAGACCTGTTAAGAGCTTTTGAATTTCTCAAATAAATCTAGTTAATAGCTAGCTTCTGGAATAGTAAATGTCTCGTAACTTTTGCGTTGTAGCTCCGATTTTCGTGCAATTCGCGTCAATGTGATCGTAGCGAGACATAGATGATTTTGGTAAACATTTTATTCAGATTTATTTATTGATGGTGTACTGTTCTAATAGTAGCTATGTTTTGCTTGTATGTCTGCTCCGAATTGCGTGTTGTACTTCGTGTCGTACGAGTTCAAACGGTGAGGAGTACGTCGGAAATCCGGACGCGTGCGAGGAGCAGCAGGACCAGCAGCAGTTCGTGAACCAAGGCAAGTATAGCATGGGCCTACCTTGTTGTCCTATTCATTATATAACATATTCATCATGCATGTGTCTAATATTGCTCGATTATAAGGACTTCCTAGCAAATTGATGACCTGTACCTTGATTCCTATGGGGATTATTTGCATTTGGTTAGAAAGCTAGTGCTCTAACTAAACATGATCTACACATTGATTAATGGAAACAACGGATAATCATGATGATGGTAGTGGAACTAAAGGGTGATGGTGCAAATGATGTTGATCATGTTGCCCTAAACCCTCCGTAAGGACTTATCTGTAGGGCAAAAGCTGGGACTTACAGTGCAACCGTGGGAGTTAAATGGCTCTGACTTTAGCTCAGTAGTAGGATCTTTTCTAACTTGTTAGAGGTTACCCGAAAGGGCGCAAGAGGGGCTTGCCACATTGGGTATAGAACTGCCTCTGTTCAGATGTGTATAGCCTGCGGGAATTGTGCCATCGAAAGGGGGGTTCTCTATATCTGCCTGCCGAGGAAACCTAGCGGCCCTAACTGGTTAGAAGAGGCCTATGGAAGGCTTCATAGTGTACCCTGCCTGCTCACCTTGGAAGTGTTAGGGGGTCGACGGGCCCCGGGCATATGGGTAACACGACTCACGGGTAAAGATGCACAACCTCTGCAGAGTGTTTAAACTGTTATAACAGCCGTGCTCACGGACACGAGCGGCCCGGAAAACTCACAGAATAAATGGTTACTTGATACGTGATGAACTATGATGATGAGATCACACTGATGCTTTCTTTTCTTAAATCTAGTAGTGGATCATGTGGGATAAATGGGAGTTTGAGCATAACTTAATAATGATTAATAATGAAATGTTGATCTACTAAAAATGCTAACTGCAGTCAACAGTGTCTAGCCTTTTTGAGCCTCATGAATCCTCATACTATACTTGCGGAGTACGAATGTACTCACACTTGTTGCTATATTGTTTTTGGGTAAAATCCCGGATGGGTAACAGATGACAGTTTCTACGAGGACTTCCCGGAGGATTTCTAGGTTTGGGTCAACCAGTCGTCCTTCCCTGTGGATCAGACACTACGCCTGAGGGTTGCTATTTATCTTTCCGTTTGTTTATGTAAGAACTATGTGATGTAATAACGTTATGTATGTACCCAGTGATGATACTTCTGTTAATTTGTCGGCTTATGTGTGCGACTATTCCTGGGGCGCACATAAGATGTATGCACTCTATATTGTCCTTTAATTGGAGTGTGACACGGACAGAGGTGCTGGGGCCGGCAGACTCGGGGTGCTGCGGCCAAGGGCGCTGGGATGCCCTCGTTGTGCGGGTGCTGTGGTCAGGGGGCACTGCAGTGCGCGTGGGGTGGACACGGCAGGCTATGGGGTGCGCTTCGGACTGGGCTGGGGGGCGTGCTGGGTCATGCGTGCAGGTCGGGTCAGGAAGTGGACGCAGGTTGAGTGGTTTTGAGGGGCGTCCGGACGGCCGTGGTGTGCCAAACGTCAGGGTGCTAGATATACCGGTAGAGAAAGCCTGTTGTTGCACAAACAGATTTTGGATGCAACAGTAGTGAGACTGCTATTGCATAACTAGAATTCAGATGTAACAGTAGAGAAATCATGTTGTTGCACAAACAGATTCGGATGTAACAATAGTGAGACTCTGCTATTGCATAACCAGAATTCAGATGTAACAGTAGAGAAAGCCTGTTGTTGCACAAACGCATTTCGGATGTAACAATATTTAGACTCCATTGTTGCACAATCATAATTCAGTGGTCCGAGTTTCCCGGTTTCTGGTCAATTTATAACCCAGCTAGACGACATTGAACTCGCCCTTCACCCTCACCGCCTTTGAGGCCTGGGCCTGCCGGCTCTCCTCCGTGGCTCCGGTGAGGCTGGGCTCGCTGACGGCGCCGAGTGAATGGGCAACCTCTATGCCACGAGGACAACACTGAGTCTGACCTTGTCTCCTTTCCACATGCTTCATGGGCATCATCGGCCAAACAGCACAGATCAACCCCAGCGCACCCCGCCTCGTACGGCCTCTCGGCGCATGATGAGCAGCAACCACAATGCGCTCTGCAGCAGCAGAGAAGGATGGCGCACTGCAGAGAGGGGCGCAGCTAGGGCGGACAGGAGCACCGGGGCGGCCAGCGGGAGGGGAGCGCCAGGGATGGCGGCACGGCGCAGCCGGGGCGGACAGGAGCGCCGGGGCGGCCGGCGGGAGGGGAGCGCCGGGGATGGCGGCAAGGCGCATCCGGGGCGGACAGGAGTGCCGGGGATGGTGGCATGGCCGGCAAGCTGGGGGCTGGCAAGCGTGGCGTGTCAGGGCTGGTGTACAGGGCGCGTCAGGGGAGGTTGGAGCACACTAGGGGACCGAGGACGGGGCATCAAAGTGCGCTTGGGGACGGAGACGAAGGACGGGGGCACGGTGTGCTTGGGGCTGGCAGGCAACGCGCTGGGGGCCGGTGGAGGGGAACGCCGGGGATTGGAGGATGGAGCGTGCTGGGGACAGTGGACAGCGCATCGGAGTGCGATGGGGAACGGAGAGGAAGGATGAGGCATCTGCGCGCTAGGGAATCGGGCGGCTCAGATAGCTCGAATCGGTTGGCTGGGTAGCAGCGTCCGGACACGTCCTTTGGGCCGGACGTCCGGGCGCCAGTTGCTCCCAAAAATCTTTCTATATGTAGTAGTCCAAGATTCACAAGTACAAAATGAAGCAGTTACAAGGCCATGGTATTAAACTTATCTATATATACAGATCTGGATGCCAGCCACCTGCTAACCATGAAGAGGAGAATAGGAGATAACACACACAAGTCAAACCCACGGTCACGGGTCACCTGCCAGCCGCCGCCGGCTATCACCACGCCGCCGCGGGCCGGTGAGCCTCCGAGTGCCCTGCCCTCACGATACCCCCGCCACTGCACCCGACCGTGGTCCTCTCCTCGGCCATCTCCCGCTCGATCGCCTCCACGGCGCGCGCGAACGCGCCGGCGTCGCATGGCAGCTCGAGCGGCCCGTCCACCGCGTAGCAGTAGGGCCCGCGCGCCTCCTCGGCCTCCTCCAGCAGCGCCCTGAACAGGCGGTGGTTGACGCACTCGGTCCGGACCACGAACCGCTCCCTCGCCACGCCCACGTACACCGCCAGGCAACCCTCCGGCGGCTCGCGGGCGCGGGCCTTCTTGGACGGCGACAGGCACCGGTCCAGCAAGGCCCTCATGGCTCTGATCTCTTTCATCCGTACAAGAAGCTTTAGCTATGAGCAAGTAGCAGCACTGGTCTAGGTGACAGTTGCTAAAGTGCGTGCAGCAGGGAGAGGAGAAATCTGCAGGTTCTTCAGGGCTCCATGCTCTCAAAGCAAGGCCTAGGTTTTATCCTTTTGTGTCGTTGAGTTGAGAAGGTGTTTAGTTTCTCTGGTGCAGCTCTGTTTGTTGGTGTCATCAAGAGAGTAATAAACTAATAACAATGTACTCTGTATTGGGTTAGTGACCAAGTTTGGTTGTATTGGAGTTGGAGATGAAAGGGCCTGAAGAGTGCTGCACTGCAAGGTATATATTTAATATGCATGATGTAGGTGATACTTTGGTCGTCCTGCTCGAGCTAGCAGTCATTTAAAATGTGAGGATTAGGTTCTCTTCACTTGGACAGTTAGACTTGGAGTCCTTGAATTGTCCTCGTATTGCACGAGCTAGCTATATGTGATAACTTCCATATATATACTGTATATATGTATTTGTCAACAGAAGGTACGTCGTCCTTGATGTCCTTGATTGGAATATGGCTGAAACGAGGTGCTCCATTCTGTCTCAAAATAAGTGTCACTATGATATTTGTGTTAATTAAATATTTTTAAGTTTGGCTAGATTTTTAAAATATTAATAAATTTATATCTCTAAATAAATTTATTATGAAAATAGATTTTATAATTCATCTAATGATACTAATTATGTATTATAAATATATTAATATTTTATTGTAGATATTTGATTAAAGTTAAAAACGTTTAACTTCTCGAGAAACAAGATCGACACTTATTTTTAACTGAGGAAGGAGTATTCAGCTGGAAACTTTGTTATCTAGGCTGTGTTTAGATCTGAAATATTTGAGGGAAAAATTTATGTAGTATTTTCGTTGTTATTTGGTAAAATTTATCCAACCATGTACTAGTTAGGCTCAAAAGATTCGTCTTGACCTTTACAGACAAACTGTGCAATTAGTTATTTTTTTACTTACATTTAATGCTCTATACATGCGTCTAAAGATTCGATATGATGGGTGAAAGAGAAAATATTTTCGGAAGTGAAC
This sequence comes from Saccharum spontaneum, assembly GCA_022457205.1. Lineage (NCBI taxonomy): Eukaryota > Viridiplantae > Streptophyta > Magnoliopsida > Poales > Poaceae > Saccharum > Saccharum spontaneum. The sequence continues at coordinate 46,080,941 of CM039606.1, forward strand.
GGACCCTACTGCGAAACCAGAGGTCTACTGGGGCAGGACAGCAGTAGGCCAGTTGTCCATCATCATCGTACAACGTCAACTCATGCGCACCAGTGGATTCATGGGCACGGCAATAATGCAGTTGATCTACACTGAGGCTATCCGTAGTCATAGACCTCTATATTCATCCTCTATATGTCCTAATGAACAAGATTCTCTCTTCTATACTCAATTTTTCTGCACATATCCATCATCTATATCATTATCTATCCACTGTGGAACCCACTTGTTACTTTATCTAAATATATGCATGTGTAATCTATTTTTGAAGGATTTATTGAGACGAATTTAATGGTGCAATCCAAATTTAATTTGGATTTTTGGTTTATAAGTTATAGCATTTTTTTCTTTTGTTTAGCTAGTGGGCCGTCACTGCTCACTATAGAGTAAACACTATACCACTCTAAATATAGAGTGAGAAAAATGATATAGTATCGTTTTAGAATATCGTTTTAGAGTATCCAGTGCAATAGTTTTTAGTCTATATTCATACCTAAAACTTTAGAGTATCTTTAGAGGGCCCATTATGGCTATTCTTAGCCGCACGATTATTGGCTGCGAGTTGACTCTAGAGAGGAGCTATACTCTCGGTATGTAGACAGCAGGTTTAAGACATCAACTTCGAGATGATCAAGATTTGCATGCTTTGCTAGTTTTGTCAGCTTTGCGTCTAGATTTGTCTGCCAAATCCTGAGGCCCTGCAGAATCGACATCCAGTGCCCGAGGGTTTATCACCTGGAATTGTGCTTGTCTTGATCATGTGGATTACTTTACGTTTGTTGTCTTTGACATCTTGGTGCTCTCATCAGGACATATGAAACGACAGCAGAATATAATACTTACATAATTGCAAAAGGGAATCGGAAGAAGACACCAGGAAGGCGAATTAATTTGGAAGTTTGAGTCGAGGATTGGCCACACGACATTATTATTGTCTGGAATCATACAATGTATGTATTTTACTGCGACATTTGGTGCGTCTGCCCACTCGATCTGCTCTCAATTATATGCAGAGAAAGTTGTGCCATGGTTGAAACTTTACCCTGGTATAAACCGGTTGTTTTGGGAGACCATTCCTTTGACTACCCGCAGTGGGATACTCTAAACCTTTAGAGTATGAATATAGAGTAAATACTGTTGCACTGGGTACTCTAAAACGATACTCTATTCTTTCTCTCACTCTATATTTAGAGTAGTACAGTGCTCCATAGTGGGCAGTGGCGGGCCCCACTAGCTAAACAAAGGAAAAAATGCTATAACTCACAAACCAAAAATCCAAATTAAATTTCGATTGCATCATTAAATTCGTCTCAATAAATCCTTCAAAACTAGATCACACATAGATATATTGAGATAAAGTGAGAAGTGGGTCCCACAGTGGATAGAGTGGATAGATGATGATATAGAGGATGGATTGGTGCGGGAGAATTGAGTATAGAGGAGAGAATCTTGCTGATATGGACGTATAGAGAATGAATATAGAGGTCCATGATTGCGGATAGCCTTACCCTTTTAACTTTGTTGAACACTGGGAAGGAGTGCGGTGTGGTAGAGTTGTTGCAGGATATTACAGTCTAGTACTTGGTTGGGCGTACTTGATACGAGTGAAATATTTCATTCATCTTGACTGCTCATATCGTAACTAATGATAAAATCTTTCCACACAAATGAACGAACCAAAGAAGGGATAAAAAAATATCTCATAAATATTTCATAACTGAGATGCCCCACACAAATAGCACGGCGACCTGCAAGATTTAACACCACTCAATCAAGTCATGTTCTAGACCTTAACATTACTACATAAATGATTTTTAGATGAATTCAAAATCTATTTTCAAGAATGGTTTGCAAAACTGCCTCTACACCGCCGAGTGTAGAAATCAGGTTTACATGGCGGTTTTGCAGCGGTCCTCGAAACCGATTTTATGGCAGTTGATATAACTAATAAGCAGATATAATCTATAACTCTTATAAAGTAAAACCCCACTAGCTATTTCTCTGGACATGCAAGGCGTCCATCTCAGCAGTCCACTATTATTTGCTACTAGCAATTTCTTTTGACATGCAAGGTGTCCACCTCAGCGGTCCACTGTCATTTGCAATTAAAGTTCACTAGCACATGAATTATGATATACACATTAGCGAGACACGTCATCCACTATGGATACAACCTCCACGATTATGCTAATAAATCTATACATATACATCTCTTAATTCTTATTAGTTAACATTCTAACCTATTTATATTCCTCCTTCGTACCCGCGGCAGCACGCGGGGAAGCCTCCTAGTTAATAATATAAGCAACCACACCTAAAACGTTGATTTCTATAGGTGGTTGACTAGTCAATTTTTCAGGGTGACTGACATAAATAGCTGCACTTGAAAATCGATTTCCCAAACCAGTTGATTATTTGAGTCAACCGTCCCTAGAAAATTTAAAGAAAAATACAAAAAAATATAAACATGTGCCCAAAACAACAAAATAAATCTCTTGCCCAGGTTGGCGCTACGTGGTCAAACGTTGCAAACTCGAGTGTCAATATTTTTTTTCATGCAATACGCATATATGATTTCAAAGGGATTGAAACTCACGACCTTGAGCATCGTGCGAGCTTCTCTTATTACCAAACTTCGTAATCACTTCTATAAATATCGTATGCTACTCTTCTGTATTAACTTCTCCAAATAGTTTTAAAATATTTGGGTGCACAAACAATCTTAAATGAAAAAATATCAACCACTAGACTTTAGATCTCATCAAGTACTACAATTTTTACACGGAGCGTGAGGTTATTTGAAATATTAAAATATTTGAATTTTAAAACTTGAGAGCTTATAAGGAATACTCTAGCCCTAAATGAACTCAAACATAAAAGTGGACAAATGCAAAATTTAGGTATCTTTAATCTTTACATTTATGATATAATATTTATCTTCATCTCACTTTATTTGAAAAAGATATGAATTTATATATTATTACAACGATTGAAAATAGAAGTCAGCATCCCCTCAAAATTCTATCGTTTTCCAAATACAGTTGGCATAAGAAATTATCCCTGCAAATATGTGTAGATTTCTAGGGGTGGTTGTTTTATGTCAACCACCACCAGAAAATGAGTACATTCTTAGGAGGTTCTGTTACGTGGGCTGCCCTAGGAAATCAACTTTTAGAGGAAGTCTGAGATTAGTGTTTAAGGGTTTGTGAAAAGATCAGCAAGGCCTAAAAGGGGTTGAATGGGCTAAAACCTAATTTTTTTCATACTTCAAAGCATCAAATTAGCAAAGTCCTAAAGTTCCAATAAATCTCCGATCAAAAGTTTTGGAGGTTATGAAAAAACACAAATACCTTAGCAAATATGGCCCAAAAATAGATCAACTAATCACGATACTTCCTTGAAGTTAGGAGACCCTCTTAGTATCATACCCATGGTCTGAAATTTACTTAAGAGATAGATCGGGTGGACATACTAAATGTGAACTCAAGAGTGAGAAACAGAGCCCGAGACAAGTGAAATAACAACAACAAACACGGGAGACAATGATTTAACTTGAGATTCAAACACACCACAAAAGCATCCCTACATCCTCGTTGTATGGAAAATGGACCCTATGACCATGAAGTTTCATTTTGGTGTTTGATGAACAACGTGACCATTTGGACTAATAATATTTCTTAGTATGCAAGATATAGTTCAAATTATTGCAAGGTGGACTTGGACTTAGGCAAAATGGTGATATGAATGATCAACACCTCAAGCAAGGCATTAGAAGCTATGTTAAAGACCCACAAGACATGCGAGAAGTCCGAGACATAAAATGGAAGCAAGCTAGTGCAAAGACACGAAGAAACAAAGTCCAGTGCATGCACCAGATTATGATCCGATGGGTCCCCTAGGGCACCAGACTATAGTGTTGCAAACCCTAAGTGCAGGCTTCTAGAAGACACCGAATTGGTCTGATGGTGACGGTAATACAATCACTGGACCATGCGCTGAAACTATTCATCCGATGTGAACAGAGAAGGAGCGCCGGACTATAAGATGGCCAACAGAGAGGTTCTAAAGATGAGAAGAGGGCACTGGATTGATCCGATGATAGTCACCAAACTCTAGAAAAGTGCCCAACGGCTAGTCCAATGGTTTGCTTAGGAACATGCAATGGATTAGTCTAGTGGTAGCACCGAAGCAATCCGGTGACTACATAGCAAGCTACTGCCTTGCTCCAATAGCTAGTTTTTTTGGGGGTGTTATTTATACCCCCATGGCCGGTCCTTTGGGGGTGCTAGAGTATGCCAAAGATATTGGAGTGTTTAGACACTCTCCCAAGTGCTCTGGCCACACAAGTACTCAACAAAAGATTAAGTGATTAGTGTAGGTGCTTTTGCGAAGTGCTTAGACTAGTTAGACACCACACTAGGGCTTGCTCTAGGTTTAGGCCTAGTGTTTAGTGAGGTTTGCATACCTCTTACTACTTGGTGATTGGGCTTGTATTTTTGCGAGATCACACCAACCGCATTGTGGTGTGTACACCACTAGTATACTCTAGGGCCGTTTCAATCAAAAGCTCGATAGTGAAGATGACGTGAGGTTTGGGAGAGGCATCTCAGAGGCCCACTCGCACGTGGGGGAGGCCCGTGGGCTATCCACGGAGTTACCCGACTAGGAGCTCGACCCTTGCGAGAGCATCCTTGCAAGGGGCTCCAACGAGGGCTAGGGGAAGTGGAGAGCTTCTACCTACCGGAGTCGTCGATGAGAGTTTGCATCTCTACCACCCTTAAGCTTCCGAATTTATTTTGTGTACTTTAGTGCATATGTTTTTGACTAGGTGGAAATTAGAGGACATAGTCTAAGAGTAGAATTTTTAGAAAGTCGAATTCATCTCCTCTTAGGTGTCACGGTCCCTTCACTCGTTTTTGAGGCAATCACAAAGGTCTAGAGTATGTATTAGCTCCAGTCCTCTTCTCAAGTAACCAAAGAGGTCAAATACTGAATCGGCTGATCAAAAGTCAAACTTCAATATTTAACCTAAAATAAAAGATTAAAAATAACTCCATACAACATATTATCTTTGCCTCAAAATAAACGCATATCTCGTTTTTCAAGCAATCAAACTTTTTAAGTTTGATTAGTTACTTAAAAAATAATATTTATATTTATATTTATATCTCTAATAAGTTTATTATAAAAAGTATTTCATGATCAATCTAATGACGCTTATTAGCCATTATAAAGATTAGTATTTTTATGTATATATTTGATCAAATTTAATGAAGATTGACTCCTCAAAATATAAGATGTGTATTTATATTGGAACGAAGGAAGAAGGGAGTAGGATCGACTCAGCACACTCATCCACGAAGTATGCTCGGGGCTCGGGCCTATTTTTCTGACCCTAACCCTTCATTGGGTCTAGGCTCGACCTAGGCCAGGCTTGGGCTTAGAGAGAGAAAAAAAGAAGGAAAAAAGTCAACTTTTCCTCCCTCAATTTTTGCGAAAGTCCGCTTTTCCTCCCTGAACTATAAAACCAGGCAAACCACCTCCCTCAACTTTTGAAACCAGCGTTTTACCTCCCTGGCCCGGTTATAAGCGGTTTTGAAGGCGGTTTTATCTTTTTTTTTTTCTTATTTCGGCTGAATCTTTGAAAAATCATAGTAAATCACAGAAAAATCATAAAATAAAAAAATCCAATTTTGTTGGACTCCACATGAGGAAATCACCATTGAGCTGATTGTGGATATACTTTTCTGTTTTGCATTTTCTGCATTCTGTCTTGTATCATGATGTGCTGAACTTGACACTACACATATCATGTGTTAGGAATAGCACCTGCAGGTTATTGCAGCTGTCACAAGTGAAACATCTAAAAGAAACCTCAATCCATCAGATTGGAACAAGAAAACGTTATGTTCAAACTCCCAAATCTGATTCTGCACCCAGAATTTGCTACTTGTCTTGGATGGTTACTACTATAATTTCCGTTTGTAATAGTTTACTTTTTTTTTGAACCAGGTTGCTGTCAAGCGGTTGACATCCCTTGATTTTGCCTATAAGCAAAGGGCGTTTCTTAGGGAGGTCTATGTGCTCAATTCAACTAACCACCCTCACATTGTGAAACTACTCGGTTGCTGTTCTGAGGGAACAGAACGACTTCTTGTGGATGAATATGAAGAGGGGGGGGGGGGGGGGGGGGAGACTTTGCATCAACGTTTGAGTGGTGAGTTCTCCCATCCGGCACTCTTTGTTTGTTACCTATGGATCCTTTAGCTATATGAATTGATAAGATTTTTGGCTGCCTATGTACTTGATTATAATTAATCAGTAAATGAATCAAGAAAGGCTTTTGCGTCTTGCCAACAATATTAGGCATTGAACAAATCAAGTAACACATCTGTTTCAAATTAGCAATTGGTGTGATTTGACGGAAGCGAGCTGGATACCCAGAAACAGTGCCAATAAAGTGATAACCACTCTCAGATACATTTATAGTGAGTTAGTGATTCGAGTATAAAATAACACAAGAGAATACACAATACACATACTGATAAATCCATCTTTTAGGAAGCTCTAGTGGTCTCTTCCATTGTGCAGCTTTGATTATGAAAAGCAAACAGTTCCTTCATTTTCTGGGCTGCTTTGTTTGCCAACTGAACTCGAGGGCAACACATAGAGATAATTCCCCAATTTTAAACCACTCGAATTTTCGTCATCTATACTGCTTTATTCTATATTTTGCAGAGTGCACTTGTCAGGCCAATTTGGATCTTTTAGATATAGTGGCTAAATGTACTCTAGGCTCCTTAAAGTTAAACTTTATTTGTTTACTCAGGAAAATGTAGCTCCGGGAATAAAACTGCAACCCCGTTGGTGTTATGTATGTGTGAACATGTGCACGTAGTATATCTAGAGAAAAAGAAAAAGGAATTTAGCATCTTTTACGTAAGAGTGTGCTGCTGATTGTATGTGGAAGCATTCTTTTCTCATTTTGATAATGGTTGCTTTTGAACGTTTTGAATATACACTACGTGCATATGTTCTAGTTTTGTTATTTACTAAGTTCTAATGCTCAATCGTAGCCGCCGCCAACCCCCCCCCCCCCCCCCCCCCACCCCCCACACACACACACACACAAAGAAAAAGGTCCGATGCTCAGTTTTTTAACAACTGAACTGAACTGTTGCAGAGTTGAACTGGTATACAAGAATGTGAATTGCACGTGATGCAGCTATGGTTCTGAAGAAACTCCATCTCGAATCTGATCCACCAATAATATCCACAGGGACTTTAAATCAGACCACATTTTATTAAGCAGGGACCTTAGTCCAAAGATTTCTGATTTTGGAACCGCTAAAATTGCCGCAGCTGGGGATGAGCTTATTGCAGTAGCATCTGGAATGGTGGGAACAGTTGGATATAATGTCACCAGAGATTGCTAATCAAACAAACCCGACAGTCATGTCAGATACCTACAGTTTTGGGGTTGTGCTCTTGGAGCTCATTACAGGAAAGACTGCCATTGATGATAGTAAAGAAGGAGTGGAACGGAATCTAGTTTACTGGGTATGTTTCTTGTTTCCAGCAATATATTTAACCTTTTTTCCCTCTTTAATTGTTTACTCACGTACCTAACTTGTTAACTTTTTTGTGATGGGATTGAAAGACAAGTTTTGGAGCTGATTATGTTATTAAAGAGCAAGTTTTGGAGTAATGGCTCATTTGACTGTGTTTGGAGGTCCAACTGATCTATGGACAGCCTAAGGTTGAAAAATTGTTTCCAGAACTAACGAAGATATATGGGCATGTTAGGCATACATGTGGTTTATCTATTACTTATCTAAAGACAAATAATACTGGAGAGAGTTGTTGGTACATGTACTGTTCGTATTACCATTGGCTTGGGAGAGTGCTGCAGCTGGTTGTGTACATTATTCCACTTAATAGCAAGTATATTGTCTTTTCGTCAAAAAAAAAAGTATTTTGTCTTCTCACTTGTATCTAGATCACCATTCTGGAAATGAAACTGGTGCATCAAACAAGCAAATTTGAAAGAACTGTCAGAAACTACTGGGAATAGGGACTCACTTCAGATCGGTTATGGATAGTCCAAAATAAGATCTTTTCTGGAACTAACGGACATGTAGAAGCTGATGGGCATATATATCACACGGTACCTGTCGGAAGATAAATAATACCTGAGAAAGTGTTTGGTACCATATACTGTTTGTTCATCATCATCTTGGAGATGTGCAGTAGCCAGTTGTAAACTACTTACTGCACTTTGTATCAAGTACCTGATGTCATTTCTCCCTAGATTATCATTTCACAAATAACACCTTTGCAGGCTACAAACAAGAAAAAGAATGGAAACTTTGAGGAACTACTTGATCCAAGGTTACATGGCTCTGTATCCAGAATGTTGCTCAGCGAGGCTCTTAATGTCGTGGATAAGTGCATTGAGAGAGAAGCTGTTGGTCGCCATGTGGTGTCCATATGTCAGGATGATACTCTAGGCGCATCCTCTTCAGCAGCGAGGTAAATACACACATGGCTCTGTCACCTCATCTTCAACCTCAGGATGAAGCATATAAGAGGCAAATGCTGAGAAGAAAGCAAAACCTCTCAACTGATGCAGATCTGTTGTTCACTGATTAAGAGACCTCATGGCTTTATCTACAGAAGACTTGTCTATCTGAACTTGTAACGGAAATGGATGTATGCTGTGGTAAAACAGATAATCCATGCATGTTAAACGTACATGTTTTGCAAGGATTGCTGATCATTAAGAAAAAAATTTGATTCCTTTTTGCCAAAGCAACCCTGGAACTGGAAGCATGGAGAAATATGGGGTGGTCCTTTGTAAATTCTTTTGGAGAACAGAAGCATGTTGGCTATGAACTTATGATCCGCATATACTGCTCTGGTGATGGTTTAGCTACGTGGGCATTATCTGTTCCTCAGTGTATATGAATTCTAAATTCAAGAGTTTTGGCCCATGCATCTCATTGGGAACAAATGGATGGATATGGATGCTCGTTTAGTACCTTGTCTTGTACTACTAGCTCCAATGATTTACTTGATGTGTAATGTACTTATTAATGATTGCGGCATGCATCCCTACATTTGTGGCTGGCTTAATCTTGGTCCTTGTGTGCTGAGATTAATGTTGTGGGAACTGTGGCTGCAAAGAAATGGCATTTTGTGCTTAGCTGCAGTTATGAGAGCTTATTATGCAGGGAGTTCGGTTCGCAATGTGTCAGTCATTGGCCTTTGTTAGGACGCAGTACTACTACTCTACTGCACCAAGGCAGACCCCACAGGCAATCTTTCATAGGCTCACAGCCCTGATGTCCAGTTCAACGGCATTTCATGCATAATTATTTCCAAAGCTTTCTTCATTCCCTCAACATATTGCAGCTTATTATTTTACCTTGTAGTATATCCCTAAATTATCCCTTTTCCCTGCAGGTCAGTGAATTTCTGCTTTTTATTATAATGAGATATCAGTGATACTTTTCACCTTGTTATAGTTTTTCTAGATTGTGCAGTCTTAAAATCCACAGCAAATCTCTATAGGCCTACCTCTATCCTTTGGCCACGTTGTGACTGACCACATTATCAAATAATGTCCTCCACAGGGGACTCCTCGAAAGAAAACTAGCAGGGCTAGCGCCCGAACGTGCAAACGGAGGGCGCATCCATCACGTGCCAGCGCGCCCCGCCCGTGTCCATCCCAGGCTAGTGCCATGCGTCCTGGACACAGCACCGCCGCCCATATCGCACCACGCCCCGCCCCGCGTCCCATCCCGCTCTAGCGCCACCGAACTCCGCGTCTGGGTCGAGCTCGAACTGTCACGGCGAGATGGAGAGAAGGGAAAGGAAAGGAGGGGAGGGGAGGGAGAGGAGATGAGAGGGCGAGACGCGCTGCGTGAGGTATGAGCCAAAGTCCTACGACAGGCCATTGTTCGTCAGCACTGGTGCCATTTCAACATGTGCAACACCTGATCTACTTTTGAAACATCCAGATGAACATTTGCAATATGCGTTTGAAGACAGATAAAACACTTGAAACATGTGTCTAAAACACTTGCAAAACACTTGAAAAGCCATCGCTAAACATATGCAATATCCGGATAAAACACTTGCAACATATGTATGAAACATATGCAACATATAAATAAACACACCTGCAACATACGTCTAAAAACATATGAAATATTTGAAACAAACGCTTGCAACATACGTGTATAGCTATTGCAACATATACAACATCCTGATCTATTTTTGCAACATCCATATAAAACACCTGCAACATACCCCTGGAACATCTAAAACACTTAAAACATATGCTTTCATCAAACCCTGGCAGGCGGATGGACAGGCGGAGCACTGCACAGCAGGATCCGGCACTAGGTCGCTGTGGAGAAGGGGAGGATGGCAGTGGATGGATGGCTGCGCGGCCCCATTGAGCGGTTGCGCTGCCCTCGTCAATGGGCAGGTGCGGTGCCCCCGACGAGTGGCACCCGTGGTGGAGGCGACAACGACGACCATCCAGGCCAGCCCAAGCGTGGCGCGGCATGACCGGCCCGGCGCACAGCCGTAGCACGCGAGGCCAGTGCGGCTAACCCAACGGCTGCCTGGTCGGCGGCGCGCACCAGAAAGAGCAGGGGTGCGGCCGGAGCGAGAGGCACGGGTGTGACGCGTGACGGGCAGAGCCGACAAGCGAGCGGTGCGAGTGAAACGCGGCGGCAGCGAGGTGGAATGGGCGCCCGGCGTCCGTCCGTCCCTGCGTCCTATATCATTATCGAAGGAAAAGCTCCAACTCCCTCCGTCTCAGAATAGACGACGTTATGGGATGTGTGCTGATCAAACTTTTTCAACTTTGACTAGATTTATAAAAAATACGTGCAACATTTATATCTCCAAATAAATTTATGATGATAGTATATTTAAAGATCTATCTAATGATATTAATTATGTATTATAAATATTATTATTCTTTTATATATAATTGGTTAAAGTTTTAAAAAGTTAACTTCTCGAGAAGTGAGAATGAATTCTATTTTGGGACAGAGGAGTACACCGCTACTCGTAAGCTGCTACTGCTACGGATCGAATCGGATGCCAATCACTGACTGAAACGACTGGCCGTGCCACCATACTCTGCGGCACGCCGGCACGTTGCCACGACCACGACGAGCCCACCCGTCCGAGACACACACACACTATCTCTATTACAGAGCCATAGTGTGACAGTACTAGACGCTAGACAGTACACCCCTGGCCCCAGGCCAGGCCGCATCCAACAATGGACGATCCATGCCTATGCCAGATCGAACATTTCGACCGTACCTCCTATTGTCTCCTGTTCATATGTGTATACATCAGCTGCTAACTAGCCTCGCATGCATGCAAATATGCAATGCATCCCCCCTGTCAACCCTCACCTGTATCACTGACAGAATACAGAAGTAATCAAAGAATGGTGTACTTACCTGTGTGCTAGCTGAAAGAGTGAAATACTAATTTGAAAACTAATTAAGCCAAACTTTCTTAAGTCGTTTCACCAAGTTTTTAGAGAATAGTATCAACATTTGTACCTCTAAGATTAAATAGCTATGTTTGCGACGAGAAGTTGTATCAACATTTGTATCTAACGATGCTTATTTATTCGAAAAATCTAACGATGGTTATTATTACTAGTTCTTTTTTTTGGTTTACATATTTGGTCAAACCTGCGTTGGGTTGACTAATAAGCAAAAAGAAGAAGAAGAAGAAGAACTAGAATAATTGCGCTCTTGCGGGTATCCAAAACAAGCTAAATTAACCACACAAAGAATATGTTAAAGTATAAATAGATGCTCTGCATGTTACAGTCTTATCATCTTTGCCTTGATCGATCGACTAAGTAAGACCATGCATGTAAGAGTAAAGACTGCAACGTACTGCTAGAGCACACACACATAGCATCTTCTAATAAGCCAACTAGCTCACCACCATAATTATTATTAGCATTGTCCGATCGATCCAACAATGCAACGAACTACTACTACTTGACTTGATTCACTCACTCACACTGGAAACTGAGACAAGGGTAGTAACTAATTAATCACACACACACACACACACACACACACACACACACACACACACACACACACACACACACACACACACACACACACGAGACACGCAATACTTAATAATCCAACAATTAACCAACTAAACGACTGATCGACCAACTAGATGATGATGCCTGCATGCGAGAGTAGTCTGCTCGCCGCTGCTGCCAGCCACTTTTGCCACTAGCCCATGTCGTCGCCATCGTCCGAGTCGATCCGAGCCAGCAGGGTACGGTGCGTGGTGGTGACTGGCGGCGATTGGCGTCGGGTCACACCGCGGCGGCGGGGACAATCTCGATGACCTCCGGCATGGCGCCGTCTGGGTTGGCGGCGGCCATCCTGCGGGTCTCGGCGGCCACGGCGGCCTCCTTGTGCTGCTGCTCCACCACCTCGATCTTGTGCACGCCCACGATGGGGATGGGGCTCACCGACAGGATGGCCACCGTGTTGGGGGCCAGCTCGATCACCTGCCCCTGCACCTGCACCGCGCCCGCGCCGTCGGTGGTCGTCGGCAGCACGGCGTTGTTCTTGGCTGCCCGGGGCTTGCGGTACCAGAAGTAGAGCCCCATCTGGACGCAGCTGAAGAAGAAACCGCCGACGTTGGGGTACTGAATGGATTGAAAAACATTATTCAGTTAATTCACATCGTTCATCATCAGGTGTTTCAGTTCAGTAATAAGGAAGCTCCAACTGCTAGCTAGTCCGATCCTTACCATGACGAATGGGTCCTTGGTGAAGAGGCCATAGCAGAACCAAGCGACGGCGCTGAGGGTGAGGCAGAAGGAGAGGCTGATGGGCAGGAACTCCACGCTCTTGGTCTTGACCACCTTGAAGATGATGCTGAGCGGCGCGACGAAGACGGCCATGGAGAAGGCGAGGCAGACGCTGCCGAGGAACTTGACGCGGTGCGGCTCGCGGACGACGAAGAGCGTGACGACGACGACGAGCGCGAACGCCGCCACGTCCAGCAGGAAGAAGTAGGCGAGTGTCCTCAGCCTCTCCTTCCGGGGCGCGTACGCCAGGTAGAAGACGATGTAGGCCGCCTCCACGCCACAGCCGAAGGCGTTGATGGTCAGCAGCGGCCTCGAGTTGGTCTTCACCAGCGCGTAGAAGATCCACAGCACCGAACTGAAGAGCGCCACCACGTATGGCACCGAGCTGAACCCGCCCGTCGACTTCTTGCGGTACACCTGCAGGAACGTCGCCCTGTTGGTGCGTTCGTGAGTACAAAGCATGTCAGTCTTCGATCGATTCACTTAAAGTCAAAGATCTATCTCGCTCATCATGAAATGAAATCAAGTCTGAAACGACGACGACCCAGCAAGGGGAAGGTGCTACTTACACTGGTGCGAGGAACACCAGGAAGGAGATGATGTTTCCTGCACAAATTAAGGAACAAGAGAACGATACGCGTCAGTGTGTCATTTTCAGTAAAAGTAGTAGGAGTATATTCTTCATCCACGGCGTGCAGTACAGATCGATACATATATGCACACAAATTACATAACAATGCGTCCACCAACAGGGAAGCGTGATGATTAGGTTAAGGAAAGGCTAATATGGCAAAGGCTGAAGGAACACGCCTTCCTCGCTGCTCAACCAATCATAACCATTAATTCCAAACAAGGATATAGATAGAGCACATGTACATATAGTACTGATTCTTAGATAGTGCGTCGTTACGTTGTGAGCTGTTTTGCAATTACATTTCGTGATCTAATACCCAAAAATATATGGATCTAGTATTACAAACCCTCAAGAAACATGTATGTATGTATGTATGTATGTATCTGATGCACTCCGCCTACCATTCTTCAGTGAAAAAGTTGCTATATGTATACACCTAGGCGATGCATGTGTGTTCTAGCAACAAATTAACACAAGCCTACTACTACTGATGCACTGCTAACGAATTGAAGAAAAAGTAGATCAATGGGGAGCATCATCAGAAAGTTAAAGAAGATGTAGTAGTATAACGACAACAAAAAGGTTGAAACTGCTAAAGCTACGACATATTATTCAAGTATTATTTGATCGATGACGGACAAGACTGTTGGTTGTCCTGTGTGAGCTGCATGCATGCCTACAACAGGGACAATGAAAGGCGTGTGTGCTCTACAGTGCAATGGCACAAACGACGAAAAGGAAGGATTTGAGAAGGATGGAGAAGGCAGTCATCATGTCGGAATACAGGTGCACACACAAAATCTAGCAGAACGTACGACACCAGAATGAATTGAAAACCACAAAAAGGTGATGCATGTCAAGATCCCATACCACTAAGATAAGAAATAAAAAGGCCACACGAAGCATATGCATGTCTCCTATATATCCCGGCGTCATGCATGGTCATGGATCGATCGAGATCGAGGTTGTTTACCTGCGATGCCGGAGAGGGTGATGGCCGGGTGAGCCATGGAGAAGAGGCCTCCTGCCATTGCTGACGACGGCGAACAGGAACTGGAGAGAGTTAGCTAGCTAGACGACGATGCCGAGTTAGCTAGCTAGCTAGTGTTGCTAGAGAAGAGAGATCAGAGTCTATATATTTCCTAGTGCGGTTTCCTTCCACGATGGAGAGGAGCTGCTAGCTACTGCTAAGGTGATGCCCGATTAGCTATTGCTGATGTGTGTGTGGTTTGGACCCGAGGATGGGTATGGACTTATATAGCCGGCCGCGCTGCGCCTTTTGCCGTTTTGGGAGGCTGGCCGCCTTGTTGATTGGTGCTGTCCAGTTCGACATTGTTGGCGAGAAGAGAATAATGGTGTGGTACATGCATGTACCAGCAGGTCGATCACAGTGTCATACAGGCAATGGGTGTATCTAATCTCACTTTCTTTGCAGCTGATCTTTTTTTTCCCTTTTGCATTTCTAGGGAAGTAAGAAATTTGTGCCTTCTAATAAAGCTATAGCTGTTTTATTAAAGTGAAGGATTTTTTCCACCTGCCAATCGCAAGTAGACAGGGATTAATTACTTCAACTTTTGCTGTACGGTTTATTTGTAGAAATACATATAGACCTGTGGAGCAAGATGTAATGCTTAATGTAACAAAATGTAGGGAGAAAAGCATAGGGGGACTTGCCGCGCCGAAGAAAGTCAGATGCGCATGGGAGTCCAGGACGTCTTTCAGCAAGATACAGTACGTGGGCTCTCATCTGCGGGGTAGTGAGTCGATCGCATCAGGATTTTTGAGAAATGATGATGCACTTTATGTTTCGTTTTTCAAAAGAGTATTCTGGCTATATTATTGTAATAAGATTCAAAAGAGCACACGCTCATCACTGACATCACATATAGATTATGTTCACGAGAAGTACTAGTCAGTTGACATTGACGATCATATGGACAGGCACTGAAAGACGTACTGGACTCCCATGCACACGTTGATGGATTTGCACGAAATTGGTTAGATGGTCAGCGTTCATAGTATTTTTTTATCTAATATCCGAGGTGTTTGGATTTTGCAAAACTCCATGAAGAAATATAAAATTCTGAAGTTTCCGCGAGTATTTTCTATCTAATCAATGTAAAACCCTGCCTTCAGTGTAAAATCGACATGCATAGTCTATGTCGTGTCTTACCCAAAAATGGACCAAGTATAGTATAGTTATATTTGGTAGGCGTCGT
This sequence comes from Saccharum spontaneum, assembly GCA_022457205.1. Taxonomy (NCBI): domain Eukaryota; kingdom Viridiplantae; phylum Streptophyta; class Magnoliopsida; order Poales; family Poaceae; genus Saccharum; species Saccharum spontaneum. The sequence continues at coordinate 46,096,725 of CM039606.1, forward strand.
CAGATGCATCACCCGTTGTTAGTATATAATACATTATTACAATGCTTCAATTGTGAAAATGGTTGATGAGACCCGTTGTTAGTATATATATACATGTTCACTGCATCACCCGATGACCCGACTTGTATTCGTTCTTCCATGGATGAGTCAATTTCAGTTTGACACATATTATTGTTAGTTCTATATATACGTGCCACGTGGTGCAGCTGCGACGTTACACGTTGTAAGACCTTTGCATCCTACTAACCCAGCGCCGCCGGTCAGTCAATGTAAAATCCTAGCGGGCTTTCCTTGAGTTCATATAGAAAACGCAAAAAAAGGAGGACCAAACTGCGGCCGAGACGAAGCGGTATCCGGACCGGTTCAGAAATGTCTGACCGTCGAGACTTTTGGTTGTTGGCGGTAGTCCTGATTAGAATTGGGTCCGAGACTAATAGAAGCCACCAACCGGAACTAGAATTTCATTTCCAACCGCCGGTGTAGCAACCTTTTGCAGGAAGAACATTTATTAGTCTCGGTCTGTGGTTCAAATCAGGACTAAAGGATGCCTTTTAATCCTAGTTAGAACCACCAACTGGGATCAAAGGTTAGCAACATCATCTTCTAATCTTTCATTACTAATAATATAGCAAATTTTATGGTTCAGAAGTAAACAAAGAAATTTGTGGTTTTTTAATTAGGAATAATAATGGTGGACTTATTTTTATTTATACATCATTTCTTCGTAATCTTAAACATCTGTAATTATTTCTAGATCTTTGTTAGCAACATTAGTTTTTGATGAGAGTTAATAATCGTTAAAATAAATTATGTGCCAATAAGCGCGCGCATGTGCGCCCGCGCGCGCGCACACACACATATATATACATATATATATCTTGACACATTTTATATATGTTTCTCTAATATATTGCATGGTATATTTATACAGGGTTCTATATTTATTTGGAAGTTTTTTCAATTTTTTTAGGTATGATGAATGGTGGTGGACTTCTCCTATCACGGGAACCAGATATCCACCCTAGCGACCTTCCATTCGCGCTATCGCCAGATAGGGCCGTTCCATGGTTTCCAAATCCATCTATAGTATAGAATATTTTAAGCTTTACATGCTAATATGATTCTTGCATATATATACACACACATTATTCATTCATAATATGATTGTTGCAATGTTCACCGACTATATTCCCTGTCAAGTGGCTGGAATCAGTACTATTCTTGCTCGGGGTGTGGGACATATTCGAGCAAACGACAAGTGAGGTCGTGAATGATGAAGGTGGTAAGTTATGGACGTGTAATTTCGCTTTTAACATCCCCTTTAGGTACAATCAAGATCTGCGCTAAGACATCGTTCAGAGGGGACGACAGATGCCGAGCCGGAGAAGCATCCAGTTCAACACGGTGTTGCATTGTTTACGGGCATTTGAGCGAATTGGCTACCATATGCCTGATTAATCGTACTTCAAGATACAAGCTTTACATGAGCATAGTCTGGACGTGGCACAAGTAAGCAAAAGGATGGCGAGATTCAATCAAATGGATGCGGTAAGTCGTGTATAATATCAAAGTAATGTTTATTTATTGTTATTATTATATGACCGCTCTCTGATATTTTTGTTTCTCCGCTTGCAGAATTTACTCCATGATTTTACCTATGGTGCATGTAGCTTGCTAGCCATTCTAGCTATGGCAAGTTATTGCACGACTGAGGTATGCCTAGGATTACGATGGAACATTAGGCTAGCATACAACACATGGACACCAGTTTTGCGTGAAAATTACTCAAAACTTGACCGACAATAGTTCAACAGTAGGATATATCTAAGGGCGACCATGTCCTCGGCGTTGTGAGGCAAGAAAAAGTGCTTTAGTGTGGGCCTTATATTACATAGACAACGATTGATCTGAGACCTACACTACTAGCCTCGGAGACAGGCCAGACTTGCGGCCGGTTTGTAAGGTTTATGTGTTAATTAGGTTTTACTTGTATTGTTATGTCTAATTTAATTAGGTTTATTTGGGTCATGTTCAATTAGATTTATTTGTATGGATATTATAATTATGTTTGTATGTCTTATGTTTATTTCTCATGCATTTCGGTGTCATATACTATTTACATTTTTCTCACGCTTTTACATGCCACAAGTAAAGGAAACACCAAGTTTCTAAAATTCATATCACTAAATTCATATCAAAATTCTTATATACAATATATAAAAATTCATATGTATACGATATATCAAAATTCATATATACAATATATATCAAAACTCATATCATAACTAAAGTCCAACTGTTCCCTAAAAAAACTCCAACAGCTACATGTCGGGTTTAAATTGCATTGTTTCGTTAATTTGTGGCAAGGGAACTTTAGTCCTGGTTTATGATACCAACCGGGACTAAAGGTCTTACCATTGCACCCACCTACCACTGCGCGGGATCACCACTCCTCCCACCTACCACACTACTGCTCAGGCTTATAAAACCGACCACCGCGCACGAGGCTGATGATCTCTCTACCTCAGCACGACTCTGTGGAAGAAAGACCTCTGTTATTGTTTGCCAATTTGTTAGACCAGGTTGGGGCTATTATATTACTCGGTGATTTGAACTAAGGTTGTCGAATGTACCGCTCAATCATCCCAACATGGTCAGCAACGCTATATGTTTTCAATAAATTAATATGTTTTAAATACGCTTGTACAAAATATATTTTTATAATATGTATATATGTGTTTCTTAAATGTACCGTAGGTAACTGACCCAATCATTTGGTTTGAAGAGACGCTCTCAAATTTTAGGGTTGAGGGATTGAAAGTTGACAGGTTTGATATAGATAACGGACAATTCATAGAATGTCAAATTGGCTTTTCCATCGCCGCTATGAGTGGTAGAGGTGTTGTACAAATCTCAGAGATAGGAATGAAGGTACCCGAGAAGACTATGACAGAAAAATATGTTGTCATGGCATGTTTAAACAAGCTTGCGAATAATGGATACAACCTGCCTACATTATCCTCCATGATGCTACAAGCTATAGATGTAGGCTGGTATCATGATGTTTCGGGCCTTTGTGCAAGGATCGCTCGAAACAACCAAACGATGTGGTAAAGTCGAAGTGGGACTCATAGCTTATATCTAGATTTGTTGTTATGTTTGAAAGCCTGGTTCTCATATCCATTTTTCTATCAATACTTACAGGTTGAGGACTATGACTTAACCTATGCAAGTTGTAGCTTGGAGGCCATTCTAAACCAGACAATGTATTAATTGGGTTATGATTGGAAATATGCTGATGAATGGCCAACACTCGCTAAGGAAAAGCTGCTTGTGACTAAGAGGGGATCTGACCCACCGACTTCTCGACCACCGCCAACCGTCGTTAGTAGACCCTGTGCTCGTATGTATGAAGCAAGGGAGAGTGCACTGCTTAATGTGTTGCTCTACGTCAATGATATTTGTGCATACCACATCGGTACCTACACTTCGCTGAGTTAATAGTACAAGAAAGTCAAATTAGGCGGTGATCTACTTATGTTTGCATGAAATTTGAGGTGTACTTGGACATCTAGTTTGTATTGAATTGGTTTAAATTATTATGGTTTATATGAACTTGATGAATGGGGATGATCATTGTAATATAGAAGCTCTTATGTAATTAGTTTCATTCTTACTTATGGACGTGCAATAGTATAGCATATAATACATATAACCAACCGAGATTGGAGGGGAGCGCCCTCGGGCCCGAGATGGAGCCCCCTTTAGTCCCGGTTGGTATAACCAACCGGGACTAAAAGTTCCCATTCACTCCCAGTTGGGAGGCACGGGATTTAGTCCTGGATTCACAGTCTCGGTTGGGAAACCGGGACTAGAGGGTCATAGCCGGGATTGCTACCCATAACTACACTAGTGACCGAGAGCCAAGGGTTTGCTTAATGGTGTAACCTAAAAGAAAAATTATATTAATACAAGGTTTTGTAGATATTAAGTTTATAGACCTGTTATTACTCTTTTTTCCTTAAACAAACCCACATCAATCTTAATAAAATTAAATCCCTGTGTTTGATGATCGAGTTTCTTTTCGTTCTCTCCTTATATTCTTTAGGCACATATTCAGGTTACCATTCCGTTCCGTATATCTCCTACCAGTATGTTATTTTGTTTATGGAATTACTGTTTGGAATGTATAATCTTACTGGTTTCTCTATGAATCTCTTTTTTTTCCTTGAACAGGCATTTTGCCAGTATTTCATATTTCATCAAGCAGAGTGGAAATAGAAGTCTTACACACAGTGCACGAAGCCCTGCTAGCGAGAAATATCCTCCCGTAGAATATCTTCAAGAGATACAGTGAAAAGGGGAACAAAAGGCACTCATAGGTCATATCTAAGTCATAAGCTAGAATGAACGGCCTTGTTTATCCGGCTTATAATCCGTACTTTTCAGCTTGTTTTTTCAGCTAGAACAGTGTTTTTCTCTCACCACAAATCAGTCAACAGTATTTTTCAGTCGACTTATCAGCATAGCCGAAGGGGCCAACAGCTTTTAGCCTAGCCAAGAGCAACGTTTTCGTACCATCTTTTTGACCCAGGCCGACAAGAGGAATGGTTCCCTATATGCATTGACTGGTGGGGTATAGCCATACGAAAACATCTGTCGAGTTCTCTCATGAACACTGAAAAGTGACTTGATCAATAACAGTACTGACCACACTGTCCTCCACTGAGTGACGAGCTAGTCGCTATGGCCTACGCCGGCATGATCAGGCTTGATACGATTGGAGGAAACATGTAGTGGAATAGCAGGCGCGCGTACAGGCTACAAGCCTGAACAACCTTGTGAATTTTCTAGCTTCAGCACATTGTGTAATGTTCCTAGTCACTTTGTTGTGTTCTAGAATGTGATGGCAATAATGACTATGAGCTAACTAACTAATGCTCCTAATAATAGGAATATATAATTGCTTGCTTTCAGGGACATTATATTGATCTTCCATGTTTCCCTGTATTTTGTAGGAGATTCAAATGATATACACAAAAAGTCACCCTCTGCCTGACTGAAAACACCCATGCTGGATCAGAGTTTTCTTTTTCAGGGAAGCTGTTACGGTCTCGTATTATCTTATCGTCTTATATATGCGTGTTGCAAACCACCGGCATATTCCTGAATTCTAGCAATGTGGCTCCGGCTTCCTTCTCACAAAAGAGAAGATGGGTCAAGGAACAAAAGCTCCTTTGTCCCCTTCTTTTCTGCCCAAGAGCCCTGGAATTCAGAGTTAGCCCCCCTTCAACCTCAGATAGCACCTGCAAAAGTACACCAAATTATTGTCCTTCTTCGAAAATTTGTGCATAGATACTAGACACGTTCTAGGTTTGTTTCAGTCTCATAATTTATCGTTGCAACAGCTGCTCTTGAGGCAGAAACATTTGTCAAGATTGGAGAAATATGTATATGCACCAACAAAGTTCAGATTAATTACAAAGATCGGCAGTATAGCTTGCTTCAAAAAAAAACATTTCTTGAGACAATATCGGAGAAACAAAAATGGCATGTAGTTTTCTTATACACAACGGAAGCTAGTGCTGAAGGTTTTAGTGATTAATGGATGGTATTTTTAGTAACTAGTTTTATTCATCTAGGGAAGTTTGTTCCAATGGAAATGTGTAGAACTACTAAAAATATGTTGTCTCAGAAATAGCTTTGGAAAGAAGAATTGGTGAATATATTTAGTGTCATTTCCTTTTTATGCATAAATATATTCCATACTAAGTCAATAAAATGTTTTATAATTAGCAAATGCAAGGGCGCCTCGCCGTTTTTATGAAATTCTGGTAGTAGCTTGCAAGCCAAAGCCAAGACGAACTAATTTAACTCCTGCTTTCAGGTGTTTTTTTATATTATATTAGGAGCTATTATTATTGTTGCAATGCTATTATTATACTCCCTCCGTCCTAAAATAGATGACGTTATGGGATGCGTGCAGGTTAAACTTTTTTTTTAACTTTGACTAGGTTTGTAAAAAATACGTGCAACATTTATGTCTCCAAATAAATTTATTATGATAGTATATTCAATTATCTATCTAATGATACTAATTATATATTATAAATATTAATATTCTTTTATACAATTGGTTAAATTTAGAAAAAGCTGACTTCTTGGGAAACGAGAATTACTTCTATTTTGGGACAAAGGGAGTAGTGATCTAGCTAGCTTGTATTTCTCTCTCTTGAAGCTTTCTTGCCCGTTGCAATAACGTCCAATTGCAGAAAAATGGTGTGAAAATTTGACGTTTGCTTGTGCCAAGATGGTTTATCAGGTGTTGTATGCTCTCCCTTTCAAAATTAGGCAAGATCGGGTGGTTAGTGAGTGACTTAGTTCTCATCATGATACCATTATCATCCTCCATTTATTCAGAAGATATTTGCAAAAATATACAGCCATTCTAAGTTCGTTATGGAAGATATAAATCTGTTGTCCTATCTTGTCTAAAGATGCACAAAGAAATAGGTGGGCGGATTCGGTGAGCGCTTTATCTCTACGTGTCGTACTTTAGATGCATATTTTTAAACTTTGTTTGAAATTAGAAAATTACAAATGTTCTAGTTCCACCTACATACTTAAGGCCACGTCACCTTTGGAGAGTTGGGATTTTTATGTGACAATTCATTTCCGGCAGGAATGGAGGAGTTTTCTTCAGTTTCTCGAAGCATGGCTAAACAAGCAACTTACACCCTTGATATGCCCTATATATGAATCATGCATGCCATGAATTAGAATATCAACTGATGGGTCTTTTTTTTATTCTGTAGATCTGTTGATTTGCTCACTTTCACTAACTTTTTTTCTTCTGCATCTATCTGCCGTTACCTCCCCATGATGAACGTGGAGACCGAAAGGTGTGGTGCCAAGCTACCCCGTACACTGCAATTTACCAATGGTTGGGATATGGAAAAAGCAGGCGCACAACACAAAAAGGAGCAGCTAGCAGCAGCACTAGCTCTCTGGTCAATGGTGCATGCAGCTTATTAGCGCTGGGATTCAGGCTTTGTTGCTTGTTTTCAAGAACACAAGAGATCCTAAGCCTCATAGAGTATCTGGGCTGGGCGTAGAAACAATGCCGGTTTCATCTGTTGAATTTACCCATACAGCCCGTCCCGTGAGAAAGGTATATATCCATGAGGACCAAATGGAGATTCAGACATTCAGTGATGCTTTACATAAAGAAACTAAAACTTCTGTCTATACGAAATGAAACATCTGCACTGTCAGCATAGTATCTCAAAGGCATGCAATGCATTGACAAAGTGGCCAAAAGGACTTTTGTGAAGGAAAAAAAGGAGTAAAAAAGGCTTCCATGGGTTGACCGACAAGTGCTCCCCGTGATAGGGGCCTCTTTATTGAAAGGCATAAAGCCTTTTCAAAAAAAAAAAAGGGCATAAGGCAAGCACATACAACAAGCTGATGTGGAAGTCCACTCCACGGTGGCATGCAGGCGCCACGTCACACCCTGTATGTGTGCTTCGATGACGAGGAGCCGGGGAAAAGGGTGCAGACTGCAGAGGGAATGAGGGATGATCATTCCAGTTGCTTTTTGGCACTTGCGTTGGTGATATGGAGAACAGCACTGCTGGATCTCATACATGCTGGCATGCATGCATGCATGCATGCAAGCCCGTAGCCATGATCAAAGAGGATCCTAAATGTACGGCATGTTCAATATGGACTATGTACATCTCGCACTAGCTAGCTTGTTATTAATACAATGATATGTACCTACAATAATGCAACAACATCAGTGTATAAAATTCAGTATACACATACAGAAAGTAACTGTATGTTTCCAGTGTACATTCAGTTTACATGCATTTCACTGTGCATGCATGCATTCAGGACTGGGTTTCTTTTCTTTGAGGCAGGCTATAGCTTTTTGTCTTTTGTTTTTGTGGATCCTGCGCTCGCAGTGGAGATTGGTACGTTGGTGGAGACGCACCATTTGGAAGAGATAGATGTGCATGCATGATTAACTCTGCAGGGACGCTTTACACAGGCATATATATCGTGATGATTCAGTTGGGCACATTGCGTGCATGCTTATTATTAGGCCAGTCTCAATGGAGATTTCATATCACTGTTTCTAACACATCCAGATTTTGGAAACAGTGCAGACGAGTTTCATCCTCATGAAACTCTCTCTACTCCCATGAAACTCTTATCATCTCTCTTTTCATTAATATAATGCCACATCAGCATAATTAATGCCTATGAAACTCTTATGAAACCTCATTGAGACTGGCCAGTCTCAATGGAGATTTCATGACCCAGTTTCCAACACATCCATATTTTAGAAACAGTGCAGAAGAGTTTCATCCCCATGAAATTCTCTCTACTCTCATGAAACTCTTATCATCTCTCACTTCATTAATACGGTGCTACATCAGCACATTTAATACCCATAAAACTCTGATGAAACTCTATTGAGACTGGCCTTAGTTGACCATCAGAAAAGTAAAGTTGTTCAATTATTCCATGAGATCGAAGTACTACATGTTAATAAGCTCATGCTTATTATTAGTTGACCATCAGAAAAGTAAAGTTGTTCAATTATTCCATGACATCGAAGTACATGTTAATAAGCTGGGAGGATTCTAATTTCTAACGCTACTCCACAAAACACATATCGCTCCCCCAGTTACTACTTCGTGTCAAAGCTAGACAGACAGTGACAAGCACCACTTGCTGGAATCTACAGGATTCAAAAAGACCATATATAACTAACTGAAAGTCGATTTATCTTTGTGACAATGAGATTCTTCAAAGATAGATGGCCCAACAAAGTCCTGATGAAATAGGGTTAGTTATTAATTGGCCTACATCATTCAGCTTGCTGAAAGGTACTAATAAGCTGTAGATAGATGGGCAGAGAGAGATGGCAATGGGTAGTGGAGGGGTTGTAAACGCTGGTGCCCATTTGCTGGAGGCGTGGGAGGGATAAGGCCAGTATTAATAGGGTTTCATCAAAGTTTATGAGCATTAATTATGCTGATGTGGCACCATATTAATGAAGAAAGAGATGATAAGAGTTTCATGAGAGTAGAGAGAGTTTTATGAGGATGAAACTCTTCTGCACTGTTTCCAAAATCTGGATGTGTTGAAAATAGTGACATAAAATCTCCACTAAAACTGTCCTAGGAGAGCAGATGCTCCATCGGGCGAGGCAACTTGGGTGGTCGGGCCAAAACCTGCAACAGATAATTTTACTAGTGGTGCTCCGTGGTCTGCAGGTGCAGCCAGCCAGCAGCCGCGCGCGGTAGTAGCTGATCGATCCGGGACGACGACATTGGAGGGAGGCGATTAGGGTCCCTTTTCCGATCCACTTTACCCTTTCTATCATCGCATCTCATCTTCAATCCCAGCCGATCCTCGTGACCCCTATAATGCATGGCTGCTGCTGGCTGGCTGGGTGCCATTGCCATTGCCCAATGACATTGGAAGCACCACAGCAATGCTCGCTGCCTGCTGCCTGTTGGGGATGCACAGCAGGGGCAGACCTACAGGATATGCCGGGTGGTCCCCGGCATACCCTACCCTGGCCCAGGTGTCACAGTGTAGTATACATGTCAAAAGAAATTATGATGGGCTGATGCTCCGTTATTGGCTGACGCTTCAGAAACCGCCACAGACCGCATGCAGAGGTCTCCGCTTGGCTCGTGACTTGATCCATCGTCAAGGCGTTTCATCAAGACGCGGAGGTCCCATAGACCACATGCAACCCTGATCGTTGATTCTCGATTGATTTCAGCGGCAGTTTGGCGTCGTCCCATCCGTCTCCCGGTCTCCGTCTCCCTCTAGGCTCTTCTGGCCTCTGCCCGTCCTGCTCTTGGGCTATAGGCTCTGCGGCTCTGCCCTGCCGCCTGCCGCCGTGCGGCCCTGCCCCGCTGCACGGTGCACGCACGGGTAGCGCAACAGCAGTCTCCGTCGTCTGCGTTTGCTTGCTGCTACCCAACGTCGGTCGCCAGTACGCTTTGAAGACTCAAGTGCAAATCGATCTCACGCACAGAGGCTATAGGAAGGTTTGTAATTTGTTTCCATGAATCATCTATTTTTTCTAAATAAAAAAAACTTGTTCACGCCATGAAGACTTGAGGACTTGAATAGTTATTTGTGTATCAGGAAGATTATCCAGGCCATTCATCACTAGAATAGAGATTGGTTCACGGTTCGTCCACCATCAGTATTAGAAGATGAAATATCATGTGAGTTTTTTCCCCTAAACTACGACAATTCTATCATCGTATAGTTTTGAATATGGTTTTACCGAATTGCATAAGAAAATTTTCTGTGTGGCCACCCTATGATAAAATCCTAAGTCCGCCACTGGGATGCAGCACTGCACATTTAGTTATCTTGTCCCAGTGAGAGCTGAGTGAGAGAAACGACCGGCCGGCCCGTATCTTGCAGAAAAGAGGCGTCGTCTCATCACGTACAGTGCATATGCTGTGATCATCGGAGATATTTGCCCCTGCAGCAACGCAGCAAGTTGACCAAAAGTTACGGCTGTGCAGGCTGCAGCACTAGCACAGCATTAGGCCATTAACGAGTCTACCAGGCCACCATCCAAGTGAAAGTTGCATTGCATTGGAACGTTGCGTGCACCACTGCACCGTCCGTCGAATCTGATCGCATCCAGGAGCTAGAGGCCTTTGCTGGTTTGCATTGGAGGCGGGAAGGGAATCATGGCAGTTGACAGGCATATGCTTGGAACGCATGCATGGTTTTTCCCGGGAATCTTGCTGAGACGCACAACCACACACTCTGATCAGGAAAAGAAACTGTACTTTACAGACCATCATAAGGCTTAAGCTACTGTATATATGCACAGACGTACAGGTTTAGGCACCGAAAACGCAGAGCAGTCTGATCATATCATATACGCAACAGTGGACGCCACACATTGGACCTTTACCTTTCTACGTACTTAAGCTCAGTGGCACACTAACTGGATTCAGCTCAGACAAGATAATGCATCCACCTACCACCTACACCAGTAATCGAGTCGAGTCCTCTGAACTTTACAACCCCAGCTTGCATTGCAGTTTGCAGGCAAGGATCCAGACGACAGGAGGACGAGGAGCCGGCCACCGTGCGGCCACCACACCCAAACAGTCGAAGCCGGCCAGCTGCCACTGCCATTCCTCCCGGAACTGGAGCCGCCTTAACAATCTGATCGGATCGAATAGGATCGGAGAAGCGACCAAACGGCCAAGGCGCTAGCTTTCGCGGTGCACATCTCTGCAGTCTCCCCGATCCAGCTAGCGAGCTGGTGGCTGGTGCATGCCGACGCGCGGCTGATGTGGCCATTTGCTCCCTCGCCCAGAGGTGGCGAGGTGGTGCTGGTGCGCATGCATGCAGCTAGCTGCTACTAGCTGTGCGTGCGTGCGTCCACGCCGGCTCTGGATCAAGGTAGATGAACCAGCTAGCAGGGCCTCCATTATATGCAGGCTTCCTGCTCTGCCACTGCCATCCTAGCTCGTGATCTTATCCTCCAACGACGACGACGTGCTGCCGCCGATGTGGCCACTTCTATGAATCCTCTCTGGTTTTGTTTATATATGGATCCACGTGCATTATTAAAGAGCGCAGCGATCCGGGCAATATAAGCACTGTGCAGCACTGTAGCATTTTGTTTTTATTTGGTAATAATTGTCCAAACATTGACTAATTAGGCTTAAAACGTTCGTCTCGCAAAGTACAACAAAACTGTGCAATTAGTTTTTGATTTCATCTACATTTTGTACTCCATGTATGTGCCGACATTTTAATGTGATGAAAATTTTCTTTTTACATAGTAAAATTTAGTAGGCAAATTTGGTATCTAAACCAGGCCCAAGCAACACTGTCGTCAGTCGCGTGTACGAGATTTCAGAGGTAGTAGTAGTGGCTAGCTAGTTGTGGCTGTGGTTTGTGGACGACAGCGTAGTTGCGTCGTCTAGACAACAGCTGCTACGCGAGCCTACCAATCGTGGAGAGCCCAATCATGCGGGAACAGGATTCCACTTCCAGAGTTCCACTAACAAAGTTTGAAAGACATTCATACCGGAATCACAGAGGGTATGCACATGACAGTACGTGGAGTACGGTTCAAACTAGTAGATGTTAGATGTTAATATAATACTCACTTCGTCAAACAATGGATCCGATTTTGTGTTTATTAAGCCAAACTATATACTAAGTTTGACCAAACCTATAAAAAAGGGAATAATTTTTATGAAATCAAATTAGTATCATTGATATTCCCTCCGTCCCAAAAAATAATGTAAATCTTGCTTTTCAAGGTTAGAGTTTTACAGTTTCCCACTTTGATGTGTGGGAGATGTTACTATTCTTCTCTATGAATTTGGTCAAACTCAATATACCCCCTGTTCGGCTGAGCTTATCAGCACGGCTTATCAGCCGTGGAACAGTGTTTTTCTCTCACAGCAAATCAGCCACAGCCGGCTTATAAGCCAAAAAACAGCCTGCCGAACAGGGCCTAGTTTGACTTAGAACAAACTCGAACCCTATATAAATTTGGTCAAACTCAGTGCAGTTTGACTTAGCACACACTAGCTCTTTGATTCGATTTGCTTCATTTTTCTAGAAGGTACAAAAAAAATGTGTGATGTGTAATATTCTATCTTATTTAGAGTTAAAGGGATGAATCTATGTCTTGGTAAAACCAAGACTGAACTTTCACAGCATTCCCCGCCTCCCACCACAGTTGCGGACATTTTTCATCAATTTGCTCATGGAGGCTCCCAAAATTTGAAGAATGCACTTCACTCACTTGTTTTAAGGTTGGTAACTGGCAACCCATTAAATTTCTAGCTTGTTTCTGTGGCTAGATGTTGCATTTTGGGAAGAATATGATGGAAAGCATCTTTCTTCCTTTTAGAGGGATTTTTTCACCATATTTTCATGTAGGCTCTCAAATTTTGAAGGTTGTGCATCACCAACTTACTCCAAGGAAAGTATCTAGCCCACTCATTTGATTATTAGCTAGTTTTCTTGGTTCGAACTTGATGTATGGAGCACAGACATGTTTATATATTTTGATGCATTGTGTTAGTGACACTGTATCCTTGTCATGAGATATGTATGTATGTGCAAATAATTTAGTGAGTAATTAGCTTTTGTACTCCTAACCCCCGGTAGCGGTCTGCTGCAGGGGGTGCGCTCCTCGCACATTATGTTGTGAACTCTGTTCCTCTTATTAATACAACGCTGGGTAACCGGATCTTTCAAAAAAAAAAAGATATGTATGTATGATTCTGATGCTATTAATTAATGTGCTATCAAAATTGTACTACAGTTAAATTAATCTTATGAAACTGGCTGTTACCACATTATTACCGCTGGTCAGTTTGTGTAATGAACCGATAGTGGTAAGTCCTTATTGATGTTGGTTTGCAAAGTCATTATTACCGCCAATTAAAAACCGGCAGTCATGAACTTGATTATCACTGCCAACTTTACCACTGAAGCCCAAAACAAGGTGTGTGATATGAGATTTAGAATTGGCAGTGAAAATGTCTAGCAATGTTCCAACCTGTAAACCGAAAATAGAAGTGGTTTCTCATTTTCCACAAACCCCCACAAAGCTGTTGAAGTAAGCATATTGAAAATTAAGAATCTCTTATTACACAGCCACATGTGTAACAGAACCGTCCAAATTATAAGAGCACAAGTACGAAAACGAGCACCGAAGCGCTCAAATTTTCAAACTTGAGCCCATATAATCCCGATAGTCAATCGAAACCACGAAGGATTTCAAACCAAACTGCTTACAATCAGGATCGCATCATTCAACATACACATCGTACGTTACATTTCACAAGTAGTTCCGAAATAAGTTCACACCACGGAGTAGCAAATATTACAAACCAAGTTTGGAAAGTAGCGGAAGCATAACACACACTAGTTGATTAATTACTGCCAGTCTTGTTGATCAACAACCCGCAAAAGCATGAGGAAAGTACATAAAGACGATCACGCCCTAGTGATCTAGTCGTCACCACCCGCAGGGTGGAGACACGTCTTGCAGAAGCCTTGATAAAGCATATCATCTGCAACAGGGGGGAATAAACCCTGAGTACTGGAATGTACTCAGCTAGACTTACCCGTCATAAATCAGAAATAATATGACACCAAGGATTATGCAAGGCTTACACAAGAGGCTAGCTGACACCACATTTGCATAAAGGCATAATTAGTTGAACTCTCATAACCTGTACTAGCAGTTATTTTTAGCATTTACCTGTCATCTATCTTAGCACCTGTACTGAACATGCACTTGATTATCATCAAACAATTATTAACATTATTTTCATAGCAGGTATAAATTGTGGCAACATTGTATCATTCACTTAACCATCTGTTCAATTAATGAGATCTACGTTGCCGCTGCTCAAGTCAAGTGCTCACTAACCGGAAGCGACGACGATTCGAATTGAATTCCTATCCAGCTGGAGGGGTATTTCTAACACTCACCGAGTCACGCCTGGCGAGGGCTGCTCAGGTCATCTTTCGTACAGTTCAGGAATCGCGAGTTCGAATGATGTCGCGTCCCCAAGGGCGACACTCTGCCAGGTGATAGGGACTCTAACCCCCCTTGGTCTCACGCCAATGTCCCCAAGCACATCCTTTCTCTCCTCCAAGATGCAACCTACCATTCGATTCCCGGCCTGAACCATACTACTCGACTTCGCGGTCAGAACGACTTATCCGGCCAACTAAGTGTTAGACTGCGTTCAACATGACTCAAGGACGTACAGCGAATCGGTCCTTAAACGACTCAGACGGGCATGGCTCCACACCCAAGACGTGAAGTGTCTTGCAGTTGTACCATCGAACTCCCGCCCGGTCTCAATTTTATTTTAAATCATGGTTCCGTCACGATAGCCATAAGCCACTCGCGACCCAATCCTATCTCTCGCGGATGACCGGAAATCACCCGACTTCTACCGTACTAAGCAGGGCTAAGCATTGACACGTGCCTAAACCTAATATAGGATTTAAGTACGATATCTGGACAAGGACAGGTAATATGCAGCAAGTGTTTTTATACAACTCCTAGAACTTAATGCAATAAACAATTAAAAGTACTCAAGATAGATTTATAAAATGATGGGTTCAGCATGCACCGGGGCTTGCCTTTGAGAAAAGTTGAAGGCCGGTGGTCCGGGCACTCCGGCAAGTCTTCAGCGGCGTCTCCTTCGCCGACTGGTTCTGTTGGCTCCTCCGGTTGGTTCTGCACCTCCTCTGGTACCACTTGTTCGAATTCGAGGAGTGTTACCTCCTCCGGAACACCTATTGCATGAGTGCATAATAAATCTCATGGATGCATAGTGAGGGATGCAGTATGCTCGGAATGAAATGCATTACAACACTTTTAAAGCTCTATTCAAATCACTTCAAAAGAGTAGGTGCAAATTTCCTCTCTGGTAGAGAAGTACTCACCTAACCTACTCAACCTAAGATAAAGCTGCTCTTCTTCAGTTAAGGCCCTAACACCTAACAATTACAAGAGTAGCATTTCTTAGGATACCACACCACATCAATAAGCAAATACCACAGCAAAGCATTCTGGACAGCAGCTACTTGTTTTTAACATAACTGGAGATTTTCAATTCCAAAAGATATGATCTAAGATAATCTGGAAAGCTTAAGAAATGCACTATAATTCATTTTCAGACCTCAACCCCAAACTCCTAAGTTTTCCATGTCGAATTTCATAAGTTCCAGAATCTGTTCTCTCTAAACAGAGAGTAGCAGATTCTGGACTGCCACTTTGAACAGCAATAACTCTCAAACTACTAAGCCAAATGCTCCCAAATTTTGACACAAGCTAGTTTATCAAGTTTACTACAACTTTGGTATTTACAAGTTTTCCAGAAACCATTTTTATCAAAGGTCAAACTTAGAAATACTACCAGCTGTCCAGAAAACCTAAAATTGCAAGGGTTAAATATTTATTGATGTGGCCAAAGTCCCCTAAAACCAAACTAATATTCCCAAAAGTTCACATGGGTTACAAAAACACCAGAAAGTAGGGTGTGACCACCTAGAACATTTA
The DNA here is from genome assembly GCA_022457205.1 of Saccharum spontaneum. Taxonomy (NCBI): domain Eukaryota; kingdom Viridiplantae; phylum Streptophyta; class Magnoliopsida; order Poales; family Poaceae; genus Saccharum; species Saccharum spontaneum. The sequence goes on from CM039606.1 coordinate 46,112,842, forward strand.
TTTATACTCATTTCTTAATTTACTTACTTAATTAAGTGGAATTTTAAACATATATGTAAACTGCTCCTAAAATTCCACAAAAATTACAGGGGACTCTCTGACCCAAAAAGAGACCACTGTAAAAAAAAATTTGAACAAATTTTATTCACAGGAACTCCCTATACAAAATTCACAAGTCCAAAAGGCTGATTTTTGTATAATTAATACATCATATTGAAAAGTATCAAACAACATATTTCATAATTTTCTTGAACACTTTAGGGTACCAAGACATTCTCCAAAAATTTACAAGAACATTGCACATGTAGAAAAATTACTAAAATTCATTCAATTCTTTCCTAGAATAACAAGATAGCCTTATAACTTGAAAATTACTTAAGCACTGATGCCTAAATTTTTGCCAGAGCTAGGGCAAGTATAAAGTAACCTACCCACCAAATTTCATGATTTTTGGGATACTACAGCTCAAGTTATATATTTAACAAATTTGCATGCATTTCAAAACACATTTAAAGGATCTATTAAATTCTCACAGAATTTAAACATCACATACCAGATTTATATTTTTATAAAATACTACACATCATGTAGATCATACCAAAATTTATCTCATGATTTTTGAGCAAGCACAACCCTAGATCTATATTTTCCAAACATTATCTAAAATCTGTGGCAAAAAGAAAAAGAAAATCATCCCTGCACCCTAATGCTACAGTGACAGGCCGGACTTCAAGCCGACGCGGCCCAACTCCCTCAGCGTGGCCCGCTCTCGCGCGCGGCCCACTACGGCTCCCGCCCGCGCGCGCGTACGACTGACCAGGTGGCCCCACCGATCAGAGGGAGAGGCGGAGGAGGGTGACTGTGGTCGCCGGAACTCGCCGTCGGTGAGCCGGCCGGCGAAACCGGGTGAACGGGCATGACCACGTCATCGAACTACATTGATTGGTGGCAAGAACGGGGTGGCGGAGCAATGGAAAAGCACTCGCCGTCGGTCATGGCAGTACGGTGGAGGTGCGCGGCGGTACGCCGGCGACGGTGAGCTCCTACCGCCTCAACCAGACCGCTCCAAGCTCCCCGGGGTCACTGGACAGCCGACTAAGAGAAAAGGAAGGGGTGAGAAGGGCTAGACCGCTCTGACCACGGCGGCCTCGAACTCCGGCGAGGTCCCGAACGCGGCCGTGGCGGCGGAAGCGAGCAATGTGGCCTCACCTTCCCTCAAACTCTTCCGGAAACGGGTGGAGGTGGTAGAGGGGGACGCGGCGGGGTCGTTGGCGGGAGGAATTGAGCCGAGACGCAACGACGACAGTGCACGAGCGCGGGGAAGAGGCACGGCGGCAATGGTGTTCGGTTTCTCCGCCTCGGTGAGCACCGCAGAGAAGAAAGGGTTAAATGGAGGGAGTGGAGGGCAGCAGCAGCACTCGGGCAGCATGAACGCGCCAGCGCGCTCGCGAGTGGGGGCGAAGGCGGAGCATGGCGGCCACACGGCGTTCTGGCCCTGCGCGCGGTCGGCCACGGCCGTCGGTGTCTGAATCCGGTTTTTTTCCGATTCAGTCATAATCGCGACGTCTGACAGCGTGATTTCATCGCCCCACTACTCGTGATCAAGGCTGATTCGGTGAGAGCCGTAGTTAACAAAAGTGTAGAGCTACGTGAGGGCTTCAACATTGCCAATAGGGTCATGAGCCAACTCGGCTTGGTTAGTGAGATACAACGCCCCAAAGTGAGGCACACGAAAGCTGAACTGAGTTTCAGTTAATTTCCCGACTGAAACTTGATTTTTGAAGCACTCTAACTCATAAACCGTTGGGAACCAGGCTTGGGTGATGTTGACAATGTTGTAGAGCTACATGAGGACTACAAGTTTGTCAATATGAGTGGAAGCTGGTTTAGCCTGGTTTGCAAACTACAAGCTCCTAAAGTAGGCCTCAATAAAACTGGAGGGTCAAATTACAGACTTAGAAAAATTCTAAGTATTGGGGCCACCCCTCTAGCTGACTTGTGGGCCACTTTTGAGCATGTTCTGATCAATTTCATGAGATGGTCATATTGATACTTTTGTTCCCCATAAAATTCCCTACAACTTTGCTTAAGGGTGCTCTTCCATGCAAGGTCTCTAAGCTAGACTTTTTAATTGGTCAAACTAGAACATCCTAGGGTCAAATGGTGGTCAACCATCTCTTGGAGGGCATTTTTGCAATTTTGACCAACATGAACCTTGCTCCAAGGGTTACCCTAAGTATAACTAAGGTGTTGTGGGGCATAATTGGCTATTCTACCTTTTTGTTACACCAACCATCAAGTATCCAATGATATGAGCCAAACAAAACTCCTAGAAACAATCACATGTGTTGCATCTCATAAAATAACATGAATGATGCATGCTTATGCTTATGCAAATGCAATGCAATTATGGAGCTAAACACTTGAGGTGTTACAACATGCTACCAATATATTCAAAATTCTGACAACAATTAAAACCTATGGTATCAAAAATCTCTTGCCACAACTGTTTGGCCACTACACATTCAAAGAAAATATGCTCTACACTTTCCTTTTCACTGCAAAACACACAATAAGTATCATTTAAATTATTTCTTGCTAAAATTTTCTCTAGTAAGCACTTTAATTCTTTTGACAGAAGTCAGAAAAAGAAATAAATCCTAGGTGGAACCTTCAGCTTCCACATTGCAGGAATGAAAATAGGTAGCACCCCTCTGAAAGTAATAAATTTGTAAACGAGCTGCAAGGAGAACATTCCTTTTGAGGACAAGGTCCACACCAAGGAATCAAACTCTAGTGAAAATAATAGTACTGGCCAGTTGGATGACCTCCAACCGTGTTCATAGGTCTGTCATCCACCTCTTCGAAAAGTGTATTTTAACTCCCTACCATACCATAACTCAGCTATAGTCTTTGACTTTTCATTTACAGAGCTCCCAAAACTAAATGGCTAAACTTAAAGACCCTAGTTAGTTATCCTCCCAAAACTTAATATTTTTTTTCCATCTCCAACGAACCATCTATAACCCATCTTAGCAACATTTGCAGCTCCAATAAGAAGCCCTTAAAAAGTTGAGAGGAGCCATTGGTGGAAGTACGAAAGATGTTAGGATCAGCTATCCAATGTTTATATCAATGATTCCTATCCAGTTGATATCTTCAATCCAGGAGGCTAATTAAGCAAATGTTTAACTCTATAAGGTTTGGGATACGTAGACCTCCAAACTCCTTAAGCATGCTAATTGATTCCTAGTTAATCAGGTGATGCTTGTCTCTCATCCCATGGACAATTTTCCATGTGAGTGTTTAATAGCTTTATAGCCCACTTAGGGAATTTCATAAAGGAAAGCAAATAATCAGGGATACTGACCAAGCAAGTCTAGATCAAGATGAGTTTTGCTGCCATGAGAGCAGCCTACCTCTCCACCCTGCCATCCTCTTAAGTGATTTATCTATCAAATGTTTGATGTCCTCCGTTCTCAACTTCTCATAGTGAAAGGGAATTCCAAGGTAATTCAAGGGAAAGGTCCTTACAAGACAAATTAAAGTATGAGAAAATGGTGGATGAACTCATTTTATAGGTTCATAGTTCACTCTTATGAAAGTTAATCCTCATTCATGACAGTTATTCAAACAACAGTAGAATACCTTTTAAATTCTTAAGGTAAATGTCTCGATTGTATTTATGTACAATATTTTCTTCATATACCAGTCAATACACACATGTTGCTCATGTCCGCTACACTAGACGTCCCAAGATACTATGGACACACTACGATAATGACAGCCAAGTCTCTCCTAGCCACGAGTTGCAGGAGGTGTAAGCACCACATACCCATGTACTTTGCAGGGGACCTATATCACCAACTCTTTGTAGTTTTCGACATGTACAGTGCCCTAAGTGGCAGGCACCTCGCGTGCTAGCTATCCTTCCCACAAATGAAGTGGCAACCAAAATCTCTTCGATATTCTTGTTTTCATGTCCATTGCAATTGATTTTGTGATCTCGTCTTGTCATTCGTTCATCAATTTAGAGACACATTGGTTAGGGTTCAATTCAGTGTTCTTTGCCCCCTTTGCATTTTGTTAATTTGTACACCCTCTGTCACGGAAAGAATGTAAATTTCAGATCTCGAGGAGTCAAACATTGTTAATTTTAAATAGGTTCATTATAAAAATATATGTATCATTAATCTAATAAAGAATATTTATTATGCATCATATCTATTATTATTAATTTCTTGTATATGTTTGGTCAAAGTTGAGATTAATTACTGACTCCTCAAGAAGCGATGTTTACATTCGTTTTTGGGACAGACGGAGCATAATAAGGAATTTATAAGGAATTATGTACCCCTTGTTTAAAAAAATCCAAGTCATGAATGAAATACATAAGGTGTAAAGCATTGAGTTTGCCCCACGGCCTTCGGATATAAAGGAGTTTTCTCACTCGGATTGGCAACCAACATAAAAGTGGAAAAAATAGACCACTTGTAACATAATGTCATCACATCAAATCAAAGGTAAAATTAAAAAAATAGGAGAAAGAATCTAAATTTTTAACCGAATCCCGGGCATAGTGCTTAATTTCGGTGTCAAACTACCTTCGTGCGCGGCAGATCAGGATTCGCATCGATTCCAGGTTGCTAGTTTCGGTTACAGCATGCAAATGCAATGGCAAGATATGTAATCTGTCTCTGTTCTCTGCCCCGGCCCGTCAAGGAGGAGCGGAATGTTTGTTGCTTGGCCGTCGGAGGCAGTCGACAAAAAGTGCGCGCATGTACCGTGTAAATATATGGGGGCGTCGTTATCTCATGCAATTTACACACGGTTTCGACACTAAGTAATAACTGATTAAAGCGAGAATAAAGTGCACTAGCTAGGCATGCAGAAACTAACAGTGTGGCGTGTGGACGAATACGACATGCACCTCAAATGTACATGCAGTAGGAGTAGAAAACAGTGTAGCGGTATGGCGGTATGGTATCGGGTCCGGTACGATACGATCGAGTCACGATCGAGGAGACGCTGGCCACCACCAGCAAAATGCATGCATGCATGCACGCACGCATGCAAAGGAGAGGCGCTAACAGATGGAGAGACGACCAGCAGATCCATCGACATGGTTGCCCGGTGGATCATCTAGCTATCATCGGTTGAGTTCAGTCACGTTGTTGCAGGCCGGGGCGCCGGCGTCGTCGTCGGATGGAATCGGAACCGCGGTCGGCGGCCAAATGCAATGCAATGCAACTTGGGCCGGCCGCGCGCGCGGCCCCCAGCTGAGCTAGCTGTTGCTCACTCCGATGGAGTCCGATCCTGGCGCCGGCCTTCTGGGATGGATAAGCTTTTCTCCGCCGGTATTTTAAAAATCTCGGTGGTCACCGATAAACAAGAATATCGGATATATCAAAAATTTATCGGCGATAGAAATAAAATTTCAGAAGAAATTTAGACAAAAATGACTCATTTTGTTCAGGAAAGCACATAGATCATTTCTAAATAATCTAACATAAAAAGCTAAATAAAATATATTATCAATTGTTTATTCAACGAGGAGGGCAGTGACATGGCTAGAGCATGCTAAGTGTATTGCGGCGGTGGCAACTTGAACTTAGAAGAGAAGGGGAAAGAAAATTAAATATGGATTAAGATTAGAGTATTGGGTGGGCTTTGGCGTTTATTTGGATGACAAAATTTTAAAAATATGAAAATTTTGGACAATAGAAGAAAATTTTCGAACCAGCCGATTGACGGGATATGTCAGAAATTTTGGTACCGGCCGATATTTTTTTTCCGTGGGATGGATCGCTTGTGCTGTAACGCGTCGGCCCTGACTAGGCTGCCTCTGCTTTCCCCGTACGAACGCCTTCCCACTACCACACTGTCTGCTGCTGCAATTTGCATTTGTGCCTCAGTGACGTCTCGCCCACTCCTGCTCTGTTCGGTTCTGAGAAGAAGGTAATCCCAGGCCTTTTGCTCCGCTCGATTCTGGTTGGCTCGACCGCCACAACGTGTGGATCGAAAGAAGAATATTCCCGGCTCAGGGACTCTCACGGGTCGGTTTATTTGGCATGGCATAGAACGCTGGAGCCTGGAGGTCAGGAGGTGGTTGCTCTGGAAAAAGAAACCTCAAGTGAGCTACGTAGGTGCGGGAGGTGAAGACAACAATGCACGGCGCATCCGGCGGCCGGCCGGTCCGCCAGAACATTCCCGGCCGCGTACGTGTCTTTGCAGTCCTGCAGGGGAACAACAGCAACACTACACTAGGGCGCCGAACGCACGGCAACGAGCAAAAGGGGCCGGGTGGATGCATGGATGGGCGTGGGCCCAACTAGAAAGAATCTGTCCACGCGTGACTCGACTGTTTTGAGCTCTTCCCACACTCGTCCCTTCCGATGCGCCGTCGCCGTCCACCGTCCCACCACGGCATGGTAGGGTCTTGCTAGAGCTCCGCACCCGTGACCACTTTCTTTCCCTCCACTTCCAGCCTCCATCATGGCTATGGCTGCCCCCACCCCACCACCCAACCCTGGCTTGGCCGCCTCCTCTGCCACCCTCCGGCAGTGTCACCGCCGCCTCCATCTTGCTGCCGTCACTCCTGCCCTACCGCTTGGCCGGCCTGTCTTCCAAAAAAATTTCTTTTAAGGCCATCAGATTTGGAGAAGAAGAGGGAGAGAGAAAGAGAAGAGATTGAACCGAGTGTTGGATTGCTCCAAAACACTCAGCGTTGTATAGAATTTCTTATTAGAAACGTGCGTAGTAGCTGCTAGTAGTTCCTGTCGCGAACTCGCGATAAGCTGAAGCGCCGACAAACACACCTTGTTACATATTGCATCGCAAGCTGGAGGTCACTGCATGCATTATACTGCCTCTGCCACTGCCACTGCCAGCCGATAAAATCGATCGACGACGGCCATTTGCAATGCGACCCATCGCCGCACCGTACGTACGAAGCGTGCATCTTGCACTGGTGGCACTGCTCCGCCACCATGGATCGTCGGCCGGCCGGACCCGGACGTGGTCTCGTCCAGCTGCAGTCTCTAGTTTAGTTTCGAACGGTATTGGGCGGCTGTATCCATATGTAGGGCAGCTGTACTGCTGTAGCTAGGCGGCCTCGATCGGTCCCACCTATACCCACCTACCCCTGTTCGGCTGAGTTTATCAGCACAGCTTATCAGCCGTAAAACAGTGTTTTTCTCTCACAGTAAATCAGCCACAGCCGGCTTATAAACCAAAAACAGCCTGCCGAACAGGGCCAGCTACACCTACACCTACCCCGATGGATGGATGCCATCCATCAGAGATCGTGACCGACTGCACGCACGCACCACTGCCCGGCCGGCCGGGACGCCGGGTCACGGTCACCCACCCAGCACCTCATCTCTGTGTGCGTTTGGTTTGGCTGGTGATCCTATCCAGGAGCCACTTGGTCCCGCGCACCGCGTGAGGCCGTCCGATCCGACGGCTGGTTTGAATCTCGCGAGGAATGAAATGACGACTCGATCGGTCCCACCCTCTCTCTCTCTCGTCTCCGTCTCCAAGAAGCTTCCAGTTCGTCATGGACAGAACAGAACGTCGTGTGGGTCCTGTTGTTCGTTCGTTCCTAAACTATACCTGCGCTGCGGTGCGGCGCAAGTGCAATGCAACAGGAATGAATATCTACTACAGAATACAGTGTAGAGCATGCACGCGCGCCCCGCGCGGTGGTAGTTGCTAGTGCGATGACGAGCTGCAGCTGCATGCAGCTCCGATCCGTCAACGACTCGACGGCGGTGGTCTTTGCTGGACACTGGAAGTGGAAGGCCTGCTTGGAGTCACACACACAGGCTACCAGTACAATTATTGCCTATCTCAATGCAAGTGGGCGACTTTAGGCCTATCATTATCATCTCAATGCAAGCTCAAAACCAACCACATCATCGACCGCATGGCGTTTACCCAGTACTGCCTCTGCCCAAAAAAATAGAGTCATTCTTGCTTCCCGAAAAATCAGTAATTTTTAACTTTGACCAGATATATTTAACAAAATATTAATATTTATGGTACATAATTAGTATCGTTAGGTAGAGCATTGAATATATTTTCATAATAAACTTATTTAGAGATAAAAATGTTACACGTATTTTCTACAAATCTAGTCAAAATTAAAAAAGTTTGACAACATGATTCTCATAGCGACTATATTTTTAAGATGAAGGGGGCGAAGCTACCTATATGGTAGTGGGTGCACATGCACCCACAACAGAAGAAAAATCTAGAGCTAACTATCCTAAATTTTAGGCAATGCACCCCCTTGGCTCAAGTACATGCACCCCCCAGATCAATACAGCGAGCTGATAAGTTGAACGACATGAAAGCAGAGCACTAGCGGGCAGAACAAGAAGTCGATAGCTCAGTTCAGCGTGTTTTTCTTGTTATCCACCTTTTTTTCTTCATTCAATCATCTATATATACTATAAAGACAAAACCCACTAAGCTAATTATCTTAAACCTCCTTGCGCCACGTCATCTACTTATTCTTTGCAATTAACACAAACTCCACTAAGCTATTATTTTGAACCTCCTTGCGCCACGTCATCCACTTATCCCTTTCAATTAACACCGTTTGATCATGTGCATGCATGCGTAGCAGTAGTTCGTCTTCCAAGTTCATACACGCAATATAGTAGTAGATATATTTAGTTGTCCACATCAGAATGCTAAAATATAGATTCATCCTTCATATCCGCGACAACGCATGGGGAATCCTCCTAGTTTCAAATCATTCAATTTCACTAATTTTCCAATCGATACTTCGCATCTAGATACAAGCACAAAGAAGTTTATGTTTATATTCTACTCAAAATTATTTGGTGATGACATAAAATTAGAACTATAGATACCAAGAAATTTATTTTTATATTCTACTTATTTGGTGACATAGATGTTAATACTCCTTTCTATAAATTTAATCAAACTTATAAAAGTCTGACTTATGACAACTTTAAAAGTTGGTCTATATATTTAGGTACGGAAGGACTATCATTGTTTTGGAAACTATTGTATTTCAATACTTATTTATTTTTTAATAGACTACAACATCTAAACTGGGTCTAAAAGTATTTGTTCTCCTTTTGCTAGGTTGAACTATCATTTCACTCTATTATCATAATAAAATATTATTAAGTGGGTTTCTTTTTTTTGTAAACTCTCACTACGCCATTTTCATGCATTGTGTTAAATTCTAACTAAATACATGCTTGTTTAGAAGAACACCATATGAAATCATATGTATATCCATACTTGTGGTAAAGTAGCAGGAAGTAGCGCACCACCCACAATTCTGCTCTAGCTTCCCCACTGGTAGCAGCAAACCCGAGCAATGCCAGTGTCCGTGCCAGGCTGCCAACCCCAAGGTACTCCCTGTCCCTTATTAGATGTCGTTTCCGGTTTTTTGTGCCCACAAGTTTGACTCGATTTATATAAAATACATACAACATTTGTATCTCCAAATAAATTTATTAAAAAACTAGACTCAAAGACCTTTCCAATGATACTAATTATATACCATAAATATTAATATTTTTTAATATATATTTAATTAAAGTTGTTTCTCGGGAAGCGTAAAGCGCTTTAGGGACGGAGGGAGTAGTGTTTAGATGGTGTAAAAGTTGGTGTAAAGTTTCTGTAGCACTTTTCATTGTTATTTGGTAAAATTTATCCAATCATGGACTAAGTAGGCTCAAAAGATTCGTCTCGACATTTATAGACAAACTGTGCAATTAGTTATTTTTTTACTTACATTTAATACTCCATACATGCGTCTAAAGATTTGATGTGACAGGAAATCTTGTAAAATTTTTGGAATTTTGAAGGAAATAAACACTGCCCAACCCCAGAGCCCCAGGGATGCCTAGGTCGGCCTGACAACATCTGCTACGGCGCATGCATGGGCCATGCGGCATGCCCTACCCTCAGCATAGTAGTATTCAACAACGTGCCGTGCCGGTGCCAATGCCACTTCGGTTTCAGCAGCTCCATCTTCCTTTCGTTTAATTTGCAACAATTTCTTTAGTCGGGGGCCAGCAAACATTCGCCATCTTGCGATCGATGTGCCGGCATTACATTCGCCGTCTTGCAGGGACCGATAGACGCCGGCTGCAACTAGCATTGCGTTCGTGGTCTCGCAGAGACCACCGGCTACTATGACGGTACAAGGCCAGCCTGCTACTCTCCAGAGGCCCAGAGCCACCCCTGGGCCCTGGGGTGCGCTCAGCCGCTCATGCAACAAGAGCAACCCCTGCCTACAATTCTGCATGTCCTGCAAAAATTCCAAACCAATTCCTGAGGCTTATTTAGGGCCTGTTTAATTGGCATTTTTTTTACAAAAAATACTGTAGTATTTTCGTTGTTATTTGATAATTAATATCTAATTATGGACTAACTAGACTTAAAAGATTCGTCTCGTGATTTACAGCTAAACTGTATAATTAGTTTTATTTTTTATCTACATTTAATGCTTCATGCATGTGTCCAAAAATTAATGTGCCGAGAAATCTGAAAATTTTTGGAAAAATTTTTGGGGACTAAACAGGCCCTTAGATCCTAAAAATTTTTAGAAAAAATTCCAGTAGCATTTTTCATTATTATTTAGCAAAATTTATCCAACCATAGACTAACTAGGCTCAAAAGATTTGTCTCGATATTTACAGACAAACTGTACAATTAGTTTTTTTAACCTACATCTAATGCTCTATACATGCGTCGAAAGATTCGATGTGACGAATACTGTACAAAAAAAAAATTTGGTGTTTTTGGCAATCTAAACAAGGCCTGAGCATAAGGATTCTTCTAGTATCATGTCCACCTCTGCAATACAACAATGCCAACCATACAGACCATCTGCGATACAACAATGCCAACCAGACAGACCAGATTTCCAGGTGCTTTCACCGTGGTTACACCAAGAGACATTGGGGCACCCAGATGCCACTCCGAGCACCCAAAGCACAGCAGTGGTGTGGCAAACCAAGCACAGCATCCGTTCCAACCTGATAATAATTTAGTTATTATATATATACAGATACATCATCCAAACCGGGCGGGGTAGCTTAAGCTCGTCGGCTACTTCAATTTGTTAAAACACCCAAACAAACATACAAACAAACAAACAACAGCAGCAGGGATCTGATGCACTACCAGGGATAAAACAACACCAGCAAGCTTGTGTTTAGGATTCCAATGATCCAGGGCCAAGGCCCTGGCACACGTGGCAATAAACTAAACACATGGCAGTTCACTGAGACATCAGCACCAACACCCACCTCGATGCACAACTCAAAACACACCATAGTTCCCCCTTTTTTTCCTTTCTTTTTTGGGCTAACGTGTGCCGCTCCGGGCAACATTGCTGCTAGCTTCGGCGGAGCAGGCATTAGCCATTTGCACCGCCGACGCTTCAATTGCATCACCTCCCCTCTGAACCCAACTTGACTGCCTCGAGTGCATGCCAGATCGCCCTTCCACAAACTCTGCTGGAAGATCTCTGCTCAGATCTGGGGATGCATGGGCTACTCTGCCCTCTTTCTCATCAAACATGCCTCCAAGCCCTGCTTCCAAGTCCCTGATATCAGCCGCCGACCTTGGCTCATCCCAAGGTACTACTGGCTTCCTGCCCATTTCAAGATCTCCAATGGGCTTGCCCATGCTAGGGCTCATGAAACCTCTAGACTGTGAGCGCGTTTGCTGCAGCCCTTGCTCTACTGTCACCCTTGCCCGAAAATTATTCTTTGAAGGGGGAATAGCAGTGCAGAATATCTCTAGAAAGTTGTTCAGAATACCTCTGTTATATGGGTTATCGCGCCGATCATAGCGATACCTGAAATTCTCATATGTTGTCTACACGGAAAATGGGTAAAGGATTAGGCTACTGAACTGCAGTTGCAGCATCAATGAGATGAGTTGGAATGAAAGTTGGACCTACCTGGTTAGTGCTCATCAGGTATAAATGGAAGACAGATAAACCACCCACAAACCATACACAAAGAAAGCAGTAGATAATCAGAACAATTGAAGCTGGTGTCTTCAACAAGGCCTTCCAAAGTGACAATTGCTCAGCGTCTCTAATCTTGATCACATACACCCAACAGAAGGCAAATACATACAGGCAGAGCAATGTCGTCGAGAAGACAAACATATAGAAGAACCGATAATTACGCTGCACAAATACATTGATGATCAGGCTTAACAAAAGACATAGAAAGTTTGTCAACAAAATTAAAAAAAAAATGAAAATGTACCCAGAAATAGTAGCTCTGAATATCAATTCAAGTGTACGTGCACAGCACGCTTGTTCTAATATAAGGACGCCTATAAAACAGCAAGTAATCTGGAGTAACTTACCAGTCCTATGCACTGGCCAACCCATGGACAGTGATGATCAAACCGTTCCACACAGTTATTGCAAATGGAACAGTGTGAACATCGAGGTGGTCTGTACAGCATGCAAGTATCACAGTATTTGACCCGTACACTGATCCCATTTACAACAACTTCCTTTGTGCGAGGCAAACGAAATTGTTGTGGAGTCTGAACACCCGTATCATTGATCCCATCAATGGATTCAGGTTCAGGAGGATGAGTATTACGTGGTATTATACCAGGATCTCTACCAGAGGTACAAAGAAGCAGCATCAAATCCTAGTAAAAGAAAATGTGTTCAGTTATATGTACACTTACAAAGTGAAGATTTCCTTGAAAATTGTACAAGCTCATCAACAAGTCAAGTGAGATTAATGAAAGATGCAGATAAGCAAGCACAAGAAAAGTGTTATTCAGGGGAGAAGTAATGCATAAAGATCAATTGCTTATGGTAAGTAATAACTATGTGACTTAGCAACGCAGTAGTATGCTTACATAAACGGTGAAGACAACCACTACTACCATCACTGAGATTCCCCAGCTATCGGGGAAATCATTTATGAGATGCCTTGCGACAAACACACAGAAGGCAACCACCGGTGCAATGATGAGGAACATAGTGAGAAACACAGATCTCACATCAGGCCCAAATATGAATCTTCCCTGCAAGAAGAATTCCTGCAAATGGCAAAGACAAAATGTGAAAAGCCATCAACAAAAGCCCAAAATACCCACTTGCAAGAAACCATAGTAAATATGAAATACTGGTTTCCACATAATTCAGATTTTCTTCAGAAAAGCCTATGCGCACTCTGTTAGCTAAGTACAGAGTGGACTACTAGACAGGCAATGGGATGAACATCTAGCAACGGTTGAGAACTCAAACTAAATAAAAACATATTCATTTCACAGTTAAGCTTGATAGGTTGCAAAATGCAACTATGGAAGATACAGAAGTATATTTTCAAACTTGTGAAAACACATATGTAATACGTCACTTGGGCTGGGGCCCTTGGGGATGGCGGCTAGGGCAGGGGAGGGTGATGGCGTCGGCTATGGGGGAGGAGGGGGCGGCGCAGGGGGAGGAGGGGTGGCGGCGAGAGAGAGAGGGGAGATAAGCCTAGGGCTATTCTTTCTTGATTTCCAATGAGTACAGTACCCCTATATTTATACTCCCTAATGGACTTGTGTCTCAAGTAACTACAGGAGATATCCTTATAGATTGGATTCTCCTTTCCTAAACAAACAAAAACTCCAATCTCCTAATTTATTTCTATTTCTATTTTCCTAATTCCTTCCAGGGGAAGGAGGCACCCACCCTCCTTCCCCTGGGCCGCGGCCCTGCAATTGTTTGATTCCATGTAGTTTTGGCTGTTGCCGTCGGCGCTGGGCGCGGGCGCGCCCACCCCCTCCTGGGCCGCGGCTGGCCCATTGGCCATGGGCTGGGGAGGTGCCATCAGGCGTGTGACAACATACTTTCAAGCCAAAACTACATGGAATCAAACAATTATAAATATATCAGGAAAATGATTTCACTGCTATAGTTATTAAGGTGGCAAGGCGAGTTATGGCGAGTCAACCCCTTCCAATCGCCTAGGTGGTGATAAGGCGAGGAAAGGTGGTGCTGTACCAATCTAGAAAATTGCAACAGGGTGGCTGAGAAAAAAAAAAGAAAAGAAAAAAGAAAAAGAGGAGGAAGGGGTAAGGGGCTGGCCCAGCCCATCAGCCAGCCCACCAGCCAGAGCACGTTACACTCCCTAGCGTGATCTACATGGATACATCAGATGGACACCCCGATTCCCAGTGCCGCCACTCGCCCTCTGCCTCGTGTGAGTGCTCCCTCCCTCCCTCCCTCAGCGCAGCTTGCTTCTCTCTCTCGTTCTCCAGATGCGCCACCGCCCAAAACTTCTCCCTCCTCCTTCTTCCTCACTGCTCTACACCCTCAAATCAACAATTGCAGCAGTCCACTTCTAGATCGGCTGTGATGCAGCTGAACACAGCAAGTGCTGCGCCAGCCACAAGCACCAGAGACAGCGGGGATGGCAGCAGCTGCAGGTTCTTGGCCTTGCTTGCCCTCTACCCTCTCGTTCTTCCTCTGTTCTCCCTTCATCCCTCTCTTTTCGCAGACTTTTGGTAGTGGCGATGAGGATGCCCAGATTTCCAGCACGCCTTATCGCCTAGGCGATGCCTTAATAACCATGGCCACCGCTCATGAAAATATTAGCAATAGCCAGAAAACTATTGATTCCCCAGTAGATGCATGGGTCAGTTTCGAACAATGCCAAATGAAATGATCAAGGAATTGAAGGAAAAGGTATAAAACTGTAACAGAAGATTTGAAGTGTATAAAAAGAACAGGTATGCATCCATAGAATTCCAATTCTGATGGACCATGCTCCAATCCAGTGAACTCATGTGTCTTGTGCCTGCCTGGTGGATTCAGCCTGTTACCTGCTTATTTTTCTAGTTTTTAATTGCTGGCACTGGAAATATGCTGATGAAGGGATCAAGGTACAACAAAGGTTGATTATAGCTCACATGACAACAAAGAAACAGCAACTCAAATTGAGGTTTTCACGTGGCAGCCTTTATCCTATGGCTTAGACTTCTGTATAGATGCCCATTTCATTTTTCACCAAAAAAACTCATAAACTGTTTCAAATCCCTATTAGGCACTACGAAGAAGATCCACTATACATTACAGGCCGATGCCACCGGTAAGTTGCAGATGGTGTACTGGTACAAAACAATTCCAACTGAATTCTACTGAACGTCTTGATCAAGGAATTATTCCTCTTATATAACTAAAAAATTATGCATACATCATGATGCTGAGAGTTTCTCACATCGGTAGGGTATAACTATGAGTGAATGGAGCAAAACCATAGTTACAAAGTTCCGCAGTCGACAGGGTCAAGGAACATGGTATGCTACTTGCACGAGGTTTTAACAAGGAAAGGTCGAAAACAATCCCATGAATCCCGGTCGGGGATGACGTTCAGCGTCACTGCCTTCGACCCTGTTTTCTGTGACTACGGGTATAATTATGCATGTATGTTTTGTAGTAGGGACCTACATTTCAAATCAAAGGAAGTTAAGAGCTCACAGAATCGTCCAGGACCTGAGCTACTAATCGTTTTTCCGATTATCCAATACGCCAAAACACAATATGAAGCACGCAAAATCCCCGCTGTTCCAGCCTGCATACCGACTTGCACAACAGGAGCTACTGCAACAACATGGACCAGGACCATAAATAAATAATTCCCTAATCAAGCAATCGCCCGCGCAATCCGCGCAGTACCAGCAGGTACGGGGCAAAATCGACTATTACAACTCCACCACCGTCTCACGGATCACTGCAGATGGGGAGAGGAAGGAGGGGGTGGCAGGTAGAGATTTCTTACGTTGCTTCCCCGCCAGACCTGGTAAACCCTAGGCTGCTCGCCGGCGCCGCCGGTGGGCAGCGGCGGCACGTACATCCCGACGACGCCCGGAGGCAGGTGCCCCAGATCAAGCTCCTCCGCCCCGCTCCTCCTCTACGGCCGACTGCCACCCAGCCAGCCAGCCAGGCAGGCAGCCCTCCTCCGAGCGAGGCCTCTCCGACGTCCGCACGGCGAGGAGGAGCGCTGCCGCGGAGGCGGGGGTGCGGCGGCGTGGGACGCGACGCGGGACGAGGAGGAAGAAGGGAGAGAGGGGAAAGGTGGGGTGGGGGAGCCTGGCTGGGAGGGGAGAGGTCTCCGGTCCGGGTTAGGTCGCGGGTGGTGGGCTCTCTCCTCTCCTCCTCCGGTCCTCCACCTCGCTCTCGAGTTGGCTTTGGGACGTGCGCGCGTGTCGTCTCCCGTCTCGTCTGCGTCTGCGCCTGCGCGCGCGCGGGTGGGGTGGACGTCTCGGGGTGCGCGTAGCAGCAGTTGCCGTGGGCAGCGCGCGGCTGGCCGGAGTGGTGGGCCCGGATGTTCTTCTGGGGTCGTGGACCGACCTGAGCGCTCCGCTGCAGTTGGGCCTGGGCCGAGAAACCAGTGATTGGCCGCTTGCGACTAACTACAGGGTCCACTTCCGTGAAGAAACTGCGAAGATGTGATTGGTTTTCCTGTACTGGATGGAACGGGTATGGGTCACCAATCACAAAACATCAGCATACAGGTGATTGGTTTTCCCATAATACTTGATTGAATGAAATCACCGGTCACCAAATATTAGCATACAAGTGACTGCTTTTCCTACACATGATGGAATGGATCACCAAACATCACATAATTTGAGCAGAAATGGCTTGTAACAAGCTGGTGGTTAACCAACCATTCAGTTATCCGACCAAACATCTCTCAATCGTGCACTCCAGCGACAAACACACGAGACAGACGAAGCGCATACAAGTGCATACAAGCCATTTCTGCTCAATCGTGCACTCCAGCGACATTCACCTAACAATTATGGCATCTTGCGAACTATCTGGTTCAGCAAGCGCATACAAGTGCAGATACCATCATCCACAGTTTCAGACTTCCAGGAACATCACTTAGACACTCAGCCTAGGTTCGAGCATTATAATTATAAAACATAATAGTTAGGTGAATACAACGACAATCCATGATAATCAGACGGCAACAATGGTTCCATTTATACTACTGTTGAGCACCATCTCGTCTTCCAGAAGGCTACTCTGGAACAGGGATGCCTGCTTATACAGTCACATACTCCTGGTCGTGTTCATTGGTCGTTCGAGTTGCCTCCTTGGCCTTGGTAGCCTGGGCTACCACCAGGGTAGCCGGCATTGGCGCATTGCAACCACCATGGCGTGGCCGTGCGTTGAGGCTGTGTCTCAGCACTCCTCATGGTATTTAGGATCATAAGGGAACAGCTTCACCATTTATGAAGGGTTCTCCTGAAACCAGAAGTAGAAAGCATCCAAAACCCGTGGAATGGTGAGCCCGTTCACAGAAATGTAGTTTCAACAATATAAGTACGATGACACTCACAGAGGATCTGATTGGTTGCTTGTATCGTCATAGCCAGCATAAGGGTCTAGTATTAGATATCCAATCCAGCATAGTCTTATTCTTTCAAGCAGTGCTTGGTTGTCTTGTATTTTCACTTTGTATAGCTTAAAACTCTGTTTGGTTGCTCGCATTACATACTGCAATGCATAATTGTCTGTGTTTGGTTGGTTGCATGGGTCACCAAATCTCTAACATCCATTCTTCATTTGATTCTCGACCAATTCTAGAATGAAGGATCTTATAAAGGTAAAGATTAGTTAATTAAGTGGCAAAGTACAGAGTTGTCTGCCCTTTAATTATGGCATGCTCGATTTGATTCTCCTGCATATTGGCTTGTGCACGCAACCAAACAGAGACAAGTTGCACTACGGTGCCCTGGATAAGGAGTTATACATATAACCAAACAGACCCAGAATCAGTTGTCCAAACATGGGTGGACATTAACTATGGTCATCCACAATTTCATCACAAGACATAAAAAAAATCTGAAAATGGCTACTAAAGGCATACATGCATAGTTGATCAAACAAACGGTGTGTAATAATCTGCTATCCCAAGTGATAGGTTCTTACATCTGCATTGGCGTTTTCCAAGATGACTCAAGAAGGAACACGTACGAGATGCAAACCATATTATGTCGCCTACTTGTTCAAAAAATATTATATCGCCTAAGATGATTTAATAAAGCACTTCATTGTACCCTAAGGATTGTTATCTTTACATCACAAGTCTAATGATTATATGCAGCCCTGTTCATCTGGCTTATAGTCCGTACTTTTCAGCTTGTTTTTTCAGTCGGAATAGTGTTTTTCTCTCACAACAAATCAGCCAACAGTGTTTTCCAGCCGGCTTATCAACACAGCCGAACAGGACCAATATGTATTTAGTCCCATTGCAATGTTTGATAACTTTTTTCTCCCGTTGCAACGCACGGACATATTTGCTAGTCTGGTATAAATAATGAAGATTTAAATTACTCAATTTTAAAATTCAGCTGCTGCACATTATGTGAAAAAGACTACAGT
Organism: Saccharum spontaneum; assembly: GCA_022457205.1. NCBI lineage: Eukaryota > Viridiplantae > Streptophyta > Magnoliopsida > Poales > Poaceae > Saccharum > Saccharum spontaneum. The sequence continues at coordinate 46,131,266 of CM039606.1, forward strand.
TCAAAAATAATGAGCAGGATTTTTGTACATGACCAAGAAAATGCAAATAATCCATAGTCTATACTTGGATAGGAAACGTGTTATCAATACCTCCATAGTCCTTATTTTTCACAGCCAAGTATAAATCAGGTGCAACATAGCGGACCTTGGGCAACTCTGCAAATGATTAAGAGGGCATGAGATTCCAAAGACAAACATTTCATGGCATTCAACAATGAACTACTCCCTACTCCTATACTAATTAATGAGACCACAGATACCTTTCAGTTTCCAATAAAATTCCTCAGCTACAAGGGCACCAAAGGCGAAGTAATGACGAGTTGACACCGAATATATCTTTTTCCTAGCTTCTTCATCACTGAAACAAGGAATTGGTTTTAGATGCAGGCCTTGCAGAGACAAAATGAGAAAAAAGAATTGCATTTTATGAACTAAAATGAACAAATATTAACACTCTAAAACTCTAATGTCCTACTCACACAAAAGAACTACAACTGGACCAAATGAAAGAACAAATTTGAAAAGATGACAGCAGCAGATCAGTTAGGCCCTGCTTTTAGGAGAAGGGCTATTAGCTAAACTATTAGTTGAGTGCTGTTCGATCCTCCATCTAATAGTTAGTAGTACTTAGGGAAGCCAGTTAATAACTTACGTATTTCATTTTGAGCAGCAGATCAGTTAGGCCCTACTTTTTATTAGCGAGCCTATTAGCTAACCTATTAGAACCTGTTTGGATCCACTAGAACTATCAGTAGTTAGCTAGCTAATAATTACCAGGTAGCCGTTTGGATCCAGCTACTAATAAGTTACTAATAGGTGTATGCGCAAAAAATTAAATTACTAATAGGTGGTTGGCACCTATTGGGACCTATTAGTTGTCCCAAACCTGCTAATGAAACTAATAGCAACTCCTTAGCTAATAGTTAGTTGGTCAATTAGTAGGTGGTAGAGTATGTTAGGGGTCTATTGGGCCTGGGCTGGTGGCATAGCCTATTAGTGTTAGGGCTAATTAGAGATAAGGGTCGCTTGCTTAGAGGTCAAGTAAGCCTTGCTTGTAAAAAAAGGACAGACCCAGTGCCAGAGGCTCCCACACAAGTGGGGTCTGGGGAAGGGAATAACCGAAGCAAAGTCTTACCCCCACAGAAATTCTGCAGTGAGACGGCTTCAAACCCAGAATCTGGTGACTCGGCGAGCTAGCACTCACCAACTGCACCAGGCACTTGCTTGTAAGTCAAGAAATCCTCTCTATATAAGGAGAGGAGATGTATCAATCTAATCAAATAAGAATTAAGAAGGAAAAACCTTACCTCTTGCCCGGTCGTGGGCGAACGCCCCGCAGCCGGCTCTCTCTCGCCCTCGCAGCCCTAGCCCATGAACACTACCCGCGGGTACTGTAGCACAGTGCATCGCTCTCCTTAACTCTCTCCCTCTCAACCTGAAAGTGCATTTGCCCCCTATGTGGGTTTTTGTGTTTTGATGACATCCAAATTAGGGACTAATGTGATCTTAATGAGATATGTCGCAGCTATTGGTCCCATGAAAGAATTAAAGAGTTGATAAAGATGAAATGGTATCCCTAAATTCGTCGTGTTGAAGAAGGCTTCAAACTCAAGCGGAGCTTCAAAGTTTATCTTTTTCACTTCTTGGGTTTAGGTTTGCCGCACTATAAAGAGGGATGCAAAACTTAGTTGGTCTGAGGAAGATAGAGTGCTCAAGTACAAAAATAAAATCAAAAGAGAGACACTCTAGCACCTCACGAGCACGTAGATTAGTCTTGCTGACTTTTAGTGTCGGAAGTCCCGACGTATGTCGGGAGTCCCGACCGTCGGAAGTGCTGACTTGCGCCGGAAGTCCTGACGTCCAGTCACTTAGCCTGTGTGGTGACTGAGGATGTCGGAAGTCCCGACGTATGTCGGAACTCCCGACGGTCAGGAGTCCCGACCCTCGCCAGGAGTCCCGACACTAGGCCCCTCGGCTCGCTCTGCTGACTGCTGCGTCGGAAGTTCCGACGTACGTCGGAAGTTCCGACGTACGTCGGAAGTTCCGACGGTCAGCAGTTCCGACGTAAGTCGGAAGTTCCGACGTTGTCTTTGCGCAATGTTTATAACCTTGCGTGAACAGTACTTTCTCTCTACGTCGGAAGTCCCGAGATCTACGTCGGAAGTCCCGACGTAGATCTGAACGGTTGGATTTCTACTACGAGTATAAATAGCACTCTCTTCACTTCTAACCGTTACTCACTCATTCATTGCTCACCAACTCACGGCCAAAACAGCTCTCAAGCATTCAAGAGCTCTCTCTCCTCCCTCCTTTGCTCCTAACTTCGATTCACACGAATTTGAGTGATAGGAGTGTGGTTTGAGTGAGAAAATCTTTCTTGCAAGCTTGAGCACTTGATTTCTTCGTCAAGCCGGTTGGATTTTCGTCTATTACTCTTGGGTTCTTGGAACCCTAGCCGGCTAGGCGTCGTCCAAGAGCTTCCATCTTGTGGAAAAGCCTTGGGAAGTTTGTATTACCCTTGTTTTCTTAGTGGAGAACTCAAGTGACCTTTGTGGTTGCTTTGAGAGAGGCGAGGAGGTGAAATAGACTCCGACCTAAGTGGTCACCTCAACAACGAGGACATAGGCGCTCCTTTGTGGGGTTGCCGAACCTCGGGATAAATCCTTTGTCCCGCGTGTTTGTTGTTGTTTGTGTGATTTGCTTGGTATCACTTGTATTTGCTTGTCTCTCTCTCAACCTCCCTCTTAGGGTTTGGTCTTGATCTATGACTTGGAGAGCTCTCGGTGTCAAGGAAGTGACCTAACATCTTCATCTTACCACTAAGAAGTGGTGTTGTAAGTTACCGGTCTCACAAAGTTCATTTGAGCATTAGTAGTTCATTTCCCGTAGGCGTCGGGAGTGCTGACAGTTTGCGTCGGAACTTCTGACACGTCGGAAGTGCTGACTCAAACTGTCGGGACTTCCGACAGTTGCTGATAAGTAACTTTGAGATTTGTGTAGAATTTTTTAGATACGCCTATTCACCCCCCTCTAGGCATTGTTTAGATCCTTTCAATTGGTATCAGAGCCAGATTTTCTTATTGCGTTTCACCACGTGAGAAGAAACAATGTCGGAGACCGACAAGACACAAGAGTTGGCTAAAGAAATAGCCAAAGAGTTGATGGCAGCTCAAACAAAGCTTTTTCAAGATGAAATGAAGAAAATGCAAGATGAGATGAGCAAGTTGAAAGAAGAGTTGAGTAAGAAGGTTGATGATGCTATAAGTGGCAAAATTGACAATGGTCAAGATGGTGCAAGTGATGTTGGAGCCGGAGAGCATAGTCAACCAAAAGGAATGTACTCCACCATGAACTTTGATTATTCACAACTCATCAAAGCCCCACTTCATCATACTCCATTCGTCAATCTTGGCAAGCCACCTCACTTTGATGGATCAAGATATCCCGATTGGGCGTACAAAATGAAGATGCACCTCATTGCCGTAAATCTTTGGGAAGTGGTTGATGTTGGTGTGACATTTCCCACCGAAGAAAGAGAGATCACTCCGGAAGAGGCACACAACTTTCGTCAAAATGCACAAGCCGTAGCCATGCTTGTTTCAAGTCTAGCTCCGGATGAGTTCAACAAGGTCAATGGAAGAGAAATTGCTAAGGACATTTGGGAAGTCTTAAAGACTTCATTTGAAGGAGACAAGAGTGTGAGAAAGGGCAACATCGAGTTACTTCATGGTGAGTTGGAGAGATTTGTGTTCTTGGAAGGTGAAACAACTCAAGCTATGTTTGATAGGATGATGACTTTGGTCAACCGCATAAGATCTATTGGAAGCACCGAATGGGATGACAACAAGGTTGCTAGAAAGATTTTGAGAACATATAGAGCAAAGAACAATATGCTAGCATCCGTGATCATGGAGAGGCCCGACTATGATTGCATAACACCTCAAGAAGTTCTCGCGAAGCTCAAGCATCATGAATGTCTTGATCAAGATGCAATCAATGCTCATAGTCAAAATCCTAGTGCAATGGGATACAACAAGAGTGCAGCCCTAAAAGCAACTCATGTTCATGATGGTAATGGGTGTTGTCAAGAAAAGAAGAAGAAATTGAAGGATGATTCCTCAAGTGAAGAAGAAGATTCTGATGCCGAGGTTGCATTTGTGATTAGAAATCTTAGAAAATTTATGAAGAAGAAGAGCAACCGCAATACTTATGGAGATGGTAAGAAGAGATACAAGAAGATGTTTTGCTATAGGTGTGGTAAAACCGGTCACTTCATTACCGATTGTCCCGAAGAAAACAAAGACAAGAAAAACAAGAGTTATGATAAGAAGAACAAAGGCAAGAAGAAAGGTGAAGCTCATATTGGTGACGAATGGGAGTCAAATGATGATAGTGACTCAAGTGATGATGAGAAGAAGAAGAAGAAAGGAGCCGCAAACATTGCTATCCATCACTCTTCATCACCAACCATGAACCTCCCCGACTCGGCTTCATCACCAAAGCTCTTCCCCAACCTAGATTCATCACCAAGGCTTTTCTCCAACCTCATCGACAACGAATACTACACTCCAACTTGCCTTATGTCCAAGGGGGAGAAGGTACTATCCCAATCCAACTCCTCTAGTGATGAGTATGATAGTTGTGATGAGAACATAGAACAACTTGAAGCAACCATGATAAAGAAATTTGGTAAAAAAGCCTACACTAAAATAAAAATGCTAATGAAGAAATTAGAGAAGAGGGATAGATGCTTGGAGATGCAAGGGGAAATAATCACTCAAGAGCGAGAAAAGAACCAAGCTCTTGAAGCATCTATCGTCGAGGAAAAGTCGAAGGTTGAGAAGTTAACCATTGAATTGTCTTTAGCCAATGACTCAATTGGAAAATTGACTAAAGAACATTCCTCGGTTAATGATCAAATAGCTAGCCTCAAGAATGAGAAAAGTATTGCTCAAGAAAGCCTTACACGCTTGGAAGAAAAATATCAAAATCTTGAGCAAAACTATAGCACACTTTGGGCTAGCACTTCAACTTCTCCTAAGGCAACCGAAGACTCTAATGTCTCCACTAGCAATGGTTGTAAAAGATGCTATAAAATTGATGTAAATACATATACTACTAACCTTGTTGAGCTAGAGAAGAGAGACAAGGAGATCAATAGGTTGAAGATGGCCTTGAAGAATGGGTGCAAGTGTCAAGAGCAATCCAACAAGACTATATACAAGGCATTTAGGCACCCATCTATCAAAGAAGGTCTTGGCTACAATAGGTATGATGGGAAGGCAAATAGAAGGAACATGGTCAATGGTGTGCCTTGTGTGAAGTTCAACAAGGGTGTTGCCCTTGATGAGCTTATTTGCAAGGCCAACAACAAGGTCTACATTCCCAAGATCCAACCTACAAGCAACAAGACGAAGCAATCCGAGGCCCCCAAGCCACAAGCACCACTTCCACGGTGTTATGCTAGTGACTACATGTGTTGTTGGGGCAAGGATGGCAAGATTGTGGTGAAGTATGTTGGTGCCCTTAAGAGGAAGGAGATTATGAGGAGTGTTTGGGTGCCGAAGTTTTATGTGACTAACCCCCTAGGACCCAAATCTCTTTGGGTACCTAAAGCACAAGCTTGATTTGTCTTTGTAGGAATACTCCTCCGGTGGAACAAGTTGGGTGGTGGATAGTGGATGCACCAATCATATGACCGGAGAGAAGAACATGTTCACATCTTTCCAATCTAGTAATGATGAAAGTGGAAACATTGTGTTTGGTGACAATGGAAAAGGAGAAGTACTTGGTTTGGGTAAAATTGCTATCTCAAATGACAACTCTATCTCTAATGTTTTACTTGTGAATTCGTTGAGATACAATTTGTTATCCATTTCGCAACTTTGTGAGATGGGGTACAATTGTCTCTTTACGGATAAGGGTGTGGAAGTCTTTAGAAGGAAGGATTCCTCTATTGCATTTACGGGTCATTTAAAAGGGAAACTCTATCTAGTTGATTTCACATCAAATAGAATCAATCCCGAGACTTGTTTAATGGCAAAATCTAGCATGGGTTGGCTATGGCATCGCCGACTTGCCCATGTTGGGATGAGAAACTTGGCCAAACTTCAAAAGGGCGAACACATCCTTGGACTAACAAATGTTTCTTTTGAGAAAGATAGGATTTGTAGCGCATGCCAAGCGGGAAAACAAGTTGGAGCCAAACATCCCGTCAAGAATGTGGTGTCAACTGAAAGGCCATTGGAATTGCTTCACATGGACATATTTGGACCCATCGCTTACATAAGCATTGGTGATAACAAATATGGGTTCGTAATTATTGATGACTATTCTCGTTTCACTTGGGTATTCTTTTTGCATGACAAGAGTGAAGTACAAGGCATCTTCAAGAAGTTTGCAAGAAGAGCCCAAAATGAGTTTGATGTCAAGATCAAGAGAGTTAGAAGTGACAATGGGACGGAGTTCAAGAACACCAACATTGAAGAGTTCCTTGAAGAGAAAGGAATTAAACATGAGTTCTCGGTCCCATACACTCCACAACAAAATGGTGTTGTGGAGAGGAAGAATCGAACACTCATAGAAGCCGCAAGAGCGATGTTGGATGAATACAAGACTCCGGTCAACTATTGGGTGGAAGCGGTACACATGGCTTGTCATGCTATCAACCGCCTATATCTTCACAAGATGAGAGACAAGACCGCCTACGAACTTCTAACCGGTAAAAAGCCCAAGGTGCACTACTTTAGAGTTTTTGGATCTAAGTGTTTCATACTTAACAAGAAATCCAAAAGCTCAAAGTTTGCACCAAAGGTTGATGAAGGTTTCATGCTTGGTTATGCTACTAACGAACATGGATATCGTGTTTTCAACAAAACCACCGGTTTGATTGAAATCGCGGTAGACGTGACTTTTGATGAAACCGACGGCTCTCAAAAGGAGCAAGTCAATGTTGAGATTGTAGGTAATGAGGAAGCCCCACATAAAGCCATCAAGAAGCTTGCCATTGGTGAGATAAAGCCCATCGAAGAAGAAGATGAAGACCATGTTGTACATGTTGATCATGATCCTACCACTCATCATGTTCCATCCAATGGGCATGGTGAAGCTTCCGCAACACGAAAGATTCAAGATGGAAAATCAAATGATGCACAAGGTCATTCTCATCAAGATGGTGCCAATAATGTGCAAGCTCAACCTCAACTCAACAATGAAGAAAGAAGTGAAGCCAACCCTCCACAAGCTCATGATTGTGATTCTTCATTCGATCATGACCACGATTATGAAGATAATGATCTCATTCAAAGACCAACTCAAGTGCCACATCCTAGAGTGCATCAATCCATTCAATGGGATCATCCTGTTGATAATATATTGGGGAGCATTCGACGAGGGGTAACTACACGTTCTCGTTTAGCAAATTTTTGTGAACATTACTCGTTTGTTTCTCCTTTGGAACCTAGCAAGGTGGAAGAGGCACTTGAAGATGAGGATTGGATGATAGCCATGCAAGAGGAGTTGAACAACTTCACTCGGAATGAAGTCTGGTCCTTGGTGGAAAGGCCCAAGCAAAATGTGATTGGAACCAAGTGGGTTTTCCGCAACAAGCAAGATGAGCATGGCGTGGTGACAAGAAACAAAGCTAGGTTGGTGGCTCAGGGATTCTCTCAAATTGAAGGCTTGGATTTTGGGGAGACCTATGCACCTGTGGCAAGGCTAGAATCCATTCGTATTCTTCTAGCCTATGCCGCTCACCATGATTTCAAGTTATATCAAATGGACGTGAAGAGTGCATTTCTCAACGGCCCCCTATCCGAGTTGGTATATGTAGAGCAACCACCGGGTTTTGAAGACCCCAAGTATCCCAACCACGTCTACAAGCTCGACAAGGCGCTCTATGGGCTCAAACAAGCCCCTAGAGCTTGGTACGATTGCTTAAAGGACTTCCTACTCAAACAAGGATTTGAGATAGGAAAGGCCGATCCCACTTTATTTTCTCGCAAAGTCAATGATGATATCTTTGTTTGCCAAATATATGTTGATGACATAATATTTGGTAGTACTAATGTGGCTTTTTGTGAGGAATTTAGTAGGATCATGACGAATAGGTTTGAGATGTCCATGATGGGAGAGTTGAAGTTCTTTCTTGGATTTCAAATTAAGCAACTCAAGGATGGTACGTTCATTAGTCAAACCAAGTACACCAATGACATGTTGAAGAAGTTTGACATGGACAAGGCCAAGCCCATCAAGACACCCATGCCAACCAATGGACATCTTGATCTTGATCAAGGAGGAAAGGACGTGGATCAAAAGGTATATCGCTCCATGATTGGATCCCTTCTTTACCTTTGTGCATCTAGGCCCGATATTATGCTTAGTGTGTGCATGTGTGCAAGGTTTCAAGCTAATCCGAAAGAATGTCATTTGATGGCTGTTAAGAGAATCTTTCGGTATTTAGTGCACACTCCTAATCTTGGCTTGTGGTATCCCAAGGGCTCCACTTTCGAGTTACTTGGCTATTCCGATTCGGATTATGCCGGTTGCAAAGTAAATCGAAAGAGTACTACCAGGACTTGCCAATTTATTGGTAGGTCTTTGGTGTCTTGGAGCTCTAAGAAGCAAAACTCCGTAGCCTTATCCACCGCCGAAGCCGAGTATGTGGCGGCCGGTGCATGCTGTGCCCAACTACTTTGGATGAAGCAAACCCTTAAGGACTACGGTTGTGAGTTAACCAAGATTCCCCTTTTGTGTGACAACGAGAGTGCCATTAAAATGGCAAACAATCCCATAAACCACTCTCGAACAAAGCACATAGACATCCGGCATCATTTTTTGAGAGACCACGAAGCCAAAGGAGATATCACAATTCATCATGTGAGCACCGAAAAACAACTAGCCGATATCTTTACAAAGCCTCTAGATGAGTCAAGATTTTGTGCTTTGAGGAGTGAGCTAAATATCATTGATTCTCGTAACGTGGCTTGATGTCTTGCACATACTTTTGTTTGATCTAGTTAGGAGAAAAGATTTAAGAACAAATATTGTGTGTCGTTTTCAAAATCTATTTTGTAGTCTTCATGGGTGACTATTGTTTTGTGTTGGTGTTGACGGTTCTTAAGTATCAATTATAACCATCAAATAAATAAAGAAAAGGACCTATATGCAAGCAACACCTAGAATTAGGGTTTGATCTAACAGAATTCCACGAGTTTTGCTGTTTATCTATTTCTGTAGGGGGTTATCAGGAAATACGGAAGAAAGGCCCACATGTCGGATTAATGACGGGATATTAACCGAACACGTAATTATCTTACATCTAGAAGATTCCAGAAGCCACGGGAACGAACGGGAGCCGTAACGGGCCAGGACATAGGGCGCCCGCCCTGTGCCCTAGGGCGCCCGCCCTGCCCTGGGACCAATCAGGTCGAGTCTCGCGGATTATGCTCCACCGCCTTTGAGGATCAAGGAAAATCGTAGGATGAAGGTCGGTTTGATCCGACGGTCCAGATTCATCCAAAAGGGCTATATAAGCAAGGCCCCTGACCCCTGGTGGAGAAGACCCCAATTCATTATTCAGTTGCATATCTCTAGTTAGGGTTTAGAGAGAGAGGTTCCCTCTAGGGTTCCCACCTCTTAGGGCTTAGCATCCAATGTGAAAGTAGAATTAGTTCTACTAGATTGAGAGAGATAGAGTGGAGGTGTAGATCGGAGGAAGCTGGCCTGTCAGTGTCTACTCCGAGGTTGTACCTGCGGGAGCAAGTTCTTCTAACCCGAGGCTTGTTCTCAGGATTCTTCAGTATTTCGACTTCTAAATTCTAGTAAGTTCTTTGTTTTATTGTTCTTTGGTTTATGAGTTTACTTTGATCTCTTCGCGTAGAGTTTAGAGTAATCATCTCTAGCGTAAACGTGGTGTTTAAGCTAGGATACTCATAGATATCCCCTCGTCTAGCCAGACCGTGGTAGTAGCGAGGAACGTGACAATTCCGAGTTACCTTTGTATTCCATATCCCGTTAGCAGGATCGATAGGGTTTATAGGTGCGGGTTGAACATCCTTTGTGGTGTCTAGATTCCGTAAACCTCCCCAATAGAACAGTAGATCATCCTTACCAAGGTTAGAAGAAGAGTGCGGTTGTAGTCTTCTCTATACATCACTCACATCGAATCATAGTGGTTGTAGCCTAAAGGTTAGTAGTAATAGATTTGGTTAGTCAGATGCACTCTTTCTCCTAAAGGTAAAAATATAAATACGATACCCAGGATAACATCTCGGGTGAAGTGCTCACCGATATCCGTGCGCTTACGGATCCTATTTCCTAATTGCGTTACCAAATATCAACAAGCATTTCTGGCGCCGTTGCCGGGGAGAAAGACGGTTTGCTGAGATAACCTTGAGTCTTACTACTAGCTTGTATTCATACTTTTTATTTTCTTATCTTTTTTCATTCTTTCTTTTTCTTTTTACCAAAAATGGAAAACCAAGGTTCTATATCTATCTTTGATGCCGCAACACCTTCAGCAACTAACCTTTTACCATGGGAGTCATCACAGCCTATCCAAACATCCCAGTATAAGTTAAGTTCAAGGTTGATTGCGATGATTCAAAATTTATCTTTTTCGGGAAAGGAAGACGAAAACCCTTACCTTCATATTAGAGATTTTGAGCAGACATGCGATTGTCTTCGCATTGATGGCATCTCTGATAAGACTTTACGTTGGAAGCTTTTTCCTTTTTCTTTAAGAGGAGAAGCTAGACGATGGTATAGTCAGAAGGTAAGTCAACAGCAAGGTGAATGGGGAGTTTTAAGAGCCAACTTTTGTCTAGATTTTTATTCCCTTGACCGTACTGGTGACCTTAGACTCGAAGTCCTATCTTTTAAACAAAAAGATAATGAAACTTTGGGGAAATCCTGAAAACGTTTTTCTGATCTTTTAGAATCTGGTCCAAAACTTTTGCTTGAAGACACTGTTCTTTTATTTCACTTTTTTCGAGGTCTTCAGAAAGATAATAAACAAATGCTGCATACTATGGCTAGAGGTTCTTTCTTTCGTATCCCTACTGATGAAGCTAAGGGGATCTTGAATAGAATCCTAGAAGCTGAGATGGATAATGCCCTCCATGATAAAACCTACGAAGCCGAAGTAGACACTCTGCCAAATTTTTCATCTACTTTAGCTATCCCAGGTTCTGAGCCACAAAAGGAAGAAATTCTACCATCTGATTTCATGCTAGACATAGAATCCGATCTCTTTGCCGATTTTGGAAACATTTCAAACTACCATTCTATAGACAAACCCCAAAGCGGCCATTATAGCATTTGTTTACCAAGTAAATATCAATTGAGAGAGCTTATCTCAGTCATGAGTAGCGAATGGTTGGAGGAGTCAGAGCTTTCCTCTGAAGTAATCCGAGTGGACACACCCTCTATAACTATACGCTGTGCTTATGATTCTGATCAATTTGACGCTCTCTATAATCCTGTTGTGGGGATCAATATTATGTCCGAAGCTTTTGCACTTAATTTATTTGGGAAACTTGTTTTAACCCCCACAACAAAGGTCATAAAGGAATCTTCGGGACGATTAGTCCCTAGTCTTAGAATTATTAATGTCCTACCCTTTATGGTAGAAGGCTCCATGGTTCATTTGAACTTTTATATCTTTGATATATGGGGTTTCGACCTACTGATTGGACAACCATTTAGAAGACTCCTTTATGAAGGTCAAACTGGAAAGCTACACATTTCTTTTGGAAAGGATTTTAAATTCCCTATGACAATTTCTCACTCCTTGAATAATAAGATCGAGTCATCTCTTTTGCCTGATCCTATGGAAGAGGTAAAAGCTGCGTCTCTAGAGCTTTTAAATGAATCAGACTTAGAAGAAGAAGCCCCTTTCTTCATAGAAGAGGAAGCTGAACCTTCTGAACCTGAACCTTTAGATGAGTTTGCAGAAACACCTAGACCCCCCATAGAACTCAAAACTTTACCACCCGGTCTTACCTATGCTTTCCTAAACAATAATCCAGAGTTTCCTGTGATCGTTAGTAATAAACTCACTCAGGAGCAAACTCTGCGATTAATGACCATTCTTGAAAAACACCACTCTGTTTTCGGCTACTCACTTCAAGATCTCACAGGAATCAGTCCTATGATTTGTACCCATCGTATTCCGACAGATCCTTCTGTTACACCCTCTCGAGAGCCTCAACGTAGACTTAACAACGCGATGAGAGAGCTAGTTAAAAAAGAAGTTATAAAGTTGCTGCATGCAGGGATTATATATCCTGTGCCGCATAGTGAGTGGGTAAGCCCTGTTCAAGTTGTGCCTAAAAAGGGAGGCATGACTGTTGTTACAAATGAGAAGAATGAGCTAATTCCGCAACGCACCGTCACTGGGTGGCGGATGTGCATAGACTATAGAAAACTTAATAAAGCCACGAAAAAGGATCATTTTCCTTTGCCTTTTATAGATGAGATGTTAGAGCGGTTAGCGAACCATTCGTTCTTCTGTTTCTTAGATGGATATTCAGGGTACCACCAGATCCCTATCCATCCTGATGATCAAAGCAAAACCACTTTTACATGCCCATATGGAACGTATGCTTATCGTAGAATGTCTTTTGGGTTATGTAATGCACCAGCTTCTTTTCAAAGATGTATGATGTCTATATTTTCTGATATGATTGAAGAGATTATGGAAGTTTTCATGGATGATTTCTCAGTTTATGGAAAAACTTTTGATAGTTGTCTTGAGAACTTAGATAAGGTTTTGCAAAGATGTGAAGAAAAGCACTTAATCCTTAATTGGGAAAAATGTCATTTTATGGTTAGAGAAGGAATAGTGCTAGGACACCTAGTGTCTGAAAGAGGTATTGAGGTAGATAGAGCTAAAATTGAAGTAATTGAACAACTACCTCCACCTGTGAATATAAAAGGAATTCGAAGTTTTCTTGACCATGCTGGTTTTTATCGCAGATTTATAAAAGACTTTTCATTTATTGTGAGACCACTTACTCTTTTGCTAGCCAAGGATGCTCCTTTTGAATTTGATGATGCATGTCTAAATTCTTTCAATTTATTAAAGCAAGCACTCATTTCTGCACCAATCATTCAACCCCTGATTGGTCGTTGCCTTTTGAAATTATGTGTGATGCTAGTGATTATGCTGTGGGGGTAGTTTTGGGACAAACTAAAGATAAAAAGCATCATGCAATTGCTTATGCAAGTAAAACTTTGACAGGAGCTCAACTTAATTATGCAACCACTGAAAAAGAGCTTCTGGCTGTTGTTTTTGCCATTGATAAATTTAGATCTTATTTAGTTGGAGCTAAGATAATTGTTTACACTGATCATGCTGCACTAAAATATTTGCTCACTAAGAAAGATGCTAAACCTCGCTTAATCAGATGGATTTTATTACTCCAAGAATTTGACTTAGAAATAAAAGATAAAAAGGGAGTAGAAAATTCTGTTGCTGATCACTTGTCTAGAATGTACTTTAAGAATTCACAGGAACCCCCCATTAATGACTCACTCCGGGACGACATGCTTTACGGGATTAACAGATCTGACCCCTGGTATGCAGATATTGTTAATTTTATGGTTTCAGGTTATGTACCACCCGGAGCAAACAAGAAGAAGCTTATTCAGGAAAGTCGTTCATATATATGGGATGAGCCATATCTCTTCCGAGTATGTGCTGATGGCCTACTTAGAAGATGTGTGACCACTGAGGAAGGATTAAAGATCATCGACAGATGTCACTCATCACCATACGGAGGTCACTATGGAGCATTCCGTACACATTCAAAGATCTGGCAATGTGGATTCTACTGGCCTACGATGTACGATGACACAAAGCAATATATCAGAAGATGTGGGCCATGTCAAAGGCACGGAAACATAAATACAAGGGATGCCATGCCACTCACCAACAACCTTCAGATTGAACTCTTTGATGTCTGGGGAATAGACTACATGGGTCCATTTCCCCCATCTAAGAAGTGTGAGTTCATCTTGGTGGCGGTTGATTACGTCTCCAAGTGGGTAGAGGCACTACCTTGCAAACATGCCGACAATATCAGTTCGAAGAGGATGTTTGAGGAAATCATATTTCCAAGATTTGGAGTCCCCAGGATAGTGATAAGTGATGGAGGATCACACTTCATTGACAAGCGCTTCGAGCACTATCTATCAAGACATGGAATCCGTCACAACGTCGCTACTCCCTATCATCCTCAGACAAGTGGCCAAGCAGAGACTTCTAACAAGCAAATCAAGAACATTCTTCAGAAGACGGTGAACGAGATGGGAACGGCATGGAAGGACAAGTTACCCGATGCACTCTGGGCTTACCGGACAGCATACAAGACCCCAATTGGAATGTCTCCATACCAATTGGTATACGGAAAGACCTGTCACCTACCTGTTGAACTTGAGTTCAAGGCACACTGGGCCATAAAAAGATGGAATATGGACCTAGATATCGCCGGAAAACATAGAAGAATGCAATTATCGGAGTTAGAAGAATGGCGGGAGAAAACATATCACAATTCAAAGATCTACAAAGAAAGAGTCAAGAGATGGCATGACAAGAGGATCAAGAAGAAGGAGTTCTCACCCGGAGATAAGGTATTACTTTTTAATTCCAGGGTGAAGCTTTTCGGGTATGGAAAGCTCCGGAGCAAATGGGAAGGACCATTCAAGGTAATTCATTCATCATCCCACGGAGCTATCACACTTCAAAATGACGAAGGTACGTTATTCAAGGTAAATGGTCAACGTCTTAAATTATTTTTAGAGCCCAATAAAGAATTAGAAGAAATAGACGTGATCAATTTTTACCTTCCAATTAAAAATTAAAGCCCGACGCCAACAAGAGGATCGATGAGTTAGAGCATAGTCTTAGAAGGCGTGAGCGTCGCTGAGCTATCTAGATTAGATCTTGGGGCTATATATGTCTTAGTTATTATTAGATTCGATTAGGTTCGCTTATAATCAGTTTAGATCTATTATATTCGGTTATTATTATTATTCGGTTGTAATAAATGCCTCAAGATTAATAAAGATTATTATTAGTATGTCTTGTGTGTCTCTACTTTACTTTTGTGCAAGAAAGCAGAAAACAAGTATGGGGAAGATTCCCTGACATGTCACACACACTTCGATCGCACCACTCCATGAACCAGGTACACACTCTGCACACTTTTATTACACACTTACACACTCACCTTAGTTTGTGCAGAATTTTATCTCTCTAAACATGATAAATTAAAAGGATAAAAATGCTTATAATCATGATCAATCTCACTCTGTGATATTTCCTGGAAACCTACAATTATTAAAATTATTTCAAAACCCTGTGTTGCTAAAAGTCATTGTGGAATAAGAGATGGTAAGGGTATGAGTACCTTATTCTTAGTATCTTTATTGCTTGGAGAATTTGTTTTAAAAAATCTCAAAATTATAGCTACCATCCTCAAGTTTTATATGCCTGCTAAACATGAAAATATTAATTAAAGCTATCTGCTTTGTATTGAGTTTGTTCAAAACAAGTTAGACCCTTGTTGAGAGATTTATCATACTCCTAAGATCAAGACATTTTTATTCAGAAAGATTCACTCTTCCGAAGTATTATTGTGTTAGAGGCATGGGCTATGCAAAATTATGAATATATCGAGGAAATAAAAAGGAGCAAGTGCTCGATAACCTCGTGGAAAAAAATGGACAAGTGTCCGGCAGTAGAATTAGGGGTACCTCGGTATCCACCCAAAATGAAAAAAATGAGATATGATAAAAATATGATGGAAAGAAAATGATAGCCCATGGTCCCTCTAATAAGCAATATGCCAGTAAGAGTGACAAGTTTTTAATTTTCAAAATCTTTGATCTAAGAGTATGGCATTCTTCTCCTCGGATCCGGTTTTGACCATACAATAAATGCAAGGTATGTATGCTTAAAGAATTATTTTTGCAAAATCAAAACAGCCTCAGAGAGAAATATAAAAGATAATGAGTGACTCTGAGAGCACCTATGAGGATAAAGGTATGCTAAGTTTTTCTTTTCAAAAATATGTAAAAAACTCCAAGTGATAGGGATTAAGAAGAAGAAAGGCTCTTTACTCTGACCATATATTTCCCTGACTATAAGTGCACAGTGGATTTTTACAACACCCTGCAGGTATGAAAGAATGTTTCAACCCCAGATGTTTTATTAACCAACCTTTTCTCGAGGACGAGTAAAAGCCTAAGTATGGGGGTGTTTGTTGACGGTTCTTAAGTATCAATTATAACCATCAAATAAATAAAGAAAAGGACCTATATGCAAGCAACACCTAGAATTAGGGTTTGATCTAACAGAATTCCACGAGTTTTGCTGTTTATCTATTTCTGCAGGGGGTTATCAGGAAATACGGAAGAAAGGCCCACATGTCGGATTAATGACGGGATATTAACCGAACACGTAATTATCTTACATCTAGAAGATTCCAGAAGCCACGGGAACGAACAGGAGCCGTAACGGGCCAGGACACAGGGCGCCCGCCCTGTGCCCTAGGGCGCCCGCCCTGCCCCTGGGACCAATCAGGTCGAGTCTCGCGGATTATGCTCCACCGCCTTTGAGGATCAAGGAAAACCGTAGGATGAAGGTCGGTTTGATCCGACGGTCCAGATTCATCCAAAAGGGCTATATAAGCAAGGCCCCTGACCCCTGGTGGAGAAGACCCCAATTCATTATTCAGTTGCATATCTCTAGTTAAGGTTTAGAGAGAGAGGTTCCCTCTAGGATTCCCACCTCTTAGGGCTTAGCATCCAATGTGAAAGTAGAATTAGTTCTACTAGATTGAGAGAGATAGAGTGGAGGTGTAGATCGGAGGAAGCCGGCCTGTCGGTGTCTACTCTGAGGTTGTACCTGCGGGAGCAAGTTCTTCTAACCCGAGGCTTGTTCTCAGGATTCTTCAGTATTTCGACTTCTAAATTCTAGTAAGTTCTTTGTTTTATTGTTCTTTGGTTTATGAGTTTACTTTGATCTCTTCGCGTAGAGTTTAGAGTAATCATCTCTAGCGTAAACGTGGTGTTTAAGCTAGGATACTCATAGATATCCCCTCGTCTAGCCGGACCGTGGTAGTAGCGAGGAACGTGACAATTCCGAGTTACCTTTGTATTTCATATCCCGTTAGCAGGATCGATAGGGTTTATAGGTGCGGGTTGAACATCCTTTGTGGTGTCTAGATTCCGTAAACCTCCCCAATAGAACAGTAGATCATCCTTACCAAGGTTAGAAGAAGAGTGCGGTTGTAGTCTTCTCTATACATCACTCACATCGAATCATAGTGGTTGTAGCCTAAAGGTTAGTAGTAATAGATTTGGTTAGTCAGATGCACTCTTTCTCCTAAAGGTAAAAATATAAATACGATACCCAGGATAACATCTCGGGTGAAGTGCTCACCGATATCCGTGCGCTTGCGGATCCTATTTCCTAATTGCGTTACCAAATATCAACAGTTGGTTGAATGAAATCTAGTCACTTGTGAAAACATTAGTGTGTGTCCATCATATTTTGTCCCACCTAGCATGGTGAGTTCTGGTTTGAGAGGTTTTCTGTGTCTCTGCGTCGGAAGTTCCGGCGTACGCCGGTAGTTCCGACCGTCGAAAGTCCCGGCTTCCACCAGCACTTCCGGCGGCCAGCAGTCCCAGCCTGCGCCAGCACTTCCGGCTGCCAGAAGTTCCGACTTGCACGCCAGAACTTCCGACGTGGATCTGGGTCGCGCGTCTCAGTTTTAACCGTGGCCCGATATTTTTTTCATCGCTTAACCGCATACTTCTTCACCCTATCTTTTCCCCTCCCGCACCCGCCCCTCCGCGCCCTCCCCATCTCCTCTCGCCGCCCGGCCACCGTCGTGCCCGGCCCCGGCAGCTCCGGCCGTCCTCGTCGTCGGGGGTTCCGGCCACCACCTCCGGCCCTTCTTCCCGTCGCCGTTTCTCGCTCTCTCCACCATGGTTTTCCACGATTGAAGCTCGTCGCCGTTCCGTGGTTGGTTTCCGGTGTGGTGGTGCTCCTGGTGTCGTGCTGCGCGTGGATCTTCTCCTGGACATCGCCGCTGCCCCAGATCTGCCGCTTCTCCATCTTCTTCCCTCTTTTCTAAGGTACTACCGTGGCTCTCGTCCCTAATCCAATGTACCTTCGATTCTTGATATTTCCCTCTTCCCTCTTTGCTCCTCTATCCTCCTTGGACGTGTGTGTGCATCGATTTGGAGCCCCATGCTTCGGACGGTTTTCAATTGTGTCAGAAGTCCCGGCGTCTGCTGGCAGTTCCAGCCTTCGGAAGTCCCGGCGTCTGCGGACAGTTCCGGCCGCCGGAAGTCCCGGCGTAAGCCGGAAGTTCCGACTGTCGGGAGTCCCGGCTCATGCCAGCAGTTCCGACTCTGTGATCATCCGTCCGTGCATGTTTCTCTGCATCGCTGCGCCCATGCTACATTGCTTCTTTTTCTTAGTTTCGCTCCATGTTCTTTTGCAGCCATGGAGGGTGGCAGTCCCTCACGCCGTTCGGAGAAGCGGTCTAAGCTCAATCAAGACCGCACCGCTGCCAGGTCAACTGGCCGCACCAAGGCGGCCTATCTCCGTGACGATGCTGGTGCTCCCCGGCGGGCAGCTGCTCGTGCCCGTGGTGGACGGGGCTCGTCTTCTGCTGCTCCTCCTCCGCCTCCGGCCTAGGCTTTTGGTGGGATGGATCCGGTCGTTGATGCGGAAGAGGAGGCTCTTGAGCGTGCGGGCCGCACTATCGGAGTTCAAGTGCTGCAGTCACCATCCCGCGGCCCCTCGCATCCTGTTCATGAGTTTGTTCCGTTTGATGGTCCTCCGCCCTTTATCCGGGAGCCTAAACTTGCTCCAAACTTTGGTGGTTGGGCTCCTCCTCGTCCGGTCGACTACCGCCACAACGTTCGTGAAATCCGGTCGCAGCGTGCTCGAAATTTATATGCTGAAGACGAGAAGGATCTCCAGCTTGAGGCTCGGTTCTGGCATCCCTTTCACTTTGATTACTACCGGTCCATCCTCTACAGCAAAGTCCTCCAGAAGAAGGAGCCAGTCGTTCAGATGAAGTATATTCTTTCGTATGATCTTGGTTTGATCACCGAGCCTCCCGAGCTACCACAGATGCTTAAGGACTTAAACTCTATGGGCCTGCTTCACCTGATGGAGTTTCGGAAGCATTGGAACAATGAGATTATCCTACAGTTTTATGCTTCCTATCATCATGAGAAGGACAAGACCGGTGCTACTGACATCATCCACTGGACCACGGAGGGCAAGCATTATAAGGTTGACTTTGTCACTTTCTCTCGCTTGCTTGGTTTCAATAGTTATGACCGTCGTGCTACTGAGCTTGTTGAATATGAGGATGTTGCGATGGAGGAGTACCAGCACATGTATCTTGATGGACATCCTGCAGATGGCAAGACTGTGTACCTAAAGCCCTATTTCTATGTCTTGAACAACATTCTGAGACAGATCTTGTATCCCAAGGCTGGTGATTCCACTTATCTTCGTGATGATTCTCAGAAGGTCCTTGATCGCTTTGGTGCTGATTTTCAGAAGTTCTCCATCAGTCGCTACATCTGGAACAAAATTCATGACACTTCTGAGGATCCTATCAAAGGCCTTCCATATACTCCTTACCTTATGCATGTCATTGAGCAAGTGTCTGGCATCCGCTTTCCCTCAGATGGTTCAAATCACAAGCTTCTCAAGATCTCCAACAAGCTCTCTATTACTGCTGCCAAAGAATTGAAGAGGGCAGCTGATGTTGCTAGAAGCAAGGGCAAAGGCGCTTCATCTTCTCGCTCTCGTCGTGCTGCCACTTCCCCTTCTGCTGCTCCTTCGCGCTCCACCAGTGCCGAGCCCCTCTCTTCTTCCTCCTCTGGTAAGAGTAAGAAGCCTAGCAAGTTCAAGTTTCTCTTGAACTACATGTTTGGACAGTGTTGTGCTAGTGCTCAGTGGGAACATGACATACAAGAGAGGCTTTACCGTATGGAGCAGCGGGCTGGTATTGTGTCTTCCCCTCCGCCGTTGTTTGTGCCTCCTCGTGATCCTATGCAGCTTTATGATGAGGCTTGTGCGGCCTATGCGGATGAGGCTTCCTCTCACCGTCGTGGCAAGAGCACGGTTCCTCCTGCGGATGAGGACTACATCTAGGAAGATGATGAAGATGATGAAGATGATGACGATGATGATGGAGATGATGGTGATGATGGTGGTGACGAGGACTTCGACGATGAGTAGCTTGTTTCTCTCACGCGGCCTACCCTTTTTGGCACTTGTTGACAAAGGGGGAGTGTTAGGCTTTGATCTATCATGTAATAGTTGGTTGGCAGCCTAGTTTCGAGACTCTTAAAACCTTTAGCTTGTTCGAACTATGTTGTGTGGTAGCACTATGTGATGGACAACTATATATATTTGTGTGTGATGGATGATTGTAGGACAAGTAATGATTATCTATCTACTTCTTTTAGCTTTTGGTTGTTTTGTGATGATGTATGATTTTCTTTTGATGGCCATGTGTTGTTTCAAGATTCACATTGAAATCTTGGTCATCATTTTCTCTTCACTTGTTGTGTGAATATAACTTATCATATTGCATCTCTTTTCACGAATCAATTCTTGTTCACACACATGTGTTGCACCCCACGAATTGCAAAATTTAGGGGGAGCTTTTGTCTTGATATATGCAAGTGATGGATAAATGATCATTATTGAAATTCAAATTCATGCATACATCAAGGGGGAGCTCTTCATAAAGTTTGGGGTTCAAAAGCTTTAAATTCTTATATTCTTGTAAAAGCCTAAGTTGGTTGTCATCAATTACCAAAAAGGGGGAGATTGAAAGTGCATTTGCCCCCTATGTGGGTTTTGGTGTTTTGATGACATCCAAATTAGGGACTAATGTGATCTTAATGAGATATGTCGCAGCTATTGGTCCCATGAAAGAATTAAAGAGTTGATAAAGATGAAATGGTATCCCTAAATTCGTCGTGTTGAAGAAGGCTTCAAACTCAAGCGGAGCTTCAAAGTTTATCTTTTTCGCTTCTTGGGTTTAGGTTTGCCGCACTATAAAGAGGGATGCAAAACTTAGTTGGTCTGAGGAAGATAGAGTGCTCAAGTACAAAAATAAAATCAAAAGAGAGACACTCTAGCACCTCACGAGCATGTAGATTAGTCTTGCTGACTTTTAGTGTCGGAAGTCCCGACGTATGTCGGGAGTCCCGACCGTCGGAAGTGCTGACTTGCGCCGGAAGTCCTGACGTCCAATCACTTAGCCTGTGCGGTGACTGAAGATGTCGGAAGTCCCGACGTATGTCGGAACTCCCGACGGTCAGGAGTCCCGACCCTCGCCAGGAGTCCCGACACTAGGCCCCTCGGCTCGCTCTGCTGACTGCTGCGTCGGAAGTTCCGACGTACGTCGAAAGTTCCGACGGTCAGCAGTTCCGACGTAAGTCGGAAGTTCCGACGTTGTCTTTACGCAGTGTTTATAACCTTGCATGAACAGTACTTTCTCTCTACGTCGGAAGTCCCGAGATCTACGTCGAAAGTCCCGATGTAGATCTGAACGGTTGGATTTCTACTACGAGTATAAATAGCACTCTCTTCACTTCTAACCGTTACTCACTCATTCATTGCTCACCAACTCACGGCCAAAACAGCTCTCAAGCATTCAAGAGCTCTCTCTCCTCCCTCCTTTGCTCCTAACTTCGATTCCCACGAATTTGAGTGATAGGAGTGTGGTTTGAGTGAGAAAATCTTTCTTGCAAGCTTGAGCACTTGATTTCTTCGTCAAGCCGGTTGGATTTGCGTCTATTACTCTTGAGTTCTTGGAACCCTAGCCGGCTAGGCGTCGCCCAAGAGCTTCCATCTTGTGGAAAAGCCTTGGGAAGTTTGTATTACCCTTGTTTTCTTAGTGGAGAACTCAAGTGACCTTTGTGGTTGCTTTGAGAGAGGCGAGGAGGTGAAATAGACTCCGACCTAAGTGGTCACCTCAACAACGAGGACGTAGGCGCTCCTTTGTGGGGTTGCCGAACCTCAGGATAAATCCTTTGTCCCACGTGTTTGTTGTTGTTTGTGTGATTTGCTTGGTATCACTTGTATTTGCTTGTCTCTCTCTCAACCTCCCTCTTAGGGTTTGGTCTTGATCTACGACTTGGAGAGCTCTCGGTGTCAAGGAAGTGACCTAACATCTTCATCTTACCACTAAGAAGTGGTGTTGTAAGTTACCGGTCTCACAAAGTTCATTTGAGCATTAGTAGTTCATTTTCCGTAGGCGTCGGGAGTGCTGACAGTTTGCGTCGGAACTTCTGACACGTCGGAAGTGCTGACTCAAACTGTTGGGACTTCCGACAGTTGCTGATAAGTAACTTTGAGATTTGTGTAGAATTTTTTAGATACGCCTATTCACCCCCCTCTAGGCATTGTTTAGATCCTTTCACAACCCTAGCAGCCACATAACAATCTGGTATCGGAGATGCCAGGTTACGATGAACCACCGCCGGTCACTTCCTCACCGATGACGATGGAGCAGGTGACCGCGGCCATTACCGATCTTGCTTGATCCATCGCTGACATCTACTCGCGCCTCTCCGATATGGCTGCACAGCAATAGTGGCCGATGCCACCGTCCCTCCCTTATGGGATGCCAGGCTATGGCATGATGCTGCTGCCGTTTCAGGACGTGCAGCCAATGGTGCTGCCTTTCCATGGCGTGCACCCCACGGTGCCGCTATTCCAAGGCGTGCAGGTAACCGCCCCGGTTCTTATCCATCATCTGCGGATGCTGCCGACTCCGTCTTACGTCATGGCATCGACGACGGGGTCAGTGTTCACCATGGCGAGCGCTCAGCCCTCCATGGCCATGACGACGATCGCCCCAACGCCCACCACCGGCGCCGTTTTCCTTCACGGTGGGCCAAGCCTCCAGCACCCATTCACCGATGGGATCTTCTATAGGGGCACTGGCGTCCCGCAAATCCAAGACGAGGGCGAGAAGTCGCAGCAGATCGAGCGTCCGACGGACATTGCGACAGAGCCAGCGGGGAAGATGCTTACTCACCAGGTGTTGGCGGCAGTGCGGCTGCAGGCTGCTACGCGCGGGCTCCTTGCACGTCGGCGGGTGCGAGAGATGCACGATCTGTAGCAAATTAAGACCTACACCCCTTCGCAGCTCCTCCAAGTTGCACGTCGCCTCGTGGAGGACTTCGATTCTGTCCGCTACGTCGGGGATCTTTGGCATACTGTTATTGACATCGTTTTTAGCATGTGTCAAGATGATCAGGAAGGGCTAATCAATAGAGGAAAGATTACCGTGTAAATTGATAGCCAAGGAGAATAAGTTTGTTTTTGAGTGGTGGCAGTGTATGGATTTAATTTGAAATGTTGCCGATGAGGTTAAGGGTATTATTGCCGATGCCGATGAAAGAGGGTTTGGAGACTGCTGTCGATGAGATAGGGGATGTACCGATGAAGGAAGGTATGAAGACTGCAGCCGATGAAACAGGGAATGTACCGATGGAAGGAGCTCGAAGGCTGCTGCCGATGGAACAGGGGCTGTGCTGTTGAAAAGGAGGTCGATGAGAATACCATCGTGATTAAGGCGGACTATGGAGTAAAATAGAAGTTAATTTCCTTGTTTACGATTAGTAAAGTCTGAGTTGTATCGAAGTCATGTTTTTTCCTTAGATTTGGATTTAGTGTCCTAGTCGTATTTGGTTACGTTTCTATAGATCAGGGTATAAATATAGAGTGAAGGGCAATGTAATAAGGGATCAATCAATACATCAAAAAACAGCTTTTACTCTTATTTACATCTACTTTTCGGCGACTTCGTCAATTTGCATATTTTTCTTTTTTACGAGTTCTCATCGATTCGACGAGTTGCATTGCTCTAAGTGCAATCTTCGTTGATCCTCGAGTTCCGCGTGAGTACCTCTTGGCCGTGACTTCCGGGCGTATCGCTGTTGTCAGGACCAAAGTGCTCGTATCTTCATCCTTGTCGATTAACAGGTCAAATCGACTGGCACGCTTTGGATATCGATTTCGGGTATTAGCCCTTTGTGTTTGCAGATTCACTTTTGCATCAACACATCTTTTGGCACGCCCGGTGGGACAGATCTAGTCAAGATGCCTAATCATGAGATCGATGCTGGGAATATCATTGCAGTAACAGAAGAAGATCTTAAGGACGATCAAAAGCAGGCTATGGAGAGGGCTATTGAAGAATACAGACAGCTTTGCTTAAAGTCATTCAGCTTGAACAAAAGTGGACAAGTCATCCAGAAGCAGGATTTGCCATTGCCTCGGCAGGTTACCTTTGATCCTAATCCGGGTAAACTTCAGGAGATGGTTAATTCTGTGGTGAATCATGCTTTAATTAATCACTCCAATGTGCTGTCCAATACTATTCATAATGCTGTGATTCGAACTTTCAAAGAAGGGGCAAGCATCACCTCGTTACGTTGGGCCTGCTTATCATCAACCAGAAGCAGCATCTGCTGTTGCTCCATTGGCTCCTCCAGCCGTTGCGGGTATAGAGATTTCTTCTCCTCCAGTATCAGCAGGTTTATCTAACGTACAATCTACTCCGGTGCGTCCGGATTCAGCATTATCAAGACGAGTTCAGCTTGGTACAGATCTATCAGCATCAGCTTTATCAGGTCCTGTACCACAGAATAATCAAACTTCTGCTAATTGGTGGGGATATGGTATGCCTCCGGAGCCGTCTGCTTTCAATCATAGATTATCTCAAGTGTTTCATGCAGCGGAAAAAACTCCTATGCCATCGGTTGGTTTGCCGATAGCTCAAGCGCCTCAATATACTACAACTACTGTACAACCGAGTCTAGGAGGTTTTCAGGCATCTCTGGGTCAAACATCTAGTTCAAGTCCATCGGCAAATTTGTTACCGATGCAGCAGAAGGCTCCTATCACCAGTCAACCTGGAGTCCAGGTTATGCCTCAAGTTGGATGTAATTATCCAGCAATGCCAACAAGCTACCAACCATCGGCAAACTTTGTGCCGATGAATACTAATAATTGGTCAGGGCAATTTCCCACTCAACATACAGTTCAGCCAAATCAGCAAGCCATAGGAATTCATCAAGGTCACATGCATGCTGGTTTTCAGAATCAAGCATCGGCAGCTCAGCCGATGAACCCTTTTCAGCAGGTTAACGGACCACAGATAGTAGCAAATATGCCAATTGCTGGAGATCGTGGGCAACAAAGGTATGCAGAAGGGTATCAACAGATACCTCCAGCAGAGATTCAACCATATCGTCAGCAAGATGTCGATGTTTTTTGGGCCGATAAGATAGCAGAAATTATGAGGGATCAGTTTGGGATCAAGCACAAGGTTAATACCTATTCTTATCGGACTCCGTATCCTCCGGCATATGATTTAATTCCTCTCCCAAATCGTTACAAGGTGCCAGATTTCACTAAATTCTCTAGGCAAGACGATACATCAACCATGGAGCATGTTAATCGTTTTATTATTCAATGTGGAGAGGCAGCTTGTAGAGATGAATTGAGAGTTCGTCTGTTCTCATCATCTCTATCCGGATCAGCATTTACGTGGTTTATTTCACTACCGCCAAATTCTATTATCACCTGGGTTGATCTGGAAAAGCAATTTTATAAGTATTTCTTTGCTGGAATTCATGAAAAGAAGCTCACCGATTTGGTAAAGATGAAACAGCGCAATGATGAATCGGTAGAAGGCTTTGTGCAAAGGTTACGAGATGTAAAGAACAAATGTTATAGTCTGGTATTGGATGATCGGCAGCTTGCCGATTTAGCCTTTCAGGGATTATTACCACACCTTAAGGACAGATATGCTTCTCAGGAGTTCGAAAGCCTTAGTCATTTAGTGCAAAGGATTTCTGATCAAGACACTAGGGTTTTTGAACCTAAAAGAAATTGGAACAAGAAAGTTTCATTTGTTGAAGAGGCGGAAGATTCTGATTCAGATAATGAACCAGTTATCGGTTTGCCAGAGTGGGTTAAGAATAAGAAGCCGATATCTTGTCCCTTTGGTCACAAAGAACCAGAGAAGTTTACTTTTGATGTCACCAAAGCTGATAAACTATTCGATCTTTTGCTTCAGGAGGGTCAGATTAAATTGTCACCTAATCATGTGATCCCATCAGCAGAAGAGTTGAAGCATATGTTGTATTGTAAGTGGCACAATGCAACTTCACACAGTACCAATGAGTGCAAGGTGTTTAGACAACAATTGCAGTTAGCTATTGAGTCTGGCAGGATAAAATTTGGCAATTCTATGATTCAAAAGCCAATGAAAATTGATCAACATTCTTTTCTAGCAAATATGTTGGATGCTGAAGGGAAAATTAAGGTGTTGACATCGGTAGCTGCTGAAAAGAATGCATCAGTAGATCCCCAACATCAGATAACTACCGATGATGCAAAAGGCAAGGGACTATTGATGGAAAGTAGTGGTTCTGGGAGGCCTCCTCGATCTAACATCGTGATTACTCATCGAAGACAACAAGAAGGTTGGCGTCAGCGAAGGGACCGGTATCGACGACAACAAGAGGAAAGGCGTCAAGAAGAGTAGAATCGGCATAAGGATCATTGGAATTGTCCGTTTTTTATTCATTGTTGGGAGGAAGGTATTAAGTTACCTACTGTTGAAGATTGTCCAGAATGCATTGGTTATTATGGAATTA
The DNA here is from genome assembly GCA_022457205.1 of Saccharum spontaneum. Lineage (NCBI taxonomy): Eukaryota > Viridiplantae > Streptophyta > Magnoliopsida > Poales > Poaceae > Saccharum > Saccharum spontaneum. Next base: position 46,157,999 of record CM039606.1, read on the forward strand.
ATCATCCTGCAAGAAGGTTTCAATCTAGTAATCAAGGTTTGCTCATTAATGAGCCGATCAGAGGGAGAGCATCAGTACATGATCGGTTGGGGGGCAGGCTTAGTGTGCATGAAAGACTTGGTAAACGCGTTGCATATTTTCCAAGAAACCAAGAGGAACTTGAAGAGATGGTAAATGCAAGAGTTCCTGATGAAGAAATATTTTACAGGGATCCTAATATACGTCGTGTGGAGACAACTAGGACTTATCAGCCAGTATGGAAAACTAAGCTTCCTCAATGGTGTCCAGAGGGTTTGACAAAGACACAGAAGAGAAAAATGCAGCGAGAGCGTCAAAAAGATTTATATCAAGAAGAAAGTCCCTCCAATGAGAAATCTGGTAACCAGCAGTGGCAGATAAGGCACAAAAATAAAGGTCCATCGACAGATGTCAATATGGTGTTTATGTTGCCGATGGAATTTTTGGCTCTGTCTGATAGCGAAGAAGAGGCTGTTTCCTCTGATCAAATAGCTCAATTAATGTTAGATCCAATGATGGCTGTTTTTGAGAAGCCTGCCGATGATGAGAGACAACACCTCAAGGCTTTGTTTGTAAAAGGCAGAGTTGATGGGCAGCCTGTATCTAAGATACTTATTGATGGAGGAGCTGCAATTAATATTATGCCTTATGTGATGTATCGGAAGCTTGGTAAGGGAGATCAAGACTTAACTAAGACCGATATGATGCTAAAGGATTTTGAAGGCAATGTATCACCAGCTAAAGGGGCAGTATGTGTTGAGTTGACCATCGGCAGTAAAACCTTACCGACAACTTTCTTTGTTATTAATGGCAAGGGTGCATACAATCTGCTTTTAGGAAGGGATTGGATTCATGCTAATTGTTGTGTTCCTTCTACAATGCATCAATGTCTGGTACAATGGATTGGAGATAAGATTGAAGTTGTTCCTGGTGACTCTTCTTATATCATTGCATCGGCAGAATCAGATACTTATGAGCGAACCAAGTGCATATCAGGAGAAGCCTGGGAAAAAGAGTTCCTCAAGATTGCCGATTATGAAATTCTACCGATCCAAGCAGTCGGTTCTGAAGAAGAGTTTTAATGGATAGATTTGCCGATGATGGAAAATTAGGTCAAGGATTTACATCGGCGGATGATTTAATAGAAGTAGATATTGGTGAAGGCGATAGGCCAAGGCCCACTTTTGTTAGCTCTAAGTTAAATTCCAAGTGTAAACAGCAACTAGTTGATTTGTTAAAGGAATATAAAGATTGTTTTGCTTGGGATTATACTGAAATGCCTGGATTAGACCGATCTATAGTTGAACATCGGTTGCCTATTAAATCTGGATTTCGGCCACATCAGCAGCCGGCTCGCCGATGCAATCCTAATATGCTCCCTGATATTAAGGTCGAAATAACCAAATTAATTGAGGCAAAGTTTATTCGGCAGTGTCGATATGCAGAGTAGATTTCTAATGTGGTTCCTGTATATAAGAAAAATGGAAAACTCCGTGTTTGTATTGATTTCAGGAATCTTAATAAGGCCACACCGATGGATGGTTACCCAGTGCCGATTGCTGATTTGTTGATTGATGCTGCAGCAGGGCATCAGATTATTAGTTTCATGGATGGTAATGCGGGTTATAACCAAATATTCATGGCTAAAGAAGATATTTCCAAGACTGCTTTTAGGTGTCCAGGTCATGTGGGATTATTTGAGTGGATAGTTATGACATTTGGTTTGAAAAATGCCGGTGCTACTTATCAAAGAGCTATGAACTTTATTTTCCATGAATATATCGGCACGTTGGTAGAAATCTACATTGATGACATAGTGATTAAGTCTGGAGACATCACAAAGCATCTAACCGATCTACGGAAGATACTGGAGTGCACAAGAAAACATGGATTAAAGATGAATCCCAATAAATGTGCATTTGGTGTATCGGCAGGACAATTCTTGGGTTTTATGGTGCATCAGCGGGGCATTGAAATTAGTAGAAAATCTATCGAGGCAATCAACAAGGTTGTTGCTCCTGCCGATAAAACTGAATTACAGTCCTTGATCGGTAAGATTAATTTCATCAGAAGGTTTATATCTAATCTGTCAGGTAAGATCAAGGCTTTCAGTCCATTATTGAAATTGAAAGCCGATCAGGAGTTTAAATGGGGGGATGAACAGCAATTAGCCTTAGATCAGATTAAGAGTTATTTAACAAATCCTCTAGTGTTAGTTCCACCCCAGCATGGAAAACCTTTCAGATTGTATTTATCAACTAAAGATATTGTTATCGGTTCAGCTCTTATTCAAGAGTTTGAAGGGAAGGAGCGTGTTATCTATTATTTGAGCAGGCGGTTGATAGATGCTGAAACCAGGTATTCGACCATTGAGAAATTATGCTTATGTTTATACTTCTCCTGTATTAAGTTGAGGCATTATTTACTATCGGCTGAATGTACTGTCATATGCAAAGATGATGTGGTCAAATATATGCTATCTATGCCAATACTAAATGGTAGGATTGGTAAATGGATTTTAGCGTTATCAGAGTTTGACCTACGTTATGAATCGGCTAAGGCAGTTAAAGGACAGGTTATGGCCGATTTTGTTACTCAACATTGCAACACGGTGGATTCTCTGGAAGTTGCTCCGTGGATACTTTTCTTTGATGGGTCTACTTGTGGTGAAGGGGCAGGCATCGGCATCGTGTTGATTTCTCCTCAGGGGAAGAAGTATGAGTTCTCATTGCCGATCGTTGCCACATCGACAAACAATCAAGCTGAGTACCAAGCCCTGATAAAAGGGTTAGAATTGTTTAAAGAAGTACAGACTGATGTTGTTGAAGTCTTTGATGATTCTATGCTAGTTATAAATCAGTTGATTGGAGTTTATGAATGCCGAAGTGAAATTCTAATTTCATATCATGAAAAGTGTTTGGAATTGTTAAAAGGGTTTAGGAGTTTTCATCTGGAGCATATTTCCTGGATGCATAATGAAGAGGCTAACCGATTGGCTCAGCATGCTTCGGGATATCAACCTGTTCAAGAAGCATTGACATCAGTGGCTGATACCGATGACTGGAGAAAGGAAATCATTGATTATTTAAAGAATCCATCTAAAAAGGTTGAAAGACGCATAAGGTTCCAAGCGACAAAGTATGTACTCCTCGATGATGAATTGTATTACCGTACCATAGATGGAGTTTTACTCAGGTGTGTTAGCATAGAGGAATCAAAAAGCCTGATGAGTGAAATTCATGAAGGAGTATGTGGGGCTCATCAGTCAGCGTTCAAAATGAAATGGATGATCAGAAGAAATGGATATTATTGGCCGGCTATTCTTGAGGATTGTTTTAAATATTTTAAAGGATGTCAGGAATGTCAAAAATTCGGTAATATTCAAAGAGCACCCGCATCGGCTATGAACCCCATAATTAAACCTTGGCCGTTTCAGGGTTGGGCTATTGATCTCATCGGTCAGATTTATCCACCATCGAGTAAAGGGCATAAGTTTATTCTGGTTGCTACCGATTATTTCACAAAGTGGGTTGAAGCAATTCCTTTGAAAAAGGTGACATCGGCTAACATGGTTGATTTTGTGAAGGAGCATATTATTTACCGATTTGACATCCCTCAAACCATCACTACCGATCAGGGCACTATGTTTACATCAGGTGAATTTGATGAGTTTGCTATAAGTATGGGAATTAAAGTTTTGAATTCTTCACCGTATTATGCCCAAGCTAATGGCCAGGCTGAAGCATCTAATAAAGGAATTATCAAACTTATTAAGCGCAAGATTAAAGAGTATCCTAAAAAGTGGCATACAATATTAAATGAAGCTTTGTGGTCATATCGGATGGCATGTCATGGTGCAACCAAGGTATCACCTTATCAATTGGTGTATGGACACGATGCGGTTTTACCTTGGGAGATTAAGATTGGCTCTAGGCGAATGCGCTTTCAGGATCAACTAACAGCCGATGATTATGATATTCTTATGAAAGATGAATTGGAAGATGTAGCAGGTCATCGGTTAAAAGCTTTAGTTAGCATCAAGGAAAATAAGAAAAGGGTAGCTAGATGGTATGACAAGAAAGTGAAGGTAAAGGAATTTGTCGATGGTGAATTGGTTTGGAAATTGATTTTACCGATTGGGACTAAAAGTTCTAAGTTTGGCAAATAGTCATCTAATTGGGAAGGTCCATATCGGATAAATCAATCTGTTCCTGGTAATGCGTATATTCTTGAAACTCTCGAAGGAGTTGTATTTCCCAGAGCATTAAATGGAAAATATTTAAAGAAATATTACCCTAGTATCTGGATAGATGCATAAGAGTGTAGTTGCCGATAACAATCATATCGGCTGGAGTTAAAACAAAGTATCAATTGTTGCCGATGCGCTAATTTAACAAAGCCTGGATGGCTGATATCGCACGCAGGCGAATTTCATCGGCTTCTTTTAATTTCTTGGCGTCTTCATCGGCACTTCCTTTTCTTTTTCAAGACCAAGGCTTTGCGAGCTTGAGCATCTCGTTCCTGTTGAAGGGCCTTGATGGCGTCGGGAAGCTGGTCTTCTTCTTGTTTAGCTTGAGTCAGAACTGTCTCAACCTTTTCCAGTTCAGCTAGCAGGGCTGCTTTCTTTGCCGATAGATCTAAGATTTTCTGTCTAATATCAGCACTGGAGGCTTGCAAATTGTTGATATTCTTGTGCTTATCGTCGGCAGTCTGCTTCAGCTGCAGCATTTCTTCTTTAAGTTGAGACTGAGCTGCTCTGTCAGCAATACGATGAACGGCCCTTTGATATTGAAGTTGTCTGCTCTCCAGATGGACTGCTGGAAAGATGATTTCTTCAACATTAGCAGGGACTTGGCCGCGGATCGTTTTGAAGATAGACCTCACAGGATCCGAGTCGATCACCAATTGGGCAGTGTCTTGCTGCAGCAGATTTAGGAGGGTTTCTAGCTTGCCATAGGTGTCTGACGATATTGTTCCCAACGCCAGGGAGGAACTCGCCTCTTCTCCGTCGTCATCAGAGACATCGATAGCAAAAGAGAATAAGCTATCGGGAGAATCTTGTTCCTGTGAAATAAAGAGAATTAGAAATCATGTTTATGATATTTGGGGATATAATAAACCAAGTAATTAATTGGTTTACCTGCTTCAGGGCGATTTCTTGAGCTTGACTTGAGGGAGCGGCTTGTAAAGGATCATACGAAGGATCGGCAGAAGATGCCGATGGAATGTCTTCTATGATCACATCGGTAGACGACCCTTGAGGTATAATTGCCGATGATGTATCTTGGGCAGAAGGAGCAGCTTGTTCAGTGGGCTGACTGACGGATGTTGGAGCAGACGCAGGGGCTGGTGTAGATTTCTGTCGTTTCTGTTGAGCCTCAGCATCGGTCAAAGCTTTACGCTTTGTTTGTGCTTCAACAACAACTGGCTGGGGGGCATCAACATCTGTTGGTTGGGGAGCCTGCATGCTTGGTGTGCTTACCGATGTGCCCGTTTGTTGCTGCAAAAATGGGTATAAGATTGGATATTTAATAGAGAAAAATGTAAAAATAAGAGAATACCTCTGAAGGAGGGGTAGAGGTTGCGGTGCTTGGTAAAGTTGCCGATGACGATCCAGCTGCAGCTTGCACACCCTGATAGTTGTGTGTTAATATGGAGTGTATCGGTAGAAAACAGAGTAAGCAAGATTATTACCTTAAAAGCCTTGATTAGGCTTGAAGCAGCAGCCTTTGGAGAAGCCCTGGATGTTCCCAGTCTTGATCTGGAAGTGATGGTTTTGGTGCGAGCCCTTTGGAAGGTCAAGGCTTCTAAGGTGGGGGCGTTGTAGCCGATTGCTGAGACTGGAGAGGCTGGATGGAGGTTGAAGGGTTTTCCACTTTTGCTTGTTGGTGGAACTGGATCATCGGCCTGTTTCAAGGAAGGTTAGCCACCGATATACATAATAAAAGGCAGGAAAGAGACAAAAGTTAAAAGGAACTTACTGCATTGTCAGGAATAGCATAATCGGGGTCGATCAGGTGCCGATATGTGTGAACAGACGTTGAAAACAGCTGTTCTTTCCACTCTTGCCACCATTGCTTATATGACTCTGTTATGAAAGATGCTGGTGACCAGGCGGAGAGATCGACATTTGAAATATCGGCATCAGGAGCAAGTCTTACTATCCTGCTCCATTCAGTTCCAGTAGTAATAATTTCTCTGGGTTTGATCACATCGGCATAGCATAGTTTGATGGGTAGTTGCCCAAAGGCCAGCTGGCGAGATACTGCCGATGGATTGTAGAATTCATAAGTAGTATGGGAAGCTTTCCCGCTACCAAATGTGTTGACTGGGATTGCTCTGGGGGTGATAATGGCCATCATGAGATCATTGTCTTGGTTCAGATCACTATCGGCAAAATTGAAGAGGAGAGGGAACTTGTTATCCTCATCAATGTAAGGTACCCAAGCCCTGAGGTCACGAGGGAGGCCATGGTAGAAAGTTTGAAAAAATCTGCCGATTTGATCCTCATTGGCTTCTGTTCCGAGAAGGACGATTATTGCTTCGCCGAAGTTGAGAGGGGGGCGTGTTGCCGATTCATCATCTCCAAGGACGCACTCTTCGGGAATCTCTCGTGGGAATTCCTGAGCAAAGAGATCCCACTGTAAACGCTTGTGCATATGAGCGTTTAACCATATATTGATGAACCACCATGGACCTCCCAGATTGCCGATGGGTTCGCCAAGTATAAGCTTCTGGGATACTTGGTGGAGAAGGTGGTAGGTTGAGCTCAGGAGATATCGGCCAAGAGGGAATCTAACACCGTTGGCTAAGAGTTCTGCTGCTGGGAGGAAAGCGTTGGTTGGTCCTACCGATCGGCCACAGAAAATAAATTTCTCCAGCCACATGTTCAGGAATGTGGCGTGTTCCCTTTGACTGACGGTACCAGTCTTTTGGTACTCTTGAATGTATCCTGTCCAGCCGCCGATGTTGCGTGTATTCACTCTGTATTCAGCTTTTTTGCCGAAAATATGGCCTTCATCGACAGTTGAGATGTCCAAGCCCGTGAGCATGTATACATCAGCAAGAGTAGGGGCACATGGGCCATGACCGAACATGAAGGTGTTGGTAGTGTCGGACCAAAACTGAGCGGCAACTATCATCATGGATTCATTCTTTTGTATATCGGCAATGGATAGCTTGATACACTGATCTATCTTCCGTTCTGCCCAGAACACTTGCATTGATCTGTTGACCCTCAAGAACCAGTTTTTCCACCCTTGGGTGGGTTTGGGCCAAGAACGGAACGTGTCTTTCCACAGATTCAAAGAGAAATTTTGAGATTTGAAGGGAATACGATTTGCCTCTGCATTAATCAGGTCAGTTGGATCTGGGTCGCCCATTGGACCTAGGCAATGGAGGGAAGGTTGATGGGTTGGAATCACCAGTGTGTTGCGAAGTTCCTGAGTTTGGAGGACCAAGAAAATGAAAGAGAAAGAAAAATGTCGACTGTAAGAACTCGCAGGGAACTGAAAGGATTAAAGTAAAAGTAATAAGAGGAAGAACGAACCGCAGGGACGTCGAAGTTAACAGCCATTGCTTCAAGCGGATGAGGGCACAAGCTGGGAACTTGAAGATGACGATGGCTCTGGTGAGTTGAGGATGCGCGGTCGTTGGTTAGGGTTGCCGCCAGAGTGAGAATGCCAAAGGATGGAGTTTGAAGGTAGAAGATGAACAGCCCGGAGAAATCTATTTATAGGTTATTTGGAATAGGGGTATTCTTGACTTATCTCTACGCCGTATGCGGATGGATCGAGGTGGTTCAGTTGGATATGGTAACTGTTCGCACGACAATTAAGGGATGGTACAGAAGATTTGACGGCAAGTAATCATGACTTGAAGGATATCTCGATATAGGATTTTTCAGTTCTAAAAAAATGATGCGTTGTGGTAAGATCTTGCTGATGGATTGTTATTTTGGTATCTCAACCGTAATTAAGGCAAAGAAGGTTGAAAAATGTGCGATATTTATTGAGATACATGGATTGGATCTAGATTTGATTGAATCTGGTAACAAATCATGTTATACTTGGAGAGTGGGTTGAAGAAATAGGTGATAGCAAGCATCAGTTGGAGTAAATTTCGGAGCATCAGTATCTTATACTCCGAAATTGGGGGGCATGTGTTGACATCGTTTTTAGCACGTGTCAAGATGATCAGGAAGGGCTAATCAATAGAGGAAAGATTACCGTGTAAATTGATAGCCAAGGAGAATAAGTTTGTTTTTGAGTGGTGGCAGTGTATGGATTTAATTTGAAATGTTGCCGATGAGGTTAAGGGTATTATTGCCGATGCCGATGAAAGAGGGTTTGGAGACTGCTGCCGATGAGATAGGGGATGTACCGATGAAGGAAGGTATGAAGACTGCAGCCGATGAAACAGGGAATGTACCGATGGAAGGAGCTCGAAGGCTGCTGCCGATGGAACAGGGGTTGTGCTGTTGAAAAGGAGGTCGATGAGAATACCATCGTGATTAAGGTGGACTATGGAGTAAAATAGGAGTTAATTTCCTTGTTTACGATTAGTAAAGTCTGAGTTGTATCGAAGTCATGTTTTTTCCTTAGATTTGGATTTAGTGTCCTAGTCGTATTTGGTTACGTTTCTATAGATCAGGGTATAAATATAGAGTGAAGGGCAATGTAATAAGGGATCAATCAATACATCAAAAAACAGCTTTTACTCTTATTTACATCTACTTTTCGGCGACTTCGTCAATTTGCATATTTTTCTTTTTTATGAGTTCTCATCGATTCGACGAGTTGCATTGCTCTAAGTGCAATCTTCGTTGATCCTCGAGTTCCGCGTGAGTACCTCTTGGCCGTGACTTCCGGGCGTATCGCTGTTGTCAGGACCAAAGTGCTCGTATCTTCATCCTTGTCGATTAACAGGTCAAATCGACTGGCACGCTTTGGATATCGATTTCGGGTATTAGCCCTTTGTGTTTGCAGATTCACTTTTGCATCAACAACTGTTTCCCCCACGGGTGGTGGGCGTGATGTTTTCCTCGCGGGCGGCGAACTCAAAGTCTGCGGCGTCGGCGGTTGGATGCCCTCTGCTCTTCTCTGTGTGGTGTAGACCAGCAACCGTCCGGCGGGGAGAAGGCATGGTGTCACTGGCGAGAGCGCGCCACGTAGCACCGCTGCATTCCGCCACCGGCCGTCGCGAGGGCGCCTCCATTGGTCGCTGTTGCAACCACTTCCAAGTGGCCATACACATGAACCTTTTTCGTCCAGATGGCGTCCATGGGATCCAGGAGGCTATACACGTGCAGGTTTGGTATGCGAACAGTGTCCACCTTATGTTCAGGAGTCAAAAATAAAGAGTCCCAGTCCATTTAAGATTTAGAATAATAAAATAAGCCGAGATGTACAATGCTTGTTTTTAGGTGTTAGGATTGTGTTGAGTCGATTCATTGTTATACGTTGGTTAGGGTGCAGCTCGAGGATGAGCTGCATGTTCAGGTGGGGTGTAGTGTTAGAGTATGTTAGGGGCCTATTGGGCTTGGCTGGCGGCATAGCCATTAGTGTTAGGGCTAATTAGAAATAAGGATCGCTCGCTTAGGGGTTAAGTAAACCTTGCTTGTAAGTCAAGAAATCCTCTCTGTATAAGAAGAGGAGATGTATCAATCTAATCAAGCAAGAATTAAAAAGGAAAAACCTTTCCTCTTGCCCGGCCGTGGGCGAACGCCCCGCGGCCAGCTCTCTCTCGCCCTCGTAGCCCTAGCCCGTGAGCACTACCTGCGGTACTGTAGCACCGTGGATACTGTAGTAGTAGCGCATTGCTCTCCTCAACTCTCTCTCTCAACCCTAGCAGCCACATAACAGTAGATCTACTAGTACTAATTAGCTGCTAACTATTAGCACTAGTGGGTCCAGACATATTGAGTCCTGTTTGGATCCTCTATCTAATAGCCAGTACTCCCTCCGTTCCAAATCATACCCTATCATTTTAGTTTTGTCCTTAGCCAAACTTCTCTAGCTTTGATCAAGTTTATAGCATCAAAACCAAGACATATTTGGATAGTGTATTTGTTTGATATAGTATATGCTAATATATTTTTTTCATAAATTTGGTCAAAGTTAGACAAATTTGACATAGGACAAATCTAAAATGACTTAATGTTTGAAACATACTCTAGCTAATAACTTTTTATCAGCTACATAGTTCATTTTGACCTATTAGTTGGGCTATTAGCTAAATTATTAACATGCTCATATAATTTGTACAATCACCAAAAACAAAATCATTTTTTTTCTAAAAAATTGTATTTCAAGATGAATGCGATAAGGCCCGCATGCTAGTATCAATAATACCAACAGATCCATTCTGATCAAGCTGTAAGAGATCCAACCGGTCCTAATGCCACTAAATCAAACACTACTCTCGGCACTCTTACAGTCATGCTACACCAGAGCACTTTTATCAGTCCTAGCAGAAACACACCAACAACAACTAAAAAAGAAAAAAATCAGCGATATATACCTCCCGACGACTTGGGCGAGGGTCTTAATGTAGCTCTCGATGATCTCGTCGCGCGTGATGTCAGGAGGCGTCACCAGGCGGCGGCTCCGTGATGACGAGCCAGTGCTCAAAGTCGCACCCGTCGAGGAGGATCGTCTCCTTGGGCGGGCGTTTGCTTCAGTTCGGGGACGAGTCGTGCAGCGAGGATGTCGCCGGCTGGGTCGCAAAGCACCGTACTCCCGCGCCGGGCGCGGCCGCCGCCGCGCCGCCTCCGCCGAGAGGAGGCTCGCGGTCGCAACGAGCGGGCGCAGCAGGGTGGGGACGCTTCGGGATGCGGCGCCTGCCTGGAGCGCACGGGAGAGGAGGAGCGCGCGACGCCGACGCCATGAGGGAGACCAGACGGCGGAGATGAGGGACGACGCGGCGGTGGCGATCAAGGGTTTAAGCCGCAAGTGGTGAGGTGTTGTTAACTTGTTATAGCAGCAAATGAGGCTGGTTAATACGGAGTAATTGCTTCAGGGCCGAAATATCTGGAGGTATCGAGGCCGTACATGAGCTTGTTGGGCCGTGAGCTCTCGAATGGCAAATGTTGCTGAAACTTGGACCATTTACCTTCCCCACTGTTTATTCCCTGATAGTGGCAATTTTATCTCTACCACTAAAAAGAATCACGTGTTATCGTCTGATTAGACTAATCGGACCGCTTCTCCTAATTACCTCGCACCTCGCGATCTCTGTGAAAACAAAACCGCCGCTCCCCAGCGGCCCAGCCTCCTCACAACCCCACGCCTCCACGCTCCGACGCCGCACCTGCTCCGATGCCGCCACCAACCCTGGCCCTGCACGCCGGCGCCGCCGCCGACGAAGAAAGCCAGGAGACTGCAGCCACCTCCGCCGACCGCTGGGAATTGCGAGCCTTCGCCGAGCCTGTGGCCCAGCCTCTCATGGCACCCATGGAGGAGCAGCAAGGCAACGCAGGGGCCACGGCGCGAGGGACCTCGCTAGATGCTCCTAGCACTACAGAGGAGCGGCCCTCCGGCTGAGGGCACAGCTTGGAGGAGCGGGCCTCTAACTAAGGCTGACCCGTGAAGGAGATGTCCCTCTGGCCGCGGCGGCGCGCGGAGGAGGCATCGGATATGGCAGGGCCCCTCAACGTAATCGTGAATCCGTGGAGGTAACCCCCGGCGCCGACGAGTCAGACTCTCCTCCGGATCCTAAACTGCCTCTTCTGAGACAGACACGGCGGCGGCGTCTTCAATCGGGCGAGCATAGATGGCAGGGAGATTTAGCACACATGGACCACCTGTCAGAGCCTCTCAACGGTGGCGACTCCATCTGGTTGGTAACCCATGCCATACACCTAGATTGTGGGAGCACCCGGTCTTCTTCCTCCACGGTGAGGAATCCCCTCCTCCTAGATGCGGACCACTTGGTCTTCTTCCACTATCTGACTTTGTGGGCTGTTTTCGGAACTGAAGTTTGAAGATGAAATGTTGTTTCTCTTGTCTGATTATTAGATTGATGAAGCGATGATGGAGTCGTTCATGGAGACCCTGTGCCCAGATGACACTGACAGAGATGGACCACCGCATGTGGGAGGAGGCAGAGGAAGTGCTGAACCTGGACTTGCAGCTGTCGAGAAGCAAATGCTACTGACAACCTGTGGTAAGCCAACAGCTAGCTCAAGTAAAGTTCACCTGTGTTATGCATTGTGCTGCTATATATAGTGGCAAGGAAACATGTGAATTTGGTCTTTATTGATATGTTTGATGCTACTATATAGATAGGAAAAAAAATCTACATTCAGATCAGCACAATGAAGTCAATAAATTAACATTCAGATCAGCAAAGTAATTTAGATTGCCAAAAAAAATGTTGCAACCCCTTGACCATGGTGATTAGTTGATTTCTAATTTTAATTGTTCCTATCCTAGCTTCTATTTTCTAATTTTGCAAGTAATTAGTTAATTGATTTCTGCTCCTACTGTCTGTTGGTTGATTGACCATTGTCTGAAGGTAGGTGAACCTTGCAAGTAATTAGTTAATTCATTCGATTTTTGTAGGAGGCCATCATTACACTGCAGATTTTGGGCATACTTTGGCCAGATATTTTTATTTGGGTTTCCCTTCTTCTGTATCTTGACTCATAAGGTTCTACCATTGTTTTGTTTATAGACAAAGGGGAAATTGTCTCCAATCCTATTTTGAAAACACATATATCATGTCATGGTTGTATCAAATGTTCGTTCCATGTCAGTAAGGCAACAATCCTTTAAGAAATAGAATGAATTATGTATGAAACAAAGATGTATATGTGCATTTAGTTACTTCTGTATATGCACACACTTTGTTTCACTAACTGAATGAATAGATTACAGTTATGTCTAGCTGACATGTTTCCTTTCTCTTAATTGGCTAGAAAGATCTAAAGCATTTGACACCGACTCATCTCTTCGATAACCCATGCTTTCTTCGGTCGCTTGCAATTTAGGTACGCTGAACACCGATCTAAATTCCTAATTGTGTTAAATATAGAACTAACATGCTTCATCTATAACTATGTTAAAATATAGAACTAACCTGCTTCAGCCATAACTATGTTAAGAACCATGGGTACAAACTTCAACCTAATTCTGTTTCCGGTGGTTGGGCACTATTGCTTCAACGATGTTGCTGCTTAAGGAGCATGGCACTACTTATCCTGAGTTGACATTGCTGGTTCATTTCTTGAACCATGAAATGCTGTCATATTTGGGTTCCAATACTCTCCTCCCCGTAATTTCTTCATCCAGGTTCAGATTATTGTAGCTATGTTGCCTATGGTTATTTTGTAGTTTAAGATCAGATAGCTTGTTGAAGGCTCTTTTCAGATCAGCTTGTTTACAGCTCTTTCCAGATCAGATAGCTTGTTTCAGATCGGATAGCTCGTTCAATAGATAAGTGCTACCAATTTTTTTAAAAACTGAACGCAGATTTCAGAAAACTATATGTTTTGTATATATTTATAAATTAATATAAGCAATCCACCCAAAAGTAACTGCGCTATGAGGTATTTGGTGCTGCAGCTGCCACCCAGCAGTAAGTGCGCAAAGAGGAACAACAGGAGGAGGAGAAGGCGATGAGATGGACGAATTTCAAACTGGCAAATTCGCAACCAGATAGGTGACAACGGGGCTGCTCTGCATGGTACCCCAGATGACAAGCTCAAAATGTCTCCTGGTCTTCCCCTTCGTATTTTAGATGCTTATATGGACATCTTTTTTTTTGGGTTGCTGGCTGTAGATTGCATTTCAGTTTTATTTTAACTCACGGATGGTGAGATGGTATGTTTCTGGCACACTAGGTTAATTTTAATTGTTATACGACGTGCAATTAGGACCAAGGGGAACCTAATAGAGAAGCAAACATAATTATTTATGGTTGCTTTTAACCTGGGAAATCGATGCTCATGCTTCTTTTTGGCTTGAAATATATTAGGATTAGATAGATTGTAGTGCCAAATGGTCCGGAAAATTTTTTCATGCTTCTCTAATTGGTTTGGAAATTTTTTGCCGCCATGGCAGTGCACGGGTATAGAATGACTAGCCCCTGGTTCTGATTAAATCTAATTTGATGTTGATTTAGAAGATTAGTCACATGAAATGTTTTGGCATCTCGTTGTAACAATATGAGCAATCATAAATGTTTGTGTATATACAAACAGAATGTTTTTGGTAATGATACAACATATGTTTAAACTTATCAGGGTATTATTATTTTTTGTAATTGCTTTCTTTGATATCAAAAGATATATCAATTTGAATTATGTGTTTGTGTTAATTATTTTGTGATGTCATGAGATTTTACAAATGTTATACCCATGTAGTTGTATGTTATAGGATTCTATGTATACCCGTAGCAACGCACGGGCACTCAACTATCTATTATAATAATGGAAAGGTAGGATCGGTGACGGTGAGCCGAAACAATATTTTGCATCTCATAAACCTCCTCCTTCGCCTGTTATAAGAACAAACCAAACAATATTTTGCATCTCATAAACCTCCTTTGCCTGTTATGCGAGCTCACCAAACTGAAATCGAATTCCCTAGGACGCTACAGGTATGCCATGAGAGATCTTGTTTAAATATAAAGTTTATCAACAGTAGCTAAGATCCAGAGTTGCATGAACGTTCAGTTAAACTCAGGGCAGGAGGTGTACAAATCCAGTTTCAATCGGCTCAATCACACTTTAACACGTTGCCCAACGAGGCAATAGAAAGTACGGAGTACATTAAACTCTCTGTTGAATCGTTCGAAGTGTTCAATGGAACCTCAAATCAAAGGAAAAAGAGTACTTAGGGTGATTGACTAGGCAACAGCTTTGAGCGCCGGGATGCCTCACTGCATCTCGAAGCGTTTAGCAATCAGCACGCTCATGTCGAGAAACCTCTGGGCGCAGTTGGTCAGGCAGGTTGATTCCCCGGAGCTGAACTTGCTCCCGGGAGCGCTGGTGATGCATTTGTCCCAGCACACGCTCGTTAGCTTGCCAACCATCTCGTTCATCATCGCCTTTTGCTGCTCTTGCTGCAGTGTTGCAGAAACTGGGGTAAGAATTTTTCACATACAGATACAGACGATAACGAGCATGTGCATGCTAGCTCAAATAAATCAAATGGGAGACCAAGGTTAGGTTGAAGGAATGTAACAGGAGATAGCATCATCAAGCAATGGGGGATTATGTGCCATAAAAAAATTAAGGTTCAAATGTGAAATATGAACAGCTTGATGTCTCTTGGTATAAATGCAATGCAATCCAACATGAAAATGTTTGGGTGTTTACTTCCTGACTCTTTAAACTACTTAAGATACAATAAACATGCATTGACACAGAGTAACACTCTTGCATATCTAGATGAAAAACCATCATCTAAACATACTTGGAGAAGCGCTAAATGATTTCAAAGTATCTATCTATTATCATTAAGTAATGGTATGAATTCACAATCTTGAGCAACAAATCAAACAAATCATATACCCCGCCAGAAAATGCGAATTCACAATCTTGAGCAACAAATCAAACAAATCATATACCCCGCCAGAAAATGCTGAGTACAATACACATCAATAACAAAATTTCATTCCCATATCCAAACATAGGAAATGAAATATCATGCTGTAGTATTGCTATTACAGCTATATCAAATATCATGCAATATCTAAAATAAGCAATGTGATTGCTTGTGAAGGAAAAATAACAAAAGAGAGGAATCAAGGAAAGACTGAAATTGCAATACATGGCTAGCGAGGAGGAGGTCAAGATGTCAAGTAGATGAAAGCTTAATATAGCATATGTTTTATGATCTGAAACAGTAGCTCCACAGAACGGTGAGCATGGCCTAAATTTAAGGTCTAAGATTATTCTCTAAGAGCTGAAGTGACCAATTACGACATCCCCTACTTAGGTAACACCTAATAGACATTTGCTTTAGTTATTATTTTAGTTAACACATTTCATCACTATAAACAAAACTATGCAAAATTACATGGAGAATGGCTAGCAAATTTCACAGTTGGCATCTAAACTTTGCATGATAGCCACAGCTAAGCCCCCATAAACTTGAAATACTAGGTTCTCAGCTCCTTAATTTGCTTATACGTGCAAAGTAATAATACTCACTTAGCTAACAAAACTACAGCAAGTGGTCCAATCAGAATTAGCTAATGATCCGATAATCAAGAAGATCTGGGCTCTGGCTTAATAAGAGTTAACAGAAAACAGAATCTAACTTTCAAGTTCTTATAGGTCGCGGGGTAGGACGACAGTCAAAGCTAAGGGAGCAGGTTCTCTGCCAGATACGATCAGAGTGTGTTTGCAATTTTCAAAAATCACTAACACTAAGTGCCTCTGCCTCAAGCATATAATATTACAGTAATATGATGTACGGACATACTCTATGGATGATGAGCACCTTATAGCTAACACAGTAACCAATGAAGCATTTTACCATTAGTTCAATGGATACAAACACTAAGAATCTAATTCACTGAGCTAACAACAAACTCTGTGCAGCTAGTTCACCTCTGATAAAAAAAAGTAAAATCTCAAATCTACCTTTAGTAACCATCTAGCAGGCTAGCACAGCACCTGAACAAACAAAGACCACAATATTCAGAACCTAGCGCAGCTAAGCTGAAAAAAAAAAAAACTTAATCAGCGATCGCTAACCAAAACGAGAATGCTCAGAAACAAGTCAAATCACCTCGCCCTGCTCAGAACCAAGTCAATCACCTCGCCCCCTAAATGATGCCTCTTGAGAGGCTTCAGATACAACACTGATTGCACAACGAAACAGTGCTACAGCTACAAACAAATTGACTATCCCCTACATTGCACATGAAGCTATAACACAGAAAATTACAGCAGCACATCAGACCGCCATGAATCCATGTCCGACCACTGCAACGAATCGGTGCCCGCGAAATCAACAGCCGCATGCCCAGATAAAAAGCAGAACTCGGGCCTTCCATGACGACGACAACAGCAGCAGCGCACGCCCGCCGATAAAGAATCACGATTCACGAGCGGGAGGAACAAGTTATTACCTGAAGGAATCGTTGCATCTCGGGGTTGTCCATGTCGCCTCCGTCTGCTTCTCTCTCTCCCTAAAACCCTAGCTCGGTTTTTGCTTGCAGAAGGGGATGCGGGATGCGGCCGGCGGCGGCTAATACTAGTATACTGGAGTATACTTGTGATGATGACGTCACGATGAGATGAAAGATGAACTCTACTGGGCCGGAAAATCTTCTCGACCCAACCCAACCCACTAACAAATAAGCAGAGCAGTACGGCCCAAGTAGATTTGGTTCTGGGCCGTCCTCAAGCTCTACTAGGCCTTTACGGGGCCACAACCCACCTAGATGGAGTTCAATGGGTTACAAGCAGTCGCTAGCTGGCGGCTGAAAGACCTAGGAAGCTAGGGTTCGGCGACTTCGGAGGCGATCGCATCTGCCGAAGGACTCATCGACATCGTGATCCCTTCCCCATCTCGATCGGCCTATTCCTACTCGGGCTGATTAAGGGGCTGATCTAACTCAGCTACCCGGCCTTGGTAGGGATTTGCTTCCGATCGGCGTGGGGTGAAGAGGCGTGGTGGCTATGGCAGCGGAATCATCCTTTTCGGCGAAGGGGAAGAAGGACGTGGATGTAGAAGAACTGCTGTTGAAACTTCAGCTTAGTGAGACGGAGAAGGAGGGTGTGTTTCTGAAGAAGGAGGAGAGTGCAAGCCTGCCGACGATCAAGTGGATGGCGGCGGCAAAACTGCTGACGACGAAGACGTTCAGCGAAGCTTCATTGGCGAATACCATGAGGTCTGCTTGGAGCTTGGCGCGGGACTTCACGTTCCGCCCGGTTGGCGAGAACCTATTCATCATACAGGTTTTCTGCTTAGGCGATTGGAAGAGGATCATGGAAGGGGGTCCCTGGATCTTTCGGGGATGTGCACTAATGATGGAGGAGTTCGATGGAGCGACGGCCATGCCGGTGACCCCCCCTCACAAGGTGATGGCGTGGGTACAGATCCACAAAGTTCCCCAACTGTATAGAACGGAGGCTATTCTCCGTTCTCTGGCGGAGAAGATTGGGGAGGTGTTAACTGTGGAGATGAGGGCAATTCCGGCACCGAAGGGTGACTTCCACAGGGTGAGAGTGAATCTCGAAGCATATAAGCCGCTTGTTAGATTTGTCAGTTTGACACCGGAAGGAAAGGAGACTATCATGATCCAGATTAAGTATGAGAAGATTCCTCGACATTGCACACACTGTGGTCTGATGGGACATATTTTTCTGGAGTGCGGCACGGGGGAGTTTGCGGATGATGAACTTCAGTTTGGCGAGTGGATGATTGCTGAGGAGACTACATGGCGTCCGGGAACTCCTAGAGTGAGGAACCCTCTGGGTGCTGGTCGTGGTGAGCAGATGGCATACCGTGCCGGACGCACAACGGCGAGAGGACGAGGAGGTGGACGCGCTGGTCGCGGTCAGGGTGGCCGAGGGTCCGTCTGGAAGGAGAAGCCAAGTGAATCAGGCACTAGCGATGGCTCTCGGAAGAGATCGTCGAAGGAGGCTGGACTATACCAGGGCAAGAATGATGATCTGGAGGATACTGCTAATAGTCCATTGAAGCCTGAGAGCGACAAGAAGATCCAAGAGGATGATTTGGAGGTGAAGAAGAAGCTTTCTTTTGAGCAGTCTCCAGGTGTAGATGTTGGTGGTAGGATCCCTCCTCCTCCACCGGCCTACGTCTCACCGAGGGACAAGAAGAAGTACAAGAAGACGGAGGAAGGAAAAATGAAGAGTGCGGCGGGCTCCGGGACGGAGTGCCGCCAGGAACAATGAGTTGCATTAGCTGGAACTGTCGTGGCTTGGGCAATGCTGCGACAGTGAAGGAACTTCGCGAGATCGTGAAGAACTTTGCCCCGACAGTGCTATGTGTATTAGAAACTCAGATCCACAGAGCACGTGTTGAGTCGTTGAAAAGTACTCTAGGTTTTGATAATTCTTTTGCTGTTAGTAGTTCAGGACGTAGTGGTGGTCTTGGAATTTACTGGAATAATAAAACTAGAGTGGAATTGTTACCTTACTCCCAGTACCATATTGATGCTGTCATTACCGAGCAGGGGAGTGAACCATGGAGATTGACATGTGTTTATGGGGAAGCTCAGATTTCAGAGCGCCATAAAACATGGGATATGTTGAAGTTTATCAAGGCATCCTCACATCTTCCCTGGGTTTGTCTTGGCGACTTTAATGAAGTATTACACAGACATGAACATGTTGGTGTGCAAGACCGCAGTCAAGCTCAAATTGCAGGCTTCCGCGACATGATTGATGTGTGTGGGTTTTGTGATCTTGGATACGAGGGTCGAAGCTGGACGTTCGAGAAGAGGGTTTCGGGTGGCTCTTTCTGCCGTGTGCGGCTTGATCGAGCACTTGCTACTGCTGAGTGGTGTTCGCGCTTTCCTCTGGCGCGAGTTCAACACCTTACTGCTGCAGCGTCTGATCATGATCCCATCATGCTTCGTTGGGTTCAGGAGACGGAGAGTGATAGGAGGAAGAGGAGACATAAGACCTTCAGGTATGAAACAATGTGGGAATCTCATGAGAATTTCTCTACAATGCTTGCTAACTCTTGGACAGAGGCGGGTGAAGCTTTTACTTTACATGAGCTGCAACTCAAGATTAATTCAGTGTCAACTGAGTTGAGTGCTTGGGACAGGAACACATTTGGTAACGTTCGTCAGGAGCTGAAGCGTTTAAACCTGGAGCTAGACCGCCTCAAATCAGACCCGGGGCGGGGTACTGGACCATCACACGCCGAAATTAAGGTGGTGGACAAAATTATGGAGCTTAACCACAGGGAGGAGATCATGTGGCGGCAGCGCTCCAGGATTACGTGGTTGGCGGCTGGTGATAAAAACACAAAATTTTTTCACATGAGAGCTAGCCAAAGGAGGAAAAAGAATCTCATCTCCAAGCTGAAAAAACCAGATGGCCAATTTACCGAAAATGAGGGTGAGATGGGAGTTTTGACGTCAAATTTCTATAAGGAGCTGTACAGATCAGAAGGAACGTCAGAGATGGAACGAGTCCTGGATACAGTTCCAGTTAAAGTCACAGCGGCTATGAATGAAAAGCTGATGATGCCGTTTGTGCAAGAAGAAGTTAAGACTGCGTTGTTCCAAATGTTTCCGACAAAAGCGCCGGGGCTAGATGGACTGCCAGCACATTTTTTCCAGCGTCATTGGGAGCTTTGTGGGAAAGAAGTAACTACAGTTGTGCTACGGATGCTGAGAGGAGAAGATGACCCAACAACTATTAACAGTACCTGTGTTGTGCTAATTCCCAAAGTGGAAAGTCCAGAGGAGCTGGGTCAGTTCAGGCCAATCAGTCTTTGTAATGTTATTTACAAGATTGCGTCCAAAGTCATGGCAAATAGAATGAAGCTAGTGCTTCCAGAAATTATTTCGGAAGAACAATCAGCGTTTGTGCCAGGACGGTTGATCACTGACAATATTATTACAGCCTACGAGTGCATGCATTTCATGAAAAAGAAGAGAGCCAGAGACAGGAGATTTTGCGCTCTAAAGCTGGATATGAGGAAAGCCTATGATAGAGTAGAATGGGATTATCTTAAAGCTATTATGATTAAACTCGGCTTCCATCAGATGTGGGTCCATACAATTATGAGATTGGTTACCACAGTATCGTTCTCAGTCCTACTTAATGGTCAACGGCTTGAGAAGTTTTTTCCATCGAGAGGGATCCGCCAGGGGGATCCAATCTCACCCTATTTGTTCTTATTAGCAGCAGAGGGCCTCTCGTGCCTTCTGAAATCACGAATTCAGTCATCGAACCTCAGTGGAATATTAGTGGCTGCCTCGGCTCCGATGGTTAGTCATTTACTCTTTGCAGATGACAGCCTGCTGTTCTTCAAGGCGAATAGGGAGAGTGCGGATGAGGTGATGGATGTGTTGCACATCTACTGCCAAGCATCAGGACAGCGGGTAAATATGGACAAATCATCAATACACTTTGCTAAAGGTGTCAGTGGGAACATCCGTGAAGAGATTATGGATTGTTTAGATGTACATAATGAAGCTCTCAGCGAGAAGTATTTGGGTATGCCTACGGATGTTGGTTCAGCAACCAATGGGGCTTTCAAGTATCTGAAGGACAGGATGTGGAAGAGGGTGCAGGGCTGGTTGGAGCAGATGTTATCAGCCGGCGGCAAGGAAGTTTTGATCAAGGCAGTAGCGCAAGCTGTGCCAACTTTTTCCATGTCATGTTTCAGATTACCTCGGGGCTTATGCAATCATTTAGATAGCCTACTTCGAAGCTTCTGGTGGGGAAGCAAGGAGGGAAAGAGGAAGACATGCTGGGTGGCATGGGAGGAGATGACCAAGCCTAAACATATGGGAGGATTGGGCTTCAGAGACATTGAGCTTTTCAATCTTGCCTTGTTAGCTAGGCAAGCTTGGCGTATCTTACAGGAACCATCTTCACTCAGTGCGAGAATACTAAAGGCTGTTTATTTTCCTGAGGAGGATTTTCTAGAGGCAGAATTGGGACCCTCGCCGTCAAGAGTTTGGCGGGCCATTGTTGATGGTAAGGAGGTGCTCAAGCAAGGACTGATCCGAAGAATTGGCACTGGGGAAGATACTTACATCTGGAATATGAATTGGTTGCCAAGGGACGGCCTGTTGCGGCCGGTTAGATGTGCGAGCAATGAGCCGCCGACAAGAGTTTGCGAACTGATCGATCCTACCTCTGTATCGTGGGATATACAGGCGCTACAAAGCCATTTCATTCCTATGGATTTGGAATTGATTCTCAGTATACCCCTGACGACTCGGAGGCAAAGGGATTTTTGGGCCTGGCACTATGAAAAATCAGGTTCCTTTACCGTCCGATCGGCCTACCGGATGTTGATCAATTACCGGAAACGTAGGACGGATTGGATAGAGCATAATGCTGGAAAATCAGATTTTGCAGCAAACCAGCGAGACTGGGCAAACCTGTGGAAGATTAAGGTTCCGTCTAAAGTCCGGAACTTCCTCTGGAGGCTAGCCAAGCAATCTATTCCAACAGGTGATGTTAGATATCACAGGAACATGGCTCAGGATTCTAGATGTTCGATCTGTGGCACTCAGGATTCTTGGAGGCATGCACTGTTGGAATGCAATATGGCACAATGTGTTTGGGCACTACAACGGGACGAACTATTGGAGTTCATCAGCCGAGCTCAACATGGTGATGCTCGGGCTTGGCTTCATGAAGCTATAGCAGTGCTTCAGCATGACGATCTAATTCGTTTGGTTGTCACGATGTGGTCGATCTGGTATGCGAGGAGGAAGGCTGTGCTTGAAAATATATTTCAAAGTCCCCTATCGACCCACAGCTTCATAGAAAGCTACATAGCAGACTTGGAACCTGCCGTGCCACCGGTGAAAGAGAAAGTGGTAGAGCTGGGCCGGGGAGGCGGGCGAGCTCCTGTTCGTCCCTGGATACCACCACCAGCTCGCATGCTGAAGATAAATGTGGATGCGGCATTATCTAAGAATACGTCGATTGCAGCAATGGCGGCAGTGGCGAGAGACGACTTAGGCAGATTTCAAGGGGCGTCGGTGATAGTGATGGAAGGGGTTACTGACCCCGAAACTGCTGAGGTGTTGGCATGTCGAGAAGGTGTGGCTTTAGCAGATGACCTTGCCCAGCAGCGAGTCCGGATTGCCACCGACTGCATGAATGTAGTGAGAAATATGCAGGGCTCTGGCATGGGTGTATATGGTCACATAATCAAAGAGATCAAAGCTGGACTGACTCGTTTCGCAAAGGCGGAAGTCGTTCATGAAAGAAGGGCTTCGAATATTGACGCTCATTGTCTAGCTAGAAGTTCGA
This sequence comes from Saccharum spontaneum, assembly GCA_022457205.1. Classification (NCBI taxonomy): domain Eukaryota; kingdom Viridiplantae; phylum Streptophyta; class Magnoliopsida; order Poales; family Poaceae; genus Saccharum; species Saccharum spontaneum. Next base: position 46,180,956 of record CM039606.1, read on the forward strand.
TTTATGAATCACTAGGTAGACATGTGTGGTTTTTAGCTCCTCCAGATGGAGTTTGTAACAGCTATTATAACACTTGAGTAATTCTTTGGTCCCCTCAAAAAAAAAAAAACCTAGATGGAGTTCAGACTCCAGACGCCAGAAAGAATATTCTGTCAGTTCAAACGGAATATGCCTTCCGAATAGACCCGCGCCGCGGCGGAACATTCCGCGAGCCGTCTCTCTCGGCCTTATTTACATGCCAAATTTTTCTTCAAATTCTACTATAAAAAAAAGATTTCTCATCACATCAAAATATCGACACATGTATGAAGTACTAAATGTAGATGAAATAAAAAGCTAATTACACAATTTAATTGTACTTTACGAAACGAATCTTTTAATCTTAATTAATCAATGTTTAGATAAAAACTTACAAATATAAACGAAATAGTACAGTATAAAATCTTACGCTGTGCAGATTTTGCGCATCCAAAATCGGGTCATGGCCCTCGTCGCTCCGCCCGCCCCGGCGGCGGCGGTTGCGGGTCACGGTCAACCGGTCTAAAAATATTGAAACAAAAGTATTCGGACACCACCGTTGCCAAATCGGGAAACGGGCGCGACGCGGTTGGGGCGGGGCGGGGCGGGGCGGGGAGCCGAAATGGCGCTCCGGGGCCTGGCGGCGACCCGCGCGGCGGTTGGCCTCTGCCGGATCGCGGCGAGCGCGTCCTCGTCTTTGCCGTCTGCGGCGGCCGGCGGGAGGAGGGAGCGGGAGCTGCCGTTCGCGCTGGTGGCGCAGCGGGGGATGGTGGTGGGGGGCCACCGCGGGATGGGGATGAACGCGGTAGGGGCGCCGCCCGGGGCGCCCGTCGGGGCCGCCAGGGAGCGGGAGAACACGGTGCTCTCCTTCGGCCGCGCCGCCGAGCACGCCGCCGTCGCCTTCGTCGAGTTCGACGTGCAGGTGCGCCTCGCTGTCTCGTTTGGGACCTTGTTCGGGTTTGGATTGGAGTTTGCAGTTACACCACAGCATTGCGATGCGAGAATGGTAATTGGTAGGTAGTGGATCAAAAATGTGGGCGGAACTTTCCAAAAAAAAAAATGTGGGCGGAACTTTCAAAAGTAAAATGTGGGCGGCTGGGCCCTCTCCCCGGTCCGTGTCGCAAATAATGGAAACGCGTGTTCTAGTGGATGCAACTTGCGATTGCCTCCTAATTTCGTTGCGACCTTCATGATCATTCTCCATTTGGGGTTAGCATATGGTTGCAGTGCGTTACTCATATTTAGGCTAAGATTTCTGGTTAGCCAAATAAACATCAAGCAAATAAGCAACATGAGCTGGACTGGATTGTGAAACTGATTAGTCTGTGTCCCAATTGTGAAACTGATTAGTCTGTGCCCCAATGCTACTTTGTGTCAGCAATATGCGACCTGCCGACCTCTGTTCGAATCCTAGAAGTATGACATGGTCCACACAAATACACAAATTGTACGACAATGATGGTGGTGGGCTGACTGTAAACGTTCGCTTGTGCTAAAGTTCTGCATGAAGCTAGCGTCAGGGTTTCAATCAAGGTGTTAATTGTCAAATACACAGATACCAGAGGTGTTACTGTTTAATACTTGTAGTACTTACCACTAATCTGGTGGTCAAAGGTATGATTAGTTAGAGCATTCTCAACGGCAACCACCTGCCAAATAAGTATGGGCAGTTGATAGAAGCATGTGTGTCATGACAGTGTGCTATTTGCCTTTTTCTATTTTAAGATTTTATATAAGTGTAGTTCACCTGATTGATTCCTCTTGTACAGTTTGCACTCCGTGACGTTGTCCACGTTGTCTCTGAAGTCTGAGTTTATGATGACCAGACTGATCTGTTGAAGAAACCATTAATCTCGCCACCTCGTTTACAGGTCACAAAAGATGGCTGCCCAATAATCTTCCATGACGACTTCATCCTAACAAAAGGGATCGTATGTTCTTTTTACCCATCCTAGCTTTGTTTCTGTACTATCCTGTTCATCTATTGCAGGGGAAAAACTCTTTAGTTAAAGCTGATTGTTGTTGCATGGTGTGTAGGGAGCTGTATGTGAAAGGCGTGTTACTGATCTTCTATTGGAAGATTTCCTCTCTTATGGGACACAAAAAGAATCTCGCAAGGTGCCATACCTTCTTGCTATTTTTTTTTCATGCAAAGTCCATGAATGCATGCTCAAGGCACTGATATATTCACTCTCCTTTGCACTGGCCTTTCAGGTCTCCAAGCCATTACTTAGACGGGGAGGAGATGGTAGAGTCCTTAGTTGGACTACAGAAGATGATGATTCTCTTTGCACATTGCAAGAGGTCTTTCGACGTGTCAGTCCTCGCCTGGGATTTAACATTGAGCTGAAGTTCGATGACAGCATTATGTATCACAGGAAAGACCTTGAGTGTGCTCTTAAAGCTGTATTGCAAGTACAGCCTTTCCCCTACTTCACATAGAGCTTAGTACAGTATCAATTTATTTGCATCCAAGTCTATTCACATACATTTCAGCACTAAGAGGTAATGACTGATGTCAATAAGGGTGTCGAATCATTTTGGCAGGTTGTTTTTCAGTATGCTAGGAGCAGATCAGTCTTTTTCTCATCTTTCAATCCTGATGCGGCACAGATGATGCGGGAACTCCAGAGCTCATATCCTGTAATGTTTGAAACTTCTTTTTTATGCCTGAAACTTTGAATTGCTTGTCAGGTTATGAAATTCATTCATAGGCAAACTTACAGTCCATCTTTAGCACATCAACTTTTCATGACACAATCTGATTGTGAATACGCTTGCATCCTAGTATTCTGAGTGCATCATGGATCAGCTAGTTACCTTACTTTAGGTAGCTGCAAATTGATAATACTATATGTAAAATCTGAGCCAAATCTCTGCTGATATTTGATTGTACATAATTTACATCCAATTTAGTGTATGATGGAATTATTGTTAAGTGTTAAATAATATTTTGCTAGGCGTTGTTGAAGTATGAATAAATTGGCCATCTTTCCCCATTAACTTAAGCTTTTGGGTTGTCTCGAGTTTGAGTCTAGGCAGGCTCAATAAAAAAAAAATTTGCAGCCAACTCCTGTTTCCACGTTTGAGTAAATGAGGTTTTGGGCTGAACTGGACAACATCATACTAGATACATCTTGATTTCGGCATTCAGAATAGTCATATCCATCCTTTCCCCTATTTTGCATTAGGTACTTTTCTTTACATGAGGTTTTGTGCTGAATTGGACAACATCATTACTAGATACATCTCGACATTCAGAATAACCATCTCCATCCTTTCCCCTATTTTGCATTAGGTACTTTTCTTAACTTTGAGAATAATCATCTATGTCCTTTTCTGTATTTTGCATTAGGTACTTTTCCTAACAGAAGGAGGGACATCCAAACACCATGATTCAAGAAGGAACTCACTTGATGATGCCTTCCGGGTATGCCTAGAGCATGATCTGCATGGGATCGTGTCAGAAGTGAGAGGCGTTCTCAAGAACCCGTCTGCAGTTGTCAGAGCACAAGAATCTAACCTTGCACTTCTCACGTATGGGCAGCTCAAGTAAGCAGCATATCATTATCACGTTTCTTGTGTCAGTCAACCATTGCATGTTCATCAATCATCTTACAACCTTCCTACGAATCTTGGCTGCATAAATTCTCAGTAACGTGTCGGAGGCAGTCTATATCCAATACCTGATGGGCGTACATGGTGTCATCGTTGATCGGGTGGAGGAGATCTCAAACGCTGTGGCAGGTTTCGGTAAACCAGACCTCGGCCAGAGTGGTGCTGGTGTCGACGGAGCAAAGCATCAGGCCTTCTCGCAGCAGCAGCTGGGGTTCTTGCTCCGGCTTATACCTGAACTGATGGAACAGCGAGATTGAAGGTACACCATATATAGTTATATACCCAAATGGCATCCCAGTTTTGACCCTCGAAGCAGATGGCAGGCATTCGCCTTGGGTCAGTTGTTGTCCTGACTGATAGGTCCAGTTTGACAGTTTTAGGAGGTATACTTGTGTTGAGTGCATACACCATTTTGTATAGTCCAAACTCATTCCTGTTGGTACAGCCGACCATGGACCGTGGTCGATCTTGTTGCAAGTGAGGTTTCACCAAAAGGTTCAGCAATGTACTGTTGGAAATTTACAAGATTGTAATTCGGATATCCAGTTCTTGCCGGGGTATTTGTCTTGGTTTTCATGTTGGTAGTTCAGCACAGCAATGTTGCCCGTGAGGCCGTGACCGCATCCATTTCGAGCAACGGCCTTATTATATCAGGCTTCGGAATGCAGAGAAAACAAGAACATGCATATCTGTAGTCGCTTTCTCTTGAGTCCTAAGGAACTGGAGTCACTAGTAAGTGAGGTTTCTCAGATTTAAGCACATGCAAGCACTGCACGCTCAGGATTCAGGAACTCCCCTGCTGCCGACCTGAGCCGAATCATTGGTGCTGGTGCGCCACCAATTCAGTGCTCCACCTCCATGTGGCCCATCCGGCCATCCCCACGTGCAAAAGTTGTCTGCAGATGACTCATCGAGCATGCATGCTCTGTCAGCACGAGGGAAAGCGAGCACTGCACTTACGTCTGAGATGAGAGGCTCCCCTGGCTACCTCTCGTCTCTTTCACTTCTCCTGGACTAGTCCTGGCCATTGGAGGACCGAAAGATCTCGAGAACAGACAGGCCTAATAACACCTGAAAAGGATCAAACAGCCCATCACTGTCTGAATATACGCCCTACCTGATCTTCCCCGATCCGTGATGGGCAGATTGGCAGAGGGCGGCAAGGGGAGAGGATCAGATCGTTGGCAGATCCATGGGATGGCAGGGTCCCCCCGGCTGCACCTGGCATCACACCAGTACACTACAGCCTAATTCTGGCGTCCCTACTTTTGCCTAATTTGTCTTCCCATTAGACATATAGGCTGGCGCTGGTTCATTGCATTGCATTGCATGATATGTTCTTTGACTTCTTTAAAAGGCAATTAGCTTTTGAATGATTGGAGTTACTTTTACCTCAACGACGATTTACCAGTGGTTAATATGAGCATTTCTTTTGGTTGATTCTATCACTGTGGGTGACTGGGTGGATTGATGGATGGAACAGGCCTCAGGGGTGGCCAAGAGTCATAGAGTTGCTTCATGGCCAAGATCGCCATACAGGTTTGGTCATAAGAGGCATGCAGCCCCACCCCAAAAGGCATCCACAGTGGGCTGCGCTGCAGTATGCAGGGACTGAGAAAGCAACATGAAAAGGGGGAGGGTCAGAAGGTGCAAATGTGATGCATCATGCTTTGAAGAAAAGGGCATTTTCAGGCTTTAGCTTTCACTAATGGATGCTGCTCAATTCTGACGTTCACATTGTCGTGGTGATTGTGGGTTTCCACTCTTGCAGACTTGTGATGCTGGATTGCCGAGGCCGCTACGTCACGATGCGGAGCCAGGGTTTCGTAACCGGAGGTGGCTTCTCCATGGAGGAAACGCCCAGCATTTTCCCCCAGCTCTTCTCCACAAAACTAGTCCTCATTCACCTAACTGCTGATAGGTAGTAGTTTGCTTGCCCGCCTATTTTCTGCGAGATTTGAAAGTTTTGCTTTCTGCTCAAGGAACAAGCTAGTGACATCACTTCACACTAAGTGAATGATAGACTTTGTGAACTGAAACGACTCCTTTCTGATTTCAGTAGCCCCACAAAATTCGCGAGTTAATCCAAAACATGCTGAATGGTAATCAGCCTGGCCATCCATGAGGTCGCGTGTTGTTGAGCCGATATCGGGGACAGCAAATCGACAAAAAGAAATGCCATCGATCGCGGGTTTTTTTTTCTTCTCCTGATCCTGCCTTGGTGCTGTCAACCATGGTCAATTTGTGGGTTCTGTCAACAATATTTGCCTAGTGCTTGCCTCAAGTGCTGAAGGTGACATGTTGCTTGAGCAGTCCAACTTCTGCCTAACCCTGTCCTTGTTTCTGATCTGAAATATGATTACATGTACACATCATACTATTCAAACTGTTCTCTTATATTGTTTGATCAGACAATGTCAAACGTAGCCTGATGCAATCTCTGTAACATTACCCCATCTCTGATGTAAATCTCCCTGTATATCTTGTACTGATGTAACTGGTGCCTTAATTCAATATAAAATCAGGTGGGGAAAAACCCCTCCGTTGAAGCTTTCAAAAAAAAAAAACTGTTCTCTTATACACAATTATGAACTTTATTTCTGAAATTGGATTTCAGGTTTATCTTGTATATTCCTGCTTTCGGCCATTCTTTGTACTTGCATATTGCTTACTCCTTTCTTAATGCAATGATATGCACTCTGGTACATATTCGATAAAAAAAAGGTTTACTTGTATACCTACTTGAAAAATATTCAGTTCTGAGATTTCAAAGATGAGCAATTGGTATATTCTCTAGTTGACCACTAGAAGATCGTTGTTGACATGTTCTAAGCAAAAGCACTTCAGATGAGGTGGGTAAGAAGGCTACCTTATATTAAACAAATGTTAAGAGGTGTAACTTGAATACAAAGTATCTTTTTAGGTATAGAAGCTGAAAGAACATATTAAAACATTTGACCCATGTTTTTCAACTATGCGCTGAAATCAAAATGCGACGTATTTGGCAGGGACAGGTTCAGCAGCTCATCTCCTGCGTCAAGGAAAAGGCTCCCTTACCCAACTTTGCCCCCAATGAACTAAAAGCTCTGTGTTGACCCTGCATGTCAACTTAAAAAGTATATCTTGTCATGAATAAACATTCATTTATATTTTCAAGAAAAAGAAGGAACTTTTTTTTCCCTAGGTACTAACTCCTAACAATTAAGTTACTCTGCTAGGCACTAGATTGCAGCCTTGACTGTTGCCCACTATGGAAATGGAATATAGTTCTACTTATGATGCATCAAGCTAAGTAATAGCTTCTGGTGTTGCACAATTGACTCTGCCATACAGGTTTAAGACTGTGAGAGCCTAATAATTCAACAATGGTGATTGGTTAGTTAGACAAGATCTCCAATTTTCTACTGAAACCGCGTAAGCAGAAGAAAACCTAGTCACCTTGGTCAATTTTTTAAGGCCAACGAGAATCACAACCTGCCAGGAGAGAATCCCAATCTGCACAATGCTTGAAAACTGCCTCAGAAACTTCAGCCTGAACTGACATAAACTATTATAGTATACTAGGCAAAACAAGATTGGCAAGCCACTCCCTGCATCTCTAGGACATAGCATATATTCAGCTTGCATATAATTATAAAAAGTTTGCCCCTTCGTAGGCTTGTAGCTGCATGCTCCTCTAATTGTTTGACAACAGGATCAAAAGGGTAGGGAGAGATAATAAGGAGATTTAACATGTTTTAGGGTTTAGACTCTAGAGCAGGGAAAAGAATGTGGCAACTGGCATCAGAGATATTGAGAAAGGGCTTCAGAAAGCATTGCTGAAAAGATTACTGAACTTTCTCCAGCTCTACTTGTCACCACCGCATATTCTACTCCCAACCGGAAGCAATCCCTTTGACCAATCCAATCAAATTGTGTGTTGGACTGCACTTCCCTCTCTAGATCAGATAGCCAAACTTTTTATGTAAAAAAATGATGGAAAAAACTTTATTTCCCCTGTTGTTTCCTTGCCTCCATGTCTGAACATAGGATGAGCAAAAGGTAGCCGCAATTTCAGTTATATGGGGAATGGCCAGAGTTTGTAATCTGTACTCCTGGAATCGTGTACGTGCGTACTTGCCATGGTACTTTTCTTGCGTTGCTTGCATTGCTTCATGGTTCTAGAATCTGGAGTGTTGGATCTAGAAACTTATGAGGGGATTTCGATCTTGGCCGTCCTATTCAAACCCAACGACTCAGATAATCTTGCGGTGCTCGTATTACCATTTCCTAGAATATACAGACGAACAACGTATGATCTGTCAATATACTACAGCTCTTGCATAAATCAAGTTCTTATTACAAAAGGGTTCTAGTCATGTTCATGCTATGCTATGAGCCAATGATGTACTAATAATGGTCTAGAAAGAGGTGGGGTTGAGAGGTAACTCAAACTGTAATTATATACGTTGCTTGTCCTGGAATTCAACCTGTTTCATTTCATGTATTCATAATCAAATGCCCTGTTGACATGACATTTGATTTGAATTAAGTTAAAATATAAACGTCATTGTCGTGTGGAGCTATCAGCTTCCACGCAGGACAACATGCATGAGGTTCAGATAAATGGGGATCCATGAGGCATTTAGGAGATGAGAAAGAGTACTCCTAGCTGAAGAAGAAAGCTTTGCAGCACGGCAACTTCCCTAAAAAGGTGAGTGATCTTTTGAAGGCTGTGGAACTGAACCATCGCTAGATCGAGCAAATCATAGATATGATAAATAATTTTGTCTTCTCCACTTTTCAGTGGATTCCTGGTGCTGGATGATGCTTATAATAATTTATCTATGTTTCGTCATTTGCGTGGTGAAATGTGTTTGGAACCGGCCTGGGGATGAGAATTCAGGTCTGGGAAGCGTAAGGTTCAGACTAACTGAAATCGATGTGAACAGAATGTTTGAATTGCTTTTGTCCATGCATTCATTTCAGAAAACTGATCTTTTTTTTTTCCTGACGCAGACATCTTTAGAATTACTTTTTCAGCCTCTATTGTGCTATTATAAAAAACATCAAAAAAGGATTAAAAACAACATTACAAGTTGTAATACAACGAAAAGGAAAACAAAAAATAAAGAACTCAAACTGTACGTAAGCATTTAGTTAATCAAGAACCCTTCATCAGGAAAAAAAATCAGTCTGTTCTCATCAAGTTATTTAATAATGATTTATAGGATCTGTGACAAGAATTTGTGATGGTTCCTACAAAATTCAATCTATATACCTGTCAAATAAGTAGCAAATTGTTTTTTCTTATATACTTCGTAACATAATGATGTGTAGCTTTCCTTCATGTTCGAGAAAAAATGTAACACTTCGTTCCATAAAAGATATGCAGCACTAGATTTGCATAGAGGTACGAGTAAACTTGGCTAATTGTACCAATTTGTTTGAGGACCTAGCTTATAGAAGCAAATTCGGTGGGGGCACTACTGCAGCTTCGGTTGATTATTTGAAGCAAGATTAATCCACAAAACTTTATTTTCTCTATTTATAAGTTTTTTAACCACCAATTGTTTACATGATTTAATTCGAAGTAATGAGAAGTCTTTTTCATGGTACCATTGGAACGGACCAGAAAGGGGGCAAGGTCCAATTGAGCGTGTTTTGTGGAAAAGTAACGCAAAGGGGAAAGAGGAGGCATGAAAATGACTTTATTTTTTGCCTTTGCTTTTTTCCCAGTCCCTGAAATTTTCAGAAAAGTTCCAACCTCGCAGACCACTGTTTAATGATGACAGCACGTCTGTTTTTTCGTCAATCTGTCCTTGATCTGTCTAATACCTGTCTGAGCATTTTGTTAGTAAATAATGCAAATCAAAATCGAACACGAGACACAGATTTTACGTGGAAAACCCTTGCAGGAAAAAACCACGGGCGCCAACCGGCGATCTTCACTATATGGAGAGAGTTTACAGAACGCAGGGAATATAATGAGTCGTCAGCTCTTCCCGTGCGGCTTACAAGATGTATTTATAGGACGGACTGACTGCAGTCAAATACGGAAACAAATCCGCTAATAAACATGACCGAACCGTGGGCCCTCTAGGCGTCCCCACAAGACCAACGTTATAATTCGGATCATATTCCAACAAACTCCACCTTGAGACGAATTCCATCTTGTAATGAATGAAGTATCATCAATCAACTCACTTCAATAATAAATAATCACCGGTGCCAAAAGTCACTAGGACTTAATTTGTAATGCCAACTAAGCTTGAGCATAGCCCAAACTTAGCTCTAGGAACTGGCTTTGTCAACATATCAGTGGGATTATCATGAGTACTTATCTTGCATACTTTAACATCACCTTCAGCAATGACACCTCGAATAAAATGATATCTCACATCAATGTGCTTGGTCCTTTCATGAAACATCTGATCTTTAGTCAGACAAATAGCACTCTGGCTATCACAATGTATATTAATATAAGAAGTAACCCCGCAAAGTTCAGAGTATAAACCCCTCAACCAAATAGCTTCTTTACAAGCTTCAGAAATAGCCATATATTCAGCTTCTGTTGTAGACAGAGCAACAGTGGACTGCAAACATGCTTTCCAGCTAACAGCACAACCACCAATGGTGAAAACATAACCCGTGAGAGATCTCCTCTTATCCAAATCACCAGCAAAATCAGAATCAACATAACCAACAAGTCCATCTCTAGATTTTCCAAACTGCAAACAAGTATTAGAAGTACCTTGCAAATATCTGAAAATCCATTGAACAGCCCTCCAATGCTCCTTACCAGGATTAGCCATTAATCTACTGACAACACTCAATGCATGAGATAAATCAGGACGAAAACAAACCATGGCATACATAAGAGAACCAACTGCACTGGAATATGGAACTCTAGACATGTACGCAATCTCATGATCTGACTGTGGACATAAATCTGATGATAATCTGAAATGTGTAGCTAATGGAGTACTCACTGGTTTTGCATTATGCATATTAAAACGACGAAGAACCTTTTCAATATAACCTCATTGACTGAGGTATAATTTACCAGATTTTCTATCTCTAGTAATTTCTATACCAAGAATTTTCTTAGCTGCACCTAAGTCCTTCATCTCAAATTCTTTACTCAATTGTGCCTTCAGTTTAGCTATTTCTGATTTTTCTTTAGCAACAATTAACATATCATCAACATAAAGAAGCAAATAAATAACTGAGCCGTTAACAATCTTCAAGTAAACACAGCTATCATAATCAGACCGCTTAAAGCCACGAGAGAGCATAAATGAGTCAAACCTCTTATACCATTGCCTAGGAGACTGCTTCAAACCATAAAGAGACTTTTTTAGTCTACACACAAGGTTTTCTTTTTCAGGAATAACAAAACCTTCAGGTTGGTTCATATAAATGTCTTCCTCCAACTCCCCATGTAAGAATGCAGTTTTAACATCAAGTTGCTCAAGTTTATAATCATACATGGCAACAATACTAAGCAAAGTGCGAATAAAACTATGCTTAACAACCGGGGAAAAGACATCATTATAATCAATACCTGGAATCTGGCTATAGCCTTTAGCAACCAATCTCGCTTTATACCTTGCTGGTTCACTAGGAGAAATACCCTCCTTTCTTTCATAAATCCATTTGCAACGGACAGGCTTTTTATTCTTGGGCAATTTCACTAAATCTCATGTACCATTCTTTTCAAGTGACTCCATCTCATCTTGCATAGCGGTCATTCAATTGTTGCGATCAGCAGAAGTAATAGCCTCAGAATAATTAGAAGGTTCTGAATTACCTTTAATCTCTTCTGCAACACTCATAGCATAAGCAACATTGCATTCTTCAATATACCTTTTAATAGGCTTTGGCTGTCTTCTGGACCTATCAACAGCAATAGAACGTTGTGGAGACTGCACAACTGGAGAAGAATGCTCAGCAATAGAAGAATCATCAACAATTGGAGAAATTTCAGCAATTGGTGCATCTTGGATAATAGCATTATCAACATCTGGTGAATCAATTAAGTGCTCCACCTGCACACTTATTTTCTCTCCCTCAATAGGAGCATCAACAGAAGGATTATCAACAAACATAACAGTCTCATTAAAGATAACATTCCTGCTAAGCATAACCTTCTGAGTATGGGGATTCCACAATTTATAACCTTTAACACCATGTTGATAACCAATAAAAATGCATTTAACAGCTCTAGGCTCCAATTTACCATTATCAACGTGAGCATAAGCAGTACAACCAAAAACTCTTAATTGTGAATAATCAGCTGGAGAACCATACCATACCTCAATTGGAGTTTTCTTATCAAGAGGAATAGAGGGTGAACGGTTAATAAGATAGCAAGCAGTGGAAGCGGCTTCAGCCCAAAAACGCCTATTCAAGCCAGCATTAGACAACATGCAACGGGCCTTGGAGATGATAGTTCTGTTCATACACTCAGCTACACCATTCTGTTGAGGCGTATAAGGAATAGTGTAGTGCCTAACAATGCCTTGAGACTTGCAATATGCATCAAACTCATTAGAACAGAATTCCATCCCATTATCAGTGCGAAGCTTTTTAACCTTCTTTTCAGTTTGATTTTCAATCATAATCTTCCACTCTTTAAATGCTGAAAATGCTTCTGATTTATGTTTCAAGAAATAAGACCATACCTTACGAGAATAATCATCAATGATTGTCAACATATAACGAGAACCACCAAAAGAAGGCTTACGAGACGGTTCCCATAAATCAGAATGCACATAATCAAGAATACATTTACTTTTATGTGTAGAGATATTAAATGACACCCTCTTGTGTTTGCCAAACACACAATGCTCACAAAACTTCAACTTACTGATGCTATGTTCATCAAGAAGTCCTCTCTTGCACAATTCATGCAAGCCTTGCTCACTCACATGTCCAAGACGCTTATGCCAAAGATCAGTAGCATCAGAATTAGATGATGAATTGGAAATTACAGCGGCATCACCTGTAATTGTAGTACCACGAAGACGATACAAATTTGGAGATTTTAATTCACCTTTCATCACAATGAGAGAACCTTTAGACACCTTTAATACTCCATCTCCACCGGAGTACTTGTACCCTTTAGCATCAAGAGTACTGAGAGAAATAAGATTCTTGCTCATGCTAGGAATATGCCTCACGTCAGCCAATGTTCTGACAATGTCATCATGCATCTTAATCTGAATGGAACCAATGCCAACAATATCACGTGGACTGTTATCACCCAATCTAACAGAACCTCCACCTTGGAGAGAATCATAGATGACAAACCAATCTCTATTAGTGCATATATGAAAAGAAGCCTGGTCTATTTAAAGAAACTAACTTCATGTTGTATGTATATATTGGTCTATTTTTCTATGAACTTGGTTAAAGTTAGACAATTTTAACTTAGAACAAAGCTAAAAACAACCAATAACTAGAACAAACCGAGTAGTTTAGATAAATTTATACATTTTGGATGGACACACTATAGCATACATTAACTGATAGTTTACTCATAAGCACTGGAATTTTTAATTAATAAAAATAGACACACAATTCTCTGATAGCAAAAATTCAACACATCTAGAGCGTCAAAACTATTATTTATGCCACTGTAGTAACGAAGGGTGCTGTAGTCAAAGACATATAATTTATTTTTTAGTTAGATATAAAAGGAAAAATTTTTGAATAAAAGGTACAATAAGCATTAGAATTTTAACTTAAATTATGGATAGAAATTACAGCAATTAATAAGACCAAAATTTAGAAACCAAAATCTAGATTCATGACATGATTACATATGAGCTAACAAGAGTTGATGCATTGTAGCTCAAGCTAAGGTTTTTAACTAAAACATGTTGAAGACACAAAGGTGTGAGCAAAGGGGGAAAACTATGAATATGAATAAAACATATAGATTTTTTAAGGAAGTATTTTTTTAATTTATAACCATTATATCGAGTTGATATATTAGTCATGAACCCACTTCCAGTCTTTGCAATAAAAGCACATGGCCTAAACAAAGAAAAAGGGGAGCCTGACGCTCTAATGGCTATCAATTCTAAGACTAGATCGCTACTCATATATCCGAGAGAAACGATGCCAGTACAACCAATGGCCGCAAAGTAAGCTTATGGACATATAGAGTATTTGGTAAGCCTATCATAACACGACAGAGCCCATAAATCTGAGAGAAACAATGCCAGTGCAACCAATGGCCGCGAAGTAAGCTTATGGACATATAGAGTATTTGGTAAGCCTATCGTAACAAGAAAGAGATTGCAGAGTATCTATGTTAGAAAAGGAATAGGAAGTATGGAAAAATAAGAAATTTTGATTAGTTGTAGCCTTGTAGATATTAAGTTTAAGCACCATATTATAGGCCTCGTTTAACACAACTTTAGCTCCAAGATCTATGATGACTGTAGTTTGTAGGCTAATTAAAGTGGTTCAATGATTTTCAGTTAACCTAAAATATAATAAAAATGAGTCATATAACTATGTTTTAACATGTCTGCAGCTCCAGATCCAAGATTTCTAGAGCTATACATGACTAGCTTTAGGAATTCAATAAAGTTAGAGCTCTGTTAAACAGGGCATTAATATACATGCGAGTACAGTTTGATGAACATGTCTATAATAATATTGAAAAACCCCTACAAAATATCATAAACTTGTAGAATTTTAATAATATTCCAGAAGGAACCAGTGACCAAAGATATACTGTAATTTGAAGACCTTAAAATAAGTGATTTTTTTATCGGAGTCGTGACATCACAACTGTATTGGAGACTTGAGAGTGGTGAGTCTTCCATGGCAATGATCCGGTGATCGAGGGAGTGGCAACACAATGATCCGGTTTTCCAGTGAGCCGGGCCAAAGGGCATAAGCGACCAATGATTGGCCCTCCTTTTGTTCCAATCAGGAGCACAATAAAAACCTCTTTGCACGAATTAAATAAAGCAGAGCCAAAATTTTAAAAGGGATAGAGGCGGTGGGCCCACCGAGCACTAGCTAGTGTGCCACTGGCTACTAGGCTAGCTGTGTTGTTTGGCGTCGCTGTCCGGCCATTGCTGCCTGGGCACCTCCGGCCGGCGTACAGACATTTCGCGTCACGCTAGCCAGCCAGAGTGCAAGAAAACTAAAGGTTATGCATTTTTTTTGATGTTGTAGGGTAGGGATGGCGTTGAGGTGGATCTGGTGTAAGCATGCCATCACTGCACCCTTTATTCTTATTCTTATTTTCCTGCTCTCACTTTATTAGCTTGTGTTTTTATATATTTTTTGGTCCAATATATGAGGAGGAAGAAAATATTTGTAGGCCAACATTGCCAGTGTTAATTTGCTGTGACAATAGCTGTTCTAGCACCAAATTTTAATTTAGTTTCAAGTTCAATTTGGAATATAAGGAACTGAAAAACAAGCTAGTTTAATTCTACATAGGTACAAATGGAACCCCTACTCTTAGATTATACTACTCCCTCCATTCTAGATTGTCTAATTTTAGGACTGGATTGTCAGAGCTTCTCTTCCTGATTCTTGAGCTTTCCTAGAATTTCACTTCTTGATTCTCCGGTGGGATGATTCTAGTGGGGGTAGAGTGGGGAGCAGGTAAGCCTCTGTTTGGGAGAGCTCAAAGTGCTCCAGATTTAGCTTCGGATCCGACTTTTTACCTAAACACTTCAACTTCATGGAATCCAGATCCAAAAAAATCTAGAATGGGGGGGGGGGGTGCAGAACCATGGATTACATGGAGCACCTCAAAAGGTGCTCTGTAAGCTTGAGTTTTGTACCTCCTCATGGAGTTTGGGGGTAATTACCCACCTGATTACACAAGAACCACCACAGTATTGGTTTGATTCTTTCCATCGGTCTCTCTCTTATTCACGTTGTTCCCTCCCTTTCACTCTGACAGAAGTCGCGCCACCCATCTTGACCATCTCCGACGAGCCCTTTCGGGCTAGACGCCTAGTGGCAGCCTTCCAACGGCTGCCAGTGGCCATCTCCGGCGAGACGGCTAGCGGCAGCCTTCCAACGGCCAACGGCGGCCCTCCAAATGGCAGGGGGCGCAACCACCATGCATGGTTGGTGCAGCAAGGGGCGTGACGACCCTGGCCGACGCGACCACCCTAGCCAGAAAGACCATCTAGCATGGTGCGGCCTCCCTGGCCAAGTCTGATGCATCCTCTGCTTCGTTGGAGGAAGATGAAGGGGCAGGGTGTCAGTAAGACAAAGGGTGAGAAATAGCTCCCACGGATGGGCTGCTGTTGGGCCACAATTGGATGGCTGTCGGGCCACCCAGTAGATCCACCATGGAGCTCTCCCAAACACTTTTCTAAGAAATAGTAGGATTCTAGATCCCCGGTGGAGCTGCTCCATGATAGATTTGGTGCTCCAAATCTAGTTTGGCAGACCCAAGAATCGATTTTGAAGTGATTCCAGTTGTGGTTGAATGGAAAGCAGCGAGGAGCATTGGAGAGCGAATTTTTTTAGCTCCCAGCTCGTAGTGACCCTTGTCAGCTCCCACTAGGATTCAATTACATTTTAAGCATTTGGTGGGAATCCACAAAATCCTCTCTGGGGATCTCCAAGAGTACCTAATAATCATTTCCAATCCATAATTTTTTGGAAAGAATGAAAAAAAATCCATCTCCAACAACTAACTCCCAAACTCATCTCCCAATCTTTTGGCACTTGAAAAATAAAACCCCCTTTGTGCGTAAAGATTGGCGGACTCCAGGTGGCGCATATCTTCTTTCCTGTGCGTATATAGGTTGACCAATTTAAAGGTGGAAGGGTGTGGGAAAGAATAAAGAGTAGGAAACGGTTCATGATGCAAATATACAAGAGAAAAAGGATATATATAAAAGTGGTTACAATAATTTAGAAATACTATAGAATTCCTGATGTAAAATTGTCTTCTATATTTTAGGAGTGGATTATTGAAAACTCTTGGAGATGGCCTTCTTTATTCCTCCTAATACTTTTTGGGTTGTTGCAAAACTCCATGTTTTTTAGAAGAAAATATTGGATACTCTTGGAGATGCTCGGAGTGGAGCTTTGTCATACTGGCCCTCAGATTATACTATTCCCTTCGTTCAAATTGTAAGTTGCTCTATTTTTTCTAGGTATATAGATTTTGCTACGTAGCTAAATATCCAATTTGTCAACATAATAAAATTTACATATCTAAAGAAATAGCAGCTATAATGACTTACAATTTGGAACGGTTGGAGTATTACTTATTCTTGGGTTTCTATTTTCTAGATTTGTTATTGGGGCGTTGTCCCCCTCTGCCGAGGCAACTTTGAAAGCTACATCTTGGATACATTTCTCCGACACTTGGGATAACGTGCTTTCAGTGAATTCTTTGAAAAATCATTGTCGCTTTATACGCATATGTATATAAAAAATAGCGAAAAAGGCACAAATTGTTCGTATTTATCGTGGCGCTCGTCAACAGAGGATAATTCGTTGACAATGGGAGGAGATTTTGTGGTTGTTTCCACGACAAGTTGGTTAAAGTAAAGCCGCCGTGAAAACCATGCGACGGAAAAAGAACTAGTATATCTCAAAGAGGTCACAAGGAACAAGTTACCCGTGTTGAGAAGGGAAAAAAATAGATTTTGACAGCACCAATTAAAGATGTGTCACTTTTGTTGTGAATACACTTCGCGTACAAAGGAAACCATATATATTTGTCACGAAATCCTTGCGAACAATTCCTTTCAGTCTATCTATCACTGCCAGATGACACCAGCTAGCTGAATTTACATATGCCATGCGGGCCCACATGTCAGCCTATGTTACAACTGCGATTGTCTCTGTGCAGCGACTAAGTCCGAGTGGACTTGGATTGTACGTGTAGCGTTCTGCTTTGATGTCGTAATAATGCATGCATTGCCGTTCTAATCCAGAACGGCTATGTACAAAACATGTGCATGAGTCGGCTTTGTTGAAGTTGCTCCAAGATTAGCATTAACCTGTCACGTTAATGGCGACGTTTGGACAAATGTGACCATTTTGCTTGTTCGCATGCTTCCTTCTTTTGTGACATATGGGTTGATGTCATTATTCATATGTATAGCAACCATGCACTAGCCCCTTTTGCAATTGGCAAATAAATAAAGGTTATTATCAAGAGCCTGTGATCTGATATGCGACCGCCAGTTTTCTGATCTGCACACGTTTCATTTTGGTGATATGTACCGAATAATGGTGTGAGGGACAACATGAGCAAATTGGGCCACTATATTTGTTGACCTTGTTTGTGAGAGATGTCGCGTGGATTGTAGCCTTGTATGTATGTATGTATGCATGCATGCATATATACGACTGAATATATATATATATATATATATATATATATATATATATATATATATATATATATATATATATATATATATATATATATATATATATATATATATATATATATATATATATATATATAGTTCTGGGTGTGGTCTGTTGTTGCTTTTCTCTCTTGTGGGGGATGTTGTTCTACCCAGTCCGACCTTCTTCTTTATCAATAATAATTGGCAGTTCTCATATATTGGGTTTATTTTACCAACAAAAAGAGGACTACTACCTGACATCTTATACTAAGTATGATTTTCTCAAATAGGCGTTATTATCGAATGTATGGTTTTCTCAAATAGGCGATATTACTGAATGTGACACATGATGATAATCCACATGAACCTCTTAATTAACACATTTGGTGCTTTTTTATTATATGAATGAATGAGATGTCTGACATCTACTACTTGCATAAACTAGTGGATAGAGTAATGCAAACGTAGTACAGGTAATCAGTGACAAAGCTGAGGGTTTACTAGCCAAGGTGGCAAGGTTTCTTGACCGTTCCTCGGATGTTGTGACATGTGCATGTTTGACGCACCACCACCCAAACAAAACACCACAAGGATGGATTTTTCTTATTTTTCTATGTGTATGTAACCCCTTGAGAGCAGCAGAACAACAACCACTTGCTGTCGAGCCTACTAGACGTACAGCTACTTGCAGTGCAGGCAGGCAGGAAGCTTGTTGTCCAGGAACCAAAGGACTTGTTTAGATTCCCAAATTCATCACCAAATTTCACTTTGCAAAATGAAGATTCCTCATCACATCAAAATACCGGCACATGCATGGAGTACTAAATATAGATGAAATTAAAAACTAACTGCACAGTTTTATTGTACTTTGCGAGACGAACATTTTGACTCTAATTACTCAAAGTTTAGACAATTATTACCAAATAAAAACAAAAATCTACAGTAATTTAATACAGTGATTTTGGGTGCCCGAATCGGTATCTAAACGTGGCCAAAGAAAGAATCAGATGCCATATCCATATAGGCCGTAGCGGTGCAGTGCACTGGTACTGTTCTTCGGCAGGGCCCACCTCAACGCCGGTGTGGGCCCCACGTCCCCCTAAAGGAATTTTGGCCGCGATGCAAAGGCATGCACGCATGCAGGTGCTCAAAAGAGGGAAGGAAGAGGAGGGCAAACAGAGAGAAAGAGAGAAGGAAGCATGCTCCTAAGCAAAGCGCGAAAGGAGGTAGCTAGCTAGGAGGAGATGGTTGGATCGTGAGCAATGCAGCCAAGAAAAAGGAGAACCGAAGGAAAGGCAAGGGCATCCAAGCATGCAACCAACCGATTGAGATGCCCTGCAAGCAAATCCGATCGATACTGTCATCACTGCACACACCACTGACACTGGCTTGCACGGCTTCGATTAGATATAATGGCGTGGGAACGACACCCGGCAGGTTAATTATTCAGAGCATAGGAGATGCTAGCCAGCTGCCTTTTTTATTATATATGTGTATATATTTGCATGGATGTGTGTCCATTGCATTGTTGCATGCGTTAAGAAACCCAAAGCATGTTGGTCAGCCGTCAGTGGGGTGGTAATGGAGGGCAGTTGTGCTGCGTTGGTTCGTGGTTGAGGACAGCAACAAGTACATACACTAGCTATATAGCTAGCGCCAAATCTGCCGGACGGGCAGACTGATTAATTTGGAGAAAACCATGCCGCTTAAGCAAGGTCGGATTCGGTGTAGAGGGTATCTAATTCGCTGTGGTTTCAGCTGCTACATGGCTTCACGTTTCCCTCGTCTCATTGGAAGTACGTAGTGTCTAGCAAATTTTTAGGTTCAGGCACAAAGTACCCAAAAAAATAATGAAGTCAGAGCTACATCTGTTGGGCATGTTAACACCGGTGTTCAAATTAAAGGCAATATATACCCTCTAGTTGTATTGTATGGTTTATTTTTATGTTTTTTGGATCCAGATTCTCTAGTAAATTGGGTCAATTCTCTCCTTCTAATAACTAAGGAAGTGCCTTGCACAATTGCATGGTAGCATACAATTTGACCTAATGTACAATTTAGCGTAACACCCCCCCCCCCCACACACACCCCATCCCAAATATGTTTTAGGTCTTGTTTAGCAGGGCTCTCTCTGGCTCCGGCTCCGTGCTACAATACCAGAGGAGCCACAAAAGCGTGGCTTCCTGGGGCTCTTAGTTCATTTCGCGAGGTGTTGCTATAGTTGCTATTACAGGAGGAGCTGTGCCAAACATGACTTTGCTCTCCCATGTCTATATTGGCTTCATACCCATGTGTTTTCATTAGAAATAGTTGTTCTACCATTATCGATGTTATTTGGGACTACACCTTATTAGCTTGCCCTGCTGCTTGGCTTACAAGATGACCTCAAGCTATTGGATAGACCCAAGCTTCGTTTAGTATCTAGTATGCTTCAAATGTTGTTCACTTATGTGTCTTGCTACTCAGATTCATGATTTTAGTACCTTTTTCGATATTTGCTGGTCACCATGGGACTTTATCTTGGGTCTTTTTGTTTCATCTGCTTAGGCCATTATTGGTTATGTAGTTTTAGCCACTGGCAAACAAAGAAGGTGTTTGGCATCCTAGATTTTGACTAGACCTTTACTATTAGCGAAATGTTATGAACCCCGTGCGTGATGTGTCATAGACTTTAGCAAAGAAGGGAGAGATTGTCCTTTCATCCATCATATCTCTTAGCATCCGCAATGCGAATCAACCATGGAGTCCAATGCCAGCATTGCCTTCCCTAAACCAAAGCCTAGCTCTGCTCCAGTAGTCCTATACCACCATCCATTCAAGCTCGCCTTATCCAAATCTCTAGGGGTAGTAAGAAAGCTCGACCTAGGCACGTCGAACTAGCCTCTCCCCATGTCGCTTCCTCGAAGCCACCCGACAGCCTGCTTGACATCGAAGTCAGGGTTTGATGTTAATTTAATTGAGGGAGCTAGAGGGTAATGGAAGGATGGGGATAGCATGACGATGATCCAAGCAGAGAGAGTGTAGCGACGTTATGCTTGGTTAGCTTAGCCTTTGGGAACCTTAGATGTCTATGGTGCGTGATTTGTCGACAAGGTTTGCTTGTGTGGCATGAGGAGGTGAGGGGAGTTTGGGTGAATGAAAGGTGGAGGGAGAGGGGGTGAACTATCACTAGGGAGCAAGAGCTAAAAAGCTACTAGCACCCTGGTTTTGTTGAACTTGGTTTGGTAGTACAAATTTAAAAGCCTTCTTTTTTGAAGCTGGATGTAGAAGCTACTAGTTTTGGCTTAAAATAAAACTAGAAGCCATTTTGTAGTTTGGAATTAGACAGACTCACAACAATAACGGACCCAACACTCGAATAGAGCCCGAAAGAAACTTAAGGTGACCGATGAAGTTACATATTTTGAAGCTTTAGACAAGGGTACTGCAATGAAGGCCCAAACATGCGCTGTCGTTGGAGCCAAAAGGCAAGCGTGAAGCGCCTAAGGTCGCCAAGCCCTAGGTCCACCACTTGTGCACAACAGAATACGGAGGGCGTAAGTTGGAACATCGCATATGGTCTAAGACCTGTTTCGATTGAAGCCTCTCTTTTAAGCAGCCATCATATCCAAAATCAAACACCTTTAATTACTACTGGCGCCAGGTAGAGAAGGCCAGAAAGGAAAGCAATGCAAATAGGCCCTTAATTCACGAAACAGTCCACATCATCCATCCGTCACATAAATGTACATAATCAGAGCGCTCTCTACTATTCAAAATCGGCGGATATATGAATTATTACCCGCTAGCTACAGGTAATAAAAGCAGAAAAAGAAAAGGAGCAACAATATTTTGCACGATGCACATCGCTGTAGTGTGAGCGGCCAAGTAACTTCCTGGGAGATTCTGGAAGGAGTTTACGAAACAGGCGCGCGATCGAGGCTGACGACAGTGGACTTCGCCGGCCGGGATGCCGGGGCAGAGCGGGCGGACGGGCTAGCTTGTCAGATCAGAGAAGGCACCGATGGCGTACATACGTTCAGCTGAGGCGCCGAGGAGAGGAGGATAGATGGAGTAAGCTTGACGCAACAGGGCGCCCTTATAAAGCCTCCCTTTCCCCCTCTCTCCTCCCCAGCGAGCCTCAGGCACACCCGCACACCCCCAGCTCTCTCCCTCTCTCTGTTCAATCTCTCGCTCGCCATGGACGCTCCGATCGAGCAGCTGCACGCGTCCTGCGCGCGCTAAGTAATCAGAGAAGCTGCGAGAGCTCAGCTTGCCCCCCTGTACCAAGTTAAACAGGAGGTAGCTAGCTAGCAGCTAAGCTGCGGTGCGTAGCGGCAGCTAGGTAGCGAGCAGTGCACGCGCAGGTGTGTGCTAGCTAGCTAGCTCGCTCGTTAGCTGCGTACTAGCTAGCGGTGTAGCAGCAGAACAGTAGCAGCAGCTACAGCTTAGGTAGCCGGTGGTAAAAGGAACTTTTTTGGACATGGCGGTAGAGAGAGCACCGGTGCTGGTGAGGCACGCCGCAGGGGGCTTGGAGGAGCTCCGGCAGCTCCCGCCGGGGTTCCGGTTCCGCCCCACGGACGAGGAGCTCGTGGTGCAGTACCTCCGGCGCAAGGCCTTCGGCGTGCCGCTCCCCGCCGCCGTCATCCCCGTCGTCCGCGACCTCTACAACCTCGACCCCTGGGACGTCGTCGTCCCTGCCCCTGCCCCTGGTACTAACCACAAACGCCACGACGACGACGACGCATCGAAGGAACATCTATCGTGTCTGTCTGTCACTAGGAAAAAGAACTAAAGCTGTAATCTTTTTTTTTTCGTCTCCAGATGCGAGCAGCGAGGGGGAGAAATACTTCTTCGCAGTCCGGCCGGCGGGCGCCGGCAAGAGCGGCGGTGCTAGGGCGACGGCGAGCGGGCGGTGGAAGCCGTCGGGGAAGGAGAAGCCGGTGGTCCTACCCCGCCCGTGCGGCGGAGGGAGACTCCTGGTGGGCGTGAAGAGGGCGATGACGTTCGTGCCCCGGCGGAAGAAGAAGGCGTCGCCGTCGCCGTCGGCGGCCCTGGCGATCGGCTGGGTCATGCACGAGTACCGCCTCGCCGCGCCGCTGCACAAGAACGTGAGTGATTCTCTTCTCCGTATACTACGCCGCGTGCATGCTTCTTCTAACTCTCCGTCTCCCTCTCCCTCATAATTTTTTTTTTCGCGTTCGTGTGCCTGTGACACGTATTTTATTAAGGAGAAGCAGAGAGTTTTAAGTGGTTACAACGTCCTCAAGTATTTCGTAGATTATCGTGGAAAAATGGAAACCAACACGACCTAATAAATCTAACCTAAATTACTCTCCCTCATAATAAGTCAGATCTTCCGACTAATCTGATTGCAGTGGCAAAGTTCATGAAATCGGTAACAGTGGTGTATAATTAACAGCTCAAAGCTATGCTAATTAGGTCAGTAACTGTAAACATGCATCTAGTGACACCTAAGGAGCGAGATCGATCGACTGTGTGAGATTACGAGAAGGGATTTTTTAGGGATACGAGAAGGGGTTACAAACATGTAGCTATGGAGATGCTCAGATGCATGTAGAGTGAGAGGGATGAACTAGTAGCTAGCACTAGCAGGTGAGTTTAGCGAGCCATGGGATAGAAATAGAATAGCTAGTTAGGCCGGCCGGCGAGTAGATAGATGGTTGGAGCATGCACCCAGTAAAGTTGTTCATCTTGGCACATCCATCTTGGATACCTAATCGGACCTGTCAGTCTGGCATGATCACGTTATGTGCATATAATAACAAAATCATGCATCCATGTTCGTTTTCTCTCTCTCCATTATATTAATTTAATTAATCCTAATTAACTTGGTCGACTAATGAATCCGCAAGCCCGCTAATGTTAAGCTACGAATGTACTCTTGTAGGAGACTTTTTTTTAGTTAAAATTAAAAAGAAGAAAAATCATGCTTGGTTAATTGGGGTTTATTTCAAGACCAGAAAAAAAACTCGTTTTCGGTGTCCAGCAAATTAAAAGAAAGGGATAAAATTGTTTTGGATGATGAATTAATTTTGGATCGTCCATCGTTAATTATAGTTATGGGCTATCGAGATCAGCCATAAACCGCCGTGTTTAATCGCTTGCCCTGCGATCATATATCATATATATACCCTGGTGGTTGCAAATTTATGCCGACACCGAGTGGGTAGCTGTACTTAATCAGTGTACTGCTGCTAGATGCTTGTGCATGTAGTAGCTGCTTTGCTCAGATCGATCGGATTATTCCGCCGTGAGATCTGTCTGCTTGTCCCTCAACGCCCACCATAAACCAGCCAACCAATCAACCAAACCAGCAGCGCCTGAACTACTGGCACGACGCCGCCTTCATTAGCCTGCAAATACTACTCTGTGTGAGCAGTCTGCAGTGCAGCGGCCGCTCCGGCACGGCACTTGGTGTTGGTTCATCAGTAGCCATACGTCGTCCTGCAGTTGTTCTGGAGATCGATCGACGTACTACTACAAAGGCACCTGCACGAGCAGTACTGGCCCGTCATCGATGGTGCGTCCGTCTTGATGACAGACACGATCCTGTCCTGTGGTGTGGTGTAGCATGTCGTCTGATCGGAGTAAACAGATCGATTATTGGTTGGCACAGTACTGTATCTGTATGTGCAGTAGTAGCGCTTCATTCATCACCCACTGCCTGTGATAGTTGTAGTAGCTGCTCTGTCTGATTGGCAACGCCTGCTCCTACACACCACACTACAATTTCAGCTTTGCAGCATCGGTCGTTTCAGCAGCTGTTGAGCAGTAGTAGCAGCATGTACTCGTTCGTATACGGGGTACTACTGCTCCTAGCGCTAGCTTTTGCTCCGATCCACTGACCACTGTGCCGGCCTTGCTTTTGCTTGTTTGACGCTGACGCTGACAGTTCGTTTTGGGTGGTCATCCACGCAGGGCTGCAGCCTGGCTCAAGGAGAGTGGGTCGTCTGCCGCGTCTTCCAGAAGGGCAGCAGCAGGCCGACGAGGAGGAGGCGAGCGGTGCCGGCCGCTCACCCCGCCGCCGCCGCGTCGCCGTCGCCGTCGCCGTCGTCCGCTAGCAGCTGCGTCACGGACGGGTCGAACTCGGACCTGGACGAGGTCAGCGGCTAGCTAGCTAGGGGAGCGACCGACCGCCCCAGCCAGCCGGCCGGCCGGACAGCCACAGCAAGTCAAGAAAAGATCGTACGTACCACCAGCTCGCAGCTGCCGGCGGGCGGCCTGCCTCTCAAAGAAGGCTCAACTCAAGCTGAGTTGAGTTAGCAGCCTATAATAATAGCCTTAGGCGGGCTGGAAACGGAAACGGAAACGGAAACCATCCACCTGCACTACCTTAATTAGTTCTCCCTCTTGCATTGTTTGCTCCGACATTTGTTGTCACTTCAATTAGTTTTTCTTTTTTTTTCTCTTCTTTCTTTATTTCTTCCTTTCCACTCTGTGTAATGTAATGCAGTGTAATTTAATTAGTGAGAGAAGCAAGCACTACTACCGGCCGGATTAGTTAACAGCAAATTACTACGTACTCAGGTTCAGGAAGCTTCTTGTTGAGGTTTCAGAAGCCATATGCCGTATGCAACTACAATACGTGTACGGGGAATGTGTATGTAATACTGTGTACGTACCAGCTGCAGAAATCAGCTCTGCATATATATATGGTCAATTTGTAACTTGCATGCAGTGCAGGTTGTTGTCCGTAAAGTCTTGTGATATTAATTTCTTCAAGGAGGAGGAATCTGATTATCTGAATCCATAACAGCAGTTGTTGCTGTGCTACTTGACTAGTTCTGCCGAATCTGGATTTGATCTGTCAATTTTACATTTTTCATTCGGTCAATCACAATCCATCTTCAGGAAAACAGGAGAGGCTCGCACCGTACCCCTGGTTATAAATTAGTAACAGGAAAATGTTAATTGCAAAGAAAAAATTTAAAAAAAGGTAGCAGGGGAAGAACACAACAGAAGGGTACGACGTCATGCAAGATCTAGCCAAATCGCTACGCTAATCGAGAGGGGAGGGTAGCTCTTTTTGGACGGTGCAAAATCAAAGTAAATTCACGCATGTACATGATTTGGCGAGTCAAATTTACATTTTCCAGGCACAGTACCTATCCTCTATCATTATCGTCAAGGAGAAGTCGTTTTTTTACCCATCAACTATAGTCAGAGTTTAATTTTGACCCTAAAATTCCAAAACCAAATATTTTTTTGACCATCTAATTATTAAAAACATTCACATCTAGCCATTATGCTATCATGATAAAGGTGAATTTCGCTGTGGATGACACCTGGCAATGGGCCCCACATGCCAGCCCTCCTACCTCTCCACACACATTCTCTCTCCCTCACGCCAAATCCACATACCCTATTAAAAAAAGTGGATATAAAAGAAACACTAAGAATCTACTTATTGCATTGACCCTCGTGGGGTAGACATAGGGATCCACTTGATCTTGAGTCCCTGGGTGCTTCACTTGACTTCTTGATTGATCTCCTTCTTTAATCTTGAGTTATTTGATCGTCTTGCCATCAACCATTGTAGATGTCTTCATTCTTCAAGCATATTGTGTGGCCTAGCGTTAGCAATTGATCCTCCAATCCATAAACTAGCCACACAAGCTAAGTTGTCCTCGACTTGCTTCTTCATCCATGCTTTGAGGACGCTTCTTTATCTTTATGCTTTGTGACCTAACATAAAACCTGTTACTCCAAAACACACTCGCTAATCACAATAGTAATGTTGTCATTAACCACCGAAATCACTTATACCCAAAGGGCCTAAAAACTCAGAGGGACTACATAATTGATATAGCGCTCCAAGGAAATTATGCAGATTCGTCTCTCTCCAATGCGGCGCCAAGGAAGGATCGATGTACATGGACCATGGATCAAAGGTGGTGGTCTATGGCTCTAGATACCACGTAAAAAGGGTGGATATGATAGAAGTCAGATAGTCTATTGTTGGTTGCATATATTGACCCTGAGGGGGTATATATATGCACATATGAGGGAGAGACTTGGAGTACAAGACAAGTTGTACTAGGCCTAATTGTATTCTATCTCTATGATTATTCTATCTTTGTCTTTATTTGGAGTTTGTATATATCTCTAATTATCTCTAACCTTACATGTCTGTACTTCTAACATGCCCCTTCAATCGTAGTTGGAAGCGAAGCAGACGATTGTGGCTAAATTCGAAGTCTTGTGCTTCCACTATCTTCTTCGCTTCACAATCATCCTGAGTCTCAAATGGATGGTCCAACACCTGCGGCGGTGCATGCATCACCTTCTAATCTCTCTCCTCTATTCCCTCCCGTAGCCAGAGTAGGAGTCTAATGACAATAGGTATATGACACTGACACGTTACTCAAGTTATTGTCGATGTTTGCTGCAGATGTAGCCTAGAGTTGTCGATGTCGAGGTAGCCAATCATGATGTAGTGGCCTAGGTTGATGTAGCTGCTCGTAGATGAAGGCACAAAAAATCCGTGATTGTTTCCCATACGAGGGTAACTTGGCTCATATCCAAGAGCCAGGCTCCCGCCAGCCCAGCTCTGTGCATGCAAGTCAGCTACATTTGGTTTCTTTTTGCGTCAATCCTGGCCCGCTAGAACGGTAGCTTAGCGGCCTATATGGCCAACACTACCATCACCATCCCCTTGGATACAACTGAGTTGAAGAAGTCCACCGAAGTATAAAAATGACACACATGGATTATACACACATGGATTATAGATTCAATAGACATTTGAATATAATTATATATTGTAGTGCAATAGTCCCGCTGACCGCACATCGTCTGTATCTAACACCCCATGCTATATAACACGGGGTGAGGAGCCCCTATGCAGGGAGGGTCGCTTGCAATTGGTCGTACACATTTCATCCCCGACACACATCAAACAGAGCACTTGGTGCACAAACAATACAATTTATCTCCTTCACTGGGGACGCAGGTGTAGGGTCGAGATGGCGGATTAGAGGGGGGTGAATAGTCATTTGTAAAACTTAATTGAGTTGACTAACCGAAACAAGTACAAAATTAAAACTATTGGTCTAGCCAAGACTACACCCCTCTATCTATAACTCTAGCAGCTTACAAAAGATCCTAATCAAGCAAATAAGGTGCCTTCCTAGTAAGAGTCCACCTAAACAATTCTAGCTTGCAAGGCCACACAAACCTATGCAACTAGTACTTCAAGCACTGGGGAGCTCCTACCCAATTCTAGTAAGAAAAAGCACAAAGCTCCTAGGCTCACTAGCACTGCTCAATAACAAGGCAACCAATGCTAAATTAGAGAGCGCAAATTACTTAGCTACCCAAACTAAGCAATATGACTAACAATGCTACACAAACCAAATTAGCCACGCAAAGGGGAGCTTCTAGCTATACAAGCAAGAAGATAACTAGCAAGCTACACAAGAAAACTAGTCACAAGAGCAACTACACAAGCACAAGTATATATGAAAGTAAATACAAGCTTGTGTTGTACGAAGGCAAACCACCGAGAAGAGTAGACAATGTTGACACGGTGATTTTCTCCTGAGGTACACTTGGTTGCCACCAAGCTACGTCCTCGTTGTGTCGACCAACGCTTCGTGGTTCGATGGCTAATCGGTATCCACAACAGAGCTCTCCCAAAGAGCGCAACAAGAACCCACCATCAAGTGTGGTAGCTCAATGACACGCTCTACTAGAGTTGCTCATCACGATCCCCGCGGGGTGAGCACAATCCCCCTCACTAAGCTTTCTCTGAAGCCTCGCACAATCTTCTTGCGAGCTTTGACGGAGCCATAAGCCACCAAACCATCTAGGAGGTGGCAACCTCTAAGAGTAACAAGCACCACCGGCTTGCAACACGAACACCTAGTGCCACACGATGCAATCTCACGATGCAATCACACTAGAATCGCTCTCTCACTCGATCCGGTGAACACTATCAAACATGAGTGAGTTAGAGGGCTCCCAAGCACCACAACATAAGCCACTAAGGCTAAAGTGTGCTCAGCACTAAGCCATGGCTGGCCACCACTTCTATTTATAGCCCCACAAACGAATATAGTCGTTGCCCCTTCACTGGGCATTTTTCGGGGGGGTAACAGACGCGTCTGTCGCCTTTGCAACATACGCGGCATCCAGCATCCGTCGCTCGGATGCACGCCATGTGTCCCGTGCAGTCAAAATTCCAACAGCCGATTTCCAACCAATAGACACGTCTATCGCTCCAACGGACGCGGTCCAGAGAGGTCCGTTTTCGCGCTCGGTCGATGGACGTGTCTGATGCTCATCACCAGACGCTGACGTCAGCGTCCGACGAGCACTCAGCGCCACGCCGCCTCACGAACAGCTGACGCCACCACCAACGGATGCTGACGCCACGCGTCTGTCGTTCGACCACCAGTGCGTCTGGTGCTCACACTGGCACAGCGCAGCTCGGGTTAGGCAACAGACGCGGTGGCCGCGTCTGACGCCTCCGAACCCCGCATCCGATGCCTGTTTCTCAGCAAGAAACACTTCCGCGACTTCGCCTCCTTTTCATCCTTCGGCGCAATGGAAAATAAGCGTTTCATTTCCACGAAAAGCACCGAATCCTGCGTCGCATGCTCGGCGGGAGGGAGAGAGGGTCCCAAACCCATCTCTACCGCTCAAGCTCCACCTCCTTTGCAAATGTGCCAACACCACCAAGTGAACACCACCTTGTGCACGTGTGTTAGAATTTTCACAATCTTTTTATCAAAGAAGTTAGCCACTCAACTTGCCACGCCACTCGATTCTAGCAGCGATGCACAGTTAGATCACTCGAGTGGCACTAGATGACCGATATGCAAATAAGTTTGCCCCTCTTAATAGTACGGCCATCTATCCTAAACTCGGTCATGCACTTCTCTACACAATCTTTGACCGGTGAAATGAAATGCCCTAGGATTATACCTTTGCCTTGCCCATTCCATTCCAACTCCTCCGACGTTGATGCAACACATGCACCAACCAATCACCAAATGATATGATCCACTTCATATCATCACGTGACCGTATTGGTTCATCGATCTTGACCTCACTTGCTCTTCACCGTTGCCTCGATCCATCGGCGCCAAGTCTTGCTTAAGCTTCACCGTCACACGCGGTCCCTCGCTTCAAAGCCTCCGACTTGCCCTTCACACTTACAACCGGTCCGTCGAGCCAAGTCATGTCTTGATCTTCTCCACCTTGATCACATGACTCCATGTCATGTTTCATATGCAATGAGCTCCTTCGTCATCACATGTGCAAGCTTTGCAACATCTCCAAGTCATTTCCACCTTCATGGCATATGTTGTTCACACACATGTACAGTGGACTAATCACCTGTGTATCTCACATTAAACACAATTAGTCCACCTAAGGTTGTCACTCAATTACCAAAACCAAACAAGGACCTTTCAGCAGGGCGCCCCACCTGAACTAGTATAAACTTTTGTGTTCCATGTGTTATCCCTCTAACTCTATGTGTGGCACCAAAATTACTCGCTGGTGGTATGAAACAACGACACATACATGATCCTTAAGGGTTCATTTGCTCTTAACTCTTTGGCGTACTGTGTAGCACAAAAATAGTCATAGTCTAATGAAGTCGTGCTACACAGGGTCTAAACAATAGTGTGATTGCTCTATGCTAGATATATGCTTACCCAGCTCCCCCTGTCATTACAAGGTGAGGTTTTAGGTTTTGACGATTCCAACGATTGATGGAATATTTGCATAGGACTGAACGTACATACACAGAACACCTTTGCTGATGTATGGTGAACTGGGGCTATTAAAACAGCTCATCCATGACGTTGATCCAAACTATAAGGCCCTGTTTGGTTCTTTAGCACATGGACTAGTGTAGGGTCGAGATGGTGGACTAAAGGGGGGGTGAATAGTCCTTTCTAAAATTAATCGTGTCGGCTAACCGAAACAAATGCGGAATTAAAACTATTGGTCTAGCCAAGACTACACTCATCTATCTATGTTCACAAGTACCTTACAAATATCTGAATTAAGCAACGAAGGTGCTGGGCTAGCTAGAGCTTACCTAAACAATTCTAGAGCAAGGTCACACAAACTTATGCACTAGCACTTTGGTAACCGAGGGAGCTCCTACACAACTAGTGATGCAAAAGTGTGGTAGAACCGTCCGAAATAGCACGCTTTCGGAAGCACTTGTCTTCCACTAGACACAAGTACTTTAAAAGTGAACTAAATCCAGCAGTTCTGTCGAACACACCCAACGGGAGAACTCGGAACAATCCACATTTCCATCCAGGATTCAATAATGAGTACGAACTTACAATACTTAGTCCATTTCGTACAACACCGAGTTTCAGAAAATATTTATTACAATACCAGTATTCAGAGTGCGATAATTAAATAGCAGAAAGAAATAAACATATAGCGAAATGATACAAGGATCCATTTGTGCCCAACAGAAGAATCCTCCACACAAGAACTAGCTTCTCAAGGTGCACTTGCAACAAGGGTAGATAAACCCTGAGTACACAATATACTCGTAAGACTTATCTGACTAGGAAATATATTTCCCGGCTCTCAAGGATATGATAGGCAACATGGCTTGTCGTTTTATTTTGCTTTGTGAAAAAGCATTACTAATAGTTCATCCTTAGAATCAAGTTTTATTAGTAGTCACTTTACTTTTTTTACTAACCATTCCAGATAAGCATTTGTACTGCTTTCCAGCAAGGGTTGAGCAATCAGACTCATGTCACCACCTTTCATATTTCAGTTCTTACTACGGTGCCGGACCATAGCCAAGTCGTACTGTCACGTAGAAACGACGATTCGTGAATCAATGTAACCCAGCTGGGTACCCCGAAAAACACAAGCCTCGTTTGTACCCCAGGCACAAACAAGACCAACCTATTCCACTCCTATCGAGGGGTACAGGTCCCCATCCAAACTTGGACCCCAAGCCCCCACACTTGAGACCCGGCCTCAGTGCGGTGCTTAGACTTCCACATATCCCCGTCTCCAGTCAGTCGGTCCAAAAAGAGCCAGAACCCATGACAAGAGAGTAACGAGCCTTCTCGCTCCCATAAGCAAGTATGTGCTTGAGACAATTAATCTGTGACCTGACTACCATCCACAGCAACAGACGATCCTCAATCGATACGGACAGGGAAAACAGTGCAACCAAGCTATGTCCCGTGGCCGCGGGACACAACCTGTTACACCCACCAATACTCATATCATATCCCTGCCCGGTCACCAATTTTTCTTTCCATCATTTTATCATGAGAGTTATAATAATAATAGCCTCTATTGTGAGTAACGACAGATTACTCATGCTACCGATAAACCTAAGCAAAACACTACGCAAACCTACACTAGTAAGACTCATAGGTATATATATATATATATATATATATATATATATATATATATATATATATATATATATATATATATTACCCTACAGCTGGCTACAAAATAATTTATTCTGTAGCCACTTTGAGTTACGATAATTGCTATGCTAATTTACGAGATTATAGTAACTCCTTACTATGTGATTTACTATAACATTATGGTAAATATCCCAATGTGTTATAGTAATTCAACTGTCGTAAATATATACTGACATTGTCGTAAATTAGTATATAAAATTATCATAAATAGAGGTGGCTACAAAATAACTTATTTTATAGCTAGCTATAGAGTATACTCTCCCTATATATATATATACATATATATATATACACATGTGGTTTCTATATAATTTCTGCAACGTAAATGCATAACAAATATAATATATAGTGATTAACAAAATAAGGGTTATGCACCGGGGCTTGCCTTGGGCAGGCGTAATGTCAACAGCGGTGTCAGTCACGGGTGGCTCCGGAAACTCCCCCAGTACGAGTACCTTCTCCTCGTACTCTTCTATGATCTCCTCGTATTTCTGATCGACAGGGCTCACGTACTCCACCAACTCGTTCTCTATATGCATGTGATGACGATGCAACATTTAGTATTTAGGCAACAACAACTCTTAAAATAAGAATACATCGACTAAGCCACTAAGCTAGCTCTAATGACTAGGACAGAAAACTAACTATCATCTTCTTCAAGCAAAGATCAGGCTCATTACAAGTGCTTCATCTTATAAATCAACATTATGATTTTATTCATATTAGTTATTAATGGATATTTAGCTACCATACCTAACAGTCTTGCTTAGGGCCATAAAAATTACAGCAAGCACATAATATTGCAAGGAAGCTACTATAAAATTCATGGAGTGAAAGCTATCACGGATTTACCACAAAAATTCCAACAAATAATACCCTAGCAATATTAACTATTTTTGAATGAATTAAATATCCTTGGTATCACCACAGACATGCACAAACTAACTATACTAATAGATGGACAACATTTTTAGGAACCCAACAAAATTTATTTCACAATTTTTGAACACTTATATGAATTGATATTAATTGCCAAAGCTCTGCTCATAGTCAAAAATACAAAGTTATTTCTATTTCTTACGAAAAAGGAAAAAGGGCTAACAAGCCCAGCGTGGCCCAACACGTGAACGCGGCCCACGACGGGGCAGCCCGCGCGCGCAGGCGCAATCACAAAAGAGCCCCCCGTGTTACTCGGTATTAGCATAACTACTAAACTTACTATTCTCCTGGACAACATTTAAGCACGAAGGACCCCACACTAATTCGTCTTCGCATCAGGGAGGTGCCCGACGCCCCTGCGCTCGCTGGCGCGGCACTGGCCGGCACATGGCCGCTATGCCGGCCAATCGAAGCCCACGCAACCCTAGCTAGGGGACCGAATGTCACCTATGGACCGACGCACAACGATGGATGGCGGTTAGGAAGTCGGAGCTGTAACACCCTAGGTGTTAGGCTTGCAATCAGCACTTGCATTGCATGAGCCTAAGCATCATTTGTTCATATACGAGCATGAATCATGAAACATATTAGTGCAACATGCATATATGGAACGTGCTTTAAAACATCTGCAACATCTCCTTGAAACATATGCAACATACCCTTGTTAATTATGTTTCCATGTGTGTATGTTAGATGCTCATGCCTGGTAATGCAAGTGAGCGTTGATGTCACTTCTTTCATGTGTCTCACATCACTCTCTATCTATAGTGACCCCTGGAAAAGTTTCATGAAGTTTGGAATCAAAAAGTCGTATGAAATGATAAGTGATATGCTTGTTTGGATTATAACTGAAACATGCTTCTGAAACAAGGAAACATGCTTTACATTCCATGTGAACTAGTGTTTATGCAACATACAAATGCAACATGTGCAACACATCTAGGACACATGTGGAACAACCTAGTGAAACATGTGTAGCATGTACCTTGAAACAAACACATGAAACAGTTGAAACATGGTGATGAAACAACTATAAAGTTTCACTTGATTTCTATGTTTCAATGCTTGTGAGGCCTATATTCTTGTGCAACCTATACTTGGTATATATGTTTAGCCTCTACAACACCTTAACTACACTTAGGACACATAATGAAACAATGTTCATGTTGATCATGTTGCTTAATTGTGCTTCTAAGTGATGGTTGACCATGTATGGACCTTGGAACACTTTTGTTTGACCTTTCCAAAAGTGTGACTTAGAAACATTGTATTGCTGTGCACCCTTGACAAAGTTATAGAGAATTTTATAAGGAACAAACTTTGTTTAAGAGTCAAGTCACAAAAATGTGTGGAACATGCTCAAAAAGGACCCACCAGTCAGAAATGGGACTGATTTCAGCACTTAGAAATTGAAAACCCTGATTTCAGTGTCTTCGACGTTGGCATCTCGCGTTCTCCAAATTTTGCTACGCAACTCAAGTTGACCCAAAAACAAAAGTCAGAGTTTACATGATGAAGTAGGACATACCAAAAGTTGGAATTGATTTGACATGTTTTGGCCAACCAATTGGAGTCTAAACCGAGAAAGGCTTAACCCTAATCAAATCGCTGACGCTGTCATATTGGCACTTAGTTATCTCCTAATCCAGAGCACTAATGGTCATGAACCCTAAATAGATTTTGTAGAGCATCAAGTGGGCTTCGACTTTGCCTTTTGGCCCATGTCCAAATTTGGCCCGGAGTGGCCCAAACACGGCCTCCAAGTTGGGCTGATTCACGCACACCACGTGTTTGATGCTTGGTCATGCGTCCACCGTGCATGGCCGCCGCGCGCCCTCCACCTTGCCATGCGCCTCTGCCTGTCTGAGCCGATGGGGAGAGGCCGAGCTGCCCACAGTCGCTCCTCCCTCGTCCCAGAGCTCGCCTCCGCTCTCTTCCCCGCTCTCTGGCGCTCGCTCGTGCAGAGCGCGGCCACGTCCGCCATGGACGGCTGGGCCGAGTTCCATGGCCTCCGTCATTCCTCAACCCCGATCGCCCCACAGCCTTGCACCACAGCCACCATTTCCATCTCATCATGCTCCCTCCCTAGCGCAAGTTCACCGCCGTTGCTGCCGTCTTCGCCTCGCTGTTGCTCACAGAGCGCCGCCACCATGGCCAAGCTCCAGAGCTCGCGGCCACGCCATCATTCTTGCTGAATTACTCAGTCGGGCCAAGCAGAGCACCCCACCGGGTCCGCCTCGCCTCCCTACCTCCCTCGCGTGTGCTCGTCGCGGCCAATTTCCACCAAAAGCCGCTGCCACCGGCACGGCCATCCCGGTGCCGCCGACCTTGCGTGGCCTAGCCACCTCGAGCCGCCTTGGGCTGAGCCGATCGGACCCATGGGTGCATGTAGACCCACCGGTGCTCACGCTGCCCTTCTCCTCGGCCCGCTGCCGCCGGCGCTCTCCTGCCACAGAT
Organism: Saccharum spontaneum; assembly: GCA_022457205.1. Lineage (NCBI taxonomy): Eukaryota > Viridiplantae > Streptophyta > Magnoliopsida > Poales > Poaceae > Saccharum > Saccharum spontaneum. The sequence goes on from CM039606.1 coordinate 46,216,780, forward strand.
GGTCGCGGCCACAGCCGCCTGCACCCATGGACAGGAGGCCACGGGCCACCTCGGCCCACGCCGCAAGCATGCGTAGACGCGTCTCACAGCCGCGAAGCCGGTCAGCCCTCCCACCGCCGTCGCCGGCCACTGCTAGCCCAAGGCCGGCCATTCTAGGGCACCCCCTATGTTTCCCGACGTCCAGAGGAAGAGGACGACCTCTCCTCTCTCTGTCTCTCTCTGGTGTATGACAAGCAGGCCCGACTGAGCAGGTCTCGTGTGTCAGTTTAAGTGGTGGCTGGTTTGGGTGCGTAATCGGGTAGACCTAGCAGTTAAGTTAGGATTCGGTTTTATTGTATTTTGAATTTCAGATTTTGTGTTAAATCTTCTAAATTCCATATCTCATGCTAGGACACTCCAAAAATGTCAAATGTGGACTTTTTGGAAACCTTGAGAAAAGATCCATGCAGTAGACTCATAATATGTTATATGTCTGTAGAAGTTTTCTGGTGTTTTTATTTAACCTTGAAAAGTACTCCAAAAATGCTTATAAACTTGACCAGAGCCATATCTTGAGTTTTAGAACTCCAAAAATAGTTATTCTTGTTTTGTTAGTTTCTTGATGACATGTACTTACTAGTAAAAATATTAAACAAATTATTTGTGTACTGTTTTCTTAAGGTTTTGATTTGACCTTGATAAATAAGGAAATCTACATTATATTGCTTTTCATTTTTATATCTTGAGTTGTGGTGCTCCAATTTAGGTGAATTTTTGTGGTAGTCTCCTGAGGTTATATGGGAACTGTGGTTAAAATTTCATGAGCTTTGGTTGCTAGATGAGTGAGATGTAGGTTTAATATGCTCTCACATGATTTATTGCAATAGCCATTTGTCTTTTTCATAGAGGTTGATATACATATCCAAATGGCTTGAAATTAGGATAGTAGACTTTTGGGAGCATATGTAGGACACTGTAATTTTTGGTAGAATTTATGGTGCACTTTTGATATGTGTTCGTAACTCCACCTAATTATCTAAATAAATTAAGAAATGTATTAAAGGAATTTATTTAGCAATGGACATTATGTTTTCTGGTATTCATTATTTATGTGTTAAATGTTGGTAAAGTTGGTTTTGTCCAATTATATTTTTGCAACATATGTTAATAATTATTTCTTGTAATTATTAGTCTAGACAGTTCTGGGGGGCAACGTAAATTACCCATGTTAATGATGTTTGCTGGGAAAGTTGTTTATAACAAAGTTGTAGATAACTCATTAAAATAGCTTATGTTAAAATTTGGTGGCATTTGGCCAAGTAGTTTTTGAGTTATAGATGTTTAAAGTTAGGTCCCAGATTTGGTTGCTCTCTATTTGGAGCAGACCAGATTCTGTAGTTTCATCTTTTTGAACTATTAAACTTAGGAATCAGGCTTAGGTGATTATAAATGAATTATAGAAAATTTCATAAGCTTTCTAGAATATCTTATTGCACATCATTTGGATTTGTAGAACTCCAGATATGATTGATTTAATCAGCTACTGCATGTATGTCCAGAATTGCTGAAAATACATAGATGCTTGGTTACTTTGCTTGCTTGTTGCTAAGTGGGATTCATGTCCTTGGTGATAAAGTTAGCACACCTGAGACTTTGTAAATCTTGTGTCATGTTTGGTGTTTCTTTCCTTGCTATCTTAGCATGTTGGTTGTGTGAGGTTTAATTAAGCAATGTGAAGTGCTTATGTGTGTTTAGTGTAACCTTATGTTTGTCTTACTTTAGTAATGCATTGTCTATTGCACTTGCATGTGTTCATACACTTGCATCTTGCATCTCATCTAGGTACGCTAGATACACCCCGTGAAGGACGTGATGTGGAGCTACCCCGAAGATGGTGTTGGTGGACCTATCTCGGAGATGGAAGGATCAGACAAGTGCTAGATTGGGGGATGCTTGCCAAACGAGTTCATCTCACAAGCCCCGGAGCATTATAAGCCTCCTAATTTCTGAAAATACAATTGATTATATATGTTATATGTATTGTTGCATTAAGTGATAGGTGTTGGATGAAAACACTTGTTGCATATATATCCTATCCTTGTCCATAAAGTATACCTTGAATCCTATTTAGGTTCAGGTGCGAGTAATTGCTTAGCCATGCTTTAACCGGTAGAAGTCAGGTGATCCCTTGTCACCTGCGAGCTTTAGGGATATTTATATATGGTACGGTTGGCTATATTTGCTATCGTAGAAAAGAACCTTGTGTTAATGAAATGAAATGAGACCGGGCGGGATAATGATAGTGAAGCAACAAGGCATGAAGGTCTTGGGTGTGGATCTATCCCCGTCTGTGTCGATTAAGGACCGATTCTTGGAGCCTTTCCATGTTCATGTTGAACACATGCCTAACACTTAGTTGGCCGGGTCTGGTGACCGATCACGAAGCCGAGTAGCTCAACTTAGGCCGGGAGTCGATAAGTATAAGTGCACCTCGAAAGGGAGCCGTAGGCGTGAGTCCAAGGGCAGGTGATTTAAAAGTCCTGATCGTCCTGGCAGAAAGGTAATCCCTGAGAGTGCTGGCGCTGATCGAACCCACGAATTTAGTTTCTGAGTTGTACCAAAGGTGATCTACGGCTGCCTTTAGCGGGGTTTGCCGGGTGAGTGTTAGGAATACCCCCTCAGCTGAGTTGTAATTCGATTCGAGTCGACGTCTCTCCCGGTTAGTGAGAACTTGATGGGATTATCTCCAAAGTAGATCTCACTAAATAACTTGATGGTTCAGGAATAATGATGATCATAATGATAGCCTTATTATACCTGCTATGGTTAATATTGTTTGCTCCTAATAAAGTGATTGCTCTAGTACAGGTGCTAATCTAGATGACAGGTTAATGATTATTAACTTGATGCTTATGCATTAATGATTACTTATCTGTACTAAGCTTTTATGCAAAATGTTGTCAAGATAGCCCCACTTATATCAGCATTGCATACTCCTTGGTGTCACTTTATTTCTGGTTTTTGACAAGTAAGTCTAGCTGAGTACCTTCCCGTACTCAAGGTTTATTCCCACTTGTTGCAGGTTGTGATGTATCATGGCTACTGCAAGAATTGGATGGCTCCTACCATAGTGGCGGAGTGTGATCATGAGCATGATCCTTCTGAGTTATCTTGTCTCTAATGCTTTTGTTGGAAGTTGACCTTGGTACTAGCATGTATTTGAAATAAGAGTAATGTTAGTTTCAAATTATTTTGATTCCGCTACTTTTCAACTTAAGTTGTAATAACTATGTTGAACTCCGATGTATATTGAATCACTTGTGAAATGGATGTAGCATGTGGCTTGTTATGTTGAATCACTACGATCTTGGCTTGTATGTTGGTTGGTTTGAAATCCCTCGTGATTTCATTGGACTACCGGAGTTATATGGGCTCAAGTGTGAGAATTTGATAACTTCGGTGATTGTTTTTATATTTGTGCTCTTATAATTTGGACGGTTCCGTGACAGCAAGCATGCTGGAACGGCCCCTCTGTGATGGCGGCGATCTGCAACAGTGGCGATGGCGATCCGGTGTGACTCAACACTAATAGGGCGGTAGGGATAACACTAGAGCAGTAGGGCCTCACCCCGAACCTGGCCACGGTGACGTCTTGATTGGAGATCACCCGAGCTGGCCACGTGCGTGCGGTGAGCTCAGCGGCAAGCCACGGCTGACACAACCCCGTCAGCGGTGCCAGTGCTACGGTAGGGGTACGACTATGGTGCACGGGGCAGAGAGTAAGTCGAAGTGAGGTTGGTGGTGCAACTGATTGGGCTTGAATGGCAACTGAGGAAGGGTTACTATCTACGCCGGCCAAGTGCGTCCTTAACGGCCCGGCGGCGGTGAAAGCTCTATGTTTGGTGTTGGTAATTAGTGACAATGCCTAAGTACTAATCCTATGCCTAAGTTGTATGTAGCATATGAGGATTAGTACATTCCAAGGTTGGTGGTAAGATGGACATGGTGATCATGATAGCCACACTTGAATTTGGATGCAACCCTACGTGATCAAGGCAAAGGTATATGCTTAAGGGTTGTGTTTTAGTAACCAAGACACCTAGTAGGTGTGGTTACATTATAGGATAGATAGCCATACTATAAAGAGGGGAATGATGCGGCTATTGAACTCCTAAGTGCCTCTGGGTGTGCATTTCATAATCATATGCATTTGGATAGAACTAATAACGCCTCGAAAAATGATTGTGAAAATGCTAACACACTCGCACATGACGTGATCACTTGGTGATGTTAGCACGTTTGCGAAGGCGGTTGAGTTTGAGTGGTAGAGAGGCGTTTTCGAGGAGTTGAAACGACTATTTTCCACTACGCCGAAAGTCGAAAATCGAACGGAAGCGAACGGAGGTCACAGTGGTGACCGAACGCTGGACCGGACGCGGTCTCTGTTTGACCGGACGCGTCTGGTCAGCGTTCAGCATCTTCGCGTGTTTCGGTTTGTTGATCGGACGCGGTGGCGCGTCCGGTCACAGTCGACCGGACACGTCCGGTCGATCAGGGAGCTTACTGGACTCCAACCGGACGCTGACATTGTGGCGTCCGGTCAGTTCTCCAGCGCGTCCGGTCGCTGTTTCGTTGTGCGCTGCTCAGGCTTGACCAGCGCATCCGATCCGTCACAGGACCAGCGCGTCCGATCGTTCCGTGCAGCGCGTCCGGTCGGTGCTTCACGAAAGTAGCCGTTGTGTGATCGGCGCGTCCGGTCCGCGCGACCAGCGCGTCCGGTCAGCGCGACTGTAGCTGTTTCAAGTTCCTAACGGCTATATTCGAAGGGGTACGTCTATAAATACTTATTGGCCGGCTCAAGGCTCCACCTCTTGGACATTTGACATACTTGTGAGAACTTTGAGCTAAGCAACTCCCCTCCCACTCATCTCTTTTGCTTCTTTGCATATTTGAAGTGAGATTGAGTGATCCAAGTGCATTTGCATTGTGAGATAGCATCTAGTTGGCACTTGGTGGTTGATTTGCTGCGGGATTCTTGTTTCTCTTGGTGGTTGCCACCACCTAGACGGCTTGGAGCAGCTTGGAGGCGTTGGCAAGAGTTGGTGATTGTTCTTGGCCACCTCCGGTGATTGTGAGGGGTTTGTGCCTACCTCGGCGAAGCGTCAAAGGCAACATTAGTAAATTGCTCGTGTCATTGCAACCTTTTGCCATTTGGTAGGTTCTTGTGGCGCCTTTTGAGAGGCTCGGTGTGAGACCGATTAGCCACCGAACCACGTGGTGAAGAGGGACACAACGGGGACTAGCGTGCCGGCAAGCACGTGAACCTCGGGATAAATCTTCGTGTCATCACTTTCATATTGTGATTGATTGATCCCAGTGTTCGGTTGTCTTGGTATTCATTGTTGATCATATTGGTTGGCTCAATACTTCGCCCCTCGGTGAAACTCTCCTAACTCAACTCCGCATTACTTTCTTAGTTATCTTTGCTAGCTAGTTAGCTTTACTAGAGTTGCTCTTTTGTGTAGCTTGCTAGTTGTAGTTGTAGTTACCTTCTCGTTTTGACTTATGCGGTTGAGTGCCATTATACTAGAATTGTGAATTGGATAGGTAGCTTGCAAACACCCCGTAGGCTAAGCAAAACTCGCATCTCGCTATTTGTTGTATTGATAAACTTGTTTAGCTTGTCTTTGTAGAAAATTTTAAAAGGCTATTCACCCCCCTCTAGCCATCAAGACCTTTCAGGCGGAAAACTCCAAAATTGGAGCTCGGTGGGACATAGATTGAGGTGGGGTGGGGACAAGCGAGGTGGCGGCTTAAAGGCGGGCTGTGAATGCGTTGAATCGAAACATGATGATCTCTCCTTGCCGAATTAAAGGAAGTGGCTCAGGCGGTCATGGCGGCAGGGGAAGAGGGGAAAGGATAGGTGAAAGCTCGGGTCGCCTCTGGCTTGGCAGGATGCTAGCGGACGGCGCATGCAAGTACTATGGCAAGCGTGGGCAGGAAAACATGCGCAGGCAGAGCCATTAAGGCGAGCGGTAACATAGTGCGGGAAGGGAGGGGGCAACCCCTCGTGCACGCGGTGGCAACGGCTTCGGCCGGACCAGCAATGTCGCCGCGGCCAGGGCATAGACGTGACGCGAGGCGATGGCGTCGTAGAAGCAAGAGCGAGCCCACACGCGTGGGGCAGAGGAGACCAACAGCGGCAGCAACAGCACAGAGCCAGGCAAGGCAGAGGCAGCAACAGTGCCAGGTGGGGCTGGACAGAGCGGCATCCGCGCGGCAGCGGGTGCAGGGCCAGCGGCTGGCGATGCACTGCCTCTATGGCCGGCCATGCTAGGCCACGACCAAGGCAGGCTCGGCCGACTGGCTTCGGCCACGCGTGCACACAGTGTGTGGCTGAGAGCACGGCATGGAGCCACAATGAGCCGATGACCGCGCACACAGGCCTGATCAACCGAGACATGTTGAGCACGATTTTTAAAGCATGTATAAAAACTAATCTAGCTGGATTCATGTTTCACCACCTAAACCACGATAAAGAGGGTACATAGGACTATCAATAGAAGCTAAAACATGATATCACTACTTAACTAAATTTCACAGAATAAATTCGTGAACTTGGTGTTGTCAAACTATTTTTGGACTTGAAAATTTTCTAAGTCTTTGAGCTGAATCTAATTCCAAGTTCAATTTCCAAACTAATAAAAGTACCAGCTACCAATATTATTTTGCTAAGACAAAAGTTGCATCCCCATCTACAAGGTTCATACTTCAAACTTTGTTAAGGTGTCATATGTATGTTCTATAGCATTTTTGTTCAATAAAAATTGGTTTACACCCCTACTTGGTATAATATACAATATCAAATAACTTTGCATTTTTAACATTTTATTAATTATTTTGGATTACAAGACTTCATCTACACAATTGATCACATGCAATAACACATAACATGATGCTTATGAAATGGTTATGGAGTTGTTTTACGCGGTAACACCGAGAGTGTTACAAAAAGCACAAAGCTCCAAAGCTCATTAGCAATGCTCAATAACAAGGCTACACAAGCCAAATTAGAGAGCGCAAATTACTTAGCTACACAAACTATGCAATGTGACTAACAAGGTTACTAAAATCAAATTAGCCACGCAAGGGAGCTACTTCTAACTACACAAGCAAGAAGGTAACTAGTAAAGTACACAAGCACAGTGTATGAAATATAAGAACAAGCTTGTGTTGCATGAAATGCAAACCACCGAGAAGATGATGAAGACATGATGACACGATGATTTTTATCCCGAGGTTCACGTGTTTGCCAACACGCTAGTCCCCGTTGAGACAAGCTCCAAGGTTGTCGCCAGTCCTCTTGCTAGTGGTGACCCGCAAGTCACACTCTCCCACGTGGGGTGCTTACCACAAGCTCTAGTACTTGACACAGCCAGACCACTTGTCGCCCTTCGCATCTTGCTCTACTAGAGTTGCTCTTCGTGACTCCCGCGGGGCGAGCACAATGTCCCTCACAAAGCTCTCCTCCGGAGCACTGCACAAGCTTCTTGTGGGCTTCGACGGAGACCACGCCACCAAGCTGTCTAGGAGGTGGCAACCTCCAAGAGTAACAAGCACCACTAGCTTGCAACTCAATCACCTAGTGCCACTCGGTGCAATCTCACGATGCAATGCACTAGAATCACTCACTCACAATGGATTCGCACTTCTCACAAGCACAAGTGAATTAGAGGCTTCTCAAACCAAGCACACACAAGGGCAACACATTCCCAAGGAGCTCCACCAGCCAAATGTCCGAGCTCCACCTCTATTTATAGCCCCCAAGCCAAATAGAGTCATTTCTCTAAAGATTCCCTTTTCTGCGAGGGCACCAGACACGGCGGTGGGGGCACCGCCCTAGGGGTGGTAGTGCCCCCAACGGTCACCCCAACGGCTAGTTTGACTAGCGCAGGGGCACCGGACACAGTGGCAGTGGCACCGCCCTAAGGGTGACAATGACCACCTAGGCCAACCACCCGAAATCCTCGTCCTCTGGAAAATTAGGGTGGTGCATCGCCGTCACCATAGCGGTGACCCCCTCATCTTCCCTTGTCTCTGCCAAAAAGAGACGGTGACACCTGACAGCACCTGGCGGTGCACCGCCCTCACCATGGCGGCGTGCACCGCCACTTACGGTGACCACCTTGGCTCCTGCTGTGCTCGGCCAAGTCCAGATGGGCACCGCCCTAGGGGTGGCGGTGCCACTGGACAAGGCACGGCGGTGCCAGCCCCCAACATGTTGCTCTCGGCCTCGGCCAACCGGTCACTGCCACTGGGGTGGCGGTGCACCGGACAGTTAGGAGCGGTGCCCCGAGGGCAGCACTCTGAGCCCGGCTTCGCCTCCTTTCTTCACCTTTGCAAATGTGCTAACACCACCGAGTGATCACCACCTTGTGCACGTGTGTTAGCTTTTCACAAACATTTTTCAAAGGATTAGCACTCTTATCTCAACGCCACTCGATCCTAACACGTATGCAAAGTTAGATCGCTCAAGTGGCACTAGATGACCGATATGCAAACAAGTTTGCCCCTCTTAATAGTACGACCATCTATCCCAACACGTATGCAAAGGATTTTGGTTTATATAATAATGGTCTAATAATATAATCTAACGGATTTAATTGACAATTTAAAATATCATATGGCTGTGATAAGTAGAACCTCTTGTTTTTCGACATTGCGCGAAAGAGTCACATGAGTGTCCTCACATGGTAATAAATAGGTAAACATGTTTTGTTTTTGAAACAAATTGATAGATTGCACTACTATGTTTGCACACATATTACATGTAATTTATTGGTTTAAAACAAACTAACTAGCTTGCCCTATAACCGACGGAGTATATTTAGAATGGAGGGGAACCGGATGAGCCACTAAGACACTATTTGTGGCTCCTTCGGCTTCGGCTCCTCTGACACGGTAGAGCAGAGCCTGACCAAATGGGGCCTAAGTGGGGTATGTGACCACTCAGCATGCAGGGTGGTGTTACACCCACCCAACTCTAGCGGTACCCCTCTCCCCGCCTCCTGCCAGCTTTGACTGAGATGCCACCCCCTGCCATCGTCATTGATACTAATCTGAGTCATCATCTCCTCTCTGACCTGTGCCCCGGCGCCCCACTCTGTCGCTGTCTTAAACCACCATTCTCGCTCATTGATGCTAATCCAAACTCTTTTCCAATCGGTGTCTGTGCCGCCCCTTCGTTCCAACAGGTGTTTGTGTTGCACCGTCCTGTTATTGTCTCGACTACCATCACTTTCAGTTCGGCGACCTTCCCTAAAAACTGCTACCCTCACCCACCTTCGTTCCAACAGGTGTTTGTGTTGTACCGTCCTGCAGCCGCGCGCACTCTATCTGCCACTCTCATGTCACCTCGATTCATTAGGTGAACCGGGACAGCAACTTCGCCGACGGCGGCCTTGCTGGGCGCACGGATGCTCGCAGCGCTGATCTTGCTAGGGCGCGCGGACGTCCAGGACGATGACCTCGTTGGGCGCACAGACGACCTCCATGGCGTATAGACCTCCCAGGTCAGAACCGAGAGCGAGAGAGACGGAGGTAGCGAGAGAGATGGAGGGAGAAGAATAATAATATTTATTTATTCTTTATGGATAGTCCATAGCACTATGGACATCTTTTGCTATGGACTGCTATATGGATCACTTCTGCGATGTTTCAGCTAGACTGTAATGAATATTTTATTGGCTATGGACTGGTTTACGGTAACATTGCAGTTGCTCTAAGAGCTGCAGCCATGGAAACCTCTCTCCTCGAAAACCCTGTACCCGACTCTAAAGTCCTGAACGCAAACACCGACGAGCTCTTCGTCTCAAGGCGCGCTATCTCTACTATTATCTCCGAGTTCGTTTTTTTTGTCCTGTAGTGTGCGCGTGCCAAAGCACACTAGTCACGAGGTGTGCGCGCGTGGAAAGAAACATTCACGACAAATCTATTTACATGTCATAATCTAGGAGCTAATAAAACAAAAGGGAGTCGAATAACCACAGGGAAGCGGATAAGTGCTGGCAGCAGCAGCCGACGCTCTGGTTGGAGGAGAAGATGCTTGCGGATGGGCTTTCCAATGCCAAAAATGCGGGTGCCTTGAGCTCATCACTCTGTCGCTGTGGCAGCCGTGGATGGGGAGGCCGTGCGTGGGGCCCGCGACAGGCACTGCCTTACCCGAGCGTATCTATGCTAGATCTCGCTTTGAATAAACAAACGTCATCGGTCGCATCACAACAGTGACAGCATGCGATTAACAGCATGCCCGACACCACTAGCCTTACTGATGATCTATAGTATCATAAATAACTAGGGCCTGTTTAGTTCATGAATTTTTTTTAGAAAATATTACTATAGCACTTTCATCGTTATTTGATAAATAGTGTCTAATCATGATCTAATTAGTCTTAAAAGATTCGTCTCATTAATTTCGTCTAAACTATGTAATTAGTTTTATTTTTTATCTATATTTAATATTTTATGCATGTGTCAAAGATTTAATGTGACAGATAATTTTTTTTAAAAAAATTGGTAACTAAACATGTACCTAGCTATGCTTCGCCGATCTCTGCTCATGTTTTATTTGCATCGCCAGGGTTTCCGGACCGAAGAGTTCATCAGGTTGCTCTTTCGTCAGTACAGACAAAGCTGGACATGATGTGCCGTACTAGAGAAGGGTTCTTTGATTGATTGAAAAGTGATTTTTCTTAGACTGACTTCTATTTACTCTCTTCGTTTTATTAAAAATGTCGTTTTTTACTTTTAAACTTCTTATCTGACCGTCCATCTTATTCAAAATTTTATATAAATATTATTTATTTTGTTATGATTTATTTTATCATTAGAGATATTGGAATAATGATTTATTTGTTTTATTATTTATATAAAAAATTTTAATAAGATGAACGATCAAATAAGAAGTCTAAAAATAAAAAACGACACCTTCTGGGACGGAGGGAGTAGACTCGTCTAGAATAATTTCTTTTTACCGGCTTCTTAAAACCCACTCTCATATAGGCAGGTACCATATGGAGCTGAAAATACAGTTTCTCCCAACTCCCTCGCTCTCTCCTATCTGCTATAAGAAGTTATTTGACAAACGTTTTTGAAAACAGCTTTGTTTTAACATGTGAAACTACATGTAGAGCCTGTTTGTTTAACCCCCCCCCCCCCCCAATTTTATAAACATATAACACAAAAAATTGAAAGAAGGTGAGTGTGCTTGTGTTGTGCACGCACGCGTGGCTGCCGACCACTCGCTGCTCCCCAGCCAGTTCCCCGGATCCTAAAAATTGCATCTTTGTCCGCCACCAAGCCGGATATGGCCGTCGTCAGCTCTCATGCGCGAGCGCGACAGCGCGCGGACGGCCTCGTCGCACCGCGGTCGTCTCTCTGCTTGCTTGGGCTCCCCGAACTCGTGCACAGCGACACTTCTCCCAGAAATACTACACACTGACTGACAGAGTAGTGACAGACACCCACACACGGACACGGACACGGACACGGTGGTCGTGGTCGACGAGCTAGCGCCGCACGCAACGAGCTGCTGCAGCGCGCGCGCGGTGTACGTAGGCGACGTGCTGCTCCAGTCCACCCCGCTGCGCCACAGTTTTCCGGCAGCCGTCCCCATCCGACGACGACCCGCAATCTTGCCGCCCGATCCGCTGCAAGTAGAAAAACCCAGCTTGCTAGCGGCTAGCGCTGCGACGGACGGACCAGTCGCCACTCGCCACGGCCGAGATCGACATGTACGTTCTCCGCCCCGGCCCTTGCGTCCGCGGAGGAGCTGCCTGGCCGGTCGGGCGCATACGGAGCAAGCATGCGGCAGGACTAAGGCCGGATAACGAGCCGAGCTGGCTCGGCTCGGTTCGGCTCGTTATGGCTCGTTAGGATAACGAGCTAGCTCGGCTCGGCTCGTTATCTTAACGAGCCAGAAAGCCAGCTTGGCTCGGCTCGTTATGAGCTCGAGCTGGCTCGTTAGGCTCGCGAGTCAGGTATAAAAAATACACAAAATATAATATTTGCATTTATCTAAAGCTTAAAAATATTAATAATATAAAAATAATATATTCAATAACTTTAAATCAAATAAAATATTTATATGAGCTAACATATCATCCATTTGTGAAGTACAAGACATGAAGTAATACAAAATTAATATAAGTTATGATGATTTTTTCCCTAAAACTACGGCTCGTTTGGCTCGCGAGCGGCTCACGAGCCAGCTCGAGTTGGCTTGTTATAGCTAACGAGCTAAAATCCTGGCTCGGCTCGGCTCGTTATCCTAACGAGCCGAGCCGAGCTGAACCGAGCCAGCCACGAGCCGAGTGAGCTAACAAGCTTCGAGTTTTTCGTCCAACCTTAGGCAGGACGGCTGTTCGGGGTTGAATTCGGGCCGGAGGATGGCTATTCCGAGTTGAATTCCGCCGACGGTGACGGCCTATTTGGAGGAAGGACGGGGCCGGAAGCAAGCAATGCGGACCGGGGACGGGGAGCAGCCTGCACTGTGGCGGATGGGCACGTACTGTCACTGACATGATCAGGCGCGCACGATGGCGATGGATGGACGGATCTAGTAGTATCTATCTATCTGCAGGTGCAGCATGCGTGCAGGTCGCTCTCCGGCCGCCTGCCGCGCCCTAGAGGCTGGACGCTGGAGGTGGAGGCAGCTCCCAGCAATGGTCCATGCCATATGGACACGTAGCACATGGACGGCGATTGTTCATCGCTGCAGTGCAGTGCCGAGTGCGTACGACTCCGATCCGCTTTCTCCTCCATCTGTCGATCAGTCGCGAAGCCAGAGCAAACCAGACGGGTACACATGTCTTATGGGTGAATGTGTGTTTAATTAGGGATACATATATGATGAAAATTTAACGAATTCTATTGTTTTTATAATTTTTGGGGTGCCTTTGCACCCCCCTTGGTAGTGTAGCACTGTAGCTTCGCCCCATCATCATCCATCCAATCCAATCCAACAGTGCATGATTGGCCATGCTCAAGGCGGACTCATGATGTGTGATTAATTTTACTGTACTTAGCATTCACTGTAGCACGACGAGATAGTAGCTGCTACAGTTCTGCAACTAATAATTGCTTGCTTAGCTAGCTTGTGCATCGCCAATTCGCCATACCGCACATTACTACGGTGCACCGGTTGCTGTCGGCTGCCAGATGCACTACCCGAATCCGCTTCTTTGCCGAGCACCAGAATCTTTATCGAGCGTTTTTTTCGCGCGCTCGACAAAGAAGGCTTTGCCTAGAGCCAAATAAAAAACACACACTCGGCAAAGCCTCTGCACTCGGCAAAGAAGTTTCTTTGCCGAGTGCAAAAACAACACTCGGCAAAGACTTCTTTACCGAGAGCCAAAATAAAATACTCGGCAAAACAATTTTTCGAACCACTCGGCAAAGGCTAGCGAACGGCGATCGATGCTGCATAGCTTCGTTCCCTGCAGCCCAGCCTCGGACTCGACCGCCGGCCTGTGTAGTGTGTGTGTGCAATGGGCCAACAACGAACGATCACTGAATCACATCACATCGCTCTGAATCCGTTACTGCTGATTATGTTGCAAGAACATCGGTTGTTACATACTACAGTCTCTAACTTACCGATCGATAGGCTCGATGCGGAGGAAGAAAGTTAAGAATGCGGCGCCCAGCAAGTTCAGTAGAAAATGGAGACGCGGGCACAGTCCACAAGCAAGCTGCTGCTGCTGCTGCAAGCTGTGTATGGATCGATCGATGTATACAGCTCGAATGGACGAATTGATCGACGAAGGTGTTTCAGTCTCCCACGCACTCCAGCGACTCGACCTCTCTTCTCATGGTCTGATCTCATCACTGTCTCACTCTGCTGATCATTCATTCCACCCCCATCATGGGTTACATACATACGTTGCTTTCAGTTGGACGATGGTGGTAAAGCCGATCGATTCACACTGCTGGGTGCTGTGGCTGCATCCATCGCCTGGTACGTCCCTGTAGACTGTAGGCTGTAGCCAGGACAGCCGTCGTCGTCTGCTGGTTGCCGGGAGTTTCGGTAACTCGCTGGGCCACGACGGGCATGCATTGCAGGCAGACAGGCAGGCTTGTAAATGTAAAACTCTTATCGCGTAGCCTACGTACCTGTGCGCCTGCTGCTGATCGACCTGATCTCTTCTTGCCTGATTCAGACGTTGCTTATATTAATTAGCTAGCTCGATTGGAGCACGGTTAATTATGGTAGTCTTTAGGGCTTGTACAGCGCATAGGCTCTTATAGAGTAGCTTAGAGAGAGAGAAATACTATATCATTAAGCGCCTTTAAAAAACCTAATCTACAATGGAAATATGTTTTGAAGGAGCTTATGCGTATGCTCAACTGCAGGCCGGTAGAAGCTTTTCCTACGGCAGCGAAGTGTCCGCCTACGCAAGAGCCGGTACAGGCGCCGCTGCTTTCTCGAGCGTCGCTTGCGTCCATGATAAGCGGTAAGACTGCCCGCGTTCATGAACCTCTATATTCATCTTCTATATGTTCTAGTCAGCAAGATTCTCTTCTCTATACTCAATTCTCTCGCACCCATCCATCCTCTATATCATCCTCTATCCACTCTATCCACTGTGGGACCCACTTGTCACTTTATCTAAATATATTCATGTGTGATCTAGTTTTGAAGGATTTATTGAGATGAATTTAATGGTGAAATCGAAATTTAATTTGGATTTTTGGTTTGTGAGTTATAGCATTTTTTCCTTTGTTTAGCTAGTAGGGTCCGCCACTATAGAGTATAGAGTAAGCACAGTACTACTCTAAATATAGAGTGAGAGAAATGATAGAGTATCGTTTTAGAGTACTCAGTGCATCAGTTTTTTACTCTATATTCATACTCTAAAGCTTTAGAGTATCGTTTTAGAATACCCACTGCGGCAGTCTAAGCGCCCAAGTTGTTGCATGCAAGATTCCAGGCTGGCACAGAAGCATGCAAGCATGGGCTGCCCGGCTGGATCTGGGCGATGACGACGACGGCGATGAGCAGCATGCGGTTTGTGGTTTCGTGCGTCCGACAGCGCCGGTGAGACGTCGCCTTTTCAGTGCAGCTAGCAACGATGAGTACATATACATAGCTCATGAGACCTAGCAGCGCAGGCCGGGACCACATGCATAGGAGGACGGAGCGAGCGAGGGCGATGCATTGATGCATGGAACAAGACGATTATTAGCAGTGGTATCACTCTATTATTAAGACTTCGTATAGTACTAAGTCCTTATATATGATTACGCCTACGGCCTGTCGTCGGTCCAACCGCGAATGCATCTCAATGTCGATCCTATTAAGGCATTTTTTGACAAGATCTATCCTATCTAACAAGGCATTGAACAGTAGTCTACAGTATACAGCACTTGACCAGCAACCAACCAATCCTCCTGCACAGGCTTTATAAAAAATTATCATGAGCATTGCATAGTTCTGCATGAACTAGGGGGAAAAAACGCTCGTTGATGCGAGACTTTGAAGTGATTTAAGGCTAATGCTAGAAACATATATGTTTGGACGATCATTCCGAAATTCACATAGAATGATTAATATTTAAAGGGATAGGATTAAAGTGATTCTTAAATAAAAAAGAAGAGCATCATCTACAGGTTTCTCTCAAACCCATGGCTTGTATAATCTTAATTATGAATAAAAGCATTTTCAAACATAAACATATATAGACTTGGACATGAATATATGCACACCGTAAAAACAAACATGCATGTTTGGGGATTAGTTTGATCAATATTGTAATGTTGGTAATCTCGGTCTCCAATCTCAGATAATACTTGATTTACGTCTTCTTTAGTTGTCACCTTTATTGATTTAAAGGGATAGGATCAAAGTGATTTTTATAATAAATAAAAAAAGAAGAGCGTCATCTACACGCTTCTCTCAAACCCATGGTCTGTATTGTATTCTGAGTTGTGTATAAATATATATTCAGACATAAATAGATATCTATTGTGTGCACCTGTTATTAGTTTAAGAAAAAAGTAGAAAGCGAGCTACATGCCCGCACGAGTGCCACAACATGCATGAGCTGATCGAGCAGCAACAACTATTTGTGCAGCTTCAAACACCTGCACTGGGTTTGCATTTACCATCCATAAAAGCAAAAAAGAGAGACATTTTTTTTCTCCATCACGCAAAAAAGAGCGACAATGAAGGACGACGGATGGAAGAGTAATCGATGAATGAGGCACTAAAGAGAGAATAAATTACCGTATTTAATATTTTAGGCTCCTGAACTCGATATTATTTTGGGATCGACTTCCATTTGTTCTAACTTACATGAGCACGTGCCATGTGTATCATCCATCTAGATCGATATCGTACTCGTGCATTGAAGAAGCGCACACCTACCTGCTTGTTGCTTGCTCAGCTCGGAGCCTCGGATCCACCGCGCATCACATGATCAGATCATGCACACCTGTGTGCACCGGCCGACCACCGACACACATATAGACACTTGCATGCATGCAAGCGCGGCAACACAGCCCCTGCGAGCGCGGGCATGCATATCGATTGGTCATTGGTGTCCGTGTTGTTCCCCAAATTTATTTCGTGTTGGGATTATGATTAGTGCACTTTAGTACATTCTACTTCTATCTTTAGAAAGTATATGCAATTTTAGTTTGGTTATTAGAATCAAATTAATCGTAAGTTTTTACCACATTTAAGATTTCAACTAAAGCAAACATATTATGAAAATATGTTTTATTATAAACCAAAACTTATTTAGTAGCTCGTTGGTGGCGGTCCTGTCGTGGGAAAAGCTCCAGTTCGAAAATTCGATTCCCCACGCAAATTTCCATGTAGTAGAAAACCTCATCTGTACAACGTTAAAATATAGGTCTAAGGACCAGCTCAGGTCTCACGTGGACAACGGTGCCGCTGTGTATGGGTAGGATAGGGGTTTGGGGGTTTTCTTAACCTATGCGAGAAGGTTTCCTTCTATCTTAAGCAGAATACCCGATGCGTCATTACCCCTTGGATCAAGTTTTTTATATAAATTTAGTCAAATTTATTAACATTTTATAACATAATACTACTTTAGAATTACATCTTTTAAAACTAAGAGTGTATCACAAAGTGGCGTGGAATTATAAATCTAAAATAATGCCTTTTGTGCATGGGATTGATAACCGAGTTACTCCAATCTCAGTGAGAGTTTTATCAGAATTCCATATATATTTAATAGGTTGCATGTAATTATTGTTTATGACATGGTAACATTTTAATAAAAGAAAGTTGTGAGTTTCACATAGAAAAAAAATATTTGGCTCGGCTTTTAACTCTAGACTAGATAAATTATAAAATTAAATAACTATAATAAAACAAAAGAACAAAACTATATATTAAGAATGATTGTTTTATACGTATTTCATTATATATTTTATATTTTAAAAACTATACGTTGTAAAACTCGCCACGGAAAATGGCCTTGTACCCGATCGTGGCCGGGAGTTTTTTTTTTTTTTGAGCAAAAACACGGGCAGGGAGTGCGCGTTTCTCAAGCATGGGCCGGTGGAGCAGATCCTTGACGATCCGATAGGGTCGGCCCACAAAACCTACGTGCAAACCCAACAGGCCATCATTCTTGGCTAATGCATACGGTGACCGGCCGGCCTGAAATTTTGGATCCGCGACCAAAACCAAAAGAGAGCTACCCAAGCTATCCAAGAAGATACACACACACACAAAAAGAAGCTAGCCAATAAGAGAAACGGGGAAAAGAACAAAGAGGGCACCGTACAGTGGACCAGGACCCATACATCTTGCGGTGCTGTCCGTTCCGGCCCAAGCAGAAGGCATATCTGTGGGCTGTTGGCACATGTTCAGCAAGCAAACATATGCGGATTATGCCCAAAGAAACAGTCCTCGCTCCTCAGCTCCCTAAAAACTTTTGTCCATGTTCAATTTACATCCCCCATAGGCAAACCGTATCGGTTATCCAGCGTCCGGACATCCGCCGCGTGAGATGCGTCCGAACGACCCTCACCTTCCCAAACCCGTCCGCCCTCGCAACGGAATGGAATGGAATTGCGTCCACTGCGCCTCTGACCTTCGTTCCCCACCGCGCTCCTGTTTCCGTTCCCCAACGCGCCACGTTCCCTCACGCGTCCCCTGTCCCAAAAGAGCATGAAAACACTTCAAGTGCAACATTATAAACATATGAAAAAATTATGAAGTGCAACATCGAAATATAAATACTGCAATATCGCAAAATTATGTAGTGCAACATCAGAAAACATGTACTGCAACATTGAAAAATATGTACTGCGACATCTGAAATTATGTACTGCAACATCGAAAAATATGTCCTGCGACATCTGAAATTATGTACTGCAACATCTCAAACTGCAGTACTGCAACATTGCAAAAATAAACCATGAAACATGGAAATGGAAACATTCAAAAAATCATCGGTTGCAACAACCCAAAAATCCCAATGCAACATTTGAAAATCATCTGTTGCAACATCCAAAAAAACCCATTGCAACACAGAGAAATAACAATGACAAATGGTAAGGGGATGGGTTCGTGGTGCAAGCTGCTCCAGCCTTGGCCAATCATCTTCGAGTTCGCCGGAGGAAAGAGAGAATAGGACCCTAGAGCTCGCCGGAACCCTATCCACCGCTGCGTCCCTCAGATCCAGAGGGGGGGGAGGAGGACGAGGGATCAAATCCAGAGGAGGAGGAGGAGGAGGGCTCATATACAGAGAGGACCGACCTACCTCGTTGGAGCCGCCGCCGTCGTCTTGTCTCCGGTGGGGAGAGCGGGAGCCGGGTCGCTGGGGAGCGCGGGGTCGCATGGAGGTCGCGGAGGGGGGAGGGAGGGAGCACAGGCGGGCGG
This sequence comes from Saccharum spontaneum, assembly GCA_022457205.1. Lineage (NCBI taxonomy): Eukaryota > Viridiplantae > Streptophyta > Magnoliopsida > Poales > Poaceae > Saccharum > Saccharum spontaneum. The sequence goes on from CM039606.1 coordinate 46,235,678, forward strand.
GCGGGACAACAACGAGCTGGTGCGTGGGTGCGGCGTCCATCCCGAGGGCGGCCCGGAGAGCGAGCGGGCGGAGCGGTGGCGAGTGCGTCATAGGATGGGATAAGAAGTGGACACGCGGGATTGGTGCGTCCGGCCGCCCGGGCGCCCGGTTCATATCATTAACTTATGGTTAACCTCCTCTATTCAGCTTTTTAAATCAGTCGGAATTGCTCTTTAGACAGTTTTATCGGGTTTCAAATGGAGAAAATAAGAAAAAACTGATTTTCCAATCAAGAAAGGAATTAAATTTTAGAGTAAAATGTATGGTTAGTCCATCAAGTTGTTAGTCTGTGTTAGTTAGGTCCACCAAATTAAATTTGTATTTCTAGGTCCAAAACATTTTTAAGTGGTCCACAAATGATTCATAACGGTTTATTTTGTGATTAAATTTGACGTGAACATAGTACAACGTGGCTGATGACCTGGATAGTAGGCCACATGTGGTACACGTGAGTATAGTTAGGTCCACCGAATTTTCATATACCAAGTGTCTTTATTTATCCGACATCATACAAGAAAGGTATGGTTTTTCTAAGACAACAAGCTATGGTACTTGATTAATATGTTGCTATAATTTTATATTTTTATCATTTTAACGATCTCAAATGAAAACACTCAAAACTAAAAGTCGTAGATCTCAACAAGAGCTACAATTTTTATATAAAATCTTTTTCATCCTAGATTGGATGGAAAAGATATGGTTTTTATAAGGTTGAGCCTCACCGCATACATATTTACGAAGCAAGTCAGGTGGAGTAGGTCCCATCTGTCGAGTGCATGAGCATGGGTCGGTTGAGTAGGTCCTACAGTATATGTCAGATCCATGCCATGTAGCATAGCAAGTCGAGTAAACACCTGCTGGGATCTAAACGAGACCTGTTATAATTTTAGAAAGCTAAAAATGCATTTTGAGACTTAAGAGACCTACGTAACACTCTAAGACAACTTTGATAACCACTGGGGACTTTTACTCTCTACTAAGTATTTGGACCAAAACCACAACTAGTGTCTTAATCGTGGCTTAGGCCCTGTTTGGTTTCCCCTCTTAAACTTTAGTCACCTAAACTAGGGACTAAACTTTAGTCACTGGGTGTTCATTTGGGTGACTAAAAGAGACCTTTTAGTCCCTTTTAGTCAGGGTATTTAGCTCCAAAATGACTAAAATATAAGGTTTAATCTCTTTTAGCAACCATCTGGTGACTAGGTGTCTAAAACTCATTTAGTCCCATTTAGTCGTGGTGTTTAAATGAAAAGTGACTAAATAGGATCGGATTGAGTTGACTAAACTTTAGGAGGCGCTAATTAGGTGGCGAGCGTGGTGGGGAAGCAACTGTCCTGCACGCATCTGAGCACGTCGCGGTAGTCCCTGTGGATGGTGAAGGAGTCGTAGACCTGGCCGTCGCTGCTCTTCTTGTACTCGAACAGCAGCGACGAGTGGTTTCACAAACCCATAGTCCTTGTCACGGAAGATGTGGCAGCCGCCGCCGCCGGCCACCACGAAGATGGTCCCGTTCATCGTCCCGGAGTAGTGGCTCTTCTCTCTGGTCATGCACTGGCTCTGCTCCATCGTTCGTCGTTGCAGGGTAAAGTTAGGATTAATTACCTAGAATTACTACAGAATTTCCTGGGTCAGACTGTCCGCAGTGGGATACTCTAAACTATACTCTAAAGCTTTAGAGTATGAATATAGAGTAAAAACTGCTGCACTGGGTACTCTAAAACGATACTCTATTCTTTCTCTCACTCTATATTTAGAGTAGTACAAAACGATACTCTATTCTTTCTCTCACTCTATATTTAGAGTAGTACAGTGGTTACTCTATAGTGCGCAGTGACGGGCCCCACTAGCTAAACCAAGGAAAAAAATGTTATAACTCGCAAACAAAAAATTCAAATTAAATTTCGATTGCACCATTAAATTCGTCTCAATAAATCCTTCAAAACTAGATCACACATGGATATATTTAGATAAAGTGACAAGTGGGTCCTACAGTGGATAGAGGATGATATAGAGGATGGATGGGTGCGAAAGAATTGAGTATAGAGGAGAGAATCTTACTGACTAGGACGTATAGAGAATGGATATAGAGGTCCATGAGTGCGGATAGCCTTAGTAAGTTACTACCTGGTACATGGGGCAGGTCTCTCGTAGTTATGGACGTGGCCGAAGAAGGCTATGTCAACGCGGTACTTCTGCCAGAGCTTCTGCAGGTTCTCGCGGCCCTCGGGCTCCTCGAAGGACCCTTCGCCGGCGTACCAGGCGTTGGAGGAGTAGCCGAGCACGCGGTGCGTCGCGAAGATGAGCCACGGCTGGTGCTTCCGGTCCACCGTGGAGAGGCAGTGCTCGACGAACTCGTACTGCGGCGTGCCCACCCGCCAGTCGTGCTCCGAGTCGGCGACGCAGAAGCGGAACATGCCGTAGTCCACCTTGTACCAGAAGTTGGCCCTGTTCTCGGCGGGGTAGTAGTAGTAGGTCTCGGCCGGCACGCCGCACTCGCCGCCGGAGTCCTCCACGTCCCAGAACGCCGCCGTGTCGGGCCAGTCCCGCTCGTGGTTGCCGCTGGCCACCATGTAGGGCTTCCGGGCCGTGATGGGCGCCACCTGCGCCGTGAACTGGTCCCACTGCGAGATGTAGCCGTTGGCGTACGGCATGTCGCCGATGTGGAACACGATATCGTAGTTGTCCAGGTCACTGATCAGCGCGTCCGTCGTGTTCAGCGACCCTGGCTGGTACGCCGCAGACTCGTTCGACCCGTCTCGCTCCGCCTTTCCCATGTCGCCGAACACGATGACGCGCTGGAGCGACTTCTGCCCCGGCGACGGCGGCGCGCGGAATGTGTAGGGCCGCTTGCCCCACACGACGGAGCCGTCGTGAAGCTCGTGCCCGATCCTGTAGTAGTACCTGAAGCACAAAGTCCAAGAGAGTGAAACCTAAAGCTGACAACTTGTGACACATTCCTCGAGACATATGACACCTTGTGATACAGCTGGCCATGCTTAGTTGCCCGGTGCCAAATTCACGGTTGGGCACTGTAGCATGCTGTAATATTTTGTTTGTATTTGATAATAATTATCTAATTATTGACTAATTACGTTCAAAATATGTCTCACAAAGTACAATTAAACTGTGCAATTAGTTTTTGATTTTATCTATATTTAGTACTTTATGTACGTAGTGTAAGTTTAATATGACAGGAAATCTTCTTTTTGTATAGTGCCAAATTCAGGAGTTTGAAAATAACCAATCAAGACCGCTTTTTAAAGCTGCCAACTGCATGCTCTAGCTACGATGCAATCAATCGCAAAACACTGGAAAAAGGATCGGACAATGCATCATGATGCAATGCAAGTGCACGAAACGTGTACTCACTCCTTGTTGGGCCAGAGGTCCCTGAGGAAGGCCGTGTGGATGAATCCGGGGTCCCTCCACCCGACGGTGCGCGCCGGCTCGCCGCACATGCTGCCGCGGCTGAAGGTGAGCGTCCCGGCGGGCGCGCTGCTGGGCTGCGCCGCCGGCGCCGGAGACAGCGCCCCACTCCACGAACGGGTACGCCTCGCTGATGTCATAGCCGCTGGTCCACGTCACCGTCATCTCGTCGTGGGACTTGCCCTGCGCGAGGCGCGGGAACACCGGCGCCTTGGGGTTCCTGAACGCGATCGGCTTCGGCGACACCGCGACCAGCTTCGGCTGCATATATGCATGGATGGATCGGTGGATGCAACGACGATGAGACATATTATATATAGACGGCCTTGATTGCCAGTTAATTCGCAGAGCTCATCACGTACGTTGTCTAGGCCGCCGGTGAAGAGGGCGAAGGAGAAGTCAGAGCGCTGATTGATGAGCTGCAACCGGATGCTGCCCTTGCCCCAGGAGATGTAGTTTGCCGAGTAGTTGGCGTATTGATACTGCACGGCACACATGCCGCAACACATAATGTTTTCGATCGGTGAAAGAAAGATCTACAGATTAAGGTTTGGTGGTTCTACAGATTAGCTAGTGACCTTTATGGGTGCTGTGCAGAGATACGGTAGTTCTGCTGGTCAAGGGTTAGGACACGTAGCTGACGAGCTGCAGCATATATACCGCATATATAATAGCGATTTTCATGGGTTACAATCTAGCACGAGTACTAAACTTGTATACGTCTGAATGAAAACTTACTTGAAATCAGCTGGAGAGAAGACGGCGATCCAGTCGTCGATGGAGGGGTTTCTCCGGCCGTACTTCACCGTCACCCATTCAGTGTCTTCTCCCTGTCATGTCTCACGCTCAAATACTTCCCAGAACGAACGGAAAAGCATGTGCAGTGTGTGGCAATGCTAACGCTAATCTGAGCGCCGCCGCCTGCCGGCGTGGTGTACATAGGGGGTATGGGTACGCACCTGCTCGCCGAGCAGCGACGGCGTCGCCCGCACGTACGCCAACGGCTGCATTTCAACGGTGGCCTTGTGGACGGCGATCTTGGACAGCGGCTGGATCCCTTCCGCCGGGGACGCGCTCGCTGTCCCCAGCAACGTGGCTGCCGCCAGAGTGACCGCCATCGCCGCCGCCGCGACTCCTGACGCCCACGCCATGGGAACAGCCGCTACCCCTACACGAACTCCGGGCTGCCGGCGACGGCTCCCGCGGTCGCTTTAAAATACACGAGGCTACTGGCGCCGGGAGTTATAATAGTCCGCGCGCGTGTTGCACGGAGGGCATCAACTCCAAAAGTACTCAAGCGGTGGCATTGTCGACGGCCTTTTAGGCTTACGATAAAGGTGTGTCTGCGTGACACTGACTGCCGCCCTGGAGCTGGAAATGAAGATGCTTATTTCCACATAGTACAAACCACCTAACGCACGCACTCTTCACGTTCGCAGCGGCTCAGTCGGCGCCACGCCAGCGACGCCATGTAGACCAAAAGCCAGCTCCCGAACCCTTATGGACCTGAGTGACGTGAACAATATTAGGATGTCGAAAATGCATTTTGAGAGTTCGTGAACATGACATGAGAAATACTCAAGTACAGTTGTCTGATAATATGCTTATCCGTAGTCGACGGGTCACAAAAGGATGAACGGTTGACTAACTCCGACGCTGTGCCCAGCCAGGCACCAGTCGGCCGGCGATCTCTCCCAGCCAGCCAGGCACCGCGTGCCGGTCCACTGACGCCGCTAGATAGCTCAGTGCGCTTGCACATTGGGGCTTCCTTGCGGTGCAATGCAGGGCGCATAGGCAGGTAGGTGTAGCCAGGTCAAGCAAGCAAAAAAGGGCTGGCGGCCTGGCGCGCGGGTCAGCAAGTGATGCTGTTGCACACTTACAAGACGAGGCAGCACGGCACCAAGGGCTGGCTTGCTTTCAACGGGGCACTCGGCGGAGCAAGAGGGTGAAGATGACCGAAGCTTATGCAAAATATCAAGCAACTGGTGTGGAGACACATTTTAGAAAAGGAAAAAGTCTAATTGACTCCCCCAACTATAGGGGTGGTCTAGTTTACCCCCTGAACTATGAAATGATCTAATTTACCCCCTGAACTTTGCAAAACCGGCCAAATCACCCCCTCTGGCAGTTTTGGGCGGTGGTTTTGCTACAGTGTCAGCGGTTTTGCTACAGTAATAGCGGTTTTGTCTTTTTCTTTTTTATTTATTTCGTCTGAATCTTTGAAAAATCATAGTAAATCACAGAAAAATTATAAAATGGAAAATCTAATTTTGTTGGACTCCACATGAGTAGATCTACACAGTGAATATATAATATAGTATGCTTTAGTACAAAGTTTTTGCTGTAAATTTTGATCTATTTTTTTCTGTAATTAATTTGAATAATTCATACAGCAAAAACTTTGTACTAAAGCATACTATATTATATATTCACTATGTAGATCTACTCATGTGAAGTCCAACAAAATTAGATTTTCCATTTTATGATTTTTCTGTGATTTACTATGATTTTTCAAAGATTCAGACGAAATAAATAAAAAAGAAAAAGACAAAACCGCTGTTACTGTAGCAAAACCGCTGACACTGTAGCAAAACCACCGCCCAAAACCGCCCGAGGGGGTGATTTGGCCGGTTTTGCAAAGTTCAGGGGGTAAATTAGACCATTTCATAGTTCAGGAGGTAAACTAGACCACCCCTATAGTTGGGGGGTCAATTAGACTTTTTCCTTTTAGAAAAGTTAGTGGATTTAAGCAGCACACTTCAACAACATTAGGATGCATGTTGGACGGAGGGCATCAACTCCAGAAGTACTCCGACTGTGGCATTCTCCAGCACTGATGATGGCCTTTTGGGCTTTTGCAGGCCGCCAGCTAGCAGTGTGTCATGTGTCCTGGCCGATGTAGTACTGCTGGTAAGAGCAGGTGCAATGTTACACTCCATCTCAGTGTCACGAAGGATTTTTTTTCTGATGCGGAGGAAAGAGAGAGAGGAGAGAGAAAGAGGTCGTTGTTTCGCGAAACAACCATCTCATGAGCTAAAATTTAGGACTATGAGACAACTTAAACATTATTGTACAAGTGGTTGTTGTCATGCAACTCACAAACATTCTATTGTTATATCAATAAATTAAGGACTATAGAATTACTATAAAACAATAAATGACAATCTAGTGTATTTGTTACCTCTTGGATCATCTCATAATTACGTAACACCGCATGAGACTAACTACGAGACAATACCAATGCACTTGTCCCGATAACTATAGTATGAGCCGTCTTTGTCAATTTGACTGTGGTCCTGCTATTATTGGGGGCTGCCGCACAAAATGGATGTTTTTAATCGGTTTTGACCCACGTGTGATTGCTCAATCGCACGGTAACCAATCTGGTTTCATTTTTTGAAAATTAAAAAGGACCCATTTTTATTTTCTCTATCCGCAGGGGCCCTCGTCGGCATGTGCTTCACGTGGACCGGATATGCTGGATCCGGTTCACCGTGTGCGATATAGCCGTATAGGCCGACAAAATGATCGAGTTGATGTAATTCGGGATCTGAGGTTGAGGTACTCCTTTGTTTTAAATTATAAGGTATTATAAGAATCTTTGGGAGTCAAAGCATCTTAAGTTTGATTAAAATTATAAAAGAAATTAAAAAGATTTATAACATCAAATAGATATACTATAAAAATATAATTAATAAAATCTAATGATACTTAGTTGCTACCATAAATTTTATTATTTTATCATATAAATTTGGTCAAATTTGAGATCCTTTGACTCTCCAAGATTCTTGTAATGACTTGTAATTTGGAGTGGGTGAGTAGGAGTATAGTATAATCTACTCGGCAACATTATTCACGATTATCAAGCCGTGATCCACTTTTTCAAAATAAAAATGATAAAAATGCATGTTTCTGTTCACTTGAACTACTTCAACCGTACTTTTCAGTGAACGGACAATGTTTTCTCTCACAACAAATCAACATAAGCCAAATTTCAGCGAAACGAACAGGGCAGTATGATTTCTTTTACATGTTTCCAAAAACATTTTCCTCGCATGTTTTTTTAAGAATAAAATTGGAAAGTGTGGGTTTACGCAAATGTAAAGTGCTAACTATTTTGAAACAAAGAGTGGTCAGATCAAATCAAAAGTGTTAAGTATTTGCAAAAGGTGTTGGCCAACACTGGCCCTGTTCGGCAGGCTGTTTTTTTTTGCTTATAAGCCGGTTGTGGCTGATTTGCTGTGAGAGAAAAACACTGTTCCACGACTGATAAGCCGTGCTGATAAGCTCAGCCGAACAGAGGGTATGATCATACAAGTTTGTGCGTTTACTAAAAAGTGATCACTAGGTTGTCATTGGATACTGGAGTGATAGCATAGGGTATTGGTAGAATTATATTGGATACTAAAACGTGTCGGATCAATAGTTTGCTTGTTGGTCACAGCCTTCGTCAAGCCCATTAACTTACGTGGGCCTCAACAAGTAAGCAGACACCGTCTCCTGTAATTGGGCCAACTTGCTCATCTTTTGGGCTGTTTCTTCCTGTCCACCAGAACCGAACCGACCCCTCTCCAGTCTCCACCTTCCAGCAGTCCACTACCGGTCCACAGCGCGTCCCCGTCGACGGCGGTGGGGCAGAACAGAACACCGGAGATGGAGCGGGAGCGCGGCGCGTCGGCGGCGCTGTGGGGGCACGCGCACCTCCCACTGCTGGCGCGCGCGGGGTCCAAGGAGTCGGTCGAGTACATCCTGCAGGCGCTCTGGCGCACGCGCCGCACGGGCCTCGACGCCGCCGACCGCACCGTCGCCCGCGACGCCCTCCAGCTCGCCTCCGACGCCGAGCTCGACCCCGTCAGCACCCCCTGCCCCGCCCCACCCTTTTGTCTTCCCTGCTTCCTTTCTGCGCCATCGCTCGCGTCGCGGGCGTTGCAGTGCAGGTTCAGACTGTTCAGTCCCCAACTCTGCTTCTTTCCCTGCTGCAGCTGCTGGTGTGCCTGAGGATACTGATCAGACGGTGCGTCAACAAGAACGTCGACAAGGACGACATCCCCAAGCTCTTCCCCGAGGAGGTGCCCCCCGAGCTGCAGAAGCTGCTCACCTTGCTGCTGCAGAAGTTCCAGCCGGAGTGGCAGCAGGATGCCGCCAAGGATCAGGTGAGGGTGAGGTGCTGACACGGCGATTTGATGCTCAGCTCAAACAACATGTTCTCGTCGTTGTCTTCATCATTCTCTGATCGTTTTCGCGCGTCGAGCTGCTCTGTAGGAATCCGCGCGGCATTCGAGCGCTGCAGAATGTCAGTTGAACCAAAATGGAGACACATCAGAGCATCCAGATGCTGCTAATGCAGAGGTGTGACACTCTTTCGTGGATGTTAATCTAATCTTGCTGACTTGAAGCTAGATGTTCGCTATCATTTCAATTGTTTACCTGAACTAGTGAACGGCAATGGAGATATGCTGTGCTCTAGGATGAGCTATCTGATCAGGCTAAACTGCTGTTATTGCTGCAGCTTCAAAACGGTGCGGCACCTGTTGAGGATTCTGTAGAATCATCAGGACAGAAAGAAGTGAAGAAGTCTCCATTAGCTAAGGATTCTTTGGACAAAATGCTGAAGGACTTGTTCTCAACCAAGGACCAAATGGCAACTGATGTAAGTATGTGTTTGCGATAAGCCGGCTGAAAAACACTGTTGACTGATTTGTTGTGAGAGAAACACACTGTTTCGGTTGGAAAAACAAGCTGAAAAGTACGGATTATAAGCCGGATGAACATAGCGAATTTTCCTGCTTATGCAGTTCCTCTTTTGTAGTAGTAGTAGCTTATGCAGTTCCTCTTTTGTAGTAGAAGTAGTAGCCTTGGTTCTAATTTCCAGATGTTTTTCCAATTGCTTTTGCAGGGCAGTAACACCGATGTTTTTCCCATTGCTTTTGCAGGGCAGTAACACCGGTCACAATGTGGTAGCTGGAAGCACTTAGAAGTTAGAATGTGATGGCATTTAGGAACATCAGTAGTATAGCTAATCCATTGCTTGGTAGTAATTTGACATATAAATGCTTTGTTGTTTACTTCGATCTAGATCTTCTTCTTCTTCCTCTTCTTCCTCTTCTTCTTCTTCCTCTTCCTCCTCTTCCTCCTCCTCCTCCTCCTCTTCTTTCCTCTTCTTTCCTCTTCTTCCTCTTCTTCTTGTGGAAAAACTTCGATCTAGATCATTGATACCCACGGCAGCTGTATTTCTTTTGTGCTAAGAGACTGATGTAAATGGGAAGAATATTCTTGACTTTGACCTGTTTTAAATCCATTTCCACGGCTAGAAAGGAATGGTATATATGTTCACATATCTGCATTTTTATTAGTATGTTCTTAGCTGCGATATGAAGTACACCTCTCTTCGGAGTTGCCATTTGCCAAAAGATGGTGTTCTATGCTGCAATAGTAATTTTCAGCGCAGAATGCAATTGTAATTTCTTGATATCAGACCAACAAACAACAGCAGTTATCCACAGTGACACCAAAAAAAACAGCAGCAGCTGACATTACATAGAAATCAAGTGAGCTCAAATCCCATAGAACACAGCTCCAACACTTGTGGTACAGCCTGACGCCAGAAACACAGAAAGTTGAAATGACTTATTATTTTGGAACAATGGTATGACTCTCAACGATCACCACCATGCTGCTCCAAGTGGTCAGCTGCGTACTTAATTTCACATCTTAGATCTTCCTACGGATGAAGAGTTCTGTATTTTGATCCGATGCCAAGATGTGTTGAGGATTCCTCTCAGATTCCATATGTCTTCTACCTTTTCGGGTTGAACATTTGCAGCTGAGTCCACCTGCAGTTCACAAGATGCATTTCTCATGAACTATTCTAAGTTGGATACTAGGGTGAAACAGTGGATCGAGATAGATTTCACTTACCGCCTTAGCTATGATCTCAGCATTTGCTGGTATGTCTACTGTAGCCTCAAAGAGAACCCAAGCCCACTTATCACTTTGAGGTCCATCTGATACATACGCCACATTGTCTTTCTGATATCTACGAGCCTCGACCCATGTTTTACCGCCATCAACAGATATATCCACTCTCTCAATGCCACGGCCACCACCTGAAAGTGCATATCCAGCAATCCTAGCCTGCAGCGAGCAAGCAAGGCAGTATGTGAAGAAGATTTATTTGAAATTTGCCGAAGGTACTTGCACAGGATTCAGTCTCAGAGTATGCATTGTTATGGAAACATACTGACCTTTCCTTCCTTGATAACATCTACATCTTCCAGTGTACAGATAGCAGACTACATGATCAAAGTGGACATAAGTTCTTGAGAAACCTAGCACCACATATGAGCAATGAAGAATCAATGATGCAGCATACCTGCACAGGGAAATCCATTTGTGGCCTTCTAGTTGACCAATTAATATTGTCCCAGTCCACGGTTGGTGGAAACATTTTGTAATCTTTTTGCATAAAAAAACCCTGGTTGAGAATAGACTAATAGAGTCAGTTTTGAACATAGAAAATAAAGACGAGAAGGCATTGCACTCATAGTTTCAGAAAACCTGGCATTCCTCCTCTTTTATGTTGATACTGTCCAACCATTTTACAGAGCGTGCACCAATAACGCCAGGTACAACAACCCGGAGTGGGTATCCATGGTCCCGATTGAGTACCTACACATGGTAGTTTATAACAGCATAATTAAAAAGACATCCAGATGAAAGAAAACTGAAAAGGAAACAAGTAGCGGAATGGCACAAAGGCATTAATAAAGAAACTACTTTTTGAAGAATAACTTAAACATCCTATAGAGACTACGTAAAATTGAATTTCAATTATGCAAAAAAAAGTTAATTTTTGTCCACCTCTCCATTCATTTCATATGCAAGTAATACATCAGCATCAGGATCTGTTGCCTGCTTTAATGGAATAGATGCCGTATAAGGGCCACCTTTTTCCTCCTGATACACAAACAATATGACATTAGCAGGGAGGCTTTGCTATAAAAGTGTCTGCCAGTTATAGATGTCCAACGGGCCGTGCCGTGCTGGCCCGGCCCGACGACGTGCCGTGTCGTGCCGGCCCGCGTCGTGCCGCCACGGGCCGCCGTGCCTGACGGGCCGTGCCTGTAGCGTGCTCGTGCCTGGCCTCCGGCCCAAGGCACGGCCCGTGGGCCGTCGGGCCGGCCCGAGAACACGTCGTGCCCTGCGTGCCGCGGGCGGCCCGAGAGCAGCGTGCGAAGAAGGGAAGAGCGGCGCGACGGATGGGGAGGGGAAGGGAAGAGCAGCGCCGTGTGGGAGAGTGGGAGTGGGAGGAAGTTAGGGTTTGGAGTGGTGAAGATATTATATATATGTATTGATTGCAGCGGGTTATGCAAAATATTCACATGATTATTAATTTAACGGGCTGCCTCTTGGACCGGGCCATGCCCGTGCCGTGCCACGTGCCTGGGTGGCGGCCCAGGCACGGCCTGGTCCTCGGGCCGGGCCGGCCCGGGCCCAGTGGCCACCGGGCCGTGCCGTGCTCGGGCCGGGCCAAAACGTCGGGCCGTGGGCCGGGCCATCGGGCCTCGGGCTGCATGGCCAAGTATACTGCCAGTCAATAAGGATCAATACACTCACTTTACACTTGTCAACGCTAACAAACTCAACGTGCTTCCCTCCTAGAGATGTGACTGCACTGAGTTTTGGTATTCCAACTAGCTCAAGGACATCAGATAGTTTGGCACCTCCCCAAGTTGCTGGAAATCATACAAAACATTAGTGGCCCTGTTCTGCTGCACTACTATTAGGAATCATTGTAGTCAACAAGCAAATGCAAAGTGCTAGTATCTAGAAGCAAATTTTATAAGGGCAATCAGAAGACAGAATTTTCAGTATTTCATATGATCATTATACCTAGCCCATGTGTTATAATTAGTTCATATGAGAGTTCATGAGGTTCACCCAAACTGCTAGTTTGATACTCCCTCCATCCCAAATTATAAGACGTTTGACTTTTTTGACACCAAGTTTGACCACTCGTCTTATTCAAAAATTTGTGCAAAATATCAATTCTTTTATCGTGGCTTGGTATATTAATAAAAGTTCCTCAAGAATGACTTAAATTTGACTATGTTTGCACAAATTTTTTGAATAAGACGAATGGTCAAACTTGGGATCAAAAAAGTCAAACGTCTTATAATTTGGGATGGAGGGAGTACTAGAGTAATCAGTAAGGGCTTATGTCTAGTCTAGAACTCAATAAGATTTCACATAATCACAGGTGCTACTACCCTTGAGCACTGACACGAGCATTGATGGGTTCCATTTCTACAACCTCTAAACGAAAGGCAGTTCTGAACTTGTCGCTTACCAGTTCCAAGAGCAGATATGTCCCACCCAACACCTCTCACTTTTCGTACGTTACTCATCGCAGTCCTCCTGTTTCCCGCACACTGTAAATGTCAGGATCATATTGTTATACGCTTAGGTTATTAGCCATACTAACATATAGGCATCGCAGAATGATTAGTTGGGCAAGCATATATATGAAACCTGTAAAGTTGCCGTGACATTGTACTTTGGAAGAGCCCTGAATGCAAAGTTTTATGTCAATTCTTTACTCAAGAGCAAAGACCATTAATGTCACATTATTAGACACTAGGAAAAAAACATTACCAAATGTCGCCCATTGATAGCTGAATAGACTTGTTGACGAGACCAGAGATGGAAACAGTGTATCTGTCGATCCATTCATATAAAGTGTCAGTGTTTGTTAATTGTAACAGATCACAATGATAAATGGAAATTCACAGCTTGTGCTAAGAAACCTTGAGAGGTCCTCGACTTTAGGGATGGGTCCATGATTCCTCTTGTAGAAGAAATCCACTGGGGTGATGTAAGATGCTACTAGCGCCGATCGGTGCGGCTCAGCATTGAACGGCTCCTGCAAACAGCATGATGATTACTCCCATTTCTGTATCTTACTGTATAGTTTAGGAATAATCCCTACTAAAATATGAACTCATTCAGGGAAAGCCCTTGATACTCTATACACTTATCCAGAAATAGCTCTCGCCAAACAACACACTGCATCATTCTGGCAGCAACAGAGAACTACTACGTCCACGTGCTGCGGACTGCAGCCGAAAATGCATAATCCGTACACCTTGTTACTCAGAATGAAACTGCGACCTATTTCCCCACTGATCAGAGACTACAAAAACTCGTGACGCACCACGCTTCGCTAATCACTGCGCAGTAACAGCACATCCTGACGCCTACGGGCAGCGGAGCGCAGCCCGTACTGCACAGCACCAACGGCGGCGGTCCGATCGGCCAGCGCGCCGGCGCCGTAGAAGCCCTCGCACGCATCCAGCCGGGCCGGGCCTAGCCAGAGCTGCGAACGAATCCGCGCGATTGGCGACATCACAAGGCACGCACCCAATCCCTCAAATCTCCAGGGGGGTGGGACCGTGGGACGCGGGGAGAAGAGGGCGTAGCGCTGACCTTGGCGTTGATCTTGAGGGCCGGGTGACGCGGCGGCTCCTCCGCGTAGTCGGACGGCGCCGTGAGCCCGGGCATCTTCGCTGGCTTCCGCGGGGCGCTCCCTGGAGGTCCGCTGCCGGCTGCTCGCTCTGCTCCGCGACACGAGGGGTGACGAGAGAACGAGACGAGCGTCGAGAGGAGAGGATGACGCCGAGACAGCCAACGCCAGGGCCTCGAAGTGGGCTCCTCTGCTCTGTTTGGAGCGTGGTGAAAGGTGACTCGGCGGCGATCGCCGGATTCAGTGGGCGGGCGGTCCCCGGCTCGGGCCCCGCTCGACCTAACCCTCCCGTGACATGACATGTGGGCTCCCCGCCCGCCACGCGAAGGTTCTTCTGCAGACAGGGAACATGGGCTTTAGCCTAGCTTTGTAATGGGCCCTAAACTTGGGCCCAAAACTACAGATAAAATAGGAAGAACGGATCGGGCTGCCTTGCCTTAGCGAAAATTTGAGGTCTTGTTGCCTGTTGGATACAGGGGTTTCCAAATCTCTGATCCCGTTCCACTAAAAAAAAAAACTGATCCCGTGAATTCAAAGGAATATAAGCCATTTCATGTACTAAAATTTGTCATATGTTTTGGGTGGTTTGCTTTGCTTGCCACATCATGCCTTTGTATTTGAAAATGGAACAAGTGGTTACTGTTAATGTAGGAGTACATTTCTGTTGCGTGCCCTTGTCTGAAACCTAAGTGTGTGCTCATACTGATGCCCGGCCTGCAGGCTCTGTGAAACTGTCACGCTCATGGCAGGAGCAACGCTAGCCACCGGTAATCGTTGCCCTCACCCAAGTGCAAGCTGCTCTCCCGTGGACCAAGTGATCCTGAGGTTACTAACCTTTCTAACGCAGGGTACACTCCTTTTTACCTCCGGATCCCGTTACTCCCATGCTATCTAGATATACGTCCTCATTCATCTCTCTATCTATCCACCTTCTCTCTCCCAATTGCATCAACAAGAGTTCACATATTCAATATCCTACTGTCGAAAATATTTTTTTCCATGCAAGAGTGCATCTATTCAGTATCCTATTGTTAAAAATGAAACTTGTGCAGAGAAAATCTTCTCTAGAAGTGCTCATATCCAACAACATAAATTTAGGGCACCTTCAATTATCCTCCTCAAATTTGAATCACCTCCCACATCCACTCTATCTTAAGAAATAGGAAGAAGTGGTTTGCCGGTTTAGTGGAACTGCTGCAGGGAAAAATAATCTAGGATGAATTTATGTTTAGGGTGAACCTTATATGAGAAAATGTGAGATTTATTTTTAGATGGATTCTTGGAGATGCTCTGAGGGCAGCCATGACGTGATAGAAAACAAGTAATAAGCGCTTTAACCTGGTTAGTGTAACACCCTGGTGTTACTAACTTACTTAGCATGCGATTAAGGCCTAAAAGAAATTAGCAGAACGAGTTCTCGGGTTTTAAAATTTTAATCGCTCATGAAATGATACCCGACTCTTATGTGACGCATGCTGGTGGTTGCAAGAAACCAAATCCAAAAATTAAAAATGAGTCCTTTCGTTGCTTTGGCAAGGGAATGAACTTAGGATTAAGAGTGCTATTTTTAACAAATTATATTGAACAAAATAATTAAATAGTGCTTAATATTTTTATTCCTATGGGTCAGTACGTAGTAGGGACGATTACGTGAAATACTTTGGTCAGTCCAAAGCTTTAATTTATCTAATCATGCAAACCAACCAAAACATGATCTGCAGGCGGTCTAGGAATTCCAGAACCTGAGAGCACGTAATGTCACTGCAGGGGTACTGTAGCAGGGGGCAGAGAGCACTGTAGCGCGCAGTAATGCACTGTAGCAGAGCAGAGTTACTGTAGCGCCGCAGAAGTGCACTGTAGCAGCGCAGAGGTTACTGTAGCGCCGCAGAAGTGCACTGTAGCAGCACAGAGGTTACTGTAGCGCCGCAGGAGTGCACTGTAGCAGCACGGAGGTTACTGTAGCATGCAGAAAAGCACTGTTCATCCGAGCATTAAGAGCTGCTGCGCCGTGCACTCTCTTCTCTCTCTCATTTCGTTGCACCGCACGCCCTGTCATCTACGTTTGTTGCTGTCTCCTCGGCTTCTTAAGGAAGCCAGACCGTTGCTCGCCTTGCTCATCTGCTCATCAGCCCGCACCGGCGTCCCAACTCCGCTTGCCGAGCTCGCAGCCGCCCAAGCCGTGGAGCTGTCCCGCCCTCGCCGGCCGTCGTGACCGCTGCGACTCCACTGCCAGCTGGAGCTCCTCATCTTCTCTGCTCCGAGTTGCCACTCACCTCCCTCTAATTACTTGCATCCACTAGCTCGAGCGGTCATCCATGGCGGACGTGCCTCGCGAGTACGAAACTCAGCTTCACGTGCAAGCACATGTACGTCTCTTTCAAAAGTTCGTGTTTATTTACCTGAACAGCTATCTTGCGAATTTTATATCTCCATCATATCAACTCGGATTCCAGGAATTCTTCTTCCTAAATTCATCTAAAATCAAACTCTATCTTCCATATTAATTTCATAATTTTTAAAGCTCATTTAAAATTATGTGATTAGTTAATTATGTCATTAGCTTCTCGTCTTTTCTTAAATGTATTGAACCTTTAGAAATTCATAGTAAATCCGTAATAAATCAAATAAAAATCATGATCTAGATAAAGGTGTAATTAGTTCACGTAGTTTTATAATATTTTTAGGCTTGCTTTAATTACTTCGAGATATTTAATATTATCAAACATAAACTTGTAAGCAGTGTTATGAATAATCAGTGATAGCATTAATCCTAGAAATTTTATAGTAAACTTCTAGTACTACTAGGTGTCCACTGTAATTTTTGTAGTTCCAAAATAATTAGTTGTTAGGATAATTAATAAGCTCTGGTTTGGATATGTAGTAAATCGATAAAATGAATAACGCGACATCTCGGGTTTATATAACTAAAACACTTGTTAAGAAATAACGTTTGAATCGACAATGTGGATACGTGGCCTAGTGAGTTGCTGTGTGGCTAGCTCGTTAGCTTGCGAGACGTAGTCGTACGACGAGAGTTGCGATTGCTGTCTTTTACTTATGTCTCTGCATTGCATTCGCGTAAATCATAATAGGAACGATGATGGATCGATGGATCAACCGGAGGACTTGGCGTTGACCCAAAAGATGATGCCATGGTGATCGTACCCCGGAGATGGCATACTAACATTTGGTTATATTTTTACCCAGGCAAGCCCCGGTGCATAACCTCTATTATGCTGTACTTTATTTATGCTTGTGCATTAAGTTTTAAGGAGTTGAATGAAAACCACTTGCATATATATATCCTGATCCCATGAGTCTTACTAGTATGTTAAGATCGTGTAGATTGCTATGCTACAGGACTCCGGTAGAAGTCGAGTGATTGCCTGTCACTCGCGAGAGATAGGAAATATATTATTGTTATTATTATCATGTTACTATCACATGGATTATATATGGATAATAATTGGAGACCGGGCGGGACTATACTTGGAATTGGATATGGACTTGGTTGGGCAATCCGAGCGAGGCTCGGGTTGCATTTGTCCCGCCTGTGTCGATTAAGGACCGTTCGTTGCACTGGATCCCCGGTCAAGTCACAGATTTATTATCCCGAGCATATACTAGCGGATGGGGGCTAGGAAGACTTGTTACTCTCTTGTCATGGGCTCCGGCTCTTTCCGGACCGACTGATTGGAGGCGGGGATAGGTGGAGGTCTAAGCACCACTTTGAGGCCGGGCCTCAAGTGTGGGGGCTTGGAGTCCAAGTTTGGACGGGGACCTGGAACCTGTGACAGGAGTGGAACGGGTTGGTCTCGCTCGTGCCTGGGGTGCGAGCGAGGCGTGTGTTTTTCGGGGTACCCAGCTGGGCACATTGATTCGCGAATCGCCGTTTCTACGTGACGGTACGACTTGACTGCACTCTGGCACCGTAGTAAGAAATGAAAGATGAAAGATGGAAAAATGGTTCTGATGGCTCAACCTTTGCTTGAAAGTAGAACAGGTGCTTACTAGAATGGTGGGTTAATGAACTACCGATGACTGCTAATAAAAGTTAAATATAAGGATGCACCTTTAGTAATGCTTCCTGCAGTTGCAATGACCCACAAGCCAGATAGCCTTGCATATCCTTGGAGTCTTTTCTTTTCTTCTGACGGGTAAGTCTTGCAGAGTACAATTGAGTACTCAGGGTTTGTTCTACCCTGTTGCAGGTGACAGGTGTTCTTGAAGCTAACTTTTATGTGTGGAAACCTCCTGGTGGGCTCAGTGAGGATTTCCCTTACGTTGCGGATATAGAGTTGATTTATAACTCTCACAAAAAAATATTTTACAAAGGAAAGATTTACCACCTATTATGAATTCTTGTATATAAATGTTCATCATGATAATATTTAACTCATCATCAAATGGTTTCATTTCCGCTGAACTCTGATAACATTTTATTTTCTGCTGTTATAATTAAACAATGGATTACCCTGATGTTGTACTAAAAGTGATGTAAGAAATGGTAAAGATGTTGTAAGCTTTATCTCTCATTTATGATCCTGAGGTAAAAATGTGGATTTTCGAGTTCTCCCTCGGGTGTGCTCGACGGAATCGCAGAGTTTAGTGCTCTCCCTTGGGTACTTAGTGTCTAATGGAAGACAAGTACTCTTGGGAGGGTATTAAATTAGGCGGTTCTGCCACAGGTGGTATCAGAGCGTAAATGAGGAAATAAAGCTTCAAAATCCTTTTCTAAATTAAAATTTGACAACACATTTTTGCAAAAAGTTAGGGCATTTGCATACGATGTTATATAAGTAGCCCTATTACTATAGTTAAGTCTTCGGAATAAGTTTAAGTAGGCTTTCGTCCGGTAAACTAACTGGTGTGTAGCGTGCGGTCCTAAAGTCAGACGCGCTGTATTGTTATAGTCATCGTGCGAGTCTTACTTGCCGGTGCCTGTTCTAGGTACCACGTGTCCCTGTCCCGGAGTTACTGTGGTACGGTGGCTTCGTGTTTCGCATTCGCTCGTAATTCACGACTGTCGGGGCTTACGTTTTCGGCACTCCTTCTGCGCCCTTGTCGGACCTCTGCCCTGCAACCGTGCTAGTCTTTATGGCCTCGGACACCGCCCACCTCGTGTGCGTAAAAATCCTGTTGTTGTACTGTTACTGGTTCCCACGCATGGCTCGAGGGTGGTCTGCGCCAGGACCACTGGCCGCTCTGTCTTCTTAAGGGGGCCAAGCCCAGCCACTTTGTGTCACCACTCAGTCCATTCCAGCTCGCTTAGCCCTTTTCTCTTGAGCAAGCTTCTCCTCAAGCCTTCCTTGCAGCCACCACCCACCCAGGATGGCAGGAGTTTGGGTTAGCAGCTACTGCCTGAACACCGAGGGTTTTCCCAAAATCCTGTATGCTACCCTGCAAAAGCTCGGCATTCGGGAGCGTCCTGAGTATGAGGGTCGTGAGTACATGAAGCATGGCACAGAGCGATGCAAGGTCACCATCTACATCGGCAAGAGTGAGGAGTTTCCCGACGTCACTGAAGCCTGGAATGTGACCGCAACCGGGTTTCGCTTCGGCGACACCTACCAGGTTGTGGCCCGCAAAGCCTTGCGGCATCTGTGCCAGATCTATGAGCAGCCCATTGCTCGTACCCCCATGCGGTTCTTTCCACCTTTGGACAAGAATCGGCGAGTATGGAGGGCTCGCATGGAGGCCTTACGGGGTCAGGACGTGCAAGAGGACAACCCGACTGTGGTGCACCTGACCACGTACTTGCTCGCTCTGGATGAGCAGTACGACCGGCAGGCCTCGGAGCTGAGAGAGTGTCTCCACCGAGCTGAGGAAGCCGAGATCTTCTCCAGGATGCTCGAAGTGCAACTTGCTGAAGCTCATGCCAATCTAGCAGCCGCTGAGAGCCGAGAGGCTGCCATGGTGGAGGCCGTCAAGGTGGACCAAGACCGTCATGCCCAAGAGCTGGAGGACGCCTATCTTGCCACAAGGGCCAAGCGTAGGACGCTCGCTACGGAAAGGCAGGAACCCTTAATCCTAGAGGGGATCCCTGTCCATCCGCTGGAGAGAAGGAGAACTGGTTTTGCAGCACCCCCGCCCACGGAAGCCTCAGAAGTAGAGTCATTTCTTCCCCTCACCCAGCCACCACCACAAGGAGCAGATCCACAACCTAGTGCAGTAGAAGAACCCCAGGAGCCCGGGAAGGAAGCCGTTTGGGCCGACGAAGTAGATTAGTTGTCCTAGGGGAGATGTAACTGTTGCTAGTAGTGCTTTTCATCGTTGTTCCCTAGTGTTGTAGTCTTTCCGTTGTACCGCAGCCGTAGTTGTTAAGGCCGCCTGGTTGTATGTTTCGAGCGATGTGTCGAGTGTGGGAGAGTGTATGCTTGTATGTTGCCCCCGGGTAAGGATGTTGGTGCTGAGTTTTTGCTTTATCCGTTGCGTTCGTTACGTCGTTTTTCCTTAGACCTCGTTCTTTTTGCTTAGGGTTCTTGAGACGACAATAAGCATGTTACAAGGGGAACAACTATCCCGATGCAGCAGATCGGTCGGGATTGGAAACAGAGGACACTGTATCACTAATTGTGGATGTCCCAGCAGAACACTTGAATTTCCTTGATTTAAATCCGCCTTGGGATTTACTTTACTTGTTCCTTATTTTGAAAGGAACCGGTGTTGCCTGAATTTTCCCTTACTCCTCTGATTATGTGGTCTATGACCCGTTGTTTTTACTGCGAGTAAGTTGGTAATAGTTACTTAGTTAATAGCTTATGGTGCCGCGACGGAACCGAGGGCCACCTGTGGAACAGCTGCCACATGGTGACGCTGCTCGGCGCGCGCTGGTATCGAGGTTGTTGACCAAGTACTTTTACCGAGTTACACCGCGGTATCGCTCTTGCTATAAAAATTCTCTTTGGTAAAAATATCCTTGTGTTCAAACGGGAAATCCACAACGGGTTGATGGAATTGTGCTCTGTCAAAGTAACAGGGGTAACAAGGTTTTTTGAAGAAAGGAAAAGAAGAAAGAGAAAAGCAACAGGAAAGTTAGCCCGCACATAGGTCAGAGAAATTGCATCGCCCAATTTGACGTCGTTCCTGTGATCGGCTCGGTCACGCTACATATGCCGGGTCGCTGTCACTGTGTGCCCTGCGGATGCCGTCGGTGGTGGGACCGTGTGTGTCGCTCCCGTGCGACCGCGGCGTTGTGCCGCGCTCGCCCCGTCTTGTCGCACAGTACGCCCCTCTGATCCCGGCACCCGTGTCGGCTCTCGGTTCTCGCTCTCGTCCCCGTACCGGACCCCCCCCCCCCTCTTTCTTTTCCTTTGGGGCCCCGTTGCTCGCACGCCGCCTGGTCGAGCGAACCCCATCCCCTCCTTTCTTCTTTTTCCCCACTCAAGCTCGCACAGGAAGCGCACCATGGCCGACGCTTTTCCCCACCCTGTGACCCCCAGTGATTCCCATCTCCTCCGCTTCCGGTGCACTGCATCACCACCTCCGCCCACCAAGCTTTTATAATGCCACCTTGCTTGCTTCTCCTCCATTCCACCCCCAGGTCCTGAGTAGAGCTCATAGTATCGACTTCCTCCGTCTGTGCTCTGGTGGGAGAAGCTCGAGAAGCAGTCGGGAAGAAGTGGTTGGAGGCTGAGCTATGAGATCCAGCCGTTGCTCGCAAATCTAGGGTTGCTAGTCAGAGGCGATGGTGTAACTTGAAGAAGGGATCTGGTTTCTGTTGGAGAAATTCAAGTTTATCCCTGGTTAGTTTGGGTTGTAGAGTTCGCTATGATCTTTGTACCAGTCTCCAATTTCTGGCTTTGTTGGGCATACACCATGTTCTGGATAATCGTTTTCTTATTGCTCTTCCACTGTCCCCGTCTTCGTCGATTTCTAGAGAGGTTGTGAGTTGTATTAGATTTGTTCTTAGCCGTGTTATCTCTAGATTCCAGAATGGTTTAGCGTTTGAAGTCGTGTAATCTCCTATGTAAGCTCAGATCGGTGAAATGTAATCGTGCTTCCCTCTTTTGTTCTTGTTTCGGATCTCGGGACGAGATCCTTTTTAAGGGGGGAAGGATGTAACACCCTGGTGTTACTAACTTACTTAGCATGCGATTAAGGCCTAAAAGAAATTAGCAGAACGAGTTCTCGGGTTTTAAAATTTTAATCGCTCATGAAATGATACCCGACTCTTATGTGACGCATGCTGGTGGTTGCAAGAAACCAAATCCAAAAATTAAAAATGAGTCCTTTCGTTGCTTTGGCAAGGGAATGAACTTAGGATTAAGAGTGCTATTTTTAACAAATTATATTGAACAAAATAATTAAATAGTGCTTAATATTTTTATTCCTATGGGTCAGTACGTAGTAGGGACGATTACGTGAAATACTTTGGTCAGTCCAAAGCTTTAATTTATCTAATCATGCAAACCAACCAAAACATGATCTGCAGGCGGTCTAGGAATTCCAGAACCTGAGAGCACGTAATGTCACTGCAGGGGTACTGTAGCAGGGGGCAGAGAGCACTGTAGCGCGCAGTAATGCACTGTAGCAGAGCAGAGTTACTGTAGCGCCGCAGAAGTGCACTGTAGCAGCGCAGAGGTTACTGTAGCGCCGCAGAAGTGCACTGTAGCAGCACAGAGGTTACTGTAGCGCCACAGAAGTGCACTGTAGCAGCACGGAGGTTACTGTAGCATGCAGAAAAACACTGTTCATCCGAGCATTAAGAGCTGCTGCGCCGTGCACTCTCTTCTCTCTCTCATTTCGTTGCACCGCACGCCCTGTCATCTACGTTTGTTGCTGTCTCCTCGGCTTCTTAAGGAAGCCAGACCGTTGCTCGCCTTGCTCATCTGCTCATCAGCCCGCACCGGCGTCCCAACTCCGCTTGCCGAGCTCGCAGCCGCCCAAGCCGTGGAGCTGTCCCGCCCTCGCCGGCCGTCGTGACCGCTGCGACTCCACTGCCAGCTGGAGCTCCTCATCTTCTCTGCTCCGAGTTGCCACTCACCTCCCTCTAATTACTTGCATCCACTAGCTCGAGCGGTCATCCATGGCGGACGTGCCTCGCGAGTACGAAACTCAGCTTCACGTGCAAGCACATGTACGTCTCTTTCAAAAGTTCGTGTTTATTTACCTGAACAGCTATCTTGCGAATTTTATATCTCCATCATATCAACTCGGATTCCAGGAATTCTTCTTCCTAAATTCATCTAAAATCAAACTCTATCTTCCATATTAATTTCATAATTTTTAAAGCTCATTTAAAATTATGTGATTAGTTAATTATGTCATTAGCTTCTCGTCTTTTCTTAAATGTATTGAACCTTTAGAAATTCATAGTAAATCCGTAATAAATCAAATAAAAATCATGATCTAGATAAAGGTGTAATTAGTTCACGTAGTTTTATAATATTTTTAGGCTTGCTTTAATTACTTCGAGATATTTAATATTATCAAACATAAACTTGTAAGCAGTGTTATGAATAATCAGTGATAGCATTAATCCTAGAAATTTTATAGTAAACTTCTAGTACTACTAGGTGTCCACTGTAATTTTTGTAGTTCCAAAATAATTAGTTGTTAGGATAATTAATAAGCTCTGGTTTGGATATGTAGTAAATCGATAAAATGAATAACGCGACATCTCGGGTTTATATAACTAAAACACTTGTTAAGAAATAACGTTTGAATCGACAATGTGGATACGTGGCCTAGTGAGTTGCTGTGTGGCTAGCTCGTTAGCTTGCGAGACGTAGTCGTACGACGAGAGTTGCGATTGCTGTCTTTTACTTATGTCTCTGCATTGCATTCGCGTAAATCATAATAGGAACGATGATGGATCGATGGATCAACCGGAGGACTTGGCGTTGACCCAAAAGATGATGCCATGGTGATCGTACCCCGGAGATGGCATACTAACATTTGGTTATATTTTTACCCAGGCAAGCCCCGGTGCATAACCTCTATTATGCTGTACTTTATTTATGCTTGTGCATTAAGTTTTAAGGAGTTGAATGAAAACCACTTGCATATATATATCCTGATCCCATGAGTCTTACTAGTATGTTAAGATCGTGTAGATTGCTATGCTACAGGACTCCGGTAGAAGTCGAGTGATTGCCTGTCACTCGCGAGAGATAGGAAATATATTATTGTTATTATTATCATGTTACTATCACATGGATTATATATGGATAATAATTGGAGACCGGGCGGGACTATACTTGGAATTGGATATGGACTTGGTTGGGCAATCCGAGCGAGGCTCGGGTTGCATTTGTCCCGCCTGTGTCGATTAAGGACCGTTCGTTGCACTGGATCCCCGGTCAAGTCACAGATTTATTATCCCGAGCATATACTAGCGGATGGGGGCTAGGAAGACTTGTTACTCTCTTGTCATGGGCTCCGGCTCTTTCCGGACCGACTGATTGGAGGCGGGGATAGGTGGAGGTCTAAGCACCACTTTGAGGCCGGGCCTCAAGTGTGGGGGCTTGGAGTCCAAGTTTGGACGGGGACCTGGAACCTGTGACAGGAGTGGAACGGGTTGGTCTCGCTCGTGCCTGGGGTGCGAGCGAGGCGTGTGTTTTTCGGGGTACCCAGCTGGGCACATTGATTCGCGAATCGCCGTTTCTACGTGACGGTACGACTTGACTGCACTCTGGCACCGTAGTAAGAAATGAAAGATGAAAGATGGAAAAATGGTTCTGATGGCTCAACCTTTGCTTGAAAGTAGAACAGGTGCTTACTAGAATGGTGGGTTAATGAACTACCGATGACTGCTAATAAAAGTTAAATATAAGGATGCACCTTTAGTAATGCTTCCTGCAGTTGCAATGACCCACAAGCCAGATAGCCTTGTATATCCTTGGAGTCTTTTCTTTTCTTCTGACGGGTAAGTCTTGCAGAGTACAATTGAGTACTCAGGGTTTGTTCTACCCTGTTGCAGGTGACAGGTGTTCTTGAAGCTAACTTTTATGTGTGGAAACCTCCTGGTGGGCTCAGTGAGGATTTCCCTTACGTTGCGGATATAGAGTTGATTTATAACTCTCACAAAAAAATATTTTACAAAGGAAAGATTTACCACCTATTATGAATTCTTGTATATAAATGTTCATCATGATAATATTTAACTCATCATCAAATGGTTTCATTTCCGCTGAACTCTGATAACATTTTATTTTCTGCTGTTATAATTAAACAATGGATTACCCTGATGTTGTACTAAAAGTGATGTAAGAAATGGTAAAGATGTTGTAAGCTTTATCTCTCATTTATGATCCTGAGGTAAAAATGTGGATTTTCGAGTTCTCCCTCGGGTGTGCTCGACGGAATCGCAGAGTTTAGTGCTCTCCCTTGGGTACTTAGTGTCTAATGGAAGACAAGTACTCTTGGGAGGGTATTAAATTAGGCGGTTCTGCCACAGTTAGTAAGAGCATCTCCAATAGTTCCTAAAAAATAGTTGGTAAATTAATGAGTTTCTCAAGTGGCTAAAAAAAGTTGGGAACATATTTTTGTTGGGTCCCTCCAACAGTTTTAAGGATCTCGCTCCTAAAATATAAAAAATAATAATTTTACCGGATTATTTTAAAATCACACTAACGACTTGTTCTCTCTTACATTTGCATTTCCACATTAGATTGGGTGACCGATATATGCACGTATATTTTCACGGGTCGATTTTCCCAAGTGCGGAAAGATTAGAAGTGAGTTTTGGAAACTCTCGGAGATGCTCTAAACACCAGAGAATAGCAAAATATCAGGCATAGATTTATGAGTTATGACATTATAGTAAATAATAAAATAATTAATTCTCGCTCTGATTTACCCCTCCCTGCCCATGGCATTATTGCTTACTCCTAGTATCTATGTAGTATTTTATTGAATCCCACCTTACTTAATATAGTCGGTAAAGATACATTACTGATCATGTCACTAACATCCGAACATGGCTGGCCAGACCAAACCTGCAAACCACCAGTTGAACCACCTCGTTGATCATGGCCTGATTGGCAAACCAGGCAAAAGCATACGTTGGCTAGTGCTCAGGTCCTGAAGATTTTCATTTTTAAGTTCCATAACAACCACCGCAAAATCATGAACAAGCGAAAAACAGAGTAGGATATATACACTCCTGAATTTGATGCGTATTTACATTATGTCTGTAAGTGTAATCTGTGGTTTGACTGACGTGAAAAGAGACAAAGGAACCCAGTAGAAGAGAGGACAAATCAAAATCTACAGCATCATGAGATTGGAGCGCAAACACCACGAATTCACGATGATGCACGCACGTCCCAAACTCCGAATGGATGGTGAATTGGTGATCCTCTGCTCCGGTGATCACCACCTGACAAACTTCTGCGCGCCTTCGAAGAAGTCCAGCATGTAGTCCTCGAGGTCCTCGAGGCTGCACTTGACGTGCCTCGCCGGGTGCCGGCTGCCCTGCCCGAGGAACGCCCGGTACGCCGGGATGAGCCGCTCCGACACCGCGATGCGCAGCTCCTCCCGAAGCTGAGCGTCCGCCACCTTCCACGCCGTCTGCGTCCGGTACAGCTCCTGGAACGCCGCGTTGAAGCTCTTCGCCGACGGGCCCGACGGCGCCCTGTGCCCGGCCGGCGGCCTCGCCGACGCGCCGTCGTCCCTCCTCAGCTGGGACAGCACGGCGGCCCAGGACGCCCGCAGGTAGCCGGTCTCGTACTGTCGGATCTGGCCGCGGTGCCGCCGGAGCCAGTCGTCGCCGACGAGCTCGCGCAGCGGCGCGGACTCCTGCACCTTCTGCACCACGTAGTAGAGGTTGTTCATCAGGAAGATGTTCTGCAGCCCGGCGTCGTCGTACAGCCGGGACTTGTCGTCAATGTTGCGCAGCAGCAGCGTGAGCAGCTCGCGGATGCAGCGCGCGGACGGCGTCGAGGCCGCGGCGCCGTCGTCGGCGGTGGTTGCTGTGTCGTCGAGGCCGTCGTCGCCGAGGACCGCGTCCAGGGTGCCGCGGCAGTCGGCGAGGAGGCTGCAGTAGTTGAGGACGTAGCGGGTCATGGGGTGGATCTCCCCGCCGTGGACGGGCTTCCGCGACGCCTCGCCGTGGATGGCGTGGCTGAACTCCTCGATGGTGTGGCGCACGGTGGAGCCCAGCTGCTGGACGGTGCGCGAGACCTCGCCCGCGAAGAATTCGCGCGCGTCGTCGTCGGGGAAGAGCGCCTCCAGCTCCGGCCGCACGTCGGCGAGCGCCTCGTACATGCCGAGCGTGCGGTACAGCTTCTCGGTGGCGCGCGGCGACACGGCGACCGCGTCCGCGAAGGCTAGCAGCTGCAGGACGCATCCCCTGGCGACGTCGGCGAAGCACTCGTTGCCGAGGTCCTCGTCCGACGCGAAGACCTCGTCGCAGAGCCGGCGCTCGTCCGCGAGGAAGGTCCTGACCACGGCCCTCACGGCGTGGCTCCACCGCCGCATCCTCTGGTCAAGCGCCGACCACTCCATCCTGAGCACCTCCTCGATGGCGACGGCCTCGACGCCGAGGAGCGCTATGGACTCCGCGAGGGCGTCGCGGCGGGTGGCCACGTACACCTGCGCGAGCTCGGGCCCGTACCCGGCGCGCAGCATGCGGGCCGCGACGGCGCCCACGGAGGCCGCGGCGGTCGGGGAGAGCGTGCCGTCGTGGCGCGGGGACGCGTCGGGCGTCGCGTCGCCGAGGTCGTCCGACGACAGCGAGAGGCGCCGCAGAGAGGAGGAAGAAGAGAGCAGGGAGCGCGCCTCCTCCTCCAGCCGCGGCATGGCGGCGTGCACGGCGGCGGCGGCGCGGGCCGAGCGACCGGACGCCGCGATGGCGTCGTCGACGGCGTAGAGGTAGTCTGCGATCATGCCGCCGGACGACGGCGACGAGGAGCTCCACCGGAGGATGACCTCCTCCGCGGCGGCGATCTCCTCTTCTAGCTCTTCTCGATCGTCATCAGCGCCGGACGCCTCCTCCTCGCCTGTCTCCGGGGAGGAGAGCGGGTGCAGGCGCGGGTCGAAGGTGGACAGGAAGTGCATCATGTCGTCGGCGGCGTTCTTGGACACAGCAAGGCTCTTCAAGATCTGCTTGGCGGCTGCCATGACCCTCTCCTGCCCAGCGTCCTCCGGCGACACGTGCTCCATGGACGCAGTCGGCGTGGGAACACAAGGAGCAAGCTTTCTTCCTCCGTCGTCGTCGCCGAGGCTGTGGAATGATTCTAAAGGTGAAAGTCTGTTACGCCGAAAAGATCTTGGCCGTAATTTATAGTACTTGCCTTTGATGATTATAAAAATAATAATCAGAATAATTTGTTTCCTTGGACATCTTTGCTTGCGTCCTTCAAAAACTACTACTACTTGTGAACCAGAGGATTTGGACCGTGTCAAGTGAATGCAAGTGTCGCTTGTCAGATTTGAGAAGTCGTGGATGAAAAAAAAAAAAAAGAAACATACGGCGTGTTCTATTGGAGGAGAATAGTCTTGTCGACGTGTAGATGTCGACGGCAGCAGAACGACCTCGACAAGGCGACAATACGCAGTTCGACTCAACTAGAAGATGCAGACGGCTGCAGGTGCTGAGCAAGTTTTTACCGGATGCGGTTGTGAAAACTTCGTAGCAATTTCACGGAGTTTGGACTTCGGAGGTACAGACACCATTTTTAAAAAGCACCATAGATGTCGACGTCTACATACACTCACCCTGTACTAACAGGTAAGCACGTTGTCGACGCGTTTTTACCGAAATGACGGGTAATCTGATGAATACGAATTAGAGGAATAGTTCTTGGGACAGAGTTTATATGGGTTCAGTCAAATCAAAGGGAGTATCTGGGACAGAGTTTATATTGGTTCAGACGAAGATATTCTGCGTACAATATATTTGTTAAGGTTGGCCCATCCGACTAGTGGTGATAAGTTGCAGTTTAGGGAGAGGCTACTGATTAGAGGAATCTTGTGGATCTAATTGGTTGTTTGGATGTCCTAGTTTGGTTCTCATCAGTTCATCTAGGCTCCACTAGGTGTATGCAATGGCTCATTGTTTAGTTGATTGTATCTTACTAGTCTTTGATGACTTAAACCGCGTCGCGGTAACGAGAAAATATTGAGCCACGTCATCATGAGGTGATCTGACAAACCTGCACCGTTTGATGTCAATCCATCGGCATGAGTGATGCTAGCTAACAGCTGGTGTCTTTGTAACTTTTAAAAGTGTACGGATAACTCTAGAAAGTTACCGAGAGCTACTACTTTTCTACTGCTTTTTAAAAAACATTAGAGGCTTACAATTCTCGCTCCATTAAATTATGGTCCAATTACGCAAATTGGCCCAAAAGTGATGTGCAGGCACATTCCGCGTGGCAACGCCGCGCACTGTTCTAGTTTGACTGAGAAGTGATGTTTGATCTTGCATGAGAGAAAAACAATACTCCCTCCGTCCGGGAATGAAAGCAATTCTCGGATGCTAAGGAGAAACTGAGCAGCATGGTGAAAGACGCATGTGCCCCTATCTGTCCTCAGTCAAATCACTAGAGCTTGGGAATCTACGACAAGCTTGCACAGCTCTCTCTCCATTCCTATACTTTTATCACGCCAGATAAAATGATTACTCCTACCATACTAGACTCTGGTACCTTGGATAGTAGCGTCAGTACTCTAAATTACATTCTTTCTCGGACACGCGATGAAGCCCAGAATTGCATCCTTTGGCGGACGGAGGGAGTACAAGGTTATAACTGAACTTACAACGTTGGTAGCTCGAATGTGACCAACAACATCAAAAACAATTACCGAGACGGAGAGGTGAATCAAACATTTCAGGCCCCTTTGGTTCATAGGTTTTTGCAAAGGAAAAATGCAGGAATAGGTAATCCTATGGAACGGACACTGTAGATCCCTTTGGTTCGTAGGAAACGATCGAAGGAAAAGTATGGGAAACTTTCCTAGCATTCAACTTCCATAAGAAAATGGTATGAAAGAAACATCCACCGAAACCTCATTTTCCTCTGACTCGTGCGGAGGACCGAGGCAACTAGCTGGCCAAATCATGATTAGCTGGCCGCCTGGCCGTCCTGCTCACGCTGCTGTGCGGGGAGAAATCGAGACAGCTGGGAGAGCGAGAGGTCATCCGGGTTATAATCCGTCTTTTTCAGCTCGTTTATTTAGTTAAAATAGTATTTTTTTCTCACAATAAATCAGCCAATAATATTTTTCAGCCGGTTTATCAGCACAGCCGAACAGGCCTGAGAGCATGCTACTGTGAAAGCTTGGGAATGGAGTGCTACCTGAACGTACTATTGTGTCCTGTGTCTTCCCTGCACTCATCCAAACACCCTTGTCAACAAAATTCCTATATACTTCGTTCTTTGTTTTCCACGTGAATTCCTATCGTACTCCTGTGTTTCTGCTTTCCATGCAGTTTTCTATTCCTATGATCCAAAGGGCCTTCATAAATTCTTATTAGTATACCGAGGTATTGTTATAAATTTACTATATTTGGACCAACGTGCTCCACTATTGGCAGCCATTTCTTTTCTTTCTTTTTGGAAACCGGGTGTTTCTTTTCCTGCTGGGGTGTGTTGAGCATGCTCCTGTAAATTTTTTAGAAGCACAGTAACTTTTTCGTTTGTATTTGGCAATTAGTGTCCAATCATGGGCTAATTAGGTTCTAAAGATCCGTCTCAGGATTTACAACCAAACTGTGTAATTAGTTATTTTTTTACCTATATTTAATGTTCTATGCATACGTCCAAAGATTGATGTGATGGAGAATCTTGTAAAATTTTTAGAATTTTAAAGTAACTGAACACAGCCTAGTAGAAACAAACTGCGCTGGATCGACAGGCATGAGACGAGACAAAAAAAAAGTCCTTAAATCATTTTCTTTTGGTTTCCGCAGCTCTATTTTGGGCCGTCAATTCCCGATCGGACGGCTCAACGATGTCCTATGTGAAACGTGCTCAGTGACCACTTGTAGAATTCTTTTACGAAGTCAACTGGTCAAAGTCATCGTTTACTTGGCCTTAGTTTGCTTCGTCGGCCCACCGAACCAAACACAAAATATATATATGGAGCCATCAATCAAGTACATAAAGATTGGAGAGTGTGTTTGAAAATTATAGTATTGGAGAGTGTAGGATTTGTTTAGTTGCCACATTGGTCTGGGATTGTCGGCCAAGCAGCATGATCTAGCCTCAAACGTTCCAAATTCAACGCATAAAACACTATTTGGATTCGCCGACATTTCTAGAGTAGCAAACACACACACACCCCAAAAGTTTCACGAGTGACGCCTTCCTGAAATATGTATTCCAACCAAAGAAGCTTAAAGAGAATACTATTGCCCAAATTGATTTTTCTGCATTTTTGTGTCCAGCATGGCCACAAGTGTCATGGTAATTTTTGCAACAAACAATTTCCATTGAGAATCAGGCGTGAACCCAAGAAGTGGTGCTAGTTGGATTGCAGGCTAGTTCTAGCCCATGAGACACAAACTTAATTTAAGCCCGATATTGCTGAAAGAAAAATGGCAAAATAACACTCCCTCCGTTCCAAAATATAAGATGTATTTGTTTTTTCTAGATACATAGTTTTTGTTATACACTTAGATATAAAGTTAGATGCATAGAAAAATTATTTTATCTAGAAAAAAGTCAAAATGTTTTATAATTTGAAACGGACGGAGTACTAGTTAACAATGAAGGAACCAAATTAATCCACGCCATCTAAGCTAAACATATATGTTTGTGATGTTAATATCACATGAATGGAAAAATTGAGTATTTGCATTCATGTCGACATCTTACGAATCCTTATTCCTGTTCAATGACCAAAACGCAACGAGGTCGTTGTCGTTTTCGTTGTAATCTGTTATATTATATGTCATAGTCGACAAGCCTGGATTTGCATAGAAGCTTTCAATTCTTGATAGGGTGTTGAGAAGAGATAATGACTCGTACCTATCACAGTTTAGTACACTTGTCGTTTTTAATTAATAATGTAGACGCTAACTATTTTCCACCAATTGGTTACTCCTGTTACTATATGGCTAAGTTGAAAAGGAATAAGCTAAGACCCAACAGTCTATATGACAATAATTCCATCGGTCTAAATAATAGTTCTTTTTAGATTTTTTATAAGTCAAAGTTTTAACTTTGAACATGCTTAAACTTCTACAATATCAAATTTGTTCTAATAAACTTTCCATAAAATATGTCTTGGTAGTGTATTGAGTCAAACTTGCATTTGTTAATATATTTATCAATAAATTTGATAAAACTTAGAAAAAATTAAGTTGAAACAAAGCTAAAATAAACTACAATTTCAAAAAAAGTAAATAATATTTCCATGCCTCAAATGGTGGCATGCAAACATACCATATCCTTAAAATCGGAAGATTGACATTGGCATTCCCTACAAAATTAAATTAGTTAATCAAAATGGAGGATTTTTCCCACTTTCCTACCTACTCACTTCGGCTCCATAATCCTTGTAGTTTTGGACAAGATTAGCATAAAATATTTAAAACCTTTGACCATTAATAATTTTTAAAATATTTACTTTGAGAACACTATGACCACACATATAGATTAATCTTCAAAAGTGCTTCAAAAACTATACATTGTTTTATTATATATTATACTCCCTTTATTTAAAATTATAAGATCTTTTGACTTTTTTTAGATACATAACTTTGCTATGCACTTAGTTATACATCATGTCCAGATACATAGTAAAAGTAATGTATAAAGTCAAATTATCTTATAATTTGAAAAGGAGGGAGTATCATACATAATTTTAAGGCTATGTTTTGAAGGCCATGTCGCAACCTAAAATGGTAATAATATTATAGAAGTAGAGGGTAATACTAAAATTGGACCATTAAACTTGATATTTAGAACAGAAACATAATATGCTATCTAGACCAGAAGATCGTTAGTATCATAAAGAATGTGATCTGTACATAGTAATTTCATTCTAAGATCTCTTTCAAAACGTAGGAATTTTATATAGACCATACTTAAAATTTCAAAAAGAAACAATATTTTTTTTTGAAAAATGAAAAAGTCTACATAACCCTCTCACCTATTGCAACTCGACTACTTCACCCCCTAACATTTAAAACCAGGTATTTAACCTCCCACCTTTGCAAAATCGTTCAAATAACCTCCTAGGGTGGTTTTGTATAGTGGTTTTGCCACGATGGCACTGTGAGATGGACCATGATGCTGCTGACGTGGATGATTGATGAGTGGACCCTGATTGTAGGTGGGCAGATGTCCTCCCCTTACCTCCTCAGCCTGGTCCGCTGGTAGAACCGCTGGCCCAGCGGCCGCTCGCTCGAGCTCTCCGTGGCCACGGGCGAGAGCTCGGACGGCGCCGCGCAGCTGTTCTTGATGTAGTTCGGGGTGTACGTGTACGCCGTCCAGCCGGAGCCGATGCCGCCGTTGCTACCCCACCAGAGGACGCGACCGTCGGCGACGCTGACGTAAGGCCCGGCGCCACGGCCATCGAACGCGACGCTCACTGGGACGACTAGAGAATCGGGCAACTCCAGCCACTGGACTTTGCCTGCGTCGATGGCCTTCGCTGTGGTGGCGGGGGCCGTGGCGGCAGAGGTCAGCAGTAGCAGCAGCGACAAACAAGATCACCAACAGAGCCAGCCCCTCCGACGTGCGACGTCCCATGCTGGCTCGTCGAGTACCGCCTGAAGGTTTGTTTCTTGGCTGATCAGTGCGATCGCTAATGCTCTGGTCAGGGCCGGCCCTGAGATTTTAGGGGCCCGGGGCAAGACTAAAAATTGAGGCCCTTAGTATTCGCAATTTTTTTAGGCCATTACAATATACTCCCTCCATTCCAAATTATAAGGCATTTCAAGAATCTTCAAAATATTTTAAGTTTAACCAAAATTATAGAAAAAATTACAAAAATTTATAACATTAAATAGGTATACTATGAGAATATAATTAATGAAGAATCTAATGATACTTAATTGGTGTCAGAAATATTATTATCTTATCATATAAATTTGGTCAAACTTAAAATCTTTTGACTCTCTAAGATTCTTGGAATGCCTTATAATTTGGGATGGAGTATGTACATGCAGGAGCAGTTTGGATGCTAAATTAAGAGTAGTTATCTAGCATGTATTACCTATTCTCCTTGCACCGTACACTTTCAAAAAATTTATCTTGTCACGTACTGGTTATCATCCTCATCGATGTCCAAATTGTTATCTACTGTAAGGCCTTGCTATCCAGGAATTAGTAGTACATACATGTTTTAGTATAGTTTTACTAATTATAAATAAAAAATTACCAATATTTATGATATCAAATTAATACCATTATATTAATTATAAATGTATTTTCACAATAAATATATTTGAAGTCATAAATATAAATATTTCACTAGAAACTTGATCAAATGTGAACTATTTTAACTAGCATGCAACCCACAGTTGCTCTCTATCTTGATCGGAGGAAGTATTTGTTTGCTCCTACGAGCAATAATTACTGATTCATATTTCCCCTGTGTTCATATTATTTTTTAAAAAATATCAGATGCGTCCTCTATGTGATCACTCGTTTTCTCCTCTTTATTTTCTAACTACTAACGGCATCACTTATAGAGGACATATTTTGGATTTTTGAAATACATTTAGTAATTGAAAACTAGCTCAAAGACGGAATTGATGCACGTGTTGGCGTGTTGCACCTAGGCTCGTGGCCTCTCGTACAGCAGTGCACTGATAAGCCCGCCTGCACTCTTTGTACTTCGGCCAAGCCCCCAACAATCCAACATACTACTACACGTTTCCCAAATCCCAAAAAACATACTACTCGTATACAAGGCTTGACGGCTACACCTGCACCGTATACAGGGGGGCCTGATGGCTTGGGGGGCCTGGGGAGGCCGCCCCGCTCGCCCGCCCCCAGGGCCGGGCCTGGCTCTGGTTTGGTGGAGCATGGCGTGTGCCCGGCCTCG
Organism: Saccharum spontaneum; assembly: GCA_022457205.1. Lineage (NCBI taxonomy): Eukaryota > Viridiplantae > Streptophyta > Magnoliopsida > Poales > Poaceae > Saccharum > Saccharum spontaneum. Next base: position 46,270,615 of record CM039606.1, read on the forward strand.
CCTTTTATGGAAGTGGCTCCAGCAGAGCGTGCCCGTCGGACTCGCTCGGTGCTGCTGCTGCTGGAGGCAACGTCGCAGGCAGCCAGACCAACATAGGCACTCGGTTAGTTGGAGGATGTAAAATTTTGGAGTGTCACATCCGGTGTTAAGGCTCTGTTCTGCTGTGCTGATAAGGCAGCTGAAAAATATTGTTGGCTGATTTGTTGTGAGAGAAAAATACTATTCCGACTGAAAAAAACAAGCTGAAAAGTACAGATTATAAGCTGGATGAACAAGGCCTAAATGGAAGTGTCGTATGAGGTGTTCAGATACTAATAAAAAACAAATTACAGAATCTATCAGTAAACCGCGAGACAAATTTATTAAGCCTAATTAATCCGTCATTAGCACATGTAGCACTGTAGCACTTTATTGTCAAATCATGGATTAATTAGGCTTAAAATATTTCTCTCGTAAACTAGTCGCAATCTGTGCAATTAGTTATTTTTTAATCTATATTTAATACTCTATGTATGGGATATGTTTTAAACTTTTGGGAGGAGCTAAACAAGAATAAGCAGTTAATAAATGCCTGGGCTTTCAGGCCTTGTTTAGTTCCTCCCTAAAACTTTATACCCTATCACATCGGATGTTTAGACACATACATGAAGTATTAAATGTAGACTAAAAAAATAACTAATTGCACAGACTGTGTGTATTTTGTGAGACAAATTTTTTGAACCTAATTAGTCCGTGATTAGACAATGTCGTGCTACAGTAAACATATGCTAATGACGGATTAATTAGTCTTAATAAATTCGTCTCACAGTTTACCGCCGAGTTCTGTAATTGGTTTTTTTTATTAGTATCCGAACACCTTTTTCGATATTCCATAAAATATCCAATGTGACATTCCAAAACTTTACACCTGGAACTAAATGAGGCCTCAGTCGAAGCAATGCCTTCGTAGATTCTTCAGGCCTTGTTTAGATGACATCAAAATTCCAAGTTTTTTCACTCTCTCTCCATCACATCAATTTTTAGTCGCTTGCATGGAGTATTAAATGTAGGTAAAAAAATAACTAATTACATAGTTTAGTTGGAAATCATGAGATGAATCTTTTGAGCCTAGTTGGTCTATGATTGGACAATATTTGTCAAATAAGACGAAAGTGGTACTATTCATCAAGTTAAATTTTTTCAGCATCTAAACGAGCCCTCAGTTACGCTCATTCTTTGGGGACCGAGCCGTAGTTTGGACGGCAGAGTGCTCGAGTGGTGAGCAGCCGATCGTGAGTTCGAGGCTTGCTCATCTCACTTCTTCCACCAGAGTTTTCCCCCAATTATTTTCAGGATGGTGGATGCCTCACACAGATAGACTAGTTGACCTAGATATAGGTTGTAGATCTAGACATGTATGCATGTGGTGTTGTGGTGTGAGTTGGTGTGTGTTCGGATACTATAACTTGTATCGAAGGTTGAGACAATAAAAAAAGTTACGCTCATTCTTTTTTCTTTCAGTTAAATTAACAAAGCTACTGCAGTTCACCCCACTACCCCGGTAAAGTCTCAAAGCATCTCTCCAATTCCTAAGGGTGCTGAATCCATGGACGGTTCTGTACGCGCAACAGCGTGGCGAACGCCGACGAGACGCTCTCGAGCCCATCAGATACGTCCTGGAGCATCTGAACCTTCCCGTCTCGGATCCAGCCGCTGATGACGGCATTGAACTCGGCGAACTTGGGCAGGAAGTCCCAGACGAAGAAGCCCTGTACGGTGACACGCTTGTATATCACCACTAGCAGCTCTGGCACCGCGCGCTACCTGTGTACTTGGAGATGATGCTGCTGGGCGACACCCGGCTGTAGATGTTCATGTTGGACAGCAGCATCTCGCTGCCCACGTTCTCGAAGTCCATGTCCGCAGCGGCGACGCCTAAGGTGGTCACACACGTCATGGCCCGGCCTGCCAGCCGCAGAAGGTAAGGGGAGGAGACCTACCTACTTACAAGCAGGGCCCACTTGTGTTGACGGTCCTTAAGTATCAACTATAACTATCAAATAAATAGAGAAAAGGATCCAAATGAAACCAACACCTAGACTTAGGGTTTTATCTGACAGAATTCCACGAGTTTTGTTGTTTATCTATTTCTGCAGGGGGTTATCAGGAAATACGGAAGAAAGGCCCACATGTCGGGTTAATGACGGGATATTAACCTAGCACGCAAATATCTTGCATCTAGAAGACTCCAGAAGCCACGGGAACGAACGGGAGGCGTAACGGGGCCGGAGACAGGGCGCCCGCCCTAGTCCCCAGGGCGCCCGCCCCCTCCTGTGGACCAATCAGGCTCCGCCTCGAGGATTATACTCCACCGACCTAGAGGATCAAGGAAAACCGTCCGTTCAATGTCGGTTTGATCCAACGGCCCAGATTCATCCGAAAGGGCTATATAAGCAAGGCCCCTAACCCTGGAGGAGAGGCCCTCGTCTCATACTTCAAACCCTAATTCAGGAGGAGAGCCTTTGATCAAGCCCTAGAGCCACCACATCAACTAGATCTCTAGTTAGCATAGCTACATAGGATTAGAACTAGAAGGAGTCAATCTTCGATTGGTTCCCGGATCTGTCAAGAGGATTCTTAGTAATTCCTCTATTGTTCTTCAATTGTTCATCATTGTTCTTCAATATTATGAATATGACTTTGTTCTATTTCAATATATTGGTTATGACTTTGCTCTACTTGATTATATTTACAATTATATTGTTCTTAGTTTATCATAGTTATATGCTTGGCTTAGTTAGATTGGAATTATATACATGCCTAGGATCGTATAGCGTTTATCCATGTGTACAGTGGGTGAATGATAACTATTGTGTAGACGTGGTGTCTATACCGTATTTATCTGCGATTGCACCCTATATGCCGGATTGTGGGGTAGTTCGCGATAGTGACAGCTTCGTTGATTCTTATATAGTCCCCCTCTCGTGTATAGGGCAGGCAGAGCAACACTATTACAGGGGAGTGATTGCTATGTTCTTCATCTTCCTTGCTAATATTCACTATGCATGGATATAGTCTTTTCTCACCATGATTGCCAAGTATAATTGCACTAACTATGATATGCTAGACTTTATAGTTAATAATAACTTAGGGAATATCTTTGTAGTTCATCCTAATTCCATGCTAATGACTTGCTAGAATATCTGTTGAGGTGCTTATCATTATTATATGTGGCTAGCTGATCAGATTAATTATCTTTGTCACCATTATCACTTTACCTTTACTTAATGTGACATTTATACCTGTATAAAGAGATTGATAAATACTCTCGGTTATACATGCAATGATGTGTACTCAGTTCCATATTCTCATTCCATTATCAACCATGATACTTAGAAATCCCTTCCCAGTGGTAAAAATATAAATAACGATACCTGGAATACTTTTCGGTTAAAATGCTACATCGGTATTAATCTGTGCGCTTGCAGATCCCTTTTATTATTTATCTTGATGAGCAAATGCATATTTCAATACCGCGTCTCTCATGTCATGCTGGGGATGACAACTTGGCTTAAGTGGCATGAGGGATAGGTTTGGCATTTTTGGCGCCGTTATCAGAATTAGAAAACTAAGTCTACTTTTGGTAGTGACGTTAAGAATGCCCAACAAGCATTTTTGGCGCCGTTGCCGGGGAAGGTTGATTACTAAGTAGGAATGAATACGGAACTTTGAGTCATCATTTGCATCACTAATCTGATCGAGCTTATCAATTCTCTTATACAGTTTTACCCCTGTATTTTCTATTTTGATTATTTATTGTAGGGTGATGCATGAATAGAAGACATCTTCCAGACAACTTTGTTGACGATCCCGAAGCCTTATTCAGAAGAACAAGAGCCAAGCTCAAGAAGACATCGTCAACACTTCAGCACAAAGCTTCATCCAAATCCGAAGACCACCGAAGTTTCATCCGGAATTTGTCGACTGAATTCGAAGCCATGGCGAACAAGTCGATCCACGAGTTCTCAGCTCCCACTACGGACAACATCCGCACTGGACCTGCCGCGGCCATCGACAAGAACTTCGAGCTCAAGCCTGGGCTCATCAACATGGTGCAAGCTAACCAGTTCTATGAGAAGCCACACGAAGACGCTAGTGCTTATCTTCAACACTTCCTAGAGATCTGCAGCACTTTCACCATGGCTGATGTCCCTAGAGACGCCATACTACTTCGCCTTTTCCCATTCTCACTGTTGGGGAGAGCGAAGCAGTGGTTCTACGCTACAAAGGAGAAGAACACTACGTGGGCACTCTGCTCTATGAACTTTCTGGCTAAGTTCTTTCCAATGGGCAAGACCAATGCTCTCCGTGAGAAGATTACAAGTTTTCAGCAACAACATGATGAATTCGTTCCAGAAGCATGGGAGCGTTTCCAAGACTACATCCTAGAATGTCCCCATCATGGAATAGAAAGCTGGCTACTGATGCAGACATTTTATCATGGGCTCATTAACAGTGCCCGTGAAACCATGGATGCTGCAGCTGGAGGAGCATTCCTATCACTCACCATACCTCAAGCCACAGCTCTTGTAGAGAAGATGGCATCCAACCAAGGTTGGAATGAAGAAAGAACTCAGACACGCAAGAAAGGTGGAGGTATGCACCAGCTCAAGGAGGTAGACATGCTGTCTGCCAAGCTAGACCTACTCATGAAGAAGCTCGATGATCGAGCTGGAGAAAAGAAAGAAGTTATGCACGTCTACGACTCCCACATGACTTGTGAGGAGTGTGGAGGTACTGGACACTCGGGCAATCACTGTCCTGAGTTGCTGGAGGACGTGAACTACATCAACAATAACAACAACAACTACTACAACCGTCCTCAGCAGAATCAAGGTTGGAATCAACAGAGGCCTAACTACTCAGGTAATTACCAAGGTAACAATTCTTTCAATAATAATAACAATTATCCACCTTTGAGAGAGTTAGTATCCAACCAAGGAAAGCTAATGGATAACCTGTCTAAGAAATTGGCATCTAATGATAAAATACTAGAAAATATAAATAATAGAATGGATAATTTCTCTACTACCATCAAGAACCAGATTAGCTTTAATAAAATGATTGAATCTCAGTTGAATCAAATAGCTGCTGCTGTTCCTGCTACTAACCCCGGTATACCATCACAACCGGAAGGACTAGAATCTGCAAATCTTGTAGACATGTTTGATGCAGGAGATTACTGGAGTAACCCTATCGTGAAAGTAAGTACTGACCGTCTGCCGGTCAAGAGAGGCGATCCAGGACGCCCCGTCATCCCGATCTCCATCGGCATGCGAGACTTCCCAGAAGTACTTTGCGACTTTGGCTCCAGCGTCAACATCATGCCCAGGGTACTCTATGAAAAACTCTTTTCACAACCATTATTAGAAACAACCATGTGTTTGCAGCTTGCAGATAGGACACTGAGTTTCCCGAGAGGAATATTGAAGAACATCTGTGTCCGAGTGGGATCCTCATACGCTCCAGCAGACTTCGTAGTGATAGAGACCGGTTCTGATGAGAGGGCTCCTGTCATCCTAGGGAGACCATTCCTGAACACCGCGGGAGCTGTCATCTATGCTAGTGCTGCCAAGATTAGTTTCTACATCAAGGGGAGGAAGGAAACGTTTTCCTTCAAGAACAAGACCGCACAAATCCCAGAGCAACCCAAATATGAACCAAGGAAGAGGACCAACAGGAGGAACAAGAGCAAGAAGCAAGTATGGACCGAGACAGCTAAGATGGTCACTGCCGTGCACAAAGGTCAAGATCGCCAACTCAAGTCACCGTTCTTACCTAAGAAGGACGACCCAGGTATGCCAAGCATTTATTGCTCCATTAATGGGTCCCACTTCTACAAGACACTTTGCGACACTGGGTCGGGTGTCAACATAATGGCCAAGGTCACCTATGAACTTCTGTTCGGAACCATGCCCTTAAACCCAACATATATTCAGCTCCAGATGGCAGATCAGACATTCCGACAGGTCGAAGGTACAGTAACTGACGTCCCTGTCAAGATAGACGATCACTTTGTCCATACAGACTTTCAGGTTATTGACATGGGAGAAGATGAATACGATCCACCCATCATCCTTGGAAGACCATTCCTTAGTACTGTCAAAGCAATCATTTACATTGGAACTGGAGAAGTCCACATGCACTTCCCCTCTGAGAAGGTACGCCTTTACTTTACTGACCCTAACTATGTATTTGAAGAATCCAAGCAGGTCAGGACAAGAAGAAGGCGGCATAACCACAATCAGAAGCAACAGGTCATCAAGGACGGATGGGCAGATTATGAAGGAGAAGTGGTAAGATCTGAAGACATACCACTCAACCAACACTGTCCTGAGGAGACCAAAGCACCGAGACAGGTATGGAAAGAAAAGACAGTTGTACATGAAGAGGAGGCGCCGCCGGAACCACCGACTACGCCATCCACCAAGTCCTAGGACGATTGAACGAATAAGAGTCCCGTTCGGAGGACTTTAAAACACCGAACGCCTTGCCAAGAGATAACTTGGTAGTTATCCTTTCCTTTTAATTATTTACTTTATCTTAAATAGTTTGCTTAGTTAATCATATTCATACTATCTTAAAAAGAAAATAAAAATGTTAAAAACCCTAAAGCCCCATGTGAGTATGCGAGTGGCATAAAACCCATAAGTACATTCACTGTGGTGGCATAAAATATATATATATATAATAAATACATAAATATTTTCTTCTGCTTTATAAAATAAAAAAACAACATAAAAAAATCAAGGAGGCTCAGCATGATAAAGGCTAGATATTTATGCTAACACTTAATCAGTTCCACAAAGCTTTGTTGTCTATTTGAGCTTCACAGAATTGAAGGAGACTAGCGGACGGAGGACATTCTAATCGCTGTCAGGGTGCTGCCGACTTTCAAATACATCTCCGCCATCTGCTAGCTACATCAGAAGAGATTATGTCAAGATCCAGCTTGGGGGAGAGCACCTCCATTATCTTGCTAAGTATTTCTATCTTTATCTTTATATTTATATATACTTCTACCCTATAAAAATAAAAATATACATAACTATGAAAAAAAAACCAAATAAAGATTTTGTGCTTATATATATACCTATATCTTTTGCTTAGTGTGTTTTAATAAATAAATAAAGTGGCTATGCTAAACTGAATCTAGATAATAATAAAACTCTAGCATGGATATGATGAATAGTTGCTTTGCCTAACTTTCAAATTTGAAGTCCTCTCTCTAAGTTTAGACATAACTGTTATCATTTAAAGCTTGCTCTAAATCTGAACTTGTGGGAAGAGAACTTGATCTAAAGTCTAAGTTGTTAACGGATATGATATGGGAAGGTTGAGCTGCTGTTTATCTATTCCTAGAGATGCTAGAATTCTGGAGAATTTTATCTTTGAAAATCTTAAAATGCTACATGATGAGTTCCTGTATGATGAGAGTTTAAGTTCCTACCACAACCATACATACATGCTTGCTAGACTTTAAGCCATACCTTTACTTTTTACTGCTTATGAGCATTGAGTGTAGTCAAGCTGTGTAGACCCTTAGGAGCTTGTCATGCGGTTAAAATCAAGATTCACTTGCACGATCACTCATACATTGTAACACTCCGGTGTTATGCAATGCATTTTTGCATGGCAATCATATTGCATAGCATTCATATCATTATAATCATGTATGGTAATGGTATAATTCGATTAAAATAAAAGCTCCAACATGCTACATTTCACGGATTATAATAATATGATAATCACATTATATCAAAAGCCTTGCAACCATAAATTCTACATCACTTGGAACCCTAGTTCAAATTTTGGAGCTCAAATTTGGTCAAAAACTTGTTCAAAAATAATTATGAAAAATATTCAAAAGTATTCCCTAATTTAGCTTTTATTTTGTCATTTAAAATTTATTAGGAATTTTGAAATGGCCCCTTAATCAAAGTTGTAGAGAATTTAATTTTGAGCAACTTTTATTTTTGGGCCAAATCCATAAAATGCCTTCTTCTTGTTCAAAATTTTGTTTGAAGTTTGAAATGCATTTAAATTTGAAAATCAAAAATCAAAAATGGATTTTCTCCTTCGCGGGCCGCCGCCACCGGTTCGGCCCAGAGCCAGAGTCGGCCCGTCTCATCGCGCGCGCGCGCCCGCGCTGCCCCGCCGCGGCCCAGGCCCAGCCGGTCGTCTCCCTCCTCCGCCCGCGCACTCGCCGCGCGCGCTGGCGCTCCGGCAGAGCTCGCACGCCGCGTGGCGGCCGCATGCCGGCCAACAACGGCCGGGTGGCGCTCGGTCGCCCCCACCAACGCGAGCGCCCGCGCCTTAACCCCCCCGCGCAGCACCTCGCCCTTCCTCCCTCCACTCTGCCTCCTCACCGAGCGCGGCTGTCATTTCCGCCTCCGCCACCGCACGCGCTCGCCGGACGCGCGCGTTCCGACGAGCTCCGGCCACCGCAGACCTCTCCATCTCGCCACGAGCTTCCTCTCTCTCTGGCGCACCCCGTGCTCACCTCCATCTCCCGCGGTAAGCTCCACAGCCCCGCCAATCGCTCGCCGGAGTTCCGGCCGAGCTCGCCGTGGTTCTCCGCTCCGTGGAAACCCCGCCTCCGCCTCTTCTTTTCCCTCACTCGCGCAAGCACCTTGTTCGCCTCCTCCTCCCGGTGCTCGGACACCATCTCCCGTGCCGCCCCATGGCCGGAGAGGAGCTCCCGCCGGTGAGCAGCGCCGCCGAGCCGCCATGGCCGGTGGCAAGCTCGATTTCGAGCTCCTCCGGTCGTGCCAATGGTACCAACGGGTTCGCCTCGTCTTGAGGATCACGACGGTGGTGACCTCGTCGCCGGCGACCTCGCCGTCGTCGAGATCCGCGCGGTCAGCGCCCTCCTTGACTCGGAGCGGCTGACGCGTGGGACCCGGTTGACCCGCGGGCCCGCCTGTCTGTCTCTGTGTGCGCGCGCGTGTGTAGATCACCGGGTGCATCTAGCAGTTCGGCGGCTGGATTTAAAAAGGATATTTGGAAATGATTTTTCAGAAAATGTATAAATGCTTTAGAAAAATTGTAACTTGCTCATTTTAGCTCCAAATTTGATGAAACAAATTTCTATGGACTCTTTAGGACTAGATCTATGAGACAAAATTGTTGCATGTCAAATTTGATGAACTTTTCTGTAGAGTTTATAATTAAATAGTAAAATGGCTATTTTCTTGATAAATACTTAATAAATCCTAGAAAAGTCAGAAAAATATGATTCCAAATTTATTAATCTTTTTGTGTCATGTACTTTCTAGGAAAATTTTGTATCTTGGGTGTTATGTATAAAAATTTGTAGTTGCAGTTCAAATGCTTTCTATTACCAATATTTGTTATTTTTGTTATTTAAATAAATTTGAATAAAACATGCAAGTGATAATTTTTCCATAGTGTTTGTTTAGGTAGTAGATAGTAGAAAAATTCCTAAATCTGTTGTTTGATACTTTTCATAATATAAAGTATTTTAAATATCTATTTTAGGCCTTAGTTTGTTATTTTTGTATAGTAAGTTCTAATTATCCAAATGCAGTAAAAATTTTATGTCAAGCTATTCTTGATATTAGTAACCCACTGTAATTTTATAAGATTTTTCTGAGCTACTAAAATATGTGTTGCTGTTCAACCTTAGGACTAATTAGGGTTTCTATTTATTCTTAATGCAAAGTTAGTTGGAAAATTATACTTTGGTGTATCTTTGAAGCCTCTCGATTTTCAAATACTCTTGCATGGTAGAAACTAGTGTTGGTAGTTTCCGAGTACATGTTCTTGGATGACGTAGACTACCTTGTAGAAGAGTCATAAGTTCCACATAATCCGATGACGTAATATATTCATTACATCGCATGCATTCCGCATCATCATCATCATCATCTCATGTCACTTCTGCATTGCACCTATGCATGTTGCACTCATACTTCTGCATCATACAGGATCGCAGGAGGTGGTTCCGACAGTTGTTCCCGAGGACGCAGAGGAGCAGCTCGAAGTGACAGAGCCGGAGCCAGCAGAAGCAGAAGAGGAGTCCGGTGAAGAACTTCCGGAGTGCCCTGACCATCGTCCCAGTACCTTCGAGCGAGGCAAGCCCCGGAGCATTTCTCCCCCGGTTTGCAAAGAATTATTTATTAATTTCACTTAATCTGATGCATTAAGTTTAGGAGTTGTTTGCAAACGTTGCTGCATTATACCTTGTTCCACCTTGTTCTACCCGATCCTTGTCACCCTGGTGTCCACGGTCAATACTTGCTTAGCTTGCTTAGACCGGTAGAAGTCGGTTGATTGCCTGTCATCCGCGAGCTATAGGGGATTACCTGGTTTTATGTGAAAGAAATGTCATGTGAGAATAACTAAGTGTGGAATTGAATGTGAGACCGGGCGGAAGCTTGCAGGGTTCTGGACTGTAGTGTCTTCCGTCTGTGTCGATTAAGGACCGTCCGATGTCGGGCCTCGGGTCATGTTGAACGCATACCTCACATTTAGCTGGCCGGATAAAGTACCTTTCGACCGCGAAGCCGGGAGATTATTCGGGCCGAGTAGATTGCCCGCAACGCACTGTACCGGAGCAGTAGTGGCAGGAAACGGGGGCGCGATGATAAGGCCAAAGAGCAGTCGGGCGGCCCCCGGGTACATGTGGTTCCTGGCGAGCTCGCGACTTTACCTGAATGGTTGACTCGGTGACCAATACCTCACTTTAGCGGGTGAGTGAGGTTTGTGTGAGGAATAAATTACCAGCTGGTCAATAATCGATTCGAATCGCCATCGTTCACTGGATAGTGAACACTTGACTTGAGTTACTTCATCGTAGTAATATGGATGCAACACTTGGATAGTTATGAGGAAATGACACGGTAATTATTGTTAAATATCAATGGTAATCCTTGCTTGCTTAATTACATGGTTACTTTAGCTTAAAGTGCAAACATAGTTGACAGGAGAATAAAGATTTAAAAGATGACATGCTTTTGTAAATGATTTGATAAGCTAAAAATGCTTTTCTTGCAAATGAGTCAGCTACCCCATCACAAAGCCTATCATGATCCTTGGAGTCTTTTGTTTTGGTTCTGTCGGGTAAGTCTAGCTGAGTACCTTCTCGTACTCAGGGCTTTGTTCCCACTTGTTGCAGATGGACAGATGTACTATGGTTATTGTATCAACTGTCTCTACCCTGCGATGGGCGAAGCCTAGGACCATGGGCAATGGTCATTCACTACTCCTCGCCTGATGCTTTTGTGGGAAATGATCGCGAGCTGGCACTGTATTTTGGAAAAGATGTGTGTGTGTGTGCGCGCTTTGAACTAATGCTTCCGCTACTTTATTCGGAACTGGTTTGTAATAACTATGTTTGAACTCCGATGTATTTTGTGCCGCAAACTACTGTGTAGCTTATGAAGGTAATCGCTGAACTTATTACGATCTTGGCTGTGATGAGAAATGGTTTGAAATCCGTCGAGATTTCACGGACTACCGGGTTATACGGGCTTAAGTTTGGTAAATTGTCCGTCCGTTGGATGATTTTCTTACTTAATCTCGTATAATTGGGCGGTTCTGTTACAGCTGGTATCGGAGCATGGTTTAGCGTAATTACTATTCATAAGTGTATTTAAACCAAAACCTTGCTTAAAAAGTGTGATTTTGAAACTAAAAAGTGTGCCAGTGGTCATATCCTGTATGCCCAGTTAAGGACTCTAGGTGGCTATTTAAGTACTAACTTGGGGTTCTGCACCATATTTCTTTTTCGTTGCTCATACGGCGTGCTATTGTATGAGTGCCACTTAATTGAGTGGTAATGTATGGATCAGTTACCTCTACGCTTCGGTAAGTGTGAGTTGTGAGAGCATGATCGGATACACCGCCGATCTAGGGAAAGTGCTTATATGATACTTGGATAATTGCATGTTTTACACATGTTTTTATAAAAGTGTCGCATGTGTGGGTGTTCTGTCCGTTGAGGCGATGCCGTCAATAGGACGATGTGTTTAGGTAGTCACTACCGTTGTACACGCATCTGGGGATTCGTGTAAAGCGTGTAGGTAGATTTACTGCTTTCATGCATTCATGGGGAAATGGGCTGAAATGAGTTTTCTGCAGGTACATAACAGCGTATCGTGTAGACCGAATTAGTTACGTGTATGAGAGATCGTTGTATGCCACCGAATTCACCGTTAGATGCTTTTTCATAAGTTTGTGAGAACGTAAGACTCGTGCATGCATCATATTGTTTGTGCATTCCATTCATGGCATGCATTCCTCCCCTTATAAAAGGATTATCCCATTTCGATAAAAGTGACCTCAACTAAAATATGTTCTCACCGGGTAATTTAAAACTTGTGCTACAGATGGCCCGCACGAAGCAGACTGCCCGCAAGTCCACTGGAGGAAGAGCACCCCGTCGTCAGCTAGCCCCGCGGGAGCACCGCAACACGGACACTTTTCTAAGCGAGTTTGGCATGCCCACCTTGCTTTGGAGAGTGCTCCATGATGTGGGGTACCCGGAGGGACAAGAGCCGGTTTACTCTTGGAGTGAGAGCCAGCTAGCTGAAGATGGACTTGCTGTGGTAGAGATCACCGTCCCTGCTCTTGGTGATGCGCCAGAATGGGATGGTTGGCATCTGGAGTTCGAAGGACGCACTCCAGTCGAGGGTGCAGAGGGCGCAGCTTTTCGCGTCATCCGAGACATCATGAGCAGATTTCCCAATGAGTTAGCAGCAGCTTTGGCTGGTACCTTCCCGAGAGATGATCCTCGCGACGCCATTTGGGTACAGCCGCAAGGAAGTGCCCTGGTTAGAGGCCCCAGTGAAGGACGGGCTAGCGACAATCACACCATGAGTGCCATGTATGCAGCCATCAGAGCATACCAAGGTCTGGAGAATACCTATTGGACCTTGACTGGCCTACGTGGTGATGATCGGCTTGAAGCAAGGAAGCAGAAGAAAAAGCAAGCGCGTGCCATAGCTAGCTTGCAGGAGCAGTTGGCTGATATGAGCTTGCAGCGGGACCGAGCTCTCGAGAGAGGCGAGAGTTCCATGCAGCAGGTACAGAGGCTGACTCAGGCCAACAGGAATGCAGATCGCCTGTTGGAGCAGCTAGTACAAGAAAGGAATGAAGCCTGGAACGAAAGGGACCTTCTGAGGCAGAGGGTCGAGGAGCTAGAAGAGTACAATGCCAACTTGCATGAAGAGTTCCATGCCCTCTACAACGGGATAGGCCCGTATGCTCCTCCGAACGCCGCTCAGATGGACATCGACGACGACGCTGCAGCTGAGGGTAGTGATGGCGACGCCTCCGACATCGACGATGGCCCCGAGGAGTAGGATAGTGTCCTGCGTTAGTAGCTAGGCTTGACGCGATGGCCTTCTTTTGGTTTTCATGTATCATGATGTATCCTGTTCGACCTTGAGACTGATGATCTTTGGAGTTTGGTTGTGTATGCGATACCCGAACGCATAAAAGTCCAGTGTATGTATGCTGGCAACGTGGTTGTATGGGACGTGATGTTGCATTTGAAGTAACTGAATTGGTGCTGTTGTTTAATTGGAATGAAATTATTGCGCCTCTGTTTTCTTGTATGACTTGTTCTCTCCAATGAATTCAGTATGGCATAATTGTTCATTCGGACATAATTTTACAACTTCACTCAATTGTGCTTGTTGCTGAAATATGCAGATGGCCAACACTCGTCGTGCTACGTATGAAGCCGCTGAGACTAGTGGCAATGGTGCAGGAGCTGGTGGAAGTGGTGCCAACAATGTCAATCACCAGGAACCACGTCCAGAACCACATTTGCCCCCTCCTCCGCCGCTTACCGCAGAAATGTTCTTCACACAGTTTCTTGGAAGTCAGCGCAGTACTGAACAATCACAGAGGAATATGGAAGACTTTCTGCGTACCATCGCGGAAAATGTTCAAAGAGGAAATAATCAAGGTGGTGGCCATGGAGTGAACCAGTACAGCAGTTTCAAGGATTTCATGGATACGAGGCCACCTATTTTCAAAGAAGCAACAGAACCACTTGATGCCGAAGAATGGATTAACACTATGGAAGATAAGTTTCGTGTGTTAAGGATGACAGAAGTTCTGAAAGTAGAGTATGCTGCACATCAGTTACAAGGACCAGCAGGAATGTGGTGGAAGCATCACCGCAGTACTTTTCCTCCTAATGCCCAGATCTCTTGGAGGGATTTCACTGAAGCTTTTAAGGGAGTTTATATTCCCCCAGGGTTGGTTGAGATGAAGCTTGGAGAGTTCTTAGCCTTGAATCAGGGTACCAAGACGGTGACACAGTATCTGCATGCCTTTAATAATTTGTGCCGCTATGCTCCATACATGGTTGACACAGATGCAAAGAAGATTGCTAGTTTCAAGAGAGGGTTGAGTCCGAAGATGATGAAGCATGTGGGTACCAATACCCGCAACAGATTCAACGACTTTATCAGTGACTGTTTGAAGCAAGAGAAGAACAATAATGCTTACACCGCATCCAAGAACCGCAAGAGAGTGTTCGAGTCAGGACCATCCCAGTCCAGAGTTGTCCCTGCCAACCGTTCATCTTATCGTCCGTCCGCACCTGATGCGAGGTTCAGGCCGCCGCAGCATAAAACCCAGAACTACAAGGGGCCACAGAAACCGTACAAGATGGCAGTGCCGCCAACAAAGACCAAATCAGCTACAGAACAGAGCAACTCCAAGGGAGCTATAGGGTCTGCTGGTACAGTGAAAGGGCCCTGCTACAACTGTGGTCAGCCAGGCCACTTTTCCAAGTTCTGCCCTTATCCGCCTAAAAAGAAGCAACAGACTTACAATGCCCGTGTGCACCACACCGCCATTGATGAAGTTCCTGAGGGAGAGCCTGTAACTGCTGGTAAGTTTCTTGTGAACCATCACCCTGCAGTTGTTCTTTTTGATTCTGGATCTTCGCATTCTTTTATGAGTCAAGCATTTGCACGGAAGCATGAACAACTATGCACAGAATTGAGTTATGGTTATCGCATAAGTTCAGCAGGAGCTGATGTGTTAACCAATAAGATGGTTAGAGGGGCAACCCTTGAGTTAGGTAGTCGGAAGTTCAGAGTGAACCTGGTAGTTATGCCTGGACTAGTTTTGGATGTGATAATAGGAATGAACTAGATGAAAGACTGGGAAGCAGTCATAGATACAAGCAGTCGGATGCTTACCCTTAGAGATCCCCAGGCAGAGGGTACTTTTCAGGTACCATTGCCTAAAAGAACAGATCTTGTGAGTGTGACCTGTGCCATGGAAGTTACTCCTATCTATCAGATCCCAGTAGTATGTGAGTTCTCGGATGTGTTTCCAGACGAGTTGCCTGGCCTTCCTCCAGACAGAGATGTTGAGTTCGGAATCGAGTTGATCCCCGGGACAGCTCCAATTTCAAGGAGACCTTATCGGATGCCTCCGGATGAGTTAGCTGAGTTGAAGAAACAGTTGGAAGAGTTATTAAAAAAAGGGGTTTATTCGCCCAAGTAAGTCTGAAGGGGATGCATCTTGGGAAACGGGTGAATACTTAAAGAACGCCTATGAAGATTTTTATAATAAATGGTTCGTAACCCAAATCTCGGGACGAGATTTTTATAAGGGGGGAGGGCTGTAACACTCCGGTGTTATGCAATGCATTTTTGCATGGCAATCATATTGCATAGCATTCATATCATTATAATCATGTATGGTAATGGTATAATTCGATTAAAATAAAAGCTCCAACATGCTACATTTCACGGATTATAATAATACGATAATCACATTATATCAAAAGCCTTGCAACCATAAATTCTACATCACTTGGAACCCTAGTTCAAATTTTGGAGCTCAAATTTGGTCAAAAACTTGTTCAAAAATAATTATGAAAAATATTCAAAAGTATTCCCTAATTTAGCTTTTATTTTGTCATTTAAAATCTATTAGGAATTTTGAAATGGCCCCTTAATCAAAGTTGTAGAGAATTTAATTTTGAGCAACTTTTATTTTTGGGCCAAATCCATAAAATGCCTTCTTCTTGTTCAAAATTTTGTTTGAAGTTTGAAATGCATTTAAATTTGAAAATCAAAAATCAAAAATGGATTTTCTCCTTCGCGGGCCGCCGCCACCGGTTCGGCCCAGAGCCAGAGTCGGCCCGTCTCATCGCGCGCGCGCGCCCGCGCTGCCCCGCCGCGGCCCAGGCCCAGCCGGCCGTCTCCCTCCTCCGCCCGCGCACTCGCCGCGCGCGCTGGCGCTCCGGCAGAGCTCACACGCCGCGTGGCGGCCGCATGCCGGCCAACAGCGGCCGGGTGGCGCTCGGTCGCCCCCACCAACGCGAGCGCCCGCGCCTTAACCCCCCCGCGCAGCACCTCGCCCTTCCTCCCTCCACTCTGCCTCCTCACCGAGCACGGCTGTCATTTCCGCCTCCGCCACCGCACGCGCTCGCCGGACGCGCGCGTTCCGACGAGCTCCGGCCACCGCAGACCTCTCCATCTCGCCACGAGCTTCCTCTCTCTCTGGCGCACCCCGTGCTCACCTCCATCTCCCGCGGTAAGCTCCACAGCCCCGCCAATCGCTCGCCGGAGTTCCGGCCGAGCTCGCCGTGGTTCTCCGCTCCGTGGAAACCCCACCTCCGCCTCTTCTTTTCCCTCACTCGCGCAAGCACCTTGTTCGCCTCCTCCTCCCGGTGCTCGGACACCATCTCCCGTGCCGCCCCATGGCCGGAGAGGAGCTCCCGCCGGTGAGCAGCGCCGCCGAGCCGCCATGGCCGGTGGCAAGCTCGATTTCGAGCTCCTCCGGTCGTGCCAATGGTACCAACGGGTTCGCCTCGTCTTGAGGATCACGACGGTGGTGACCTCGTCGCCGGCGACCTCGCCGTCGTCGAGATCCGCGCGGTCAGCGCCCTCCTTGACTCGGAGCGGCTGACGCGTGGGACCCGGTTGACCCGCGGGCCCGCCTGTCTGTCTCTGTGTGCGCGCGCGTGTGTAGATCACCGGGTGCATCTAGCAGTTCGGCGGCTGGATTTAAAAAGGATATTTGGAAATGATTTTTCAGAAAATGTATAAATGCTTTAGAAAAATTGTAACTTGCTCATTTTAGCTCCAAATTTGATGAAACAAATTTCTATGGACTCTTTAGGACCAGATCTATGAGACAAAATTGTTGCATGTCAAATTTGATGAACTTTTCTGTAGAGTTTATAATTAAATAGTAAAATGGCTATTTTCTTGATAAATACTTAATAAATCCTATAAAAGTCAGAAAAATATGATTCCAAATTTATTAATCTTTTTGTGTCATGTACTTTCTAGGAAAATTTTGTATCTTGGGTGTTATGTATAAAAATTTGTAGTTGCAGTTCAAATGCTTTCTATTACCAATATTTGTTATTTTTGTTATTTAAATAAATTTGAATAAAACATGCAAGTGATAATTTTTCCATAGTGTTTGTTTAGGTAGTAGATAGTAGAAAAATTCCTAAATCTGTTGTTTGATACTTTTCATAATATAAAGTATTTTAAATATCTATTTTAGGCCTTAGTTTGTTATTTTTGTATAGTAAGTTCTAATTATCCAAATGCAGTAAAAATTTTATGTCAAGCTATTCTTGATATTAGTAACCCACTGTAATTTTATAAGATTTTTCTGAGCTACTAAAATATGTGTTGCTGTTCAACCTTAGGACTAATTAGGGTTTCTATTTATTCTTAATGCAAAGTTAGTTGGAAAATTATACTTTGGTGTATCTTTGAAGCCTCTCGATTTTCAAATACTCTTGCATGGTAGAAACTAGTGTTGGTAGTTTCCGAGTACATGTTCTTAGATGACGTAGACTACCTTGTAGAAGAGTCATAAGTTCCACATAATCCGATGACGTAATATATTCATTACATCGCATGCATTCCGCATCATCATCATCATCATCTCATGTCACTTCTGCATTGCACCTATGCATGTTGCACTCATACTTCTGCATCATACAGGATCGCAGGAGGTGGTTCCGACAGTTGTTCCCGAGGACGCAGAGGAGCAGCTCGAAGTGACAGAGCCGGAGCCAGCAGAAGCAGAAGAGGAGTCCGGTGAAGAACTTCCGGAGTGCCCTGACCATCGTCCCAGTACCTTCGAGCGAGGCAAGCCCCGGAGCATTTCTCCCCCGGTTTGCAAAGAATTATTTATTAATTTCACTTAATCTGATGCATTAAGTTTAGGAGTTGTTTGCAAACGTTGCTGCATTATACCTTGTTCCACCTTGTTCTACCCGATCCTTGTCACCCTGGTGTCCACGGTCAATACTTGCTTAGCTTGCTTAGACCGGTAGAAGTCGGTTGATTGCCTGTCATCCGCGAGCTATAGGGGATTACCTGGTTTTATGTGAAAGAAATGTCATGTGAGAATAACTAAGTGTGGAATTGAATGTGAGACCGGGCGGAAGCTTGCAGGGTTCTGGACTGTAGTGTCTTCCGTCTGTGTCGATTAAGGACCGTCCGATGTCGGGCCTCGGGTCATGTTAAACGCATGCCTCACATTTAGCTGGCCGGATAAAGTACCTTTCGACCGCGAAGCCGGGAGATTATTCGGGCCGAGTAGATTGCCCGCAACGCACTGTACCGGAGCAGTAGTGGCAGGAAACGGGGGCGCGATGATAAGGCCAAAGAGCAGTCGGGCGGCCCCTGGGTACATGTGGTTCCTGGCGAGCTCGCGACTTTACCTGAATGGTTGACTCGGTGACCAATACCTCACTTTAGCGGGTGAGTGAGGTTTGTGTGAGGAATAAATTACCAGCTGGTCAATAATCGATTCGAATCGCCATCGTTCACTGGATAGTGAACACTTGACTTGAGTTACTTCATCGTAGTAATATGGATGCAACACTTGGATAGTTATGAGGAAATGACACGGTAATTATTGTTAAATATCAATGGTAATCCTTGCTTGCTTAATTACATGGTTACTTTAGCTTAAAGTGCAAACATAGTTGACAGGAGAATAAAGATTTAAAAGATGACATGCTTTTGTAAATGATTTGATAAGCTAAAAATGCTTTTCTTGCAAATGAGTCAGCTACCCCATCACAAAGCCTATCATGATCCTTGGAGTCTTTTGTTTTGGTTCTGTCGGGTAAGTCTAGCTGAGTACCTTCTCGTACTCAGGGCTTTGTTCCCACTTGTTGCAGATGGACAGATGTACTATGGTTATTGTATCAACTGTCTCTACCCTGCGATGGGCGAAGCCTAGGACCATGGGCAATGGTCATTCACTACTCCTCGCCTGATGCTTTTGTGGGAAATGATCGCGAGCTGGCACTGTATTTTGGAAAAGATGTGTGTGTGTGTGTGCGCGCTTTGAACTAATGCTTCCGCTACTTTATTCGGAACTGGTTTGTAATAACTATGTTTGAACTCCGATGTATTTTGTGCCGCAAACTACTGTGTAGCTTATGAAGGTAATCGCTGAACTTATTACGATCTTGGCTGTGATGAGAAATGGTTTGAAATCCGTCGAGATTTCACGGACTACCGGGTTATACGGGCTTAAGTTTGGTAAATTGTCCGTCCGTTGGATGATTTTCTTACTTAATCTCGTATAATTGGGCGGTTCTGTTACATACATGCTGCTTCTACTCCGGAAGTACGCATCCACATATATCCACTCATTCTCATCTCCAGATCCACATAAAATTATTCTACTCCTAATCCGGGAGAGAATAGCCAAAAATATTTTCCCATTCTTGTTATTCCCTGTGAAATAAATGCTCAAGCTATTTTGGTTACTACCACTTGCTATATTATTCTAAGGAGATGAGTGCTCTATACGAGGAAATAAAAAGGGGCAAGTGCCCGGAACCTCGAAAAGAAAAAGATACGAGGAAATAAAAAGGAGCAAGTGCTCGGAACCTCGATGAAAAAAAAAGTGAGAAGAGAGATAAAAATGGACAAGTGTCCGACAGTAGAATTAGGGGTACAAGATACCCACCTGAGAGGAAAAAAAGAAAAGAAAATATAGAGCACCTCATTCTCCTCAAGAGCTTTAAAAGCAAGAAAGGTACGTATCCCCTCAAAAAGAGCAAAAGTAGAATTAGACTTTCATCATTGTTATCATCACTACCACCATACACCATTTATTCGCCACACATGCACATCTTGATTTGACTTATTGGCTTGTTTCTCTGGATCCATGGTTTGACTATGCAATAAATGTCTTGTAAGTATGTATACTTTATCTCTCACCGATGAGCTCCAGATATCAAAAGCCTTATTAGAATAGGATGAGAGAGAAGGCAATGTCACTCTGCCTTATACCACAAATACTACATACTTTGCTTTGAGAGAAGGCAGACATCATTACTGCCTTGGTGAGGATCCAGAAATACCACAAAAGAGAGACCTGAGAGAGTCATACAAGAAATCTCTGAGTTTTATTTGAAATCTGCAAAAAACTCCAAGAGCTATAGTTAATCAAGAATAAGAGACATGGCGCTTGACTAGACTGTTCTATCTTTTAACCGCTCAAGACAAAGGTGACGGTTGCAAGCCCCATGGTGAAAGGTATAATGAGTAAGTTTTAAGTCTTGACAGTTTACTTTAACTCAGAGATGAGACTCTATTTGAAAGCATGTGTACCGTCAAAATTCAAAGGCATTTCAGCAACTACTGAGTCTCTCCTTGCTCAGGGACGAGCAAGAGGTAAGCTTGGGGGAGTTTGTTGACGGTCCTTAAGTATCAATTATAACTATCAAATAAATAGAGAAAAGGATCCAAATGAAACCAACACCTAGACTTAGGGTTTTATCTGACAGAATTCCACGAGTTTTGCTGTTTATCTATTTCTGCAGGGGGTTATCAGGAAATACGGAAGAAAGGCCCACATGTCGGGTTAATGACGGGATATTAACCTAGCACGCAAATATCTTGCATCTAGAAGACTCCAGAAGCCACGAGAACGAACGGGAGGCGTAACGGGGCCGGAGACAGGGCGCCCGCCCTAGTCCCCAGGGCGCCCGCCCCCTCCTGTGGACCAATCAGGCTCCGCCTCGAGGATTATGCTCCACCGACCTAGAGGATCAAAGAAAACCGTTCGTTCAATGTCGGTTTGATCCAACGGCCCAGATTCATCCGAAAGGGCTATATAAGCAAGGCCCCTGACCCTGGAGGAGAGGCCCTCGTCTCATACTTCAAACCCTAATTCAGGAGGAGAACCTCTGATCAAGCCCTAGAGCCACCACATCAACTAGATCTCTAGTTAGCATAGCTACATAGGATTAGAACTAGAAGGAGTCAATCTTCGATTGGTTCCCGGATCTGTCAAGAGGATTCTTGGTAATTCCTCTATTGTTCTTCAATTGTTCATCATTGTTCTTCAATATTATGAATACGACTTTGTTCTATTTCAATATATTGGTTATGACTTTGCTCTACTTGATTATATTTGCAATTATATTGTTCTTAGTTTATCATAGTTATATGCTTGGCTTAGTTAGATTGGAATTATATACATGCCTAGGATCGTATAGCGTTTATCCATGTGTACAGTGGGTGAATGATAACTATTGTGTAGACGTGGTGTCTATACCGTATTTATCTGCGATTGCACCCTATATGCCGGATTGTGGGGTAGTTCGCGATAGTGACAGCTTCGTTGATTCTTATATAGTCCCCCTCTCGTGTATAGGGCAGGCAGAGCAACACTATTATAGGGGAGTGATTGCTATATTCTTCATCTTCCTTGCTAATATTCACTATGCATGGATATAGTCTTTTCTCACCATGATTGCCAAGTATAATTGCACTAACTATGATATGCTAGACTTTATAGTTAATAATAATTTAGGGAATATCTTTGTAGTTCATCCTAATTCCATGCTAATGACTTGCTAGAATATCTATTGAGGTGCTTATCATTATTATATGTGGCTAGCTGATCAGATTAATTATCTTTGTCACCATTATCACTTTACCTTTACTTAATGTGACATTTATACCTGTATAAAGAGATTGATAAATACTCTTGGTTATACATGCAATGATGTGTACTCAGTTCCATATTCTCATTCCATTATCAACCATGATATTTAGAAATCCCTTCCCAGTGGTAAAAATATAAATAACGATACCTGGAATACTTTCTGGTTAAAATGCTACATCGGTATTAATCTGTGCGCTTGCAGATCCCTTTTATTATTTATCTTGATGAGCAAATGCATATTTCAATACCGCGTCTCTCATGTCATGCTGGGGATGACAACTTGGCTTAAGTGGCATGAGGGATAGGTTTGGCATTTTTGGCGCCGTTATCAGAATTAGAAAACTAAGTCTACTTTTGGTAGTGACGTTAAAAATGCCCAACAACTTCTCAATTGTCCATGTCAACATTAAAGTCCACCTCAACACGTCAATGTGGCAAAACCACTACGAAAAACTACCACAGGGGTTATTTGAACGGTTTTGTAAAGGTGAGAAGGTTAAATACCTAGTTTTAAAGGTTAGGATAAAGTAGTTAAGTTACAGTAGGTGAGGGGGTTACATAGACTTATTCCTTTAAAAAATGCAAGAAACAGGAAAAATTGATGGGCTGCAAAGAGCCTTGAGTTGTCGTGGACCCTCCACACTCGACAGGTTGTTTTGTGCCGAAAAAAGTTCACTTTTCCTCCCCTAACTTTTGCGAAAGTCTGTTTTTCTCCCTAAACTCCAAACCGGGCAAACCACCTCCCTCAACTTTTCAAACCGTGCATTTTACCTCCCTAGAGTGGTTTTGAAGGCAATTTTGTCTTTTTCTTTTTTATTTATTTTGGCTGAATCTTTAAAAAATCATAGTAAATCACAGAAAAAAAAAATCATAAAATAGAAAATTCAATTTTGTTGGACTCCACGTGAGTAGATCTACACAATGAATATATAATATGGTATACTTTAGTACAAAGTTTTTGTTGTAGATTTAGATCTATGTTTTTCTGTAATTAATTAGAATAATTCATAATTGCAGTTTCTATGGTCCAATTATGATGAAATTTTTATGGTGGCCTAATTATTGTATGCTTGAACTGTAGTAAAAATTTCATACTCATTGGATCATGTACCACAATTAGACCATAGAAACTGCAGTTATGAATTATTCCAATTAATTATAGAAAAGCATAGATCTAAATCTACAGCAAAAACTTTATACTAAAGCATACCATATTATATATTCACTGTGTAGATCTACTCACGTGGAGTCCAACAAAATTGGATTTTCCATTTTATGATTTTTCTGTGATTTACTATGATTTTTCAAAGATTTAGCCAAAATAAATAAAAAAGAAAAAGGCAAAATCGTCTTTAAAACCGCTCCAGGGAGGTAAAACGCACGGTTTAAAAGTTGAGGGAGGTGGTTTGCCCGGTTTTAGAGTTCAGAGAGGAAAGTGGACTTTCGTTAAAGTTGGGGGAGAAAAAGTGGACTTTTCCTTTTGTGCCGGATCATACATGGGCTTCTGAGCCACTTGGGCCGTTCACTCTTCAGCCCATTAAATCAGCAAGCCCACGGGTCCCTCTAGAGCACCTTAGCACTAGGTTTCCCATCCCTTAAGGCCGCCGCCGCCGCCGCCACCGCCGTCTCGGTGCTTCCTTACTACGGAGCGTTCGTGCGAAGGCAACCCTCCCCTCCTTCGTTCCTTCCCGGTCGCATCCCGACCGCCTCCGCCATGGTCCGTTCCCACCTCTCTCCACCACCTCCTCCGCCAGACCGCCACCATACTACCATGCTTCGCTTCGTTTTTCTGACTGACATCTCGCTGTTGTGTCGCAGGTGAAGTACTCGCAGGAGCCGGGCAACCCTACCAAGTGTAAGATCTCGCCCCTCTTTGTTCCTCTAGTGCGTTGGTCTTGCGTTTGAGGCGTTTCTTCTGTGGTGTTAATGGTGTGTTGTTTGTCGTTGTCTGTGCAGCGGCCAAGGCCATGGGCAGGGATCTGAGGGTCCACTTCAAGGTGTTTTGCGTTTCTTCAATCTTTGTTTCCGTGAGGGTTGTTAGTTTCTTATTTGTTACTCTGCGAATTAAGTTGGCGTGTGGCCGTGCAAATCAGTGTATCAACACAATTGTGGTTTCATGCATGAATTGGTGTCGAAACCTAAAGAGTAAAGGTTCTGCTATGTTATTCATATGAGCAGTTCCCACGTTACTTTAGGGACATTAACACATTGTTGATTATTGTTTGATGAACCATTGTGTTGTTTTCCATGACAAATGGTTTATAGGCAATGTGACATCTTTAAACACGTTTATTTTTTTTTTTTGTTTCTGGAGCTGTGCCTAAATGATGTCCGTGTTTCATTCAACATCCACCGAATGTCCCATTGTCCATACAATGCTTTCAAATAGTATTTTGTATGATTATACTTTAAATATTGCACTAACATGCTAGTTACACCTCAATGGCTCAATCACACTCCTTTATTCATAGGAAATTTTGATTCCTATATGAAGTTTTGGGGAACCTATGATTACTGATTTTATTGTGAGCTATATCATGAGGCATCACAAGTGGATCATATGACCACGGGGACCGACAAACTGGCAGTTTTTTTTCTTCTTCAGTTCTTCAGTTCTTCTAAAGCATTGCCCTCATGCCCTGTGTCCCTTTTTTAAGTCAATTTTAAAGCACTGTCCTGATGTGCTCTTCCAGTCTTGCTGTTCTCTGCCTTCCTGGCTTATATTTGAAGCAACATATAGTTGCCTCTCAGAAACAAGTGTTAGTGTCCTACTGTCCTCTATTTGATCGTGTCACTTTGTTAGTCACAAGTCACACAGGTATACCATGCAGTGGTCATTAGAAAATATACTTTGCAGAATATTCTAGGTGAACGTTCTGTAATTATAGTAAGAAGGTTAGGTACGGAGGGCTATCCTATGAACCTGCAATTAAAAGTTTTTGCATTCTGTAAGCTTGAAATCCTTTTTTGGGCTATCTATCCCACATTCAGCATAGGCATATTGTGATACTGAGTTCAGTGATTAGTTGATATATAAGATGGCTATCTTTCCATTATCTCTCAGTAAACTGGTATAATCGCTGCAGAACACAAGGGAGACAGCTTTTGCACTTCGCAAACTGCCTTTGACTAAGGCTAAGCGATACCTTGAGGATGTTATTGCTCACAAGCAGGCAATTCCCTTCCGGAGATACTGTGGGGGTGTTGGTCGCACCGCGCAAGCAAAGTCTCGCCACTCCAATGGGCAGGGTCGCTGGCCTGTTAAATCAGCCAGGTTCATATTGGATTTGCTGAAGAATGCTGAGAGTAATGCTGATGTATGCCCTCTTTTTTTTTCATTTTATCTTTAAACGTGCACTGCATTTCCTACTGTTTGGTTTGACTTTAAAAAGTTTCTGATATTTCCAGGTGAAAGGCTTGGATGTGGACAACCTCTATGTTTCACACATCCAGGTGAACCAAGCCCAGAAGCAGAGGCGCCGCACCTACCGTGCTCATGGACGCATCAATCGTAAGTATTGAAGGATGGCCATTCATCCTTGTAGCACTGTTGAATAGTATATTTATTTTTCCTATTCTGCAGCTTACATGTCCTCACCTTGCCACATTGAGCTGATCCTGTCAGAGAAGGAAGAGCCTGTGAAGAAAGAGGTATTTCACATGTTCATCAAATGCCATCTAGATATTTTCTGAGGATCTTGCATTGGTCTAATTTTCAGAGCTGTTTTGACTTCGGTTCTTATGATACATGCTCTGTAGTATCCTTCCATTTTAGTTAAGTAAAACTACTGAACAGGAAGAATGATCTTTGTGTCATGACTTATCACACTGACACTGTTCATTCATATTACAATAAAAAAATTGTCATGATACATAGAAATTCCATTCAGCCTTTTGCTCTGTGGTCTCTCTTTTTCTTCAAGGAAGCTAATTTGATAGAAGTAACTAATGAGTTACTATTTCCATTTGAATACTCTTTCTCGGTAATACATGTTGTCTTTATTTTGTAGGCTGACAACATTGTCGCAGCAAGGAAGCAGTGAAGTATGTTAGCCTGCTGATCGAGGGTATTTTGTCGAAGAATTATAGCTGTAGCTCTTTTTTTTGTACCTTTTCCGGCAGCCTTCCTGTTTAAGATTTTTCCAGTACCGATATTTTGAATCTGGATTTGCTATGATTTGTACTGTGCGGTCAGTTCGTAATATAATATCTCTAAGATATCTGGGCACTCAGTCTGTGTGGACTAATTTGATTGTGAGATTATTCGAGCTGTT
Source organism: Saccharum spontaneum (assembly GCA_022457205.1). Lineage (NCBI taxonomy): Eukaryota > Viridiplantae > Streptophyta > Magnoliopsida > Poales > Poaceae > Saccharum > Saccharum spontaneum. Next base: position 46,296,876 of record CM039606.1, read on the forward strand.
CGGCTAATAGTTTCTGCGGCTGATAAGTCGGCTGAAACTGATTTGTTAGAGAAAAACACTGTTTCATAGCTGATTAGTTTGGTGTGGCTTCTCTGACGGTTTTGGTGTGAGCTCTGAGCTGCAGGCGGAGCCCGTCAAGGCCCGTTTCATAGAGCTGTGCTTCACTGACATTGTCTCGAGGGCAAATTGGGCGAGATGTTTGTGACGTTAATGTCACAAGAATGGAAAACTTGAGCATTTGCATTCATGTTGACATCATCTAAGATTTTCTTATGAATCCTTATTCCTGTTCAATGACCAAAATGCAATGGGGTCGCTGTCCTTTTCATTATAATCTATGTCCGGATTTGTACAAGAGCTTTTCATTCTGATAGGGTGTTGAGAAGAGATTAGATATGTCTCATGCCTATCATAGTTTGGTATAGTTGTGTTTTTTGATTAATAATGCGCCTATTTTCCACCAAGTGGTTACTCCTGTTAGATCGTTACTAGTATATGGCTAAGCTGAAAAGGAAGATGCTAAAACCCAGTAGTCTATATGATAATACTTCCTTCAGTCCAAATTGTAGTTCATTTTAGCTTTTTTATAAGCTATATAAACTTTTATGATAATACTTCCTTCAGTCCAAATTGTAGTTCATTTTAGCTTTTTTATAAGCTATAAACTTTTAACGTTGAACATGCTTCTACTTCTACAATATCAAGTTAGTCCTATTAAACTTTCCATAATATATATCTTGGTAGTGTGTACTGAGTTAAACATGCACTTGTTAATATATTTATTCATAAAATTGATAAAAGCTGGGAAAAGATAGTTGGAATAATACTAAAATAAACTATAATTTCAAAAAACTAAGTAAATCTATAAAGTCGGAAGGTCGACATGACATTCCCTGCGAAAATAAATCAGCTAATCAAAACTGAGCACGAGGATTTCCCCCCACCTTCCTACGTACTCATTCCGGTTCCATAATCCTGGTAGTTTCGGACAAGATTAGCTTAAAACTTTTAAAACTTTGACCATTAATAACTTTTAGAATATTTATTTTGAGAACACCAAGACCACTCGTATAGAATTAGTCTTTAAAAGTGCTTCAAAATCATATATTATTTTTTATTATATATTACACTCTATATTTAAAATTATAAGATATAAGATGTTTTGTCTTTCTTAGATACGTAGTTTTTACTATACACTTAGATATATATAATGTCTAGATATACAATAAAGACAATTTATCTTAAAAAAATTAAAATGTCTTATAATTTGAAAAGGAGAAAGTATTATACATAATTTTCAAAGCTATGTTTTGAAAGCCATATTGTTGTACAAAATGATAATAAGAATTGTAGAAGTAGAGGGTATACTAAAACTGGACCATTAAACTCTGTCGCTGTTGGTTTCCATACTGAAAGTTTAACTTGATTTGTAGAAAATATGTTCAATATTTGTATCTCCAAATAAATTTATTAAAAAACTAGATTGAAATATCTTTCTAATGATATTAATTATGTACCATAAATATTAATATTTTTATATATTTAGTCAAATTATTTCTCGGGAAACGAAAACGACAAATATTTAGGGTCGGAGGGAGTAGAACAAAACTTAATATGCTGTATCCACCAGAAGATCGTTATATATCATAAGGAATGTGATATGTACATAGTAATTCTATTCTAACTTCTAAGAGCTCTTTTGGAATGTAGGGGTTTTATATAAACCATACAAAAATTTCAACAAAAATCACTTTATTTTTTAAAATGCAAGAAAGAGGAAAATTGCTGTTTTGTGGGCACTGGACTGGGTGTTTTGTGCCGGATCATACATGGGCTGATGAGCCACTTGGGGCATCCACACTTCAGCCCACGACATCAGCTAGCCCATCGGCCCCTCTAGAGCGCCTTATCACTAGGGTTTCCCCATCTCTTAGGCCGCCGCCGCCTCGTTGCTTCCTTGCTGCGGAGTGTCCGTGCGAAGGCGACCCTCCCTCCGCTCCTTCCCCGCGCGCATCCCGACCGCGGCCGCCATGGTCAGCCCACTTCATCTTCCGCCACCATGCTGCCATGCTTCGCTTCGTTTTTCTGACTGACATCTCGCTGTTGCGTCGCAGGTGAAGTACTCGCAGGAGCCGGGCAACCCTACCAAGTGTAAGATCTCGCCCCTATTTATTCCTGCAGTGCGTTGGTCTTGCGTTTGAGGCGCTTCCATCTTCCTGTGGTGCTAATGGTGGGTTGTTTGGCGTTGTCTGTGCAGCGGCCAAGGCCATGGGCAGGGATCTGAGGGTCCACTTCAAGGTGCGTTGCGTTTCTTCAACATGATGGGCTTGATCGTTTGTTTCTGTGAGGGTTGATAGGTTCCTATTTGTTACTCTGTGCATTTGATCGATTGATGGTCGATTAAGTTGGCGTGTGGCCGTGCAAAGCAGCGTATGAACACAACTGCGGTGTCATGCACCAGTGAATTGGATTGTTGTACCTATAAAGAGTAAAGGTTCTACTATGTTATTCGTATGAGTAGTTCCCACGTTACTTTAGGGACATCAACACATTGTTTATTATTATTTGATGAACCATTGTGTTGTCTTCCATGACAAATGGTTTGTAGACAATGTGACATCTTTAAACTCGTTCATTTTTGTTTCTGGAGATGTGTCTAAATGATGTCTTTGTTTCATTCAACATCCACCACATGTCCCATTCTCCATACAATGCCTTCAAATAGTATTTTTGTATGATTACTTCAAATATTGCGTTGACATGCTAGTTACGCTTACACTTAAAACAAAGGGCTTGTTTAGTTGGTGAAAATGTTTGGGTTCGGCTATTGTAGCACTTTTCGTTTTATTTGGCAATTTGTGTCCAATCATGGACTAATTAGACTCAAAAGATCTGTCTCGTGATTTACAACTAAACTGTGTAATTAGTTTTTTCTTTCGTCTACCTTTAGTACTCCATGCATGTGCAGGTACTGTAGCACTTTGTGGGTTCCCTTTTTAGAAACTAAACAGGCTCAAACTCCTTGATTCATGGGTCCTGGCAAACTGGCAGTTTTTATTCTTTCAAAGCATTGCCCCGCGTCTCTTTTTAAGTCGATTTTAAAGCATTTTCCTGAATCCTGATGTGTTTTCTTCCAGTCTTGCTGTTCTCTATCTTCCTGGCTTATATTTGAAGAAGAAACATATAGTTCACTCGCCGAAAAAAGTGGTAGTGTCCTCTATTGGATCTTGCCACTTTGTTAGGCACACAAGTCACACAGGTATACCATGCATAATATAGTTTGCATAATATTCTAGGTGAATCTTCTGTAATTAAGTTAGAAGCTTAGGCACATAGGTATATCCTATGAACCTGGCAATTAAAAGTTTTTGCATTCTGTAAACTTGAAATCCTTTTTTGGGCTATCCCACATTCAGCATAGGCGGATACTGAGTTCAGTGTTAGTTGATACCAGATGGCGTCTGTGAAATATTTCCATTATCTGTTACTAAACTGGTATAATCACTGCAGAACACAAGGGAGACAGCCTTTGCGCTTCGCAAGCTGCCTTTGACCAAGGCTAAGCGATACCTTGAGGATGTTATTGCTCACAAGCAGGCAATTCCCTTCCGGAGATACTGTGGGGGTGTTGGTCGCACCGCGCAAGCAAAGTCTCGCCACTCCAATGGGCAGGGTCGCTGGCCTGTTAAATCAGCCAGGTTCATATTGGATTTGCTGAAGAATGCTGAGAGTAACGCTGATGTATGCCCTTGTTTTCTTTTCTTTCTAAATGTGCATGACATTTCCTACTGTTTGGCTTAACTTTTCTGATATTTCCAGGTGAAAGGCTTGGATGTGGACAACCTCTATGTTTCACACATCCAGGTGAACCAAGCCCAGAAGCAGAGGCGCCGCACCTACCGTGCTCATGGACGCATCAATCGTAAGTATTGAAGGACGGCCTTTCATTCTTGTAGCACTGTTGAATAGTATATTTAACTTTGCTATTCTGCAGCTTATATGTCCTCACCTTGTCACATTGAGCTGATCCTGTCAGAGAAGGAAGAGCCTGTGAAGAAAGAGGTATTTCACATGTTCATCAAATGCCATCTAGATATTTTCTGAGGAGAGCATTGGTCTAATTCTCAGAGCTGTTTTGACTTCGGTTCTTATGATACATGCTCTGTAGCATCTTTCCATTTTAGTTAAGTAAAACTACTGAACAGGAAGAATTATCTTTATTGCATGACTTACCACACTGTTAATTCATCGTACAATAAAAAATTGTCATGATACAAGGAAGATAATTTGATAGGACAGGACATAGGAGTAACTCATGTGTTCATACCATTTGAATACGATCTCCCCCCAATAAATGTTATCTTTATTTTGTAGGCCGACAACATTGTCGCAGCAAGGAAGCAGTGAAGTATATTAGCCTGCTGATCGAGGGCATTTTGTCGAAGTATTATAGCCGTAGCTCTTTTATGTACCTTTTCAGGCAGCCGTGCTTCTTAAGATGTTTCCGGTACCCATATTTTGAATCTTGATTTTCTATGTTTTGTACTGTGCTTGAGTGTAAGGTCAGTTCGTAATACAATAGCTCTAAGATATCTGGGCACTCAATCTTCGTGGACTAATTTGATTTACATGAGTACAAACAGGCGCGGCTGTGTGACCGCCCTGCTCTGCCAGAGCTTGAGCTGTAAATCATGGCTCCACATGTAAAGGTTCTGGCTCCTCAAACACTTCTTGCGTGGTCGTTTGGTGTGGTTTCTTGGACTTCTGGAGTGATCGTTTGATGTGGTTTCTTCGACTTGGCTCCGGTGCTAGAGCCGTCGGCTAAGCTACTCCCTCAGTAGTGTTGTTTGGTGCGGCTACTCCACTGCTAGTGTAGTTTGGGGTCTCCAATGCTAGTGTCTTTGGCCTCGTTTAGATGCCACCTAAATTCTAAGTTTTTTTACTCTCTCTCCATCACATCAAATTTTGGACGTATGCATGGAGCATTAAATATTAGTAAAAAAATAACTAATTGCACAATTTGGTAGTAAATCACGAGACGAATCTTTTGAGTCTAATTAGTCTATGATTAGACACTAATTATCAAATATAAATGAAAGTGCTACAGTAGTTAGAAAAAATTTTAATCTAAACAAGGCCTTTGTCTTTGTTGGGTTGGTGTGGCTCCTTTGGCTTCGGTGCCAGTCAAATAGGCCTCATTCAGGGTCACAGTGTCTTTGTTGGGTTCGTGTGGCTCCTTTGGCTTCGGTACCAGTCAAGCCTCGTCAGGGTCAGAGCTGTTGTACAATTTGCGGTAGTCTTTCTTTATCATCATAATAAAAAAAATAAAATTGGCATATCTAGGTTAACGTTATCTAATACTCGTCAGGGTCAGAGCTGTTGCTGCCTGCTGGGGGGTTCTCAGCGAGTAAAATGTGGTTATTGAGTTTATTTTGACAGCGGAAGTTGAGAACAAAAGTTACAGTACAACTTGAGGTAGGGTGTGTTTAGATGAAAAAATTTGGGTGAAAAGTTACTGTAGCACTTTTTGTTGTTATTTGGTAAAATTTATCCAATCATGGATTAATTAGACTCCAAAGATTCGTCTCGAACTTTACAGACAAACTATGTAATTAGTTATTTTTTTACCTACATTTAATGTTTCATGCATGCGTTTAAAGATTTGATGTGATGGGTGGAAGAGGAAATATTTTGGGATAGCATGGCAAGTGAACGCGGCCGTAGTCTCCTTTACCCAAAAAAAAGTAAAATAGAACAAAATAAAATTGGTTGAGCCAGGTGGAATTTGTACCTATAGATGACATAAATGATTAATGTACGTAGCGTTATCAGTTTATCACAGCAAACATAGGCAGACGCTGACTGCTACAAAGAAAAGAACTAGAGCTGCTGGTAGGTTCACATTCACTTGTTTGTCAGCGGATGCACCTGCCAGGCTTGGTCCAGCCGAAGCCTCCCCGGCGGCGGACCTCCCTTGGCGCCGCCGTGTAGTTCCGCCAGTCCTGGAGCACGTTCCTGAGGTCGTGCACCTTGTTGTCGAGGCCGGTGCAGCAGTTGGCGTGCATGGTGGACACCCTGCGCAGGTCGTCGCTGAGCTGGCAGAAGCCGCCGCAGTGCGCCGTGTCGAGGAACTGCATCCGCACGCCGAGGCGGCGTGTGAGCGGGAGCTGCACCCGCGCCAGGACGTGCTGCTCGTTGGTCCCCGGCGGGAAGCCGGCGCGCGCCTCCCGCCACCGCCGGTAGAACTCCACCGTCCGGTTCATGGACCTGACGTACAGGAAGCCGCCGTTGGGCTGGTTGTGCAGGCTGTCCGGGTCGCCGTTGAAGTAGTCGCTGGCGATGGCGACGTCCGACGTGACGGCGATGTGCCGCATCGGGTTCCGGAACCACAGGATGTCCACGTCCGTGAAGAGGAAGTTGAAGCCGAGCTCCAGGATGGTCTGCTGGAACCGGTTCCTGGCCCACATCATGTCCAGGTAGTCCTTGGTCATGAAGTACTTCGCGGCGCTGAGGTCGACCGCCGGCGCGGCGCCGTCTTCGTTGTCCGGCCGGAGGAGGTAGCAGTGGCGGTGCACCGACCGGCACGTCTCGTGTGCGCCGGGGTCCACGGACACGATGAGGAGGTGGTCCAGCAGCCCCGCCGTGCCCTTGCCGGCCCGGAAGCTCTCGAGGAAGAGGTCCAGGAGGGAGCCTGGCGCCGCGTACGCCTTGTTGATGGACGTCACGATCACCGTGTTGTCCTCCATGGATGCGTTCTTCAGCAGCTCCGCCAGCTCCGCAAACGGTTTCACCTGCCCATTTTGTCCATCCATTTTGTTATTAGTAGATGCTAATAATGCCATGCCACAAATTAGCTCATGAATTTGAACCCAGATTTTCAAATACAGAAATCTTGATTTTGAGTGACGCTGGAGCTAGAGAATATGCGCAGCATGCATGACTCGTCTCACTCGGATAAGCTTGCTGCGTGGACTCCAGGTTAGCTGCTAATATTCGTATTCTTTGCCTGTTGAGAAGCAAGCTTCAGCTTTAAGGCTTTTCATGAATATATATGACAAGTCCCCATGATCGAGGCTTTTAGTTAGGATTTCTATGACAACGCTCCAGGACTTCACTGTTTAGTGGCCATAAAACATATCTGTACTACAGTTTCTAATCAAAACCTTCAGTACTTCTAGTATAGAGAAATGTAAATAACCAAATTGCATGACCTCTTTCTACTAACTGGTATATTACAACATATTATCGAGTAAAGATGTAAAAGAAAGATTAGTGGAAAAAACTGCATTTCCAGTTGCAAGTTCAGCTAGCCAGAAACACTGTAAATTACTGTTCAGAACTTTCGATCACGTAGGCACCATACCGCAGATTCAGCTCACACAAAATGCAGTAAAAATCAGCAGTCAAGTTCCGCTTATTCACTATAATGCATCAGAGGTCCATAAATCAAGCGCTCCTTTCAAAAAAATCAAATCTGTTTGTTAAAAAGGAAATCTGTTCACCAGAAACTGAAAATCGAAACTACAACCATGCTGCTTGCTATATGCTATCCTACACTCTTTTTTTTTTCGAAAATGCGCATTGGCGCGTGTTGCACTAAGTGGAAGTTGGAAAGTTTACACGCTCCGGGAGCGGTCACGGCGAGACGCCGATCCACGTCACGGAGTAGCACACAACATGAATCACCGTAGTCGGTGGGGTACGATAGTTATACTAACTAAGCACTAATTTTGCGACAAAGTAAGCGTCGTCGTGGCTAGTCAACTAGGAATGTGAGCAGCGCCAGTTCGACCTCTCGCAGGGCGAGGGGAACATCAGCTCACGCAACGCCTCGCGAGTGGGGGAGTCGACCGGTTCCTCGAATGTCTCGTGGAAGAGCACGGTGATCCGGTCGTCGGTGGCATCGATGGGTGTGTCATTAGGCCTGCTTGCTATATGCTATCCTACACTCCGAAATCAAGTGAGAGGGGAGCAGTCCTGTATATGCGTGCCCTATGCTGCCTACTACTACAAGCATATGAACAAAGGGGAAAATCATGCATCAGAAGCAGCAGCAGTGATCAGATCATAGCTAACCTCGTCTCCGGCCACTGCTCGTGCGCCATTGCCCCACGCGGCGTAGCGCCAGCTCATGTCCATAGTTGCGCCGAGGAAGACGAACGCCCCCGTAATCGCCGCGCCGAAGAAGAAGGTGATGACCGGGAGGAGCCTGCCGGCGTCGCCTCTCACCTTCCAGGCTGCCATGCTCTTGGACGACTTTGAAGGAGGAGAGGGAGGACAAATGCAGGACGACGGGTCGCCAGAGAAGAACGGCATGGTGGTGTGTTTATATGGCGACAAGGCAGCTGCCGTGTTGGGATTCCTTCTTATACTGCCGTACACTGCACAACTGTGCTGTAAAATGAGGTGGGCAGTATCTACTATCTAGTAATGTGCTGGCAAAGCTAAGCAGGCAATTAATAATCTTGGTGGCATCACAATCTTGAGCTTTAACTATCTGCCTCTTAATTTTCTTTATCGTTTATCTGGCCTAATCTCTTCCTCTTAATAAAACACGTGTTCAGACATGTTCGCGGGAAAAAAAATGAGTTGGAGCTAATAAGTACTGTGAAGATTTGTTCTGAGGCCTCCCAAATCAAAATGTGGGCTCGAGAACTTGTGATCTACTAGAAAGGAATGGGGAAAGCTTGAGTGATGGAACGGGGAAGAATATGCTGCCCTAACATCCAAGCAATAGAATCTGTGCAATGCCCATGGATCAATCAACTCTCTACCGTGTATAACAAGACGCAGAGGCCACTCTGAATCATTTATTTTCTATCAAGTGAACCACCAGGAGATAACCGGAATTCAGGAAACTACTGTGCTAGTCCTTCCGTTTTTTTTACTTTTCTCATCGCCTTCCTTAGCTTCATCGTTTCTTGTCCCTCCCTCTTGAAACAGACATGCTCACTAGCCAGGTGTGTGTGTGTGTGTGTGTGTGTGTGTTCATTGCTTGTGTTCTGCAGTGACGAGACATGCAGAAGATCTTGCAGGTGACAAGAACCATCGCAGCTGCCTTCCAATAGCTGTTAGCTGGGGAAAACTAATACGGTGAAACCGACATTTTATTAGCTGTTAGCTTGGTCACATGTAAATCCTCCAGCTAAAAGTTGGCTATATTATGTCCGAGGAAGCCAGCTCATAACTGTTTAGCTAGGTAGGTCATTTTGAGGTATTAGCTGAGCTAGTATTAATTAGGGTGTTTAGATCTACTAGAATCAATTTTGAGGTATAAGTTGAGCTAGTAATATTAATTGTCTGGATCGAAACACCTCTTGAGTATGTAGGAGTATGTCTCAATTCATAGTTTACACAATCAAATTGCTTCTTTGCCACCCCTGACATGTCCTTTGGCCGTTTGGCGACTTGAAGTCTTGAAGTATGTATAGCACCTAGTTTTGTTTAACTTTGGCGGCGTACTTCCTATGTGAGTTAAGGCGCTCACTTGCTCCTTACTCCCTGCTCTCTCCATTCTAAATTATAGTATGTTTTGTTTTTTCTAAACAGATTAGCTATTTATCCGCCGACAGGTTTTTGAGAAAAAAAATTTGTCAAATTTTTTGATGTTGCGAATGTTGTTCTTGGATGTCCTGCTGTCCTGGCTCTCATTGTGTTCAAATTCAGAGGAGGAAGTATGGCAAGTTGTATAAGATGTTGCAGATGATATTTTATCATGTTTCAAGTATTGTTCATACGTATTGCATAGTACTTCATTATTTCAGTCATATGCAACATAGGAGGATAACACGTGCAACATCGGAGAATGACATGTGCAACATCATAAAATTTGACAGATTTTACCCTTCAAAATTTGTTGATAGATAAATAGGTATTCCCCTGCGTGAATTTTGTTATGCACTTAGATATACATTATGTCTAGATATATAGCAAAGGCATGTACCTAAGAAAATCAAAATTTCATATAATTTGGAACGGACTTTCGAAAAATGAAACTCTAGCATGTGAGTAGGCCTGACCTGACACGTATGAATTTTTTTTACCCAACTAGTTTATTCATCACATTTGGGCCATGGTTTTAAACTCACTTCAACCACTGGGTCAGGCTTGAGCTCAAATACTTCACATGAAACCTGAACTAATAAACCCAAAAAAAAACTAATGCATCCACCAGGCCCATGCCTAAACTTTGGGCCTGATATCGGGTTTAAGTGAAGACCAGGACAAAGAAAAACATCATTTTTTTTTTCAAAACCGAGTGTTTGAGCAGGTTTACATGTGAGCATATCAGATTTTAATTTATCAATAGTAGCTTAAAATTCATTGAGGTCAATCAAAGAAGCGCATTCTAAAGATACTCCCTCAGTCCTAAAATAAATCAACTTCTAAAGTTATCATAAATCAAATTATTCTAAGTTTAGCCAAATTTATAGAAAACACACACTAAAATGTATGATGCTAAATTACTACACACCATGAATAATTTCATAATCTACTTATTTGGTGTCATAAATGTTGTTATATTTTACAATAAAATTTGGCCAAACTCAAAATAGTTTGACTTAGAAGGTGATTCTAAGAGTTAAGACGGAAGGAGTATATTTTTAGAGGGTATATTTATTGAGTGTTAAAGCATACCAAACACTACTTTATCGAACAATTTGTCCACATTCATTTTTGCAGATGTATCTATCAATAACTAATTCCTTCCCATTTTTTTTCTAGATAATGATTAATTTTATTTCTTTTCAATAGAACCTTTCTGTGTTGCTTGGTATGCTTGACAATTTTTAAATTTATCTTCACCTCTAATACAATGGTTATGTTTGTTACCGTTAAAAAAATGAGTAAAATAATTCAAAATTGAATTAAACGGGCACTAGTATTGCTGTGTTGTTGCTGCTGGCCGGCCCGGCCGTGCCAGCTGCGACCAGTGTCCCGGAAGCAAATGACGCAGATTTATACAAGATATCAGATTGCCTGTGATTTGTGCTGTTTGGGAAGTTGCACGAAAGTCGAAAGAGATCATATATAGCTCACAAAAAGGAACAATTCCGCTGCAACCTTAAAAGATGTCCCTACCTGTCCTGAAACAGATGGTATTTTGGTTAGGGCTTGCTCTAAACCTCTAATCAATACTTTTAGAAAAAAACGAACAGCTCTCAGCGCTACTAATGGCTAAAACCCAATTTGAATTTGGTAAAAAATATCCCATAATAAGTAAACATTTCGTGTGCATAGCAGTACAACACAAGTTAATACAGTAATAAGGTAGTGTTCATCTGAGACCGGCAATGGTCAGCCACAGTGCCACACCAGTGTGCAATAACATTTGGTTATCAGGCAAGTTAGCAGCACAAGCCCCGAGAAGATTGCCAGGGCCAGTTAACTGAACTCATTCACTGGCCTAACATCCTCACTCGGCAAGGCTGGGTGAGCCCGGGCAGAAGGACCAAACGCAAGGGAAATGAAAAATGTAAACTACGCCATGGCAACTAATATACCATCAAAACGCATCAGATACTCCTACGCAACAAAACTCTGCATCATAAACCTCACATAAGTCTTGCCACAACCTTTGGATTTCATTCCAATCACAGCTGAGATCGCACGGCAACTGTTAGATGCCGGGAAACAGGGTTTAGTCATACATTTCACAGGCCTGTATAAACAGTATATGTGACGAGGAGCAGGCCCTTCAGCTAGAGGCCTCAAAATGCAAAACCCAATTGTTTCGCAACCAACGGAAACAACGGTTTGTGTACCGAATCATATGATAATGGACAAGACCACACGGTTTCAGCACCTACCAGAAACCTATCCACGTTTGCTTCCAGTATACCATAACCAACCAAACACCAGTATATCTCTGCCACGGTAATGTCAGCTCTAACTTGAGTGTCTTTTTACACTGCTAACTACAGCAGCCTCAGTCATCGGTTAGTCTGTGCCGAAGTATCGATCACCATACTCTCCAAGTCCTGGGATGACACGATATTCATCACTCAATCCGCTATCAATCTCTGAGGTTACAATCTTCAAATTAGGGAAGCGCTTGCACACACAATGGATGCCTTCAGGGGCCTGTTCGTGAAAGAGACATATAAACAAACTAACCAAAAGGAACAGGAAGATGCAGGAGTAACCATCTATGACTCAGCAAAGGGAATTTTACCGAGATGAGAGTCAGAAAAATGATCCGCTCCTCAGGAACTCCTTTCCTCATAAGAAGCTCAATGGCTTGATTAGCTGAATTGCCTGGAGAAACAAGACAAGAAACTTCAGTGATAGGTAAATAACATCACTTTATAATTGCAATAAACATGCAAAAAGAACTAAACATAGAAACTCGAATAACGAATATGCAATGCTAACCTGTACCAAGCACAGGGTCCAAAAGCAAAACATGACGTTCAGCAATATCCACGGGCAGCTTATGGTATATGAGCTGGATACAGAAAATAAATTCAGTTTATTCACAACACCACAAACTGAAAAAAAACATTCACTTTTCAAGGAAACCAATAAGTGCGACGAAAACTTACTTGTTGTCCATTGTCTCCAATGCGATGAAATAGAATTTTGCCTATTTTGATCCCCTTACAACAAGCACGCAGTGCATTTTCCATGCTTTCGCCACTGCAAATATTTCAATTAATGTGCAGAATTAAAGGAAAGAAGGTACATCAAAAGCAATTTCATTGCAAATATACAACTAGAAAAAATAAAAACAAAAAGAAGACGAAAACACGATCATAAGTATAATTACATATTGATCTGTTGATCTAATTGTTAAGGCATACCACCATCTGTCCCAAATTATAGGTCGTTTTGGCTTTTCTGCTATGTACCTAGATATACGATGTCTAGATACATAATAAAAGTTGTGTATCTATAAAAGCCAAAACGACCAATAAATTGGAACGGAGGGAGTACTAGGTAAAAATGGCCGAAGCTATAGCTTTGTAAACAGGACTAGAAAATCAACTTTTGTTGGAGCATAGAATGCAAGAAAGCAAAGAAAATTTGAAGTCAGAATCTCAAAGTGTCCACACAAAAATACAAGAACACATGAATGCAATTTATAAAGGGTGTGCTGAACCACATATAGAATAGTGGAAAAATAGAGATGATGACACCACATAACATTTAAAATTATTGCCTATTAAGTGCCACCTTTCTAGCAGAAGCTATTCTAGAATTTACCTTCGAATAATAGACACTCCACAGAGCTTCTTGCAGAAGTCAACTCCCATGTAAACAGATCCTGAAACGCAATACAGTCATGATACAACAGATTGCAAGCATTCAATTCTTTTCGATCCTAAAATATGGAACAGTAGAGGGTAGTGCTGGAAGAAAAAAGTAGTAGAATGAAGTAGATAGAACAATTAGCAAATAATCTTTTAGTGTTCAATAACAACGAAAATAAGACGTGGCTTTTTTAGGGGCAACCACACTTTATATATTATATAGGGCAATGCATAATAAGTAAATTAACAGTAAATTTCAGTGATCGTTTATTCCAAAAACAATAAGGAACACTCATCAATGAAACATGTACCAGAACTTAATGATTCTGGGAAGACAACGAATATGAATAGGAAATAGCAAATGTCGTGACGGTTATAGACCCAATTTTGCCAACCCATGTTCCTTCCTTTGCTAAAATTCCTTATATCCTGTTTGGTTCCCAGGAATTGAGAGGAATTGGAAAGTAATCTAATAATAAAATGGGAAGCACTTTCTATAGGTATTGGTTTCAATTCATGGGATCCAAACAGGCCCTAATAGTATATCACAGCTGTCCATGTTAAAATGTTAGTGCCAATTTGAAGCAACGAACATAGATATTCTGATAAATTATGCCAAATAATTATCTATAGGACCTAATACAATAAAAGAAGAAGAAAGGCGTATGAAGAAAGGAAGCCAACGACATACCTGTTGGTGTAACCACCTGCTTCTCTGTAAATGGCAAATGCCCAAGACCATGCTCAACCACCTGGAAGACATTTTACGTACAACAAATGCATTGGTATACAGTAAACCACAGTTAACAGCTCTCAAACTGGTCAGTTTATAATAAGTTACTGGACGTCATAAGAACCAAGAGTGGTACCAGACGAATCAGCCTATCTGAGTAGAAAACAAAGTCAGGTGTAGCAATGTTCTTGTCACGAATGAGAGTATGCATTCCTCGTATCTGTCCAGATGAATCAATCAAAAGCATCAGGAGTGTGCAAATCTAAGATCATTGTAATGTAAAGCTTAGTGTTAAAGGTACCTGGAAAGTTGTGTGTACTACAAAGACATTTGGGTAGACTTTGCACAGGTTATGCTGACCAAGTTTTGTGTGGATATGTTGCACAATTAGATCAATTGCAACATGGTTATCTCCCCCTTTTGGTATGATCACATCAGCATATTTCTTTGATGGCAGGACAAAAGCATCAAATGCAGGCTTGACAAATCTCACATACTGATTATTTCAATGGAAACTCGTATTAGTGTCATATTTATACTTGTTGCAAGCATGATAGCGTAGGGATATTTGTAATGTTTGCAAATAGCATAAGTTGGTCAATAAGATAGTGTTTGAATACCTGCTCAAGCACTGAGGTAACATCTCTACCTCGTTCAACAGTATCACGCCTTATACGTCTAGCAAGTCTAATATCAGCGTCTGCATGCAATCACACGACAGAAGATATGCATAATGATCAAAGATTGGTTAAAAATATGAATAAATGATTAAAGTTGCAAAACAATTTAAGCATATACTTTGTTGTTAAGCAGACACCATGGTATGGATAAGCACATATCTCTAACAAAGAGAAGAGTCACAAACCTGTGTCAACAAAAATTTTCATGTCCATCAAATCACGAACCCTCTGATCATGAAAAACCAAGATCCCCTCCAAAATGATGACATCTGATTCATTGACCTAACCAAAAAAAAAAAGACCAGTGATTTGTATCATAAGAGGAGTGCAAGGCAAAATCAAATCATAATTCATTTGGGTCTGGCACATAAAAAAGTAAATAAGGATTGATAATGAAAATAAATAGGATCCTTTTTTTCTTTCTTGGAGTGGGTTTGTTTTTTTTGGGGGGGGGGACCAAATTAAGGAAGCATAACACTGTTTATCATATGTAGTGAGACAATGTACACCATTTATCATATGTAGCTTATTTCAAAGCAAAAAATTAAGGAAGCATAACACTGTTTATCACACAGTGCATGCCTACTAATAAATTTTATAGGTTGGCGCCAACGTCTAGAATAGGAAACGACAAGAACAGAAAACTGCAATAGCATTCCCCCAAAAAAATAAAGGGAAAGCTTTCGTAACAGAAATTAAGTCTGGTCACAATAAATAACATTCATGGCATGCCACCAATTTTTATATATTTTCTATATGCTTACAAAAACACATTGAAACAAGGTTATGCAAATTAGATCATAAATAATAATAGAATTGTTCTCTTCGCACCAATAGTTTATTACACTACCTTCCTAAATTTTTCAGAGCATCGCCTGTGATTCTTAAAATCATATATAGGAATATTCACGGACTGTCCACTTTTCAGCTTTCCCATGCACACCAAAAGTTGATCTGTATCGAATGCATCTGCAAGACAAAGAATAAAAAACTACTTTCAGTTAAGATGAACTAAATCCCAGAAACTAAAAAGAGAGAGCATATTTTCACATGATTGCATATCAAGTACCAGGGTGATCAAAATTGTAGTCTTGCACCTGCTCAGACTGTTCCTCAGTTAAACCACGGTAGAATGAATCCTGCAAAAAGTTACAGCCCAAAGTGAATTGTAATCGATGTCAAAAACCTCTGAAACAGTGCTTCTATGGTTGGGTACTATTTAGAGTATATATATATATAGGTGCCTACTATAACCAACTTGTAGTTTACTATCTCTTGATGCAACCATTAGTCTAATGCCAGGTATTCATAAAATTAGAATTGTCAGCATGCATAAGGATACTTTGCAATTTGCAAGCACACACACAATGACACAAATCAGGATTCAGCAAACAGAAAAGGAAACTATACTGCTTATTTCATTGGAAACAGAAGACAAATGAATGAAGATGCAACATTGTGCACCGTTTCTCAAATGATATTTTTCTAGCTTCATCGACATGCAATGTAAACAACGATACGAGCAAATCCATGCATGTGAATCAATTATAGAGAATTCATGTTGGTTAATAACAATAAGCTGCTCACAATGAAAATGAATTTCATGTAACAAAGTTTTAATAAATCAACGTGTCATATTGCTAGCCTTAAAGAAATTTAAAAGGTATCTCCAAGTGAACACAAGCAAACCGTGTGGATCAGTTCTCTAGGCACACCAGTTTTTGACCTATAGCATCAGGTGGTCTGTGTCTGTTCATGTTAGTGTTAGCATAACTTGCTAACAATATTACGGCCGTTTTAAAACAAAAATCACCCAGAAGTTAAAAGCACCTTGCATGCTGTGTCTTACTTTACTAAATTCCTTTTTCATCGAATGGTAACTGTCAGCTTGCGTCAGGATGCTTTGCAACTTGCAAGCACACAGATCGGCATTCAACAAACAGAAAACAAAATAGTAATGCTTACATTTCATCAAAAAGATAACACAAATGATTGAATGCAGTGCAACATTATACACATGTAATGTAGACAACGATTATAGCAAATGCATATGCATACTTGTAAAACAAGTATAATAAATGAACTCATGGTGCCTAATAAAAATAAGATGCTCAAAATGAATTTCATGTTGTGACTTCTAATAAATCAACAGGTCTCATATTTGCTGGAAAGAAACTTAACAGGTATCTCCAAGTGAACAGAAAAATAACAATTCAAGCAAAATGCGCTGATAATTGTAAACTATTTAGGAAACACTCAGTAGACTCAAGCCAGATTTAACAGAAAAGGTCAAGGTAGTTGTCGAGGCACACCACTTTTTGACCTATTGCATCAGGTGATGTTCTGCAAGGTCACTTCCTATCCTAGTGCGTAGTGATAAAGCACCTCAGCATAATGAAAATTATGCTCATTTCAGAACAAACACTACCATCCAGAAGTTAAAAGCACCATGTAGGTTGTGCCTTGCTTTATATGTTGAGTAAAACTAAAGCAACATATAATAATATATCCAAGTACCCAAATCATGAGCAATTTTATATGGAAGAAGCAATTTATAGCATCGACAGAGTAAACGATTCTAATCAAACTAATGTTGTTCTCTGAACAATCACCTTCGTAGTGAAAAAACACCTCACCAATTCATGGTGTCGGCAAAACAAAAACTACAGCCATCCCAAAACAAACATCATCCACGCAAGTTAAAAGCAGATTGTAAGCTGCGATTGCTTTAGCGTTTAATCTTTTCAGGAACAAATAATCTGTCCAAGGCTACTCCAGGTTATTGAATAAGAGAAACGCAACATACAATCTGGCCGTGTAATCTACCCAAACCCCCAACATACAATCTAGCCGTGTAATCTACCCGGCCAAGAGGTAAGAGCATTCAAACGTACCAACTACTGCAGTCTTATGAGTTATGACCGCAGTCCTAGATGGAAGAAGAAATTTGCAGCATCGATAGAATAAAGGACCAAATGCAGCAACCGAACATGTGTTCGGTATAGAATTCATAAAACATTCAAAAGTTCGCCACACAAACGCATCGATGACGCAGTCGCAGTACAGGACCAAAGCAGAACAAGCTCAGAACACGCAAACAAATAATAATAATAATAATCATCCGAGGAGCAGGAGAACTTGTTATTTGACAAAGCATTCACAAAACAAACAAACCACTACAGTTCGCCACACAAATGCATAGATAGCAGAGCCGCAGTACAGGACCAACCAAAGGCACAACAAGCTCATCAGAACACACACAAACAGAGAAACAGGGCCAAATCCGAGGAGGAGGAGAAACAACACCGCACCTGGTTGACGAGCACGACGCGGTGGTCGTGGAGCTGCTGAATTATCATGTCGCACACCGTCGTCTTCCCCGACGCGGTCCCTCCGCATACGCCTTCAAAACCAGCAATAGCAGGGAAGAAACGACACCAAAATTCAAAACCAGACAAGCGGAAAATCCAAAGCGAGCAGAGAGAGAGAGGGGCAAGCCAATCGCCTGCCGGTCTCGTCGAGTCGAGGCACGCACCTATGACGAAGGGCCTCCTGGTCCCGTCCGCCTTCGGGGACGCGAACCCCGGCGCGGCGTCGCCGTTGGCGGAGCGGGCGGGGGAGGAGGAGGGCGAGAGCGAGGAGGAGGAGAGGCGGCGCGAGTCGAGGCGGAGCCCGCTGAAGTGGGGGCCCACCGCGGAGCCCATCACGTCCTCCATCGTCTCTCCGGCTCCGGCGACCGCCACCGCCGGCGCGCTGAGCTGGCTGGCGATCGCTTCGGGGCTGCCTCGCCGCGCCTCGGAGGTTTTGACACGGGGAGGAGGTGGGGCTTTGGGTGGAGGAAGGTGTTGGACTGCTGGTGTTGTGGGAGGCCGTGACGGGGAGCCGTTGCGTGGAGACGGTTTATGTAGACCGCCGGGTCCAGCGGGGTGGCCTTTTCCACGTGGTGCAGCAAGGATGGGTGCAGGGGGCGCGGGGGCAGGAGAGGAGTTTCTCCGGAAATTGTTATTTTTGGGGGGAGGATTTCGCTGTAGAGCAGCTGAGAAGGGAATATGAAAGGTAGATTCTCGGTTCCTCGCCTTGAAGTTGCTGGTCCATCTTGGTGTTGTTGGACCCTTTTTTGGATTTTCTCGAGAATGCGAGCTTTCTGAAATTCGTTTTGTTTTCTTTCTTGGCATTCAATGTCGATGCAGATTGAAATGCAGGACCATGGCCATGCAATCTGTAGAGTACTGTAGAAGCGGATTTTGGGATCTTGACCACCGGATACAGTCTTGCTGGCTACAGGAGTGCATTGATGGACTGGGATAGGGATGTTTTTTTTATTAAAAAAAGATAGACTAGGGATAGCTTTCAGGTACTCCCATTTGCTCTCCCATTTGCTGGAGCAAGCGGAGCCCACACGCTATTTGTTAACCATCCCTGTCATTGACATGGGGAGCTTGGCCTAAACACGTGACAAAGGGGTTGTTTAGTTGGTGAAAAAGTTTGTGTTCGGCTACTGTAATACTTTTTGTTTTATTTGACAAAATTTATCCAATTATGGACTAACTAGGCTCAAAAGATTCGTTTCGACATTTACAGACAAACTGTGCAATTAGTTATTTTTTTACCTATATTTAATGTTCCATGCATGCGTCCAAAGATTCGATGTGACGGATACTGCGCAAACTTTTTTGGGTTAGGGGAGGAACTAAACAGGCTCAAAGAGGGAATACATGCAGAGCAGCTCCAGTGTGCTTTCAAATCGAACCACGGGCTCATTTGATCGAACCGTGTCAGAGTGAAAAGCGAACTCTGAAGATGAGGTTTGTTTAGATGCGAAAAGTTTTTAACGAAAATATCACATTGGATGTTTCGTGTGATGTCGAAAGGGGTTTTTGGATACTAATAAAAAACCTATTACATAGCTGGCTTGGAAACCGCGAGACGAATTTATTAAGCCTAATTAATCTGTCATTAGCACATTTGTTACTATAGCACTTTAGTGTCAAATCACGGACTAATTAGGCTCAAAACGTTCGTCTCGTAATTTACACGTAAACTGTGCAATTAGTTTTTTATTTTATCTATATTTAATACTCTATGTATGTGTCGTAAGATTTAATGTGATAGTTTTAGATGAAAAGTTTTTATCTAAATAAAAGCTTGATTTGAATCGAGCCGTGTAGAATAGTGTTTGTCAGGATGAAGGGGAGAGAAGATAGGACGGATAAGGAAGAGGACGTGAAGAGTTGCTGGCCGCGCAAACAAATGAAAATATATTTTTTACTCGCACATGGACCCATAAAGCCAAGTTCACGCTGGAGCTATGGAACTCTTCGTCGGTTCGGCTTGCGTGGATTTCATGGTTGGATTTAGGACTGGAGGTGCCCTAAGAGCCGACCAAAATAATGCATCGGCGGATGATGCGTTGGAAATAGTAGTGAAATAATAATACTCCCAGAATTTTCAAATATGTCACGTTTAGGTCCTGTTTGTATCCATTAGTTAGCACTAAAAATTAGCTAACTAATTTGGATCCATTAGTTAGCTCTAAAAATTAGCTACTAAGCTAATAGTTGCTAATTTTTAGTAGAGGATTGTTTGGATCCACTTGCTGTGGTTAAATAGTGAGTCGATGAAGGTGCTTATGAACTATTAGCACGTACTCCTGCTAATAGTTAGCGTTTATTAGTAGGTCTATTCGAATCTACCGGTACTAATTTTAGCTGTTTAATTTTTAGTGCTAATAGATCCAAACAAGACCTTAATTGTATAATCTTAACATGAACTAGTATATAATTAGTTTATCTTAGACGCTACTCCTCTCTTAAAAATATATAGAGCATAAATAATAATCATGCACTGAAAAAGGATCGAATTGGACGGCACCAGTATTTTGGTTCCTCGTGGCTCTCGTACGCTGGTTAATGGTACAATATAAAGGTGTTTCTTGGGCCCTGTTAGGCCCTGTTTAGATGATTCAAAGTTTCAAAAATTTTACAAGATTTTTTGTCACACCGAATCTTTAGACGCATACATGAAGTATTAAATATAGATAAAAAATAACTAATTACACAGTTTAGTTGTAAATCACGACGAATCTTTCATACCTAATTAGCTCATAATTAGACACTAATTACTAAATAAAAACGAAAGAGTTACTGTGTTTTCAAAAATTTTACGTCCTATCTAACCACAGCCTTAGTGGAGAAGGAATTGAATCACGACTTCACGAGGGGAATAAATAAGGACTTGGGTACACCTGGCGCAAGAACACGACACATGCTGGCGCAAGAACACGACACATGCTGTTCCAAACCCATCAACTCTTCATCGTCATCGAGGATAAGAACAAGCAAATAAAAAACCAATCCGACATTGCGCAATCGTACGCATCCATGTGAAAGCCGCTGATGTTCTTCGATCTGTTTCTTTTTTAAATGTACTATTAATACTAGTAAGCGATAGCACGACTGGATAGTTTACACCTTCTCCCCAACTTAGACAACTAGTACGGTGACGTTTCAGTTTTGTTCAAATTAAAACCAGGACTCCCTAATATCAAGACATGTCTCTAATGAAGTCATCCATTCTCCATAGTAATCATATCTCCAAATTTGAAACCAGAGATCACCGTTAGAAATCATAATAATGATCTATCAATGTTGAAACTCCTTGCGACTGGTGTTCCATTTGATCAATATGCAGCACGAAAGAGGGAGACGAAATTTCAGGCTCTTTTTTTTCGTCCATCCATTTGTTTGGTCCGTCTCCCTTTAACTACCGAACGATAGAGAGTTTCTTCCGTCCGGAATTATATATATAACCCATACTCTCATATAAGTTAGAATAGCTCTTATCTAGCGTGATACGGAGTCCGATTCCAAAACGTGATCGAATATGTGGAGCTTCTTAAGATAACCTAGATAGATAGGAATCTTAATACAAATAGATCTCCTCAATCAGAGTAACCTTTGAATAAGAACTCTAATTCAAATCCTTTTTGTTTTTTCTTTTATTTATTATTTTTCCATTGAACGTCCTGGTGAAAACCCTTCTAATTTTTCATATCGAACTCTCCGTCCACATTACCACGGTAGCAGCGGTAGCCAGTAGCCCAGGTGCTATGCGCAATTTGATTCTGTAACTTTTGTGTTGCTATACATATAAGCCAGATAAAAAAAAAGAGAAGGCCATATACCTGTGGTTAGGTGTAGTAACGTGAGCAACAATAAAACATACTCCAGCCTTTGCACGCCACCACCAGGAGGCCAGGGCAGTCCATATACGAATACGATTCTCCTCCTCCGTTTGAGATTCAATAAGGTGGACAGGGTGCGAACGAGACGGAACAAAAAAAACAAACAGAAGTAAAACATCAATTAAAGAGGAAAAAGGTACATGTCTGCGTGAAGATATAACTCGCGTCGTCGTGGTCATCAACTACTGCACCCTACTCACCGTCAACGACGACATGGACGGTTCCTTCATGCTGATCGCCTCGGACATGGGCAAGAACCTAGACTGCACGTTGGCGCACATTAGGGTGCAGACCGTGTCGTCGTCGGACTCCGGTGGTGGCGCCCAATGGAGCCCCGTCAAGATCATCAACGACCACCCATGCAGTTGGCGGTGAAGGAGCCAGGACAGAGACAACGACGCCACGGTCGCCGTCAGCGTCATCGTTAACTGGCTCATGCATGTCTGTGGCGCCTGCTTGCTGAGCAAGGATGACGTCGGCGAGTACATCCTAGCCGGTAATGCTTCAAAGAAGATGCTTTGCGTGATCACTGAAGGGAGGGGAAAAAATCAGTTCAAATCTGGATGAGTGAGGAAGAAGAAGCCCTTCAACAATTGAAACTCAAGAAGACCATAGAGATTTCTGCAAAGTAAAATTGATATAAATGAGCAGATGTATGCATTGTCATTACATGGTTTCACACACAACATAATATAAAGTTTATTTTAGTAACTATCTGTTCATATGTTATTAAAAACAAAGCAAACAACTACGAACCACTACATGAATTACTTAAGTACTAAAATCTCACTAAACCAGACTGGCAAAGCTAGAGATGCACACATGGCGCAAGAACAAATAAATAAGGAATTGAATCACGACTTCACGACCTAATAATAAGAAACTCATCTGCAGTCATTGCATGTACTTAAGGAATTGAATCACGACTTCACGAGGGGAATAAATAAGGACTTGGGTACACCTGGCGCAAGAACACGACACATGCTGTTCCAAACCCATCAACTCTGAGTAAAGAGAAGGGCAGTGGACGTTAGGTTCGGCTCAGAATAGCCCTAGCGCCGCCGCCGCCGCCGCCGCAGCAGCCGCTCCCGTCGTCCACCACCGCTGGTCCCCCTCTCTTCTCTTCCAGCATCTCGCCGGGGGCTGAAGGGAGTGGGGATCCATTGTTTTTAATAAGTTTTTCCCAGTAGATCGAGTCATTAGGGTTAGCGTCTCTCAATGCCAAATTACTTGGTACTAGAGTTTTATCTCCTCCTTCTCCTCATCTCTGTCGACGGTGAAGGAGAAGGGTGGAATCGTCTTCTCCATGGCGGCTCCGTTGAAGATGAGGACGACAATATCGGCGTCAGCATCTTCATCGACATGACGACATGAAGACTTTGGTTTCCGGACGACGACATCAAGGCGGAGATGATGTCGCCGTCATAGAATAATTTTCTCCGGTCTCTTCTCCGTTTTGTTGTGGTTAGATCTGGCTACGATGAAGGACTAGGGAGAATAATTTTCAGATCAGTCTTCTTCACTCTTCGGTGGCAGAAAGAAGAAGAAGGAAGACACCAGAAAGAAGAAGTTTCTCAATTCCGCCTAAAGGAATGTTGGCCGTTGTTCGTTGGGCATTTGTTCTCAGGCCATTTGCCGAGTGTTTGCCTGTGCGGTCATCCATACTGCAAAGCATTTAACAGGTTAGGTTTTGAGCTGTGCTATTTATAGCGTGGTACTATTTTATAATCCAGAGTGCTTGTAACGTTGATGTACCCAGCTATCATATAATATAATTCTTCTTTCCTCGGAAAAAAAACCCCATCAACTCTTCATCGTCATCGAGGATAAGAACAAGCAAATAAAAAAACCAATCCGACATTGCGCAATCGTACGCATCCATGTGAAAGCCGCTGATGTTCTTCGATCTGTTTCTTTTTTAAATGTACTATTAATACTAGTAAGCGATAGCACGCCTGGATAGTTTACACCTTCTCCCCAACTTAGACAATGATTAGATAGTTTACACCCAACTAAGCAGAGACCGGCACCGGCCGGAGTAGGAACACGTAATGACGTTACTTAATCTACCAGTAAGGCATTGACCAGGCCAATAAAAATGCGCATCCTTCCCGGAAACAAAACAAAAAAAAAAAGAATAGACCATTTCGTGTCAAGCTAAACCTCCCGGTGACGGATGACTGTCGGAGTTCTGGCCAGTAACCGAATGGGCCGACCTCAATGCCAAAAATGTCAAAAGAAAAAAAAAATAAAGGACGAGCTCGAGTTGGACTGACATGCCTTTGGACGGATGAGCTTGTTTTGGAAGCAAAGTGGCTAAAAAAAGGCGAGATCGATTGATGCTGCGTTTCACTTCACAGCCCCAGAGCTTTATTAGGTTACCCGGCTGAAAAGGTTTACTTTAACTCTGATTTTTTTCTTCTCATCCCCTTGAACTCTGCAAGGAGAGAAACGGAAGATGCTTCAGTGTGCTTGCCCTAAACACGCTATTTGTTAACCATCCCTGTCACTGACATGGGGAGCTTGGCCTAAACACGTGACAAAGAGGGAATACATGCAGAGCAGCTCCAGTGTGCTTTCAAATCGAACCATGGGCTCATTTGATCGAACCGTGCGTGTCAGAGTGAAAAGCGAACTCTGAAGATGAGGCTTGTTTAGATGCGAAAAGTTTTTAATGAAAATATCATATGGGATGTTTCGTGCGATGTCGAAAGGGGTTTTCGGATATTAATAAAAAACCTATTACATAGCTTGTTTGGAAACCGCGAGACGAATTTATTAAGTCTAATTAATCCGTCATTAGCACATTTGTTACTGTAGCACTTTAGTATCAAATCACGGACTAATTAGGCTCAAAACGTTCGTCTCGCAATTTATATGTAAACTGTGCAATTAGTTTTTATTTCATCTATATTTAATACTTTATATATGTGTCGTAAGATTTGATGCGATAGTTTTAGGTGAAAAGTTTTTGATCTAAATAAAGCCTGATTTGAATCGAGCCGTGTAGAATAGTGTTTGTCAGGATGAAGGGGAGAGAAGATAGGACGGACAAGGAAGAGGACGTGAAGAGTTGCTGGCCGCGCAAACGAATGAAAATATATTTTTTACTCGCACATGGAACTCTTCGTCGGTTCGGCTTGCGTGGATTTCATGGTACGATTTAGGACCGGAGGTGCCCTAAGAGCCGACCAAAATAATGCATCGGCGGATGATGCGTTGGAAATAGTAGTGAAATAATTACTCCCAGAATTTTCAAATATGTCACGTTTAGGTCCTGTTTGGATCCATTAGTTAGCACTAAAAATTAGCTAACTAATTTGGATCCATTAGTTAGCTCTAAAAATTAGCTACTAAGCTAATAGTCGCTAATTTTTAGCAGAGGATTGTTTGGATCCACTTGCTGTGGTTGGATAGTGAGTGGATGAAGGTGCTTATGAACTATTAGCACGTACTCCTGCTAATAGTTAGCGTTTATTAGTAGGTCTATTCGAATCTACCGGTACTAATTTTAGCTGTTTAATTTTTAGTGCTAATGGATCCAAACAAAACCTTAATCGTATAATCTTAACATGAACTAATATATAATTAGTTTATCTTAGACGCTACTCCTCTCTTAAAAATATATATAGAGCATAAATAATAATCATGCACTGAAAAAGGTTCGAATTGGACGGCACCAGTATTTTGGTTCTTCGTGGCTCTCGTACGCTGGTTGATGGTACAATATAAAGGTGTTTCTTAGGCCCTCTTTACATGTTTCAAAGTTCTAAAAATTTTACAAGATTTTCTGTCACACCGAATCTTTGACGCATGCATGAAGTATTAAATATAGGTAAAAAATAATTAATTACACAGTTTGGTTGTAAATCACGACGAATCTTTCGAACCTAATTAGCCCATGATTGAACACTAATTGCTAAATAAAAATAAAAGAATTACTGTGCTTCCAAAAATTTTACACCCTAAACACAGCCTTAGCGGAGAAGGAATTCAATCACGACTTCACGAGGGGAATAAATAAGGACTTGGGTACACCTGGCGCAAGAACACGACACATGCTGGCGCAAGAACACGACACATGCTGTTCCAAACCCATCAACTCTTCATCGTCATCGAGGATAAGAACAAGCAAATAAAAAACCAATCCGACATTGCGCAATCGTACGCATCCATGTGAAAGCCGCTGATGTTCTTCGATCTGTTTCTTTTTTAAATGTACTATTAATACTAGTAAGCGATAGCATGACTGGATAGTTTACACCTTCTCCCCAACTTAGACAATGATTGGATAGTTTATACCCAACTAAGCAGAGACCGCCACCGGCCGGAGTAGGAACACGTAATGACGTTACTTAATCTACCAGTAAGGCATTGACCAGGCCAATAAAAATGCGCATCCTTCCCGGAAACAAAACAAAAAAAAAAAGAATAGACCATTTCGTGTCAAGCTAAAACTCCCGGTGACGGATGAGTGGATGACTGTCGGAGTTCTGGCCAGTAACCGAATGGGCCGACCTCAATGCCAAAAATGTCAAAAGAAAAAAAAATGGCACTGTTCGGCAGGCTGTTTTTTTAGCTTATAAGTCGACTGTGGCTGATTTGCTGTGAGAGAAAAACATTGTTCCACAGCTGATAAGCCGTGCTGATAAGCTCAGCCGAACAAGGGGAATAAAGGACGAGCTCGAGTTGGACTGGCATGCCTTTGGACGGATGAGCTTGTTTTGGAAGCAAAGTGGCTAAAAAAAAGGCGAGATCGATTGATGCTGCGTTTCACAGCCCCAGAGCTTTATTAGGTTACCCGGCTGAAAAGGTTTACTTTAACTCTGATTTTTTTTCTTCTCATCCCCTTGAACTCTGGAAGGAGAGAAACGGAAGATGCTTCCGCAGTGCAACAGCCACAGTTCTGTAGCTCCTCGCCTTGACAAAGCATCTAGCAAGCTAGGTTGTTTGCCTTTTTTAGAGGAGATAGCTTAATTATATTAAATCAACGTGATTACAAACTGGAGCTAAAGCCGCTGACACACAGGCCGGGATGCCATTAGCAATAAAAACATCAGAAAGCTCTTTCCTATCAAACTGACACAACTCATGAGCTGTCTTGTTTGCACCCTGGTGGTATTTGGATACTCTGAATTTCTGGTAACGTTGAAGGACTTCCTTTGCTTCTTCGATGATGTGGCATATTACATAACAGTTTCTGCAGGGGTCCTTTAAATAGCATATTGTCGCGAAACAATCTGATTCTAACAAGAGGCGCCTTTTCTAGGGTATGTTTTAGACCCACCCATGCAGCAAGACATTCTGCTTCTTTAGCCGACTTGCATCGCTGATTGCTTGATCATCGAGAGAAGAAAACCTCGCCAAGCTAGGTTGTTTGTTGCGTGAGTAATCACATGTATCCCCTATGCTAGGGAGCGCTCATCTGCCTCTAGTGCGCCAGCGCGTTGTTGTTAAAGAACTTTCTCTATATTGATACAAAGATACGCAAGCCTTTTACGTATTTGTGAAAAAAAATCTACCCGCCTTGGTTTGAAGTGGTTTTCAAGATGACTTTTCCTTTTCATTTAAAAAAGTTTAGTCAATTCTTGATACGTTTTTAAACCATTGAAAAAATTTTAGTTTATAAAAATTTTGAGAAAAGAATATAGAGATAGATTATGATATGGTGAATCAAAAAAAATTGGAGCTCATGATTTTTCTCTAGATGCTTAAAAAGTAGTTTTATTTATCAAAAAATTAAAATGACCTAAAAATAGAAAAATTGTTAAACATTCTAATTAATATCTAAATGTGTTTTGAAAAATGACAGAGTAGGAAAATAGCATGGTAAGCTTATTTGGGCTCCACCTGCATAGTAGGAAAATGGCTCTGCTCTTGTAGGCTTCTTTAGCAGAGCCGTTCCTTCTATAGCCAATTGGCAAGGTTTTGACCGAAGCCGCTCAAGAAGTGTTGCCAAACGAGTTCTCACTTTGGGACGTAAGTCACATTACCAAAGTTTACCATCATAGCCTAGTCCAATAATCAAGCAATTAAAATGGCTTAAAATGCACGTTACCGGGACAAATTAGAAAAGTGAAAGGCCTTCCCTATGGTATGCCTTGATGTTTGGGAGGGGTGGAGGAAACATCTCTCGACGCTTGGGCCAAAAAGTCCATTTTAGCAAGGGCGAACGGAAAGCCCAGTAAATTGAGCGGGCCGAGCTCGATGTTTGGTCGGGACAAAATTAGGACCCAAACCGACTGCAACGCCCTTTGAAGGACGAGCATGACCTGGGCCGAAACCTGTAGAGGAAACAGCTTTATTTGGGTTTTATGGCCCAGACTGGCCGAAAGCATGTCGACGTGTCCACTCGACCACACTTGGCATCATCACCGTCAGAAACTCAGAACTCACAATTTCAGAAAGCCAATCTCAGCTCAATGTGTCATCTCCCCTGACATCAGAGATTCAGAGCTCAGTTCACAAAACGAACATACAGTTAGCAGCTGCTAGCACTCCAATGTCATGGCAAGAGTGCAAAACAATCTTGCCTTTTTCCGTTACCAGCTTGGCAGCTTGCTTGCTTCTCAAGAGAAGAAGCAAAGCACTCCTACGTGATCCTCCGGATAAGCCCATCAAACGGAGCATCATTCTGTTCATCCCTCTTTTCCCCTACGAGTTGCCAGCGGCGAAGTTAGAACTGACGGGCCTGGACCTGGAGAAACTCTTGCTAGGACCAGGCCATAGTCACATAAAATGGGTTTACCACCTTCGACCTTTGATCCGGGTTCGTCGACCCCGATCGGGGTTTATGGGTTTATTTTCGACCCGAAGTGTAAAAATCTCTTGTAAGTAGTGTACCACGTACCACGACCCCGTACCTTGACTCCATCAACCCAGAAACTTTGTGACTATGGACCAGGCGACCAGGCAGTTGCTTGCACTGCTCAACTGCTAGACACACTGCTGCAGGATAGAGGAGTGTGACCTCCGCTAGGCTGCTAGCTTCTACAGATGTTGCCAAAAAATTAAAAATGACCTAAAAATAGAAAATTTCTTAAACATTCTAATTAATATCTAAATGTGTTTTGAAAAATGACAGAGTAGGAAAATAGCATGGTAAGCTCATTTGGGCTCCACCTGCATAGTAGGAAAATGG
Organism: Saccharum spontaneum; assembly: GCA_022457205.1. Classification (NCBI taxonomy): domain Eukaryota; kingdom Viridiplantae; phylum Streptophyta; class Magnoliopsida; order Poales; family Poaceae; genus Saccharum; species Saccharum spontaneum. The sequence goes on from CM039606.1 coordinate 46,325,926, forward strand.
CTCTGCTCTTGTAGGCTTCTTTAGCAGAGCCGTTCCTTCTATAGCCAATTGGCAAGGTTTTGACCGAAGCCGCTCAAGAAGTGTTGCCAAACGAGTTCTCACTTTGGGACGTAAGTCACATTACCAAAGTTTACCATCATAGCCTAGTCCAATAATCAAGCAATTAAAAATTGCTTAAAATGCACGTTACCGGGACAAATTAGAAAAGTGAAAGGCCTTCCCTATGGTATGTCTTGATGTTTTTTTTTTTGGGGGTGTGGGGTGGAGGAAACGTCTCTCGACGCTTGGGCCAAGAAAGTCCATTTTAGCCAGGGAGAACGGAAAGCCCAGTAAATTGAGCGGGCCGAGCTCGATGTTTGGTCGGGACAAAACGACTGCCACGCCCTTTGAAGGACGAGCATGACCTGGGCCGAAACCTGTAGAGGAAACAGCTTTATTTGGGTTTTACGGCCCAGACTGGCCGAAAGCATGTCGACGTGTCCACTCGACCACACTTGGCATCATCACCGTCGGAAACTCAGAACTCACAATTTCAGAAGCAAAGCCATCAGCTCAATGTGTCATCTCCCCTGACATCAGAGATTCAGAGCAAGAGGAACGAACATACAGTTGGCAGCTGCTAGTACTCCAATGTCATGGCAAGAGTGCAAAAGAATCTTTGCCTTTTTCCGTTACCAGCTTGGCAGCTTGCTTGCTTCTCAAGAGAAGAAGCAAAGCACTCCTACGTGATCCTCCGGATAAGCCCATCAAACGGAGCATCATTCTGTTCATTCCTCTTTTCCCCTACGAGTTGCCAGCTGCGAAGTTAGAACTGACGGGCCTGGACCTGGAGAAACTCTTGCTAGGACCAGGCGACCAGGCAGTTGCTTGCACTGCTCAACCGCTAGACACACTGCTGCAGGATAGAGGAGTGTGACCTCTGCTAGGCTGCTAGCTCCTACAGATGTGGACACGGGGGACCGACCCATATCCCATGGCTGGTGCCTGGTAAAGTGGTAATGGCGTTCATTCAGCTTTGCTTACTTCTTGCGATGGAAGTCTGAACTCTGAAGAGAAGAAGTTCAGTCAGCTTCAGGAAGCTGGCAACTTTGGCACTTCGCCGTCATTCCGTTTCGACGACGGGAACACAGAAACCAACGCCTGGTTTAGTTTCCAATTTTTTTTCCTCCACCCATTACATTGAATATTTGGACAATGCATAGAGTACTAAACGTAGACAAAAAAAACTAATCGCACAGTTCTCGGGGAAATCACGAGATGAATATTTTAAGCCTAATTAGTTCATGAAAAGCCTTAAGTGCTACAGTAACCAACATGTGCTAATGACGGATTAATTAGTATAATTAGATTCGTCTTGCAGTTTTCTGACGGGTTCTGTAATTTGTTTTTTTATTAGTATCTGAAAACCCCTCCCGATATCCTTCCGACACATCCGATATGACACCCAAAACTTTTCTTTTCACGAACTAAACGCAGCCTAGGGGCGTTAGCGCGGTAGCTGCAAATTTGCCGTCTACAGCATGTCAAATTGTCAGTGTCAAGTCAAACCTTAGGGGTTAGGGCACGCATGAATGCTGAATCATTTTATACAGAAGCGACGATATACACGAACATGGCCTTGTTTTGTTCGTGGACGAAAAGTTTTTGGGTGTCACATTGGATGTTTTATGGGATATCGAAAGGGGTGTTTGCATGCTAATAAAAAAGCTAATTACATAACTCGCCTGAAAACTGCGAGACGAATTTATTAAGCCTAATTAATCCGTCATTAGCACATGTGTGTTACTGTAGCAATTATGGCTAATCATAGACTAATTAAGCTTAAAAGATTCGTCTCGCAACATCCATGCAAACCGTGTAATTAGTTATTTTTTTTTATCTATATTTAATGCTCCATGCATGTACCAAACATTCGATAGGATGGGGTGAAAAATTTTTGGGTGAGAACTAAATAGGGCCGAAGGTGGTTTAGACAAAAGGGAGTTGCTATATTTTAGGTGACAATGAGCATCTTCAAGAGTACCCTATTTTCCTTCCTAATATTTGGTTTTAGTAAGATGAGAAAAAACATATCTCCAACAACTCCTAATATATGCTCATAAAATTTAGGCACTTGATAAATCCTCCTCCATTACGCGTAACTTTGAGTGTAGCAGCGGTCGCGCGGACCCCGTTAGTATCGGTCAATCTAAATGTGGAAGGGTGTGGGAAAGAATAAGAAGTAGGAAAGGGTTCCTAATGCAAATTTACGAGAGAGAAAGAATATATAAAAGTGGTTACCATAATTTTGAAATAGTATAGGATTCCTGATGTAAAATTGTCTCCTATGTTTTAGGAGTGTATTATTAGAAACTCTTGGAGATGACTTTCTTTTTTTCTGCCAATGCCTTTTTTAGAGTTAGAAACTACATGTTTTTAAGGAGGAAAAAATAGGATACTCTTGAAGATGCTCGGTACAATTAGTAGAAGAACCTATAAGAGATAATTCAAATTTTTTTCTATAGTCAAATAATGAAAAATTATACTATATTGCCAGAATATTATAACAATAAAAATAAGACATACTCCCTCCGTATCGGATTTAGAAATCGTTTAGGACAGCGACACAGTCTCCAAAACACAACTTTGACCTCTTGTTTTTATAAAAAATATTTATGGAAAAGTGATATATGTATACTTTTATGAAAGTATTTTTCAAGACAAATCTATTCATATAATTTTTACATTTGCAAACTTAACAACTTAAAAGTTATTGATGATTTATATTTTCAATGTTTGACCAAAACCTTGTGAAAATGACTTCTCAATCCGATACGGAGGAAGTATAGGAGAAGTGAGGGAAAAAAAGTCGATTTGGCTTATCATTAATTTCCAAGTTAAGTCATTTATTTTCCGTGGGAGGGAGATGCATGTATTGGCCAATCTATAAGCGATGGATCCAGTGCACTAACCAATGGCAATGGATTACACGTTTTACTCTACGAAACTGAGGCACTGGACTAGTGCTGCAACAACAAAAGGAGCCACCTCCAGTTGCCAGCACAGCGGGACACTGAAATCACTTGAGTGACTCAAGCACTATCTGATGCACACGCACCGTAAGGGCACTTCCAATGCAGATTTTATCCTAATTTTTATATCTGTTTATTATTCCTCTTGCCGAATCCTGGTTAGCGCAATTAACCAGAGGTCTCGAGTTCGAATCCTGGTTAGCACAATTAAATAAAATAATTGCTGCTCGCTCCTATTTCACGTCTAAGGCCTGAGAGGAAACCTCTACGTGAGAGGGAGTGTTGGAATATAAGTGAATTGTCCACCTTTTCTCATCAGCTTAAGCTTTTGAGTTGAACTCGGTGCATACAACTTAATACCGTGCACGGTCAGCTCCGTGATGAAGCTACGGCACCGGCGGCTGTGGACGGTGTACAGGTGTGACACATCTCGCGGCCGGACGAGGAGGCAGCTGCCTCCCAGGCCAATCCCTTGGTGCTCGAACAGATTCTCATGTACAACGAGAAGGAGGTCAATCCCATGGTGCTCGTCCAGATTCCCATTTGTAGAACGAGGACGTATGTACTGTATGCACGAATGCTGGAGCAGAGGATCCGCGAAGGAGGTGGGATGAATGATTGTGAAGACTCCAGAATAAAAATGTTGCGTTGTGAAAGATAATTTCCTGATAGTCCTAGAACATAGAAATTACTCATGGTTTCTGCATTGTGAGTGCTCTAAAATTGCATAAAAGACAACACATACACATAGCAATATATAGCAGATGTGAACACTTGAGCTGACGAACGCATACGCTGGAGTCACGCCCCGGCCCCCTTTTTCTCTCAAAAGGATCGGAATTTTCAGTTGTTGGGGTTGAGGAGGAGGCAGATGACTGCCGTCTGCCCGCCCCCATGCCGCCTGCCTCGCGCTACGTGCCTTGGCCCTTGGGTTACCGAGACGGCACATCCAGCGCTACTCGAAGCCTTGTTCTCGCAAGAAAAGACGCGATCAGAAGATGATCGATGACTCCTCGCAGAGCCCGACGACGAGTATTGTGGCATGTCCGTTTCGAGCATGGAGCCATGGACGGCATGTCCGTTTCTCACTTCTGCCTTGGAGCTGGCTGCTGCTGGGGGCCTGGGCCCTTCCGATTCCGGCTTCGGCGGCGCGCGTCTGAACCCAAGAAAGGCTAGCTGCCTGCGTGCTTGCATGTTCAACAAGCCCTGTGGGACGCCTAGATGTGCGGATCTCAGTAGTACGTACTGGATGTTGGATTGTTGGATGGTGGAGAGGATGCTGACAAGCAGAGCCCACAACGGAAGCCTGATGAAGTCCCAGACGGAGTTGATCACGCCATCGTCCTCCCATATGCTACGACACGTTGACTGATGGCTGAACTTGTTTCATGTGCCCATCGGCTTGGGAGCGGCAAAACGCTCGCAGCAGCAGGCGAACACTACCTTGTCGAGTTCTGAGCGAAGCTACTACTCCGCCACTCCATGTACAGTCTATATTATTAGCCCATATTCCGCTTGCCGACCTGCAATTGTGCATCTTCCACCCAATTGTGTCGTTCTGTGGCCATATCTCACACTTCTAGCACATGCAGTCTGTAGCTACGAAAATGTAGGATTATTGGTAGGATAACTGGATAAGCCATAATAATGAGTGTATTGCTCCACCAGTACATGCGCCACTAGTTAATGGCTATGGTTCTTTAGGGACAACATTGCTGCCTTTTGCTCCAACACTCTAGATGTACCAACACTAGCACAAGAGTCATTTTCAGAGATGCCTCCCCTTTTGGCTCTATCAAAATTCGTCCCTAAAAATTATTTCTTATTCAGTCCACCTCTAAAAATTCCGTATTCAGTTGCTGGTGGGCTTCTCTAGAGTTTTTCATTTTACTAATTTTTAGGCTGATTTACAAATTGTGTAGGTAAAGCGATTTTTAGAAACGGTTGGTTTCAACCTATCTTTAGAAAATTGATCTCTAAAAATGGTCAAATGGTTTCTAAAGACACACGGGTAGAGAGCTATTTGACGGCCCCTACAAATGGTTTTGTGCCACCAAACTAGTATGTGTAGTAATGCAACTAAAAAAGGTATATCTGCTTAATGCACTTAGGCCACTCTCAACGTGCCACCGTGTCGTGCTGCCCCAACCGCCAAATCAGCCTGTAACTGCCACGTTAAATGGATCAGCAGCCTCGCGGAGGATGGTAGTGGCATGCAGAGGAAACACAATCTCATTTGACACTTTTGCAGATGCTAACAGTGAAGCACGCATTGCAGGAACGGAGCACCTATTTGTGAAGAGAGAGAGAGATGGAGAGAGGAAAGGTAGCTGCGTGATGTCCTTTTTACACTGCAAAAGCTGTAAAAGACTGCAATAGACTTTAGTTGATGGTTATTAGGTGATAGCCCTGAAGTTGTTTGCTGCACATGTGACACGGTACTTTTTGCCAAGGCTAACATGTCTATGCGCCTGCGTTGCTGCTACCCTTATAATCATGAACTCCAATCTCTAAACGGTGGTACATGGTGACGCCCTACACGTTGCGTCGCGTCGTTCATTGATATTAAAAACTAAAACTATTTTATGCTGTCGAAGCACTCAGCAGTAATGTTGTTTAGTTGAGTACTTCACATTTTAAAATTAATGTCTAGATACATGTTAAAAGCTCTATATCTAGAAAAGTTTAAATAACTTATAATTTAGAATATATAACGTAATAGAAGTTAGTTATGGTGCCCTAATTCTATTACAAGCATTTACTGCGGTCACTGTTAAGACCAGGCTTCAACGGTTGACCCCGACCGACCGTGTTGCATGGTTGAAGTGGAAATGTGGAATGGGAGCGGTTGCGTCACTGTCGCGGCAACAGAGTATCACTGCAAGGAAAATTCTAACTTAACTGTCCGTCCTGGTCCTCTGCTGCATGTACGACTAGCTAGTACCGTAGGAGTTTTTGCCAAAGGAATTTACGCACTTGCATCGCATCGCCAATTCGCCTAGACGATGCAAAAAAAATAACACAGCGTTGAATAGCTATTGAAAGGCGGTCTCAGAGCGAAAACGAAAACGACCTTTCAATAAGTAGCATTTCTGTTTATCAGTTTTCAGTTATGTATGCAGCGGCTACTCTTTTCTTCTTTCAGGAGACCGTACCATCCTCGCAGTATTTTACCGCAACTTCACAATTTAAACGAGGCAGTAATGGAGTAGTAATTACATACGAGCCAGCAGAATTTTTCGTAGAATATTTGTTTCAAAAAAAATTTCGTAGGATGGAGTGCGTAGATGCCTCGTGCGATGCCATGATGCCAAAAGCACGACCAAGAAGAAAGTGTCACGTTGACGAAAGCGAAGCACACCACGGTTCTTACGTTCACATGTAAACACACACACTCGCGATGCCTTGCACCCCATTGTGATCCATCCCCATCCATCCATGCCGGCTCGCGCGCACTTTAAATACGCGCGCACTGCACGCGTCTGCTCGTCTCGATCGCACTACGCGCACAAAGCTACCCCAGCTAACTGCACCGCCGGCGACCGCCACTATCGCAGCATGGGCACTGCCGCGCATCGGCCGGGCCTCGTCCTCCTCTCACCCGCGGCGGCCGCCGTCGCGCTCGCGCTGCTGTTCTTGTCGTCGACCCTGCGCCTCGCCGTCGTCGTCGGAGCGCGCGTCGTCCAGCCGTACGGCGGCGGCGGCGGACCCTGCGCGCTGGCCGTGGCGCCGCTCGGCTACCCCTGCGAGGAGCACCAGGTCCGCCTCCTTGTTTGCTTTGACCTTGACATGACCGTGTGCATGGTGCACCGTCAACCGTCGTCGCGAAGCGTATCGTCCGATCCAAACGTTTTGCATGCGTCATGTCCCCTCTATCTCGTGAAAAGAAAGGACAAAGATAGAAAGTTTTTGCGTGTATATCCTTGATGATTGACTTGATACATGGATAAGTGGATGTATGCAGGTGACGACGACGGACGGATATATCTTGAGCTTGCAAAGGATCCCGAGGGGCCGCGGCGGCGCGGCCGGAGGGCGTGGCGGTGGCGGTGGCGGTGCCTCCTCCTCGCGCGCGGGGCAGCCGGTGCTCCTGCAGCATGGGGTCCTTGTGGTACGACGCATGCATGGCGCAAACACTTGTTTATTTTCTCTCTCTCGTTTTGTTTATCTACTTTTCGTCTGTTTCATGTGCTTGGCACCAACCAATGGCTCACAATCGTTTCATGTGCCGATGCATCGGTGCAATGCATTTTCCTAGCGAGTGAGCTACGTACAGCTGCCTGTTTCATGTGCTTGGCACCAACCAATGTGCCGATCGCTGAGTGCTACGGTCTTTGGTTCCCCACTGCAATTTAGTCATGTCACATCACATGTTTCACACTAATTTAAAATATTAAACATAGACTAGTTACAAAACTAATTGCACAGATTAAGACGAATTCACGAGAAGAATCTATATACCTAATTAGACTCATATTTAATCTTTCTAGTTAATACTACCTAAATACCTGACGTGACATCTACTGAGCTTTAGTCCTGAGCCCAAACACCCCTCGCTAGAAACACGTACAGCTAGCTACCTCCTGATTAGCGCTATGCACTTCGTATATACTCCCTTCATCCCAAATTATAAGACGTTTGACTTTTTTGACACCAAGTTTGACCACTCGTCTTATTCAAAAATTTGTGCAAAATATTAATTCTTTTATCGTGGCTTGATATATTAATAAAAGTTCCTCAAGAATGACTTAAATTTGACTATGTTTGTACAAATTTTTTGAATAAGACGAGTGGTTAAACTTGGGATAAAAAAGTCAAACGTCTTATAATTTGGGATGGAGGGAGTACGTATCACAGAAGCTGACGGATATGTATGCATATGGTGCAGGACGGCATGTCATGGCTGCTGGCCTCGCCGGAGGAGTCGCTGCCGTTCATCCTCGCCGACCGCGGCTTCGACGTCTGGATCGCCAACAACAGGGGCACGCGCTGGAGCCGCCGCCACGTCTCGCTCGACCCCTCAAGCCGGGTATTACGTAATAACAAAACAAGCTGGTTGCTTCGCTCTAGCATCTGTTGTATATTACTGTTCCACTGGCACTCACACTAGCCGCTGCTTCTTCAGCTCTACTGGAACTGGTCCTGGGACGACTTGGTGGTCAACGACTTGCCGGCCATGGTTGACTTCGTCAACACACAGACAGGGCAGAAGCCTCACTACGTCGGACACTCCATGGTACGGGCGGCCGGTCCCTGCTACTTCCCTGTGATTTCTGCAGAGAGAGTGTTTGTGGGGGTCTGAAGACTGTGAAGGCCTGAGCAGCTCTCTCTCTCTCTGGTCTCTGCTGCTGGTTTCATCAGGGGACGCTGGTGGCGCTGGCGGCCTTCTCGGAGGGCCGGGTGGTGGACCAGCTGAAGTCGGCGGCGCTGCTCACGCCGGTGGCCTACCTCGCCCACATCACCACCCCCATCGGCATCCTGCTAGCCAAGGCCTTCGTCGGCGAGGTAACATATTTGCTTGCATACATACTCTGTGGTCTGACGCAGCGATCGTTTCGTTTCTCCGTTCTCCGTGCGGCGAACTCTGCTCTGATGATCTGATCTGACTGACCAACAGGCGCTCTCGGACTTCCTCGGCGTGGCCGAGTTCGACCCGCTCGCGTACGTACTGCGCTCCCTGCACTGCTGCACATCGATTCAGATTCGTTTCTCTGTCTATGGTTGGGGAATGGGGGACTCGATCGATCGTGTGCAGTGCAGCTGACCTGACCTGCTGCTCTGCTGACCGCGCAGGCCGCCGGTGACGAACCTGATCAGGGCGTTCTGCCGCCGCCCGGGCATGAACTGCTACGACCTCCTCGGCTCCATCACCGGCAAGAACTACTGCCTCAACAGCTCCGCCGTCGACGTCTTCCTCAAGTACGAGCCCCAGCCGACCTCCACCAAAACCATGGTCCACTTCGCTCAAAGTAATGACAACCTTCAATTTCTCCCAATTCTTCAATTAATCAATTGCACGTATGTACGACAAATTTCGTCAAGAAATTTATTTGCACCGGCCGGACGGCATGCATGCAGCCGTGCGCGACGGCGTGCTGACCAAGTACGACTACGTGCTGCCGGAGCGGAACATCGCCAGCTACGGCCAGGCCGAGCCGCCGGTGTACCAGATGTCGGGCATCCCGGCGAGCTTCCCGCTCTTCCTCAGCTACGGCGGCCGGGACTCGCTCGCCGACCCCGCCGACGTGCGCCTCCTCCTGGAGGACCTCCGGGGCCACGACCGCGACAAGCTCACGGTGCAGTACCTGGACCAGTTCGCGCACCTCGACTTCATCATCGGCGTCTGCGCCAAGGATTACGTCTACAAGGAAATGATCGCCTTCCTCAACCGTTTCAACTAGCTACTGGTTCACTGAGTGTCGTCTTCAGTCCCAGAAGGATAAAAAAGGCCACTGCAGGGCGTGAACATTGTTCATACATATATGATAGGTTAAAAACGTACATGAAGTAATTTAATACTAGATAGCTAAGATATGGAGCTGTCTGAGCAAGGAGGATAGTAACTAGCAGCCAACTAGGTGTCATGGAGATGGGTGATCACCGCAACAGCGGTCAGCCCAGCCAGTCGTCACACTGTATTGCAATCTGCGACACTGAGCGGTTACTAGAAGAAAAGGTATAATATAGTAGCTCATATATAATAAGCTTTTGATTGATGTGTAACTCTCTCCATGTCTATTTGCTACCAATTATTTTATTGAGAGTTACAAAAAAAACAAGTTTAGTATACATATGAGATTCAGAGTAAAAGCAGGATTTAAAATTTTAAAACTAGAAGGTTTCCTGTGTATTAACTCATCTAGAAATTCAGCTATACCTCTGCTATAGGGGTGAGTTTGGTTGCTTGAATGAGACCTAGCCTGGCCCATGGATGCAGGATTTAGGTGTTTGGATTGGATGCCTGTGCAGCATATTGGGCCTGGCTGCCCGCATGCAAAAGCCGCCGCTCGGCCTGGCTGGGGAGGAACGAGTACCTCTGGGCCAGGCTCGCGCAGGCGCAGCGTGCGCGTACGGGCGTGCGCTTTCTTCGGTCGCCGAGCCAAAAAGCTGCTTCATGCGTGCATCCTGTTATGAAATATTTCGCTGGGGTGTATTCTTCTTCGGTCCTATCTTCACACCCTCAACAACTTCGTACATGGCGAAGACTTCTCCGTGAAGATAGCGTCCCTAACGGGAGGTTCCCCGTGACCCGAACGTGTGTCGTGGTTGCATGCGGGGAGAGTTTCCCTTTCCCGATACTGTATATAAATACTTCTGTAATCAATGAATAAAGATAACCCGAGTTCATTTTACATTCTCTCCGTTACTCGCAATTCCTACTCGTAACACGTTATCAGCACCTTGCTCTTCTTCCCCAATACAGAGAATAGCTCAGCTGGTTAGAACATTGTCGAGGGGAGCAATCTAATCCTAAGGTAACAATGTCATATCCTTGCCGTAATCTTGCTCCTTCGGTTGCCCTTCTTCTCCAGCTTGTGATGGCATTCAACCGTGCCCGCACGTTGGGCATTCACTTCGGCAACCACCGCCTCCAAGCCGAGCTCCTCCAGGACATCCGCAACGTCCTCGGCGAGCGCCGCGGCTACCGCCCTTGTGGTGATCGCCGCAACCTCAACAGGATCCGCGATCATCTTCCGGTAGGACGCCGTTTCGGAGGTCGCCGTCGTGCCAACGTCGCACCACCGTCCCGGCATTATGTGGTGTCATCCGTGGCTCTGACCGCGGCGCCATCCGCGGCTCCGCCCGCGGCACCACCTCCGAGGGCCCAACTCCACCGGCAGCTCCAGCTCCGGCTCCATCGGCACCCCTGGCGCCGGTCCACGCATTGCCGACTCTAGCCCGACCACGGTGCTCGCTACACGGCGACGGCCCGTGCCCACCACCGCCACCGTCCATGGTGGCCAGCCTGCCATGGCTGTCACTGGACATGGAGCCGTTGTTGCTGATTCGGTACTGCGACCTCGATTTATTATCAAATTGGCAAACACAAGGTAGTACCACATACTACTGCAGGATTTATTCCTCAACGTGCTCTTCCAATTTGACTATAAACATACAAGGAATACATCTTAACGTGAAACGGTTAAAATAAACAAAGGTCTACACCCCCAAGGTGACTATCTAAGTTCCTCAAAATGAGATAAAATCCCACCTTACATTATGCAAGTTTACCTTATTTTTACTACGTAATTACATTCATGATAATATTACAACCATACTATTGATTTTTAATTAAATCTATGGCAACTACACATGTAGGAACAATGCCCACCCGAGAGCATGATGCGCAAGTCTCATCAAAGAAAGAGTTTGATGTACTCGCTCTCGATGGACACAACTTCCCTACATTGGCAATGGATCTCAAAGTGAGTCTATCGTTGCGCGGAATGTTCAAGGCAATTGAAGCTCCCAAAGAGGGTGAAGCTGCATTGCCTGAACCAAACAAGTATCATGCCTTATTCATCATAAGGAACCACATCCATCCAGATCTCAAGGCTGAGTATCTGATTGAAGAGGACCCACGGGCTCTCTGACTTGCTTTGCAACAACGGTATGAACAACAAAAGGCAGTCATCCTCCCGGAGGCTACCCATGAGTGGAACCACCTCCGCATATAGGATTTCAAATCCGTAGGAGAGTTCAACCATGCTATGCATAAACTCAGTTCCAAACTGAAGTTTTGTGAGAAGAAACCTACTGATGTGGAGAAAATTGAGAAGACCTTGTCTATCATGCTTCCCGCTTATATGATCCTTCAACAGTAATACCATTAAAGGGGTTTCACCATTTATTCTGAGTTGATCAAAACATTGCTTCAGGCAGAGAGACACAATGTGCTCCTCATTTGGAACTCCAATCAAGGCCCTGTCGGTGCCAAGCCTTTGCCAGAAGTACATGCAACCACTCAGAAGAAACCACCAAAGGATGATAATAAAAATAGCAATCCAAGAACCTCTAAAGGCAAAAACAAGCGCAAGAGAACCCATAAGCCTCAAGGTGCTAAGGGAAAGGGCAACAATTCTAAGTCGAACAAACACAAGTCTAGCACTTGCACTAAGTGTGGTTGTTACAATCACCTGACTCAGAAATGTCACACCCCAAAGCACTTAGTGGATTTATACTTGAATTCCGTGGGACGTGGACGCTCCAACGACACTCCAACCAAGGTGGACAATAGGCTAAAGCACACTTCAATGCACTAGCAGCCCCAGGATGTTCTGACTCCACCGCAGCGGATCCAAGCAACACCAAGGCTCCTCCTCCACCTGACGACAACATAGACGACCTCACCAACAACATGATCATCGAATACACTTCTGATGATATGTTTGGCGACTACAACTAGAATGCTAGTCTTTTGAGATCTCTATTTTTCATTTACCTATGGGTTGTAATAATTGATATTTGTTTTTGCTTCATCTAGCACATTTGATATTTCTTGTATTATGCACAATTAATATCTATGCTATGTTCATATTCTATATTTATTTGTTGATAATTTTATTTTTATTCTCCATTTTATATATAGATTGTACGGGAGTCAATCCGATGGATGAGAAAATGTGCCTAGTGAAGAGTGGTACCACTAACTCTATACTAAGAGAAATAAAATATTTTCAAACTCTCACAAAGAATAAAGAAAATGTTTTAACAATCGCTGGATGCGATGCTGTAATAGTAGGCTCTGGACGAGCCAATATTATGCTCCTTATGGGTACATCGATAACAATTGAGGATGCACTCTTATATCCCGATTCAACTCGTACCCTATTGAGTTATAGAGATATTCGAAAGAATGGGTTCCATATTGAAACCCATAATGAAAATAATGAGGAGTTCCTTCTCATTACAAAGGACAATGGATATGGCAAAGATACATTTGAAAGAGTTTCCTCACTCCCGTCTGGATTGTACTATACATATATAAAACCCATACAACATGTTGTGTACAAAGTAATTTTCTAGAATGTCAATGCATTCCAAACTTGGCATGATCGTCTTGGTCACCTTGGCATAGGGATGATGAGAAAAATTAAAAGTAATTCTGTTGGTCACTCTCTGAGTGATGCAAAATTTCTCCAATCTTCGGATTATACGTGCACCGCATGTGCCACCGAAAAATTAATTTTGAGGCCCTCTTCACTCAAAATACAAGATGAACAGCTTAAGTTCCTTGAACGCATTCAGGGTGACATATGTGGTCTCATTCAACCTTTGTTTGGACCATTCAGATACTTCATGGTTCTAATAGATGCATCCACACGATGGTCTCATGTGTCTCTTCTTTCGGCACGAAACCATGCATTTGCTAAAATTATCGCTTAACTTATCAAACTTAAAGCGCAACATTCTTAACATCAAATCCAGTCAATTAGGATGGATAATGCCACTGAATTTTTCTCGTGCCTTCAATAATTATTGCATGGCCTTAGGAATTTAAGTTCAACACTGGTCCCATATGTCCATACTCAAAATGGGTTGGCAGAATCTCTCATCAAGAGGATCAAACTCATTGCAAGATCATTACTACAGAATTGTAATTTACCAACCTCATGTTGGGGTCATGCAGTCTTACACGTTGCTAACTTAATACAATTGCGTCCAATTACATACCATGCAACCTCACCGTTGCAACTAGTACATGAAAATCCTCATAACATTTTCCATCTGCGAAAGTTTAGTTGCGCTACATACGTACCGATCTCACCACCACAGCATACAACTATGGGCCCTCACAGAAAATTAGAGATCTATGTGGGATATAAATTTCCGTCGATCATAAAATATATGGACCCACCACAGGGGATCTTTTCACGGTCTGGTACGCTGATTGTATCTTCAATGAAGATAATTTTTGGCATTAGGGGGAGACTACCAATACCATAAAGAATGCTAGGAAATCAATTGGGATGTCCCAGACATCTCCAACTCTGATCCACGTACTTCAGAGACTGAATTTTAAGTTCAGAAAATCATCAATTTGCAACACATTGCAAATAATACGCCAGATGCATTTACTGATTATAAGGGTGTTATAAGATCCTATAATCCAACGAGAAATGTGACGAAAAGAGTAGAGGTACCAAAGAAAACTGCTCAACTCCCAAGTAAGAGGGGGAGAAGTACAACTATTTCCACGGATGCAGCTCCTAGCAAGCAAAGGAAAAGGAAGAACAAATCTTCCAATTCAGCAAATACAACTCAATCCCAAGTTGAGGAACACCATGTGGAGGTTCAACCTTCACATCCCACATCAACAGTGCACTCAATTACTGATGTTGGGACATCGGAATGCCCTGATGCAACCATTTTGAGAGATAAAGATGCATTGCAAAGGGTACATGAAATTTCTATCAATTACCTCGAATCTGGAGAATTATATGACCGAAAGACTACAATTGTCGACATTTATTTTTCCGCAATGATTGCTTAAATCCTCGAAAATGATCCAGATCCTAAGACCATGGCAGAGTGCAAAAAGAGCTCGGACTGGAATCAATGGAAGGATGCAATCCAAGCAGAATTATCCTCGCTCTCTAAAAGGGAGGGATTCTCTCAAGTAATACCTACACCCTAAAAGTATTCCCTGTGGGATTCAAATGAGTTTTTCGTCCGCAAGCGAAATGAGAATAATGAGATAGTGAGATACAAAGCGAGACTTGTAGTACAAGGATTCACGCAGAGACCTGGCATGGATTTCAATGAGACATATTCTCTAGTTATGAGTGGAATAACATTCTGATATATCTCTGGTCATACAAAATCGTCTATCTATGCAGTTGATGGACGTAGTGACTACATATCTTTATGGGTTACTTGATTTGAATATATACATGAAGGTTCCTGACGAAATTCCAATACCAAATCAAAATGCAAGTTGCAACATGTATTGTGTAAAGATACAAAAATCACTCTATGGCTTAAAGTAGTCGGGAAGAATGTGGTACAACCGACTTAGTGAGTACCTTCTGTGGAAGGGATATACTAACAGTGATGATTGCCCATGTGTCTTCATCAAAAGATCCCAAACAGGGTTCTGCATCATATTGGTGTATGTTGATGATTTAAATATCATTGGCCACAAACAAGATATTGATGAGGCATGCAAATATCTAAAGACGGAGTTCGAGTTGAAGGATTTGGGTAAAACCAAATTCTGCTTAGGCCTACAGCTTGAGCACCTTTCGACTAGAATCTTTCTGCATCAATCTGCCTATGTCCAGAAAGTATTGGATAAATTCAATATGGACAAAGCATATCCCTCCAAAACTCCTATGGTCGTTCGGTCTTTAGAAATAAAGACTGATCCATTCATACCTCCAGATGAGGGGAGGAAACCTTGGGACCTCAAGTCCCATATCTTAGTGCCACTGGAGTACTGATGTATCTTGCAAATAGCACAAAGCCTGACATTGCATTCACAGTGAACTTGCTAGCAAGACACAATGCTGCTCCTATCAAAAGACATTGGACAGGAATAAAACAGATCCTCAGATATGTGAATGGCACAAGAGATCTTGGACTATTCTTCAAAAGGGGCCCAAGTCCCGATGTGGTTGGATATACTGACGCTGGATATCAATCTGATCCCCACAATGGCAGATCGCAAACGAGCTTTGTGTTCTTACACAATAGAACCGCTATTTCATGGACATCTTCCAAACAAACTTGGATAACTATGTCCACAAATCATTCTAAAATTGTCGCATTATATGAGGCTTCACGTGAATGCGTTTGGCTTCACAGAATGATCAACCATATACAACTGTCTTGTGGCCTTGGCGCTATCAAAGCACCAACCATTATCTATGAAGATAATGCAGCTTGTATTACACAGATGGAGACAGGCTATATCAAAAGCAATATCAATAAGCATATTTCTCCTAAGTTGTTTTATCCCCATGAATTACAACATAAGGGAGAGATAAATATCTTGAAAACCAAATCATGTGACAATCTCGTTGATTTGTTCACTAAGTCCCTGCCCACGTCCTCATTTGAAAAGTGCGTTAAAGGAATTGGTATGCGACGACTTAGAGATTTACAAGGTTCAGGGGGAGAAATTCCCCAGATATAGCTTGTTCAAACCATCGTATTGCACTCTTTTCTCTTCATGAGTTTTTCCTCACAAGGTTTCTCATAGAGAGTTTTTAATGAGACAATATTAGTATAAGCATATGTCATATTCCTTGTTTTCCCCCACAGGGTTTTTAAAGGGATATCAAAGACATAAAATTGTCCTCTAAGCTATACATGAGTTTTCTCCTGAAAAGGTTTCTCATATTAGTTTACAATGAGGCAATAACCAATATGTGCTATAACTTTCTTCTTCTTTTCTCAAATGGTTTTAAGGAGTTTTTAGTAGCATATACACTTGTATTTTTCCTCGTTTTTATCCTACAGGAATTTTTGGAGAAACAATACCATTCATTGATCTCAAGGACGGATTAGATCAAGGGAGAGTGTTACGAAATATTTCATTGGGTGATCTCATCTGATTCCTCGTATTCCCTTTGGTCCTATCTCCACGACCTCAATGACTCCGTACGTGGGGAAGACTTCCCTGTGAAGACCGCGTCCCTAACGAGAGGTTCCCCCATGACCGGAACATGTGTCATGGTTGCATATAGAGAGTTCCCCTTTCCCGATACTGTGTATAAATATCCCTGTAATTAATGAGTAAAGATAACCCGAGTTTATTTTAAATTCTCTCTGTTACTCGTAATTTTTACTCGTAACACGTCCAAAGAGCTGCGCGCTCCGGCCTGGCTCTGCTCGTCTCACCATCCAAACAGACCGGCTTGCATGTTCCGAGCCCGCCGCTAGAGAGACAGGCTGGGTAGTATGCGCCTGGCTGAGTTCCAACGTGAACCAATCACGCCCTGGACCGACAAGATGGGCCGGGTCCAACAGGTAGCACGAGGCACAACTCGATTAAGGGGGGTGTTTAGTGGGGTGAAAAGGGTAAACAATATATTATAGCACGTTTTGATTTTATTTGGCAAATAGTGTCCAATCACGGATTACTTTGGTTCGAAAGTTTCGTCTCGCGACTTTCCACCCAACTGTGCATTTAGTTTTTTTCGTCTATATTTAATGCTTCATGCATGTGCCGCAAGATTCGTTACTGTAGTTTTTTGGGAAAACTTTTTAGGAATTAAACCAGGCCTAAACACCACACCACGTGATAGCTTCCGAGTTAGTACTAGTGATTTAGTGTTCCAGGTTACTGGGAGTAACTAAGGATGAAAACGGAGCGGAAATATCCTGAAAACAAGTAAATTGTAACCCGCCCTACCTAAGTTGTCGCGTCCCAAATTACCTTCTTTTATCAATTTTTCCTAGTATACAACAATAGGATATATACAAAGATACAATACATCTGTCAGTACATGCTACAAGCATTGGCCGACGTAAAAATAGCAGCCATCTTAACAACCAGGGTAAACAAGCAGAGTAGGAGAGCAGTGAGCAGAAAACGAGTCGAAGAAATTTAGCGGCAGACAATCATGATTCATGAGCTAGCTGTTTAGCCCTTAGCACTGCTCCTGCACGTGAGCATCATCAGCCAGAGGCAGGCAGTCCGTCAGGTACATCGACGACGGGACGAGCCACGTCTTGACGACACGATTCTTCTCGCCCTTGCCGAACGCCCACGCTCCGGTCACCTCCTTCCTCGTCAGGTCGTACTCCAGGAGCTGGAGCTTCCCCGCCGACCACACGTACAAGGCGTCCTTCTCCGGGTGCAGCGCCAGGAACCTGGCCTCGCCCGCCCTGCTGCCGCACCCTCCCTCCAGCTCCACGACGTCGGCGAGCTTGACGGCGTGCTTCAGCCGCCACCGGAGCGCAGGTGACTCGCCGTCGAGCACCCAGACCTTGAGCAGTAGCGCGCCGTCGGTGGCCACGTAGTGCAGCTTCCCGCTGGAATGCGCGAGGCGGCCGTCGCCGCCGCCGTCCGCGGGCTCTGGGAGCTCCGCCACCGCGCACTCGAGGCCGGCGGTGACGTCCATGCGCACGACGCAGTCCGGGTCGGAGGCGAGGACGTAGACGGCGCTGGCGTGGAAGTGCACGGAGCCCGAGAGCGAGGCCGCGGGCACGCCGAACTCGGCGTCGCGCAGGGACCACGCCCGCGTCTCCGACGAGAACACCTCCACCTCGCCCCCGCGGTCGCGCCACCGGCCGGTGAAGTTGATCACGTGGTAGCCGGAGCCGGAGGAAGGGTCGAAGGCGAGCATGGACAGGCGCGGGTCCCTCGACGGAGACGGCAGCGCGGCCCAGCGCCTCGTGACGGGGTCCACGACGTAGAACCTTCTGGTGCCGGCGGCGCGGAGCAGCAGCAGGCCGTTGCAGGCGTCGCAGACAACGGAGACGTCGAGGAACGGGAAGAAGCCGAGGTCTCGGTCCCGGAGCAGACCGACACCGCCGTCGCCGGCGGCTGAGTCCGCGCACGCGAACCGTGGCCGCGTCTTGCCGCGGGCGGAGGCGGAGTCGGCGTCGTCGGGGAAGTAGACTACGGACAGCTGCAGCGGGAGCCTGCGGCGGAGGTAGCCGTCGGAGACGGTGGCGCACCAGGCCTTGGACACGCACTTGGACCGCGCCACCGAGTCGACGGGCAGCCGGAGGATGATCTCCGCCAGCATGTCGTCGCTCAGGCTGGCCGCCACCGCGGCACTAGCCTCTCCTCCGGCCGCCGCGGTGCTCTTGGTGCTGTCAGTGTCCGTGGAAGAATGCCTCTTCAGGATCGCCATTATTCCGTTCCCGGCTGGCCGGCTTGGCGAAGCTTGCAGCGAAGCGAAGGTGACGCACGCGACACTGCGACAGAAGTAAAAGTAAACGAACTTGCAGAGAGGAAGGATTGGATGCGATGCTCATTTGGCATTTGCTACTGAGTTCACTGGGGGCAGGGGGCTATATATAAATATATAGGTGGCGTCTGATGAGAAGCAAGAAACACGAGCACGGAAGGGTTCACCGGTGACGCGACCGTGGAATTGTTTTTTCTCTTGGCACCGCGCGCACCGGCTCCAGCTGTTGGATCGGAACCATCTCGCGGTCGCAGGTCGAATCGCTGAAGCCTGCGTGGTCACTCGGTGGCCGTCAGAGGCCGCGTCGCCGTGCCACGTATGTAACGCCCAAAGGCTAAGGTGTCCCGCAGGTCCAGACGTGCAGTCCGTTCGGGTTTCTCTTCCTCCGTCTCGCTTCTCGCCTGTTCCACAGCGCCCGCCTGTCTCCGTCTCTCCGGCGGGTGGTGGTGGCCGGCCGGTGAGCGACGAGGAGGGCTGCGCCGACACGGCTGCGCTGCGCACGTGATCTGCTGCCTGCGCGCGTCGTCGGAGCGCTGATCTGCTCATTTCGTGCGCGCACGCTGCACGCACCGTAACGGAAATGGAACGTGCGCTCGTTGCTTCGTCCATGAGGCCAGGTAATTAAGCAAAGAAACCTGCTGCGAATCAAGTGTCTGCCAATAATCAGGGGCAGCTGCGAATCAAGTGTCTGCCAATAATCAGGGGCAGCGATGGCGTGTGCACGTCTAACTTAAGTCCATGTCCATTGTACATAAGCCTAAGCAATTTGCTCCTCCAAAGGAGGAGTATAATCGATTATATAATCTTACTGCTTAGTACAAGTGATTAGTAGCGTCAAGTAATGAATTGAGAACCCGGCCGGGAAGAGCTCTGTAGACTAGACGTCCATGATTTTTGTGTGTTTAATAAAAAATTAGACAGATTCGAGCCAATTACGATCAGTGGGTCGAGAATATGTAATGTTCCTCGAAACCAATAATGATATGATAAGATGCCGCGACGTCAAGAGTCTTTTGTTTTTTTATAGGACTAGGTAGCGTGTTCGTGTGTGCTACGGGATAGCTAAACTTTTATATTAAAAACACATGGATCGTATGATAAGATAATAGTACTGTGAAATTAAATACCGACGTTAAAGTGACATTTAATTCAAAAAGCAAAGTTCGTAAAATTAACATAGTCACGGAGAGCGCGACATCGTAGACTTACAACTTTACTATATAAACCTTTCTGTGATGCGGCTAAAATAATATTTTATATCGGCAGAAAGAATCTCCGATATCCATTTCTTTCATGCGTCTATAAATCCACGAATAAGTTCTACCACATCTCCCTACTATCCTGTACACAAGTTCGAGTATATATGTAAATATTAGTCCCTGTCACATGGCTAATACTTAATCTCTTGAAAAATCTCTCACAAAACCTTAAAACAAAGTATGTTACATTCACCGTATAAATTGTGTGGCTTTAGAACTATCCCATACAAACATATACTATAGGATAAAGGTATCCACTCGAGTTTGTTTGGTAAGATTCACCATCAGTAATATATAGAAATAGTTAAATTATAGATATTATTATTACAAGCGACGATGACTATAGCAAGATTCACCATCAAATAACTAAAAGGCAGCACATAAATTCCAGATTTCCAACTGAACTACAATCTACAATCTCAGCATTTCTTCAACGTCGTTATTTCTCACTTCAGTTCAATTATTACAAGCGACGATGACTATGGCAAAATTCACCATCAAATAACTAAAAGGCAGCACCACATGTATATATCTAATGTATATATCTATAAATGTCACAAGTCCTATACTACTTGCCTGCTACCAGGCCGAGACACCACTTTAGCAAAATAGGAACCACGTGTCCACATGTAAGATCATGTTTGATTTGTCTTCTCTTCCACAGGACAACAACACATCATTGGAAATAAATCCCTACTACTGCTATGACACAGATGGTTGTCTTTCTTCAAATTGTCAAAGTATTTTACTCATAGGTTCAGATATGGCCTTTTTACTTTTAATTATATATTAATAACAATCTAGTACACTGTTGTAGCAACAAAAGTTCCCTAGTATGCAATTTGACTAAATTGGTTTCAATGGTCTGTTCATCAGAACTTCAATGTAACAATATAGCTTCAGAACTTCCAGATCCTGTTCAACCTTTCAAAATGGTCTTGTAGTTCTGGGATAAAAAGAAAAAATGTCATATTCCGATAAACTGTTATCTATGCATCAAACTCTCTCAACAAAAAAAATTGTAAAAAAAATTATTGAACTGGCTCAGCAACTTAACAAAAAATTCAAATAAATTATTTATCAATATCTGTAGAAAAAACCATTGATTATGAAAACTAAAACACATGTATATTTAATTTAAGAGAAAAACAAACGACAAATGGCGAGTTTGATGATAACACACATCAGTATCACATTAATTGCCTTATTATGCATGCAACATATAGGACAGATAAAGTTGGGCGTCTCTTTGCCCATTTGGTTATTATAATTTAGAGCGTTGGGTAACGAGCATACACAAATACAACAGTTATGTTCTAAAAGCATATAATCCAGTGTACACATTATAGTATTTCAGACGAAGCAAGTCTGAGATTTAGAAGTTGGGTCATGCTTAGCGTCACAAGAT
This sequence comes from Saccharum spontaneum, assembly GCA_022457205.1. NCBI lineage: Eukaryota > Viridiplantae > Streptophyta > Magnoliopsida > Poales > Poaceae > Saccharum > Saccharum spontaneum. The sequence continues at coordinate 46,347,470 of CM039606.1, forward strand.
TCACATGTCACTAGCAATTGAGCTTTAACTTTTGCATCAATTGTAAGATGAAACAGAGTTACCTATATGCCTTTTTTATCCAGGGAGGCAGGGACTAAAGCATTGTATGATGATCTATGTCAGAAAATGATCAACCAGTTATTGTTCTCCTTCAATCTACAACTTTTCACTTTTGTTTTTGACCAAATTGCTCCCCTTCACTTTTCTTCTCCAATCTGTGAAATAGAGAGTTACTGTAATATATGTATTGGCCTGTGCATCGCTACGAGCCCAAAAAGTCATATTTTTAACCAAAAAAATCATAAGCATGGATCGAAAAACACCACCGAATGGTCCTAAGATACCTGCAATAGTACAAATGATACAACTGGCACACATCTCTTTTTATATATTAGAGAATCACATGGTTCTATGTTGTTTAAGTCTATCTTATTTTGAGTTGAATACTTACTCTTTTTACATAAGCCAAAAAAATCAGCATATCAGTTAGCACTGATCATTCTCTCTTTATACTGAACAAAATTACTGTTTTAGAAAGATAAATTTATTCCATAGTAAAATGAAGAAGTGAAATCATCGATTTTGTTTAATTTCTATGGAGCAGTTAAAATATTTTGGATACCACCCCAACCACCCATATGGCATTGAAACTGATTATAAATGAAACAGGGCCTCAATTGTCTATTGTTCACTGCTTATCTAAAAAAAGAGACAGCTACACATTAATATTTGGAGTCACATAGCACATGAAAACACTCTCTGTGGTAATAGCTTACAGGCTTTTCAACAATCTCTTATTTAAAAAAGATAACAAAGCATTAGGAAGTCTACCTTTGCCAATGGATGCATCAGCTCAATTTTACTCTGGTTTGCTTGAATTTGCATAATTTACCTACAAAAGGCCAGACTATTTTAAATAATTCTCCAAAGGATGTCCGTTGATTCAGATTCTGAATCACTACACCTGAAGTCATAGATGATTGCCCTTCCATGGATCGAGTAGGTTTGCATAATGAAACTATTGCCAATTCACTTTATTCAGTTACACCAACATAGGATCAGTCATGTGTCCTGATAAAGCACAAGACAGACCTATTCTTACTTGCAATCATGCAACATAGGATAGGCTCCAGCCTGTAATTTTTCTGAACTTCAACAGATACAATCATTTGAGTTGAACCATCAAAGATCCGCATATTGAAGTAATGACAGATAAACCTAGCAAGATAGATTATCCTAGCACACTAAATTATGAAAGTTCAAAGTGACATATGGTGCATCCAAGTTTCATTTATAACTACTGAAATACAAGATATTGTGCTTTGCCAGCACTCAGCAACACCTTGCAATTGTAGATTCAAATATGCTACCAACTTTAACACTAAGACCCTCAGAGTCTAACGTTCAACAAGAGAAAAATTCTGAATATTCACCTAAAGAACCTTATGTGCACCCTTTTGTCCCTCCCAAAAATGATACAGAAACAATAGGTACAGGTGTGATCTTTGGCTCCTGGATTTTCAAAAGAGACATAAAGGCAACAGGTGATGATTGCAACAGCCAATTAGACACATATGAACATTCATCCAAAATGGAAATCAAACCAAGCAGATTGAAATCACAATGCATTGAGTCCTTGAGGATAATCCAACAGGCTCCTCCATGCCACGACCGGGAACTTGAAATCACAATGCAATTGCAGGCCATTTCGAATTAAATTGTCACAACGATTTAAAGCTGTAGTTGATTAGTGTACCAAAAACTTGATGGCTTTGACGATGGCCAGGGAGATGCCGGTAAAGTCCTTGCCTGGGTCATCGCGGGCAGGGATGGCTAGCTTGGAGGGATATGAGGAACCATTTGCCGATATCCCCTACTCCCAATTTGGATCCCATACCATGCAATGTTTTACCTCCTGCAGAGTAGAAAATTGATTCACACTGTATTGTGGGCACACCAAAAAAAACACATCATAATTAACACAACTTTTTTTCATCATTTTTTGACCATATAGTAAGAGAAACCGACCTTGCTGAAACAACAACTGCAATTTGAGGACACCATTTTCTAAGAATCTTTTCTTATCTACATAACTTTAACAAGTAGATAAGAGCATACAGTTTGACACATTTTAGAACCTCTACTAAGGCATGACAGTTTGGCATGAGCATGACAGGAAAGCATTGCGATATCCTACTTCTCAGTGACCACCACTGTAAATTGTTCATATGCATCTTGGTTTTCTAATGCCTTTTCAAAACACATGATATCAGAGTCCTGCCATAGCTCTACAAATATACACCTAACACCTAAATTTTCTCAGTTTGTCATTGTTTAGTTCTAACTGCTAATGCTAAACTACTGAAAATACAGATAATTCATCCATGCATCTGCAAAGTTCCCATTTAATATATATAGGTAGGATTCATTCACTAATTATGTGCAGAGAATAGCTCTTTTATCTATTGCAAGGAAAGCCTGGCAACCTGTAGCAGGGCAAAGCATATCAAGCAATTCATCCAAAAAGATGTGACATATGAAAAGGCCTTCTTGATTTGGAAGGGCAAGTTAACTCCCATACTGGTTGGTGCTTGTCACAGAACCTCCTAATTAGGATGGCCCACAAGTACACGTCATCGCCATAATGACCTCTGACAGTCGTACTTATGTTCACCATAACTTAAAAGGCCTGCTTTCCTCCGAACAGGATCCAATCACAGGAGTATTGCAATATTACAACAGTTTATTCAAAATATTCAACAGAGTAAAGTAGCGGAAGTCTTACAATAACATATGTTTACAAACCAGTTTTCAAACTTGTAACCTTATGTAACATTATTACAAACCATTAGTAGAGAAGTATCGGTAGTAACTTTATTACATCACACAAGCGAGATGCCTTGCCCAAAGGCCACACAGTCTACTCGTCGTCGCTTTCTTCAACCACGACGGTCATGCAACAAGGCTCGAAGCAGACTTGTTCATGAACCGCACCTGCAACAAGGGGTTCAACAAACCCTGAGTACAAAGGTACTCAACAAGACTTACCCGACTAAGACAAAGACTCCAAGGGCATGCTAGCTTTAGGGAATCAAGGTACGGGTAAATCAGAATCAATATTTTCTTTTGCAGAAAAGCTTACTAGAGTAAGTCCTTATCTTCAACATTTTACTTTTACCATTGATGGTTCATTAACCAAATCTAGGTGATCCTAATCTAGATCAAAGTAATTATCATCAAAACCTTTCTTACTCTTTCTTTCAATTCCAGTTCTTAACTACGATGTTGGTGCAAGGCCAAGACTCCTTTCTCGTAGAGTAACGACGATTCGAACCGCTTCATATACCCAGCTGGGGATTCCTAACCACCCGACATATGTAGAACCGAATCTAACATATATCAACTCTTACCCGAATAACCCAAAACCAGAACGTGTCCATCGCCACCCGAGAGCACAGTACTCCTCGAACCCGGCCACATTCTAGCCCCGAGGGTACACGTTACTCTCGCCATCTCTCCACTCCCAGTGCGAGGTTAGACGTTCTCGTAATGGACTAGCCAAAGTAAGGCTTACCCGACATGGGCACATGGCTAGTACTAATAAAAACTCCATGACACGAGGGCCAACAACGTACGGTCCTTAACTGATAAGGCGGAAACAATACATTGGGACTCCTCTCCCAATGCACGTTAGCAGTGGCCAAACCACCCGCCCGATCTTACAAGTTCTTTCAGATATTTCATTATTCATTCAGAATGCCGTCATGGCTATGTAAACATTTCATTTAAAAGCTTAACTTCTAAGCATAGCGAAGCATACTACGCATTTTCCGTAAAACAGGTATCAAGGGTAATATTGCAATAATCAAGGATGATAATGCAGCAATTAGGTTATCACTCAACTCCTAATTACTTAATGCAATAAACCATAATATAAATAATAAAACATTTGTAAAATTCAAGGTAGGGTTTAAATGCACCGGGGCTTGCCTTGCTCGGACACGACGACTGACTCAGACTCGGAGACTCCAACGTCTGGTCCGGAACCCACTGACGATCGCTCTTCTCCGGAAGCTTGCTCAACGACTTCGGCTTCTTCGAAAGCGGTGACTACACGAATACATAACATGCTTTAACATGATGCTCAATAATAAACATGATGCTTGATGATAACATGCCACGTTTTCGATTCGAGTACAACTTCCCTCCACGGTACAGTCGTAAACAGAAAACCTACTAACTAGTAGCGATGATTCCCCGCGATACCAGCTTTTAACCTAACAAGTTACTAACGAGCTCAATCATGAAATTAAAGTGCCAGAGATCACAAAAGGGTAGTGACCTAAGGACATCACTCAATCAAAAGGCACGCAACACTTAAAGTTCTCAAATTAACATTTATTTTCTATTTAAATAATTAGGGCATAATTAGAGGTTGATCAAACTTTATCTAAACAAGCTCAAACTTTTTCTATGAGTTAACAATGATTTATAACAGTGCCATAATTAATTTCATAATTTTTGGATAAATAAATTAATTATTAAAATTACTGGAAGTTGCATTTAATCTTTATTGGAACCAATTATTTCTACTGCATAAAGTATTCAAATCCATGATTTAACATTTTTCCTAGATAGTTTATACATTGAGAAGCTTATACAAAAATTTTCATGAATTTTGGAACTCTACACAATTTTTAAACAAATAAACAAATAACAACACTATTCATTTATTTGAAAAAGAAAAACAAAAACAAAAACAAAAACTGAACTCGGGCTGCTTCTCCTCGGTCCGGCCCAACTCGGCGGCCCGTTAACGCGCCCGCGCCCGCACGCGACGGCCCAGCCGCGGCCCAGCCCAGCCAGCTCCGCCCGCGCGCGCTCTCTCTCTCGCGCTCGCTGACAGCACGGTCCCACATGTCATCACCTTCCTCTCGCTCTCCCGCGCGTTCGCTTGCTTCCCCGCGGTGGCCGGCCGACGACCGGTGACCCAAACGACCAACCGAGCTGACCAACATCTTCTACACGACCTAACGAACCCGTTTTGCTACTAAACGCCCTAGCGCAAGCTCCGGCAACTGCTCACCGACGACGGTGGCGGCTTGACGGGGACGGTGATCGGCGACTCGACGGTACAAAGCGGTAGCGGTTAAAGCGAGGGGTCAGGGAGCATCAGGGGCGTACCACGATCACGATGGAGTGATCGGTTGGAGCGGGGAGGCACTGGAGGCGGCTGGCGACGGTGGCGGAGCTCGACTGGAGCGGCGGCGACCCGAGGTGGAAGACGACGGCTCCCCGGCGATCCAGGCGGAATTGGGCTAGCTCAGCTGGTTCACGAGATGCGCAAGGGTGAGGCGGAGCTAAGGGTGCTGTTAGCGTGGTCGGAGACGGCTTGGTGGCGGCAGCGGCGAGCGGCGGAGCTGCGGTGGCGGCGATGGCGAAACCGACGAACGCCACTGTGAACTACGGTATTTATAGAAGGAAAACTCGTCTACAGAGCCGCACTGCAGTGCCATCACGCTGGCGATCTCAGCGCGCTCGAGAAGGTCGTGGAAACGGCCACGGCGGCGATCGGCCGGCGCCCATACCGCGCGGTGGCCGGCGGTGATACGCCGAGCACTGTAGCTGTCCCCCCCAAATTTTGAAATTCAACTGTTTTTCTCAAATTACTTTCAAATTTGTATAACAACTTGAAAATCTTCCAATGTATGAAATCTTCAGAATTTCAAGCTCTACAAATTCGATATTGAACACTTTTTCAAATTCTGCTTGGATTTTGAAATTTGAGTTTAAATTCAAAAAGGGACACATTTTTCAGATTTGGTAATTTAGAAATTACTTTTGATTTTATATTGAAACTTCAAAATCTCCAAACATCAAAGTTGTTTATCTTGACCAGATCTACAACTTTGCTGTTCAAAACTTTTTCAAATTCAGCCTCCATTTTAAAATCTTAGTTTGGGGACAAAAATGATTTAAAACTGAAATTTGCTTATTTTCAAAATTACTCCACATTTTACACTAAAACTTTGAAAACTCAAAACACCAAAGTTGTAGCCCTTGAAAAGTTCTACAAACTTGGTTTTGAACTTTTTCCCAAATTTTGTTTAGATTTTGAATTATTTCAAAAGGGGTAAAACAGGGTTTTGAAATTTAGGGTTTTTGGAGGGATTTCAAATTGGAATTTGTTTCTACTTTGATTTGTGATTACTTAGTGATCAAAACCTCACCCAAGGGCATCATTTGGACCAACATGACATAGTTGACCAAATGTCACTCTTGGTTGTCCAATTCACTTTCGAAATTGTTTTACAGTTCTCCCCAGATTTGAATTCGAATTCGAATCGGAAAACTCGCGACAAGTTTTGGGACTCCAATTCAAACTCAAATTTGGAGCTTCATTTTAGATGTTGTACTTGAGCTCATACCCTACATTTGACACTAGTGTGCAACACAGTCGCGCACCTCAAATTACGCAGGGCATGGACTAAGTATTTACGGTGGTATTCGAAATTAGGGTTTTCGATTTCGGAGCACACCACCGAGAAACACATTCAACCTAAAGAAGTAAACTCGTTTTAGTTGATGCATAACAATGTTAACTTAACAAGGATGCTTTGCGATGCATTATGATGACATGGCAGATTAATTAGCACTATAACACCCGGGGTGTTACAGTGCTAGATGGATCGGAAGATGCAAGCACTGACCTAGGCATGTGGTGTTGTCAGATTTGCTAAAGTAACGCAAGGCTCAGGTGGATTCGTGGAGGAGGCGGTCCACGTACCTGAACATGCCTTTCTTGGTCAGCGCTGAATGCTCTTGTCCTCTTTTTTGCCATTCCGATCACTGTCGCTGCCATTTTTAGCCGACGTCTATGAAGCACGGCAACAACACAACCTGTTGTGTTATGGTTCTCAGAACAGCACAAACAAATCACCATAAAAACCGCAATCACCACGGATCAAAACCAAAAACCAATGAGAATGGGGAAGAGACGGGCAAATCAAATCGTACCTAGAGTCGAGAGTCGCAACTGCTGGATCAATGTGGGCCAAATCTCGGACTCCAGGCAGCGACGGTGCCAGCCATCGTCCGTCACACATTGAGGCCATGGCGGCACCTGCCCCCTTGGCCACCGTGTCTCCAGGCGACGGCACGCCCCTGGGCCGCCCGCACGGTGAGGCCGCAGCGGCGGTGCTAACCCTTGCGTCGAGTCCCGTGCATTGAGGTGGGACTGGGACTGCAACTCCCCCTCCGATGCAGATCCAAAGGAGGGAGGCAGGGCAGGCCGTAGGTGGAACACACGGGGTGCCCGGGTGGGGCAATGCACGGTCCATGATGGCGGCGGTCGGCGAGTCTACGGGCTCCTTTTTTTCGAGAACATGCTATAGCATGTATTTCATTAAGCAGAATAAAGGAGTTTTTGTTACAGACAGGGTGAACTTACGGTAATCCGAAGATTACCGAAATTGTACCCCACACCCTTACGATACTCGCACGAGGTTGTAATTACATGAAACTATAACGACAAAGGTGCTGGTGCTGATGGGCTAGTTGTCCTCGTCGTCCAACCCGATCATGTTCAGCTCCATGGCCACTGGGTCGAACTCCCCACCAAGAAGAAGCTGTAGCGCGTCAAGAGTGGAGTCTGAAAGCGGCTCCCGAGAGGCCGCCTTGTATTTGCGCACCGTGTCGGAGCCAACATTGGGTGAAGGAGCCTCCAATCCTAGCTTGTTCATGAGCACACATTGAGCCTGTTTGGTGGTGTCTGCCTCGCGCGGTTGGGCGGCAATGCGCACACTGCGCCGCAACGACGTAACGGGAGCCGGTGTTCGAGGTCTGCGCAACCTCGGCGGCCCATGGATGAGGGGCATCTGCAAAGGAAGACAGAGCCGCTCCTCCAAACTCTCCTCAGACGACAACGCGGCTGCAGCGACAGCCGGTATGGCTGGAGGGGAACCCCCCGCCAGTATGGTCACCGAGGATGTTTCGCCCGAGCCGCAAACGTCTGGGCCTGAAAGGCAAAGATCCACTGCCGCCTCCGACACGGCAAGAGCCGCGTCGCTAGCCTCGACATCAAGCCGACCCGTGTCGATGACGTGCGACGAGGGGGCCTCAGCCTCCACCCCCGACGCCTCAGCATCCGCAAAGTTGAGGTGAACCATCGGTGGTGGCGAACGAGCGTCCACCAACCTAGCCTGAGCTCCCAGAGGGACCGCAGGCGGAGTAGACGGACGCCCAAGCGCCGAAGCACCCACCGATCGACTGGCGACAAGTGAGGCAGCGAGCTGAAGCGAGGCATCGAGTTCATCGAGCATCGGGTCAACCCAAGCGGGAGGCCTAGTGCCCTCGCACAGCACCACAGCGAGCGGATCGGGCTCAGGGGGCAGGAAGCAATAGTAGAAGATGTCAAACCGAAGGCAGCAGTAGGAGAAGATGGCAACCTCTCCAGGTCGGCTGGCGCGCCGGAGCTAGAGTCCTTTGGTCTAGCCCTGTGCCGCCGACGTTGTCGCCGTCCCCCACCGCCCCCCACAGCCCCCGTTGCGGCAGCCCCAACACCGCCACGCGGCACGTGCTGGGAGGCCATGGGGGTGTCGCCGGCATAGTGTCGTGGCAGGCTGGCGCCTGCCGCTGCGGTCGAAGCGTTCCAATGCCTACAGTCCTTTGCTTGGTGCCCAAATCCGCGACACCGTAGACAACGACATGGCAGCCGACAAGTCGCTACTCGATGCGAGTAGGAGAGGCATCTGAAGCATCTGCCAAGGAGCTCAGCCGGGATCCTCTTGACCTGTGAAAGCTGCTTCTGGCTGGGGTGAGGCACCGTCGATGTAGCAACAGACCCTACCCCCAACTGGGGGAGGACCTCACACCACCCATCGCTGTCGGGGGCGGAGACCCGTCCACGGCGGCCAAGGCGTTGACGGGCAGGAACACGGCCATCCATTGGCCGAACCGGCAAGTCGTGCACAAGCCGTGGGCATGGTCGGCTGTGCCTCGTCCGCCCACGGCCAGCATGGCCCCGCAAAGGCCCCTGAACAGCATCCACCCTGCCACACCCAACACGAGTTAGGGGGCGCACAGGGGATGCGTGCGTCGTCTTCGCCGGGCGACGAGCGGCCTCCAGGTATGTCGTGGGGTAGTCCTCCTCAGTCTCCTCACTGTCCTCGTCTTCCCACCGCCGGCGCTTGGACCGCCCGCCTGAGACGCGCCTGGGAAAGAATGGTGCCGCGGCCGGCGAGAGCGAGGGGCCCGGGCGTCCAGCGGTGCCGCACCAGGGCCCCCCGGCGTGGCCACGACATTCCAAGCATCCAACCCTAGCAGCGGGGCGGACCAAGCATCAGAGCTGCCCCCTGTGGCCGGGACCGTGGCGGCGTCCTCAGCCCTCGGCGGCGTCGGCGCGGGCAGCACAGGAGCGTGAGGCGGTGGAGAAGGCCGAGACCCGGCGCCAGCTGTCGATGTGAGGAGGGCGGGGGCGGTGGCTAGCCGAGCTAAGGGCGACGGGTCAGGGGCTAGCCCCGGAGTGTAGTCCAGCAGAACGTCGACGGGCTCGGCGGTGCCCGCCGAGCAAGGTCGCGGCGGCGGCAGGGGGCGGCCTTCACGGATGCCGGCCACGTGCGGCCCGAACTCCAGCGGCGAGCTAGGCGCCACGGCAGGGGATGACCCCGGCGGCAGCCCAACTCCAACAACGGCCCGGCCAGGCTGCAGGGGCTGGTACAGGGAGGTAGATGACGGCGGCTCCAGTGCTGCTGCATCTGCCGGTGGGGGAGAAGGCGTGGAAGTCACCGGCGGCGACGCCAAGGATGGCTCCCGAAGAGACAGCCATGGCTTCACAAAGACGCGGTCACCTGCGGGGCTGCTGCCATCAGCGCGTAGATCGGACGACGGTGATGCCGGATCTAGCAGGGGCTCGCGAGGAGAAGGCTTGGCTGTGGTGGATTTGGAGCTGGATTGAGATGGCGGCGGTGGAGGCTCGGGAGGGAGAGGGTTGGCTCCTCGTCCTCCATGGCCACACCACCGTCGCAAGCTCCTCCAGCGTGAGGCCACGCAGCGGCGCAGGGCGGGCGGAAGCGGCCTGTCGAGGTCGTCCGGCGGCTTCGTGGTTGCGGTCGTAGGGGGGCGCAGGGATCGTAGGCTTCCGGGGTGACGGCGACGGAGGAGGGAGCGGAGCGCGGAGGATTTTGGGCGATTTGGCACTTGGGCAGGCGGTCTGACGGCTCAGTACTACGGGATTGGAGGAGATTGCGCGGAGGATTTTGGGAAGGTTTTTGATTTTTGAACGCACGGAGGGCGCAAATGGAGACCGAGGTTTCCGTTTCCTTTTGAGTTTCCTGTTTCCTTGTTGGCAGCGTGGGGAGAGGGATCGCAGGGGGAGAGCCTCGAGGTTACACCAAGCCTATGTCGCACGAAATAATTGTTTCCTTTCTTTCTTTTTAGTTGTAGAATTCACATTACATTAGTCAACCACACCAGCAGAAAAAATTTTAATATACGCGAGCTGGTTCTCTAGTGCTGCGGCGTGTCAAAGCTTGCCACCGGCACCGCTCCGACGTGTCGCTGATTTGACGAGCACGGGTTCACTTCAAACTTATCAACAACGGACCTTTAATTGTTACAAATCAATGTGCAAAAGAGTATATTGTTCCCTTCGTTCTAGATTGTAAGTCACTTTGGCTGAACTTCTACTATGCATCTAGCGTGGCAAAAGCTATATACAATTTAAATGGAGCGACTATGTACCAATGTGTTGTTGGATATATTATGGGCTTGGGCCATATAATATTTAATAAATTAAATAAACTCTATGGCTCACAATAATGCGTGATATATGGTTTAATACCGTATAAAATTTTGACTGAACGTTGACTCGGTTTATATGGTTGGATATTGTACATCTATATTGAGAAGCTGAGAAAAGGACGTAGGTGTGTCACGCGCACGCCGCCGGCGGCGGCGGCGGCAGGGCCGTGGGCGTGGGGGCGGGACAAGAGTGGTTTTGCCACTCAATCCACATAATTATGGGAGTTACTCTCTTATGTGGGTGGTGGCTTCATTGCAGGAGTTTTGTCGCCATCTCCATGTCTTCTTCGTTTCCTGATCTCCTCCCGAGTCTCTTCACTTCCCTACCGCGAGAATATATTCCGAGCTTCTCGGTTTGTCATTCCTCTGCTTCGTCCCCGAGACATAACCACATCTTCCGCTGCTCTCGAGTTCTCCCCGTCTCGGTTCCTACGCGCATAGGACCTGGGAGAGTAGGCCTCCGGAACGCTTGCCGTCTTCGAGTTCGCTTGCTCGCATGAAGGGCAGCAATCACGTTTTTGGGGAGTGTCACTTGCGGCATGACTACTCGCTACGTCTTCTTCCTGGCGCCGACGTGATCGGCACTGCTTCCCGTCTGCACTGCAACGAGCGGGTGAAAGTCCTATGTTTGGTGTTGGTAATTAGTGACAATACCTAAGTACTAATCCTATGCTTAAGTTGTATGTAGCATATGAGGATTAGTACATTCCAAGGTTGGTGGCAAGATGGACATGGTGATCATGATGGCAACACTTGGATTTGGACGCAACCCTACGTGATCAAGGCAAAGGTATATGCTTAAGGGTTGTGTTTTAGTAACCAAGACACCTAGTGGGTGTGGTTACATTATAGGATAGATAGCCGTACTATAAAGAGGGGAATGACGCGGCTATTGAACTCCTAAGTGCCTCTAGGTGTGCATTTCATATCATATGCATTTGGATAGAATTAATAACGCCTCGAAAAATGATTGTGAAAATGCTAACACACTCGCACATGACGTGATCACTTGGTGGTGTTAGCACGTTTGCGATGGCGGTGGAGTTTGAGTGGTAGAGAGGGTTTTGGGGTCCTCTCTCCCTCCCGCCGAGCTTGCGAGGCGGGATTCAGGCGTTTTCGAGGAGTTGAAACGACTTTTTTTCACTACGCCGGAAGTCGGAAAAAGAAACGGAGGCGAACGGAGGTCACAGTGGTGACCGGACGCTGGACCGGACGCGGTCACTGTTTGACCGGATGCGTCCGGTCAGTGTTCAGCATGTGCGCGTATTTCAGTTGTTTGATCGGACGCGGGTCGCGTCCGGTCACGACCGACCGGACGCGTCCGGTCGATCAGGGAGCTTACTGGACTCCAACCGGACGCGGGCACTGTGGCGTCCGGTCAGTTCTCCAGCGCGTCCGGTCGCTGTTTCGTTGTGCGCTGCTCAGGCTTGACCAGCGCGTCCGGTCAGTTACGGGACCGGCGCGTCCGGTCGAGCCCGGTGCGTCCGGTCGTTGCGACTGGCGCGTCCGGTCGGTGCCTCACGAAAGAGTCGTTGTGCGACCGGCGCGTCCGGTCAGTTTGACCAGCGCGTCCGGTCAGCGCGACTTCGGCTGTTTCAAGTGAGTAACGGCTATATTCGAAGGGGTACGTCTATAAATACTCGTTGGCCGGCTCAAAGCTCTCTCTCTTGGACTTTTGACATACTTGTGAGCACTTTGAGCTAAGCAACTCCCCTCCCACTCATCTCTCTTGCTTGTTTGCATATTCGAAGTGAGATTGAGTGATCCAAGTGCATTTGTATTGTGAGATAGCATCTAGTTGGCACTTGGTGGTTGATTTGCTGCGGGATTCTTGTTTCTCTTGGTGGTTGCCGCCACCTAGACGGCTTGGAGCAGCTTGGAGGTGTTGGCAAGAGTTGGTGATTGTTCTTGGCCACCTCCGGTGTTTGTAAGGGGTTTGTGCCTACCTCGGCGAAGCGCCAAAGGCAACATTAGTGAATTGCTCGTGTCATTTGCAACCTTTTGCCATTTGGTAGGTTCTTGTGGTGCCTTTCGAGAGGCTCGGTGTGATACCGATTAGCCACCGAACCACGTGGTAAAGAGGGACACAACGGGGACTAGCGTGCCGGCAAGCACGTGAACCTCGGGATAAATCTTCGCGTCATCACTTTCGTATTGTGATTGATTGATCTCGGTGTTCGGTTGTCTTGGTATTCATTGTTGATCATATTGATTGGCTCAATACTTCGCCCCTCGGTGAAACTCTCCTAACTCAACTCCGCATTACTTTCTTAGTTATCTTTGCTAGCTAGTTAGCTTTGCTAGAGTAGCTCTTTTGGTGTAGCTTGATAGTAGTAGTTGTAGTTACCTTCTCGGTTTGACTTGTGCGGTTGAGTGCCATTATACTAGAATTGTGAATTGGATAGGTGGCTTGCAAACACCCCATAGGCTAAGCAAAACTCGCATCTCGCTATTTGTTGTATTGATAAACTTGTTTAGCTTGTCTTTGTAGAAAATTTTAAAAGGCTATTCACCCCCCCTCTAGCCATCAAGACCTTTCAGCGGGACGACTACACCAACATGCACTATGTCGACTAGTGCATCCGGCTCTACCGCTGGGTATGTCTCTGTTCTTCGCTATCCAGCAAGGTCTTGTATCAATAACTTGGTGGTTAGTATCATTTACATGGCGTTCATGCTTAGTTCACACAAGCACATATATGATGTCACCAACCATTTTATTATCGCTATTTTCTAGATTAAATTGCTATTGAAAATGCCTAATTATCTAACAATCTAAAAACGTGATAGACAATTTTCGGTAGTTGGCTTTGCGGGTATGCTGAAACCGAATATTTTTTAGGGCACTCACTATAAGAGGTGGCGACAGAGGTGCATATTATGGTTGACTGCTATGTATTGCTACTTTATTGCTAAATCTAGGGCTGTTGGGACACATACTCCTGGCAATTCTGAGCGTGCTAGGAGACTCCATAGTTGATGCATATATGCTGCTACAGACTGTTAAAGAGATGTGGGATGCACTTGAGGCCAAATATAAAGTTTCTAATGCTGGTAGTGAGTTATATGTCATGGAGCAGTTTCATGACTATAGGATGACTGATGACCGTTCTGTAGTGGAACAAACTCATGAGATATAAACACCGGTAAAAGAGCTCGAAATTTTTGGTTGTGTGTTGCCTGATAAGTTTGTGGCAGGCTGTATCATTGCTAAACTGCCATAGGCTTGGATAGATTTCGCTACTTCTCTGAAACATAAGAGACAGTAGTCTGGCATTGCTGAGCTCATTGACTCTTTGGATATTGAAGAGAAGGCGAGAGCAAAGGACGTTTGTGGCAAGAAAACTGTTGAGGAAGGTTCTAGTGCCCATGTGATGCAGAAAAATCCTCAACACTCCCATAAGAAGAAATTCCAGCAAGAACTCAAACAAAAGAACACCACACTTGTTAAGAAGAAGAAGAATAACAAGAAGAAGAAAAATTGCTTCACTTGTGGCAAGCCCGGGCATTATGCTAAGGATTGCTCGGATGCAAAGTGAAAGCCTTAGAAGAAATACGCAAACATGATTGAGGCTGATGGAGGAACATCAAGGTATGGTAATTTATTATCTACAGTTCTTTCACTTTTTCATTCACCTGATTGGTGGGTTGATACTGGAGCTAATATTCATGTGTGTGCTGATATCTCTTTGTTTTCTTCTTATTAGGTCGGGCGGACTTCCTCCTTGTTGATGGGGAACGAGACACGCGTGGCTATATGTGGTGTTGGTACGGTCGATCTGAAGCTTACTTCAGAAAAGACCGTGCAACTGAAGAACATGCATCATGTCCCCTCGATAAGGAAGAATTTGATTTGTAGTTCTTTATTATATCATGATGGTTATAAACTTATGTTTGAGTCGAATAAGTGTGTACTCTCTAAGTATGGAACATTTGTGGAAAAAGGCTATGAGAGCGGAGGCTTGTTCCGCTTGTCTTTAAATGATGCATATGATAAGTCTGTGAACCATGTGAGTCAGAATAATGAGACAAATGTTTGGCATTTGCGTTTGTGTCATTAATTTTGGTTGTATGACTCATTTAGCTGGTTAAATTTAATCTCAAAATTTGATTTGGTCAAAAGTTCTAAATGTTATGTATGTGTTGAATCGAAACAACCTCGCAAGCCTCACAAGGCTGCTGTGGCGAGAAACCTGACATCATTAGAACTAATTCATTCCGATCTGTGCGAAATGATTGGTGAATTGATCGAAGGTGAAAAAAGGTATTTCATGACATTTATAGATGATTGTACTAGATTTTGCCATATGTATTTACTAAAATCAAAAGATGAAACGTTTAATTATTTTAAGATCTATAAAGCTGAAGTAGAAAACCAAATTCAGAAGAAAATCAAACGGTTGCGCTCTAATCGCAAGGGAGAATATTTCTCAAATGAATTTTCTGAGTTTTATGCTAAGCATGGTATTTTCATGAGAGGACACCGCCATACTTACCACAGTCCAATGGTGTTGCAGAGAGAAAAAACCACACTCTAACTGAGTTGGTTAATGCCATGTTAGAGACAGCGGGACTATCTAAGGAATGGTGGGGTGGTGCGATATTGATAGCTTGTCATATCCTGAATAGAGTGCCTACTAAAAACAAAAAAATTACACCATTTGAGAAATGAGAGAAGAAGAGATTAAATCTCTCTTACCTGCGAACATGGGGTTGTTTGGCAAAGGTAAATATGCCAATCAACAAGAAGCGAAAGCTTAGTCCAAAAACCGTTGATTGTGTTTTTCTTGGTTATGCTATTCACAACGTGGGTTATAGATTTTTAATAATAAATTTGAAAGTACCTGATATGATTGAAGGTACAATTATGGAATCAAGAGATGCTACATTTTTTAGAGTGAGTTTCCTATGAAAAATACACTAAGCACTTCTAGTTATGAATCTATTCTTCCTGAGATGCATGAACTGGTAATTCAAGCTAATGTTGAAACCCATGTGGAAAATCTAGAGAAGGATAATAATATAGTCACTCGAAAGAGTAAGAGACGAAGGGTTGCCAGATCCTTTGGTGATGACTATCTTATATACCTCATGGATGACACTCCTAAGACCATAGAAGAGGTATATTCATCGCTTGACGCTAACTTATGGAAGGAAGCTGTTCAGAGTGAGATGGACTCTATTATATCTGATGGAACTTGGGAGGTTGTTGATCATCCTTACAGGTGCAAACCTGTGGGATGTAAATGGGTGTTCAAGAAAAAATTAAGGCCTGATGGTACTATTGAGAAGTACAAGACGAGGCTTGTGGCAAATGGCTATAACAGAAAGAAGGTGAATATTATTTTGATACTTATTCACCTGTTGCCCGTCTAACGGCTATACGGATGCTACTTTCCTTGGCTACCTCACTTGGTCTTCTCGTTCATTAGATGGCTGTTAAGACAACTTTCTTGAATGAAAAGCTTGAGGAAGAGATCTATACAGATCAGACGGATAGATTTGTAGCGAATGGTCAAGAGGGAAAGGTTTGTAAGTTATTGAAATCTTTATATGGCCTAAAACAAGCACCTAAGTAGTGGCACGAGAAGTTCGATAGAACTTTAACATCAGTTGGCTTTGTTGAGAACGAAGCTGATAAATGTGTTTATTATCGGTATGTTGGAGGAGAAGGTGTGATTTTGTGCTTGTATGTAGATGATATTTTAATCTTTGGAAGCAACATTAATATGATCGAGGAAGTGAAAGATTTTTTGTCAAGTAATTTTGAGATGAAAGACTTGAGTGAGGCTGATGTTATTCTTAACATAAAGCTACTAAGAGAATGAAATGGTGGGGTAACACTTGTGCAATCCCACTATGTGAAAAAGGTGCCAAGTAGCTTTGGATATAGTGATTACACACCTGCTCCAACTCCTTATGACCCAAGTGTGCGATTAAGCAAGAATCACAGAATAGCACGGGATCAATTGAGATATTCTCAAATTATTGGCTCACTTATGTATTTAGCTAGTGCAACGAGGTCTGATATCTCATTTGGTGTGAGCAAACTTAGCCGGTTTGTCTCAAATCCAGGAGATGATCACTGGTGTGCTCTTGAGAGAGTGTTGCGCTATCTAAAAGGGACTGAGCTACGACATTCACTATACCGGGTAGGGGTATAGTGATTCTAATTGGATATCTGATGCTGATGAATTGAAAGCCACAAGTGAATATGTGTTCTCACTTAGAGCTGACGCTGTTTTATGGAAGTCTTGCAAGCAAACCATCATTACGAGGTCAACAATGGAAGAAGAATTAGTAGCATTAGATACCGCCACTGTTGAGGCTGAATGGCTTCGTGAACTCCTTATGGATTTGCCAATGGTTGAAAAACCTATCCCTGCAATTTGTATGAATTGTGACAATCAAACGGTGATAGTCAAGGTGAATAGTTCTAAGGATGACATGAAGACAACTAGGCATGTGAAGCAGCAGTTAAAATCTGTCAAAAAACTAAGAAACTCCAGAGTAATAGCGTTGGACTATGTCCATACATCTAAGAATCTGGCAGATCAGTTTACTAAGGATCTGTCACGTAATGTGATAGAAGGTGTATTGAGGGAGTTGGGCTTGAGACCCACTTGAGGTCATTCCATAGCGGTAACCTGTCCTATGTGATCGGTGATCCTGTAAAGTCCTATGTGATCGGAGATCCCGTGAAATAGGATGGTGAAACAAGCTAGTGGTTGACTGATGGAGAGACCCCTTATTTTAAGGAAAAAATCATTTGAGATGCACTGTTTCTCCTATGTTGTATGGCAGGTTGGTTAATTCCTTTATGTGATCCGAGTGGCTTATTTAAGCAGGGATGTTGTCCTACAGAATATCCTAGAAGAAACACACCTATATGAGTCCGACTGTTAGTCATAGTTTATGAGATCTGGGTAATCTCTAGATACTCATGAAAGGCCCTGAAATGTGACTTATATGCTTCAAACAGAGGGGATGCTTATAGCATCCTAGTACCATGATAAGAACTTTGGTGAATCTCAATTCGCACAAAACTGTCAATTTAAGGTATAGTCCATTGTTCAGTTATGAATGAGCCTAACTCTTGTTCTAGATGGATGTTCAACTTAACAGTCTTCGTTGAAACTCTGGTATATCAAAGAAATGTGGTTTTGAGACTATTTTACTACAAACCCTAGAGTTTGGTGGGGATTGTTGAATATATTATGGGCTTGGCCCATATAATATTTAATAAATCAAATAAACTCTATGGCTCGTAATAATGCGCGATATATGGTTTAATACCGTACAGGATTTTGACTGGACGTTGACTCGATTTATATGGTTGGATATTGTCCATCTATATTGAGAAGCTGAGAAAAGGGCGTAGGTGTGCCACACGCGCGCACGCCGCCACCGCCGTCGGCCGGGTGAAAGGTCCTTGTTTGGTTTTGGTAATTGAGTGACAACTTAGGTGGACTAATTGTGTTTTATGTGAGATACATAGGTGATTAGTCCACAAGTACATGTGTGTGAGCAACATATGCCATGGAGGTGGAAATGGCATGGAGATGTTGCAAAGCTTGCACATGTGATGATGGAGGAGCTTATTGCACGTGAGACATGACATTGAGTCATGTGACCTAGGTGAAAAAGATCAAGATGAGACTTGGCTAGATGGACCGGTTGCAAGTGTGAAGGGTAAGTCGGAGGCTTTGAAGCAAGGGACCACGTATGACAGTGAAGCTTGAGCAAGACTTGGCGCCGATGGACCAACGCAACGGTGAAGAGCAAGTGAGGTTAAGATCGATGAACCGATACAGTCACGTGATGATATGAAGTGGATCATATCATTTGATGATGGTTGGTGCATGTGTTGCATCAACATCGAAGGAGATGAAATGGAATGCACAATGCAAAGGTATAATCTAGGGCATTTCATTTCACCGGTCAAGGGTTGTGTAGAGAAGTGCATGACCGGGTTTAGGATAGATGGTCGTACTATCAAGAGGGGCAAACTTGTTTGCATATCGATCATCTAGTGCCACTCGAGTGATCTAACTTTGCATCATTGCTAGGATCGAGTGGCATGGCAAGTTGAGTGGTTAACTGATTTAAAACGATTGTGAAAATTCTAACACACATGCACATGGTGATGTACACTTGGTGGTGTTGGCACATTTGCAAAGGAGGTGTCATTTGAGAGGTGGAAAACTGTAGAGACTCGTTCAGCGAAGAAACGGAGGCGAACGAAGGTCACTGGTAGTGACCGGACGGGGTCAGGATATGACCAGACGCGTTCGGTCAGTGGCAGCAACATGGCGCAGGACGCTCGATACTACAATCTAAGATTTTTAATTAGGGTTTATGTTTTGATATTTCCAACTATGAAGAGATGCAATATGTGTTTTTTACTTTATTTATGCTTATTCTAGAACTTCTAAAAATCTGAATTGATGAGGACATTGAATCATTACCCTCCTATTTGCGTCTTCCTCCATTTTCAAATTTTAGTTTTACGATTTCTGTTATTTGAAAAGGTACTTGTTGTCATGTTAAGTTTTAGTTTTCTGATGCATGTGAGAGTTATGTGAATGCCTACAATCATTAGTCATTTCAAGTTATTGACCTCTTTTTTGTTGCACAAATATGGTATGGCTACAGTCAAGTCATTAGTCATAATTTTCATTCGATTGGTAATTCAATATGTTCGGTTTAGGTTCAGGTAATTATAGTTAATTGCATTTTGATAGCAATTTTTTGTTTTAGTTAAAAAAATTAGTTGTTCCAAGGTGACTTTGTTGTGGTCTTTTTGCAGGGGTAGGTGATGTGGGTTCCATACCATATTTTTGTGATCGTAGCTTGGTTTTTAAGAAATTAACTATTGATTTGTTCAGTCTTTTTGCTCATTTCAGTTTAGTTTTAGTTTTATTTAATACTTGAATGCTAGGTGATACCTGAATGATACTAGCTATTGCATTGATGTGTCTTATTTTTAGTTTTAATTTCCAGTTACCCTGATACCCTAATAATTGAATGGTAGCTGATTTTACTTTTAATTTTCAGTTTTCTGATGTTTGACTACTTTGTATCCCCCTTCTAATCCTTTAAACTTGATGTAGAGGAATATGAATATGTTTTTCTACTGTTAGAGACTTTTGATTGTATGTACTGATTTTTACTAATTTTTTAGAGAACATGGCTGCTAGGAGGAAATGCCCCCGTGTTGGAAAGGAAAATAATCGAGGAGACCATTGTCATAAAGGAGATGAACCTGTAAGTGTTTGCAGTACTAGTTATATATGTTCTATTTTCTATTTTATATGTGTTTTTTAGGGTTTGATTTCTACTGCAAATATTAATTCATTGGAGCAATTTGTTGTTTTTTGCAAACCGAAGGTATTATTTTTACTTTTTTTGTCATTTTTGCAACCAATTTATTGTTTTCTACGTTCTTATGGAAAATGAATGAGCATAATGGAGCCTCCCAAGGAATCAATAGAGGTGAATCAATTGGATTCAGGGACAAGCTTAACATGTATTTTGGCGAGTTCTTGCCCGCAAATGTAAATATTTTCTAATGTTTTTCATTATTAGTTGACTATTTCTTTTATTTTCTTAATTTTTTGTTTTTTTAGGTGACTGACGAGTTATGCAAGCTTCTGTAGGAGAATTCATATGGGAAGTGTAGTTTCTGTTTGTTGCCTACTGAGAGTCTAGTTCTCAGTGTTCTTCAGATTCTGTTAGATGTTGCATAGAGTGCCAATGAGCTGAAAGAGAAGAATGTTGCTGCTCCTACCTTTGTTCAGAATAACAGAGTTTATGATAATGATAAGTTTGTTCCATCTATTCCAAGAGGTATTTTTTTTAATATCTGTTGCATTGAGTGTTTTTTTGGTTTGTGTATTTTTATTGTTAGTGAAAATATATTTTGAATCGATCATTTGAGACTATTTTTTGTGTTTCATGGTTTGCCTTTTTATATTTTCAGTTTTTGCATATATTTTTAAATTCTCTTTAACAACACGGATAATCGGTACAGTTCAGTGGTCAAGAAGCAGCCTAATAGGCGCAGTGCTGAAGAAATATTTCAAGCCAGGAAGCCTATAGAAGATCCAAAGAACGGTTACACCACTGTTTCTCGTCCAAAGGGTCTAGTCTACTATTTCTTTTTTTAGTGTTTTTTTACTGCTTCCGGTTTTGAACTATTGTATATTTTATTATATTGTTTAATATTTAGTTTTTTTTCTTTTTATTCTAGAACTCTATTGCATCTAGAGGAGCTTTAGTTTTTGCAGATGGCAAGTTAATGAGGAATCTTAATTTGGTCCTCGACACTCCTGTAGTTATGCATCAGGTCAACTTGAAGTTGATGAGTTTGCTTCTGTTCTAGGTTTTATTTTTTCTGTCTTCTTCCTTTCTTTTTTTTCCTTTTTTTAATTGTTTGTCTTTCTATATTCCAACAAATGTTCCTATTATGAATAAGAAAGCTAAAATTGAAGCTCCTAAGGTAAGCAATCATGTTTTTTTATTTTTTATTTGTCTTTTTGGATTATTTTTTTGAAGCCTCCATTTGATGTTGAAGTTTGGGGCGTGTCAAGTTTCAACGATCATTGCATGCATTTAGAAAAGTTAAATGATGAGCTATATAATAGAAGAAATTTTAGTACTATGGCAGCCCATCAAATAATCAATTTAACTAGTGGTATTCTAGAAGCCAGACGATTTTTAATTACTAATGAAGAAAGGTCTTATTATAAAATCATTTGTGGAATTGCTTACAGCCAATGGAGTTGATATTTTTTTGTTGTTTTTATTTGTGTTTGTAATTATTGTAATTATTATAGTTTCAGTTTCAGTTTGTAATTATTGTAGTTATAGTTCAGTTTCTTTTTTCAGTTTGTTTATCAGTTTTTTTTTGTTCATTTTTAGTTTTTTCCGTCATAGCTTCTATGTTAGCTAACGTTCTATTATTTGTTAGAGTAGTATCCATGAAATTTTTCGTAAATGATTTTCCCTTGTTCAAGTGTTGAGATATTAAAACTGCAGATAACATGCTATTTTCTTTTATTGATGTTTTTTTTGGGTTAGAAATTTGTTAAGAATAAGATTTTGTTTTTAGCAGGAACTGATTGGTGCTACCTTTCTCATGTGTGTTTCCTCTCAATTTTTGTTTCACAACAATTTGATTTGGCTGCAAATGATAGGTCTGCGCCACACTGCTACTTTAGAGCTGAGCTTTTACTGGTTATAGATTCAGGTTTAGGTTCTAAATCTTCGTTATTAGCTACAGATCTAATTCAAGAGGTTGTATATTGTTTGTTCCTTTGTTTCAATTATTTATTAATTGTTGCACCTTTTATAATGACTTATATGTATAGTACTGTTATGTTGATTTTGCGATTTAATTATGGTGAGTTGCATTCTGTTTTCATGATAGTAGTAGTTGGTTTATTATTCATGTGTACATTGTAGTTTGTGTCATTAGATGCCACGACAACATGCTATCAATTAGTAATTTATAATTTTTTTGTTTTTAGATGGATTCTATGGTGGGAAGGTTCATCATGGAGGAGAGGAATGTTTCTAGTTATGTTTTAGAAATGCTTGGTATGGATGTCCCTGTGGCTCAAAGTGTTGGTGCCCAGGCTCAATTGAAGGCTGTTAGGTTTCTTAGAAAGCTAGATGATAAAGATAAAGTTATGATTGTTGGTCGTGCTTTGAAGCATATTCGTGGACAACATTTCGTAAAGAATTTCAAATTTTGTTTCGACGAGGTTGATGGCGTTGTTTATATTTTATCTAATGATATGACTTTGCCCCATTACATCCTGCTTGGAATATTGTTGTTGGTTCAGATGGTGTCTGTTTTAATGAAGTGAAAATATTTTTTTAAGGAAGGACTCACACTGATTTTTTTGATATTGCAGTAAGGATCAAGGTATGTGTTTTCTCTCTGATATTTTGTTTCTATTTATTTTCCTATTTTTTCCATTGTAGTGTAATGATATATGTAGCATCTTTTTTCTCTGTTTTTGTTTTTCCAATAAACCATTAATTTGAACTTCGATTTCTATATCTAGCTTGCCTCAATTTCTGTTGTCACTTTTCTATTCAATTTCTGTTGTTGGAGAGCGGCCATTCTTGGCAAAAATTAGTTTGTTTTTTGCCACTTTTTATTTTGAACTAGTTGTCTAAATCCTAAATTTGTTTTTTATTTTTTTTTCTATTTTTTATGATTAGCTGGTACCATGCTGTGTACCTATCTCTTATCTTTTACATTGTTGATTTTAGATTTTTTGTTTCTACTTTTCTATTTTTTATGTTAATATATGTGTTTGTTAATTTGATCCTTATATATTATGTTGTTTCCCCAAAAAATTCAGTTGTTCATGATGCTGCAGTCCCATTCACCTTGTATAACGAAGTTGTATCGATATTTGTTATTGAATATTTGGGTTTAGTTCCTAGTCAGCAAACCTGGCTTATTGCTGCCAAAGGTTTGAGCAGTGTTAAACTTATTGCTTGGGCTGTTAGACAAGAATTTCTAGCTATTTATAAGTTTGTCTTAGATTCACATAATGACACCGTTTATGTTTTGGTCAAAGACGATGAAGATACAAATATGATGTTTGACCATTCATTCTTGGTCGGTGGTGGAGGAATATCATTTTATCGTGTCATGAGTATTGGTGTGAGCTAAAGCTGAAGATTTGTATCAGAGTTTTTGTGTTGATAAGATTTGGCCATTCACCGAACAGGCTTGCTGATCATAACAGTTTGAGTTAGTCCGGTATCTCTTGGATTTCTAAGAATGGCACTATGTATGTCTAGATGTCTGGAGAAGAGGATGCAAATATAATGCTGGGAGATAAATCTTTTGTTTAATTGTCTATTTCTGTTTGTAATAATTGAACAAGTTATATTTCTAGAACTAGTTGGTTCTATGTAATAATATGCTGTTATATATGTGTTTTTTTGTTTATATGTATGTGTGTTTGTCTGACCATAGTTGTAGTAGATGTTCTAAGCTGTCAATATCTTTAGTTTTGTGGATTTAATTTTTTTACCATTTCATGTTATGCTTTATTTATGAGGTGTGTTGTAATAAGAGCTACGTTCATATCAGTGTTGTTTCATAAGATTTGTCTATGCTTAGATTTACTTCAGTTCAGTTTTAACTTCCTTTGTGCTCATTTTTTTGTCACTTTTGTTTTTTAAGATCATCATGATCTTTCAGTGAATAGTAAAAGTAGGTAGGAATCGAAGAAAGCAACTTTTTTTCCTTTTTTCCCGCAGAGTTGCCTTAGGACTGTAAGTGGTACTTAGCAGACACAAGGTTGATTTGCATAAGGTTAGTATTATTTTTGAATATTTTGAATAGTAGACCATTTGGTTACCTTGACGGTTGTTCTTTTTGGATTCTCTGTTTTGATTATCTATTTTTTAAATTGTCCATTTCATTGTTTTATTTATCTTGTCTTATTTGGTTGTTTTTTTTTGTCTTTAAAACAACCGGTTGCAAGGAAGCCTCAAAATCGGTTGTTTCTTGATTGCTACACAAAACAACCGTTTTTTATTTTCTTTATTTTTGGTTGTATTTTCTTTTTAAAATAACTGGTTACTGAAAGACAAAAAACAACCGTTTGTTCAGTAGGCAGACTTTTTTTTTCTTTTAAAAGAAAATTCGAAGACTGTTCTCGTCAGGTTTGATTTGGGAAATAGTAAAAGTGGTGTTCTCCTCAGGCAAGGCCCCACAAAACCAGAGGCCAGCGTCTCACGTCGCGCCACGCGTGGGCCCACACCGCCAGGCGAATGGCCCACATCGTCTTCCTCCGCACGGCCGCCGCCGACCTCACCGCCGGGAAGCCGCCGCTGCGGGGCGTCCCGGCGTCGGCGCCGCTCTCTGCGGCAGCCGCGGCGATCCCGGCGTCGCAGGAGGCCGACGTGGCCGTCTGGCGCGACGGCGCCTCGCCCCTGGCGCCCGCCACGGCCACCGTCATCGGCCTGCTCAGCTCCCTCGACGTCGTCGCGTTCCTGGCCTCCCACCTCGGCGACGCGGCCGCGGCGATGAGGACGCCCGCCGGCGACGTGGTGGCGCACGAGCCGGCGCTCGTGCAGGAGGTCGAGCCCCACACGAGGTGACGCGCGACACATTATTTGGAAAAAACCAACTCGGTCGTTCCCTCCATACCTGATCCACGCCATTTCTTGCCACATTTCATCGCATTTTCTTTCGTTCACCCTGCAAAATGGGAAAATTTTTGTCGATTGAGCATTCTTCCAACATCGTAGGCACACGGCATTCAGATTTGTCGTTGTACAATCAGGGCAATGCAAATGCCATTGCGTGTCAATGTGATTCAGCTTTCAATTCGTGCGTGCAAGGTTGATCGAAATAGTGGAGCTAATGAAGCAAGGAGCAAGGCGGGTCCTGGTGCGCAAGAACATCACCGAAGCGTGCACCGTCGTCGACAAGAAGCCGTTCGCGCCATTCTACAAGGCCGTGCTGAAGATCACCGGGACGCCGAGGGCGGCAGCCTCGGCGAAGGCCGTCGGCCGGCCACCGCCGCCGTCGGCGTTCGGCTGCGACAGGTACTGCTGCCTGACGCGGGAAGACATCATCCGCTTCCTCATCAACTGCCTCGGCGCGCTGGCTCCGACCCCGCTGCAGTCCATCTCCTCCCTCGGCGCCGTCAACCGCGGCTACGCCCACGTGGAGGCCTCGTCGCCGGCCATCGAGTCCTCCTGGAGGGTCCCCTCCGAGCCCCGCGCCGTCGCCGTCGTGCAGACGAACCGCGACGGCTCGCACAAGGTCCTGGCCGACGTGTCCGCGCACAGGCTGTGGCGCCGCGACTACGCGGCCGCCGCGGACTCGATGGCGAGCCTGTCGTCCCTCAACTTCGCCGCGGGAGTCGACGGGCACGGCATGGTGGCGCCGGATGACGAGTCGTCGAGGCTCGGCGGCAGGAAGGCTGCGTTCGAGTCCAGCCTCGTCGGCCAGATGATGATGGCGAGCCACGGCGGGAACGCGGCGCTGAGGTGCAGAAGCACCAGCTCGCTCGCCGCCGTCATGGCGCAGATGCTGTCGTACAGGACCACGCACATCTGGGTAACTGAAGGCGAGAATGACGTCTTGGTTGGCGTTGTTGGTTACATGGAGATCTTCAATGCGGTCACCAGGGGTGTTGCTCCTCCACCTCCAGCTTGAGTGTTCATTCTGAGTTTAGGAATTGTTTGAGGGACATTTGATGGGGTTTGCTTCATTGATTGCTGATTTTCTAATTTGAATTTAAGTAGCCTTATAGGTCTTGTTTAGATACCAAAATTCACCCCCAAATTCCACTATGCAAAAAGAAGATTCCCCATCACATCAAAATGTCGGCATATGCATGGAGTACTAAATATAGATAAAATCAAAAACTAATTGCACAGTTTTATTGTACTTTGCGAGACGAACATTTTGAGTCTAATTAATCAAAATTTGGACAATTATTACCACTAAAAAACAAAAAGTGCTACAGTGCTCGGGGGTGGCACTGTGCAGAATCGGCCACCCCCGAGTCCGCATCTAAACAAGGCCATAGTTCTCCCAAGTTTCAACGTTTTCCCTGTTGGCATTAGGTGACTGAGTGAGCAACTGAGCATATACATTTTGGGTCAAAAACATGATGCCCAATGAAAACTCGTCTTTCTTCTTCTTCTTTTTTGAACAGAGAAAGCTTATTTCTGCTATCTCCATGCTCAAGCAATATATCTATTCCTTCGGTAATAAGCAATTCAAAAGGCTCAAGAAGGTGTCTCATCATATGTCAGCCTGTTCGTTTCGCTGGTTTATTGTAGCTGAAAGTACTGTTCGCTGGTTTGTTGTTAGAGAAAAACACTGCTGGATGGCTGCTGATTCCGCTGATAAGTTCAAACGAACGAGGTGTGTATATCAGATAAAATGATGAATTGTTGCTCACAAAAAAAGATAAAATGATGAATTACAATATCTTTATAATAATCTCCCGCTAGAATCAACAGAATGGAAATTCAAATACACCTTTCTGTTTAGAGGAAATTCAAATACAGATATCTGACAGTGAAAACAAATGTCCTCATGCAAAACAACGGTAGTGCCATTACACAGGAACATTACACTAATCCTTCCTCAGTTCAATGCATTCAAATACAGATATCTGACAGTGAAAACAAATGTCCTCATGCAAAACAACGGTAGTGCCATTACACAGGAACATTACACTAATCCTTCCTCAGTTCAATGCACTCTCGGTGTGTGCCAGAGCTGTTGATGACAACGATTTCCAATCTGTCTCCCTGCAAATTTCATGGAACAACAATATTGGATTCAGAATTTTGGTTACTCATCACTAGTAATCTCTGGAAATCTAGAGTGCAGGAAAGTATCATACAGTGTATATGTCTCGTTCAGTGGCTGATGCGAAAACGTCCTTCACCAGATCAACTGCATCAGATTCAGACAAGGGTGTCACTGCATCCTGAACGAAAAGCAACATTTTGTGTTAAAACTTCTGTTCATTAAAAATGCTACATTACAGCTCATATGTTCTTTGTTCTCATGAGCTTATCATTGGCTCCTATTGGCCATTGCAAGGCTAACAATACATCCATATAAGTGGAGTAAACAGTTCAAATTTACGAGAGCCTTTCCTTTTGAAATTGAAATTTGTAGAACTCACCCGAGCTGGCAGTAGGAGAGGACTAGGGGATTTCAACTGGTTGTCAAGAACAGGCATCATCAACGCTGAACCTGTTCCCTGAGCACTATAACCTGTCCTCTCATAAGACCCAACAGCATCGTATGTAAAGACACATCCTTTACCTGTCAGAGGAGAAGAGATGCTAAGAGGCAGGATCACATCGAACGGTCAATGTCAATTAGTACTCAATTCATACTCTACCTTGGGTGTCCAGTCCGGCCAACACATTGAAAGCGTAGTATGGGAAGAATCTCTTGTAGTAGAGTGTGTTTGACAGAAGTTGAGCCATTGCTGGGCAGCTCATCTTCTTGTTATTGTTGTGTTCATAGATCTGAAAAGGTGGAAATGCAAAAAAGCATCACAAACCTGTACTGATATGGTTCAGGATGACACAACATCTATCTGCATTTTTCTAGCTAGCTACATTGCCAATGCAGTCATGATCAAAGCTGAATAATACAGAGCTGTTGAAAACACTGTTCTTAGGAACTGGAGGTCCTTTTCTCGGGGAAGTTACCAGAGTTTTCTTTCTTAGGAAAACACGACCACTCAGTTTTTAAGTTTAAGAGAAAAATGGAATACATGAGTACATGACACTCAACACTCTCAACATATAATTCATCTGAATATCAGGCTAGGATTATTGCAATAGTAAGGTTGGTGTGGTCAACTGCAAAAACACAATAAGCTTAACGGAGATCTCACAACTAGTTCAACAGCTCAAGGAATCAATAGCTTTAGACTTTGGTGACTTACTAATTCCTTGGCAGTCAGAGCCTTCTGCAAAGCTTTGATATCACCTTGGAACCCAGACGAGGCCAAAACACATTTGTCTGCCCTGTTCGCAAGGAAGCAGAGAGAACATTAGCAATTCAGCACATCCATTGACAATATCAGAGAGGTATTTCTGTGACTATAAAAATAAGGCAGGTTCACTTTGGAAGACAATTTGCCGAGAGAATGCCAAAATCACCAAGATGCGGTCCAAAACAAATATTATATGATGGTTACTTCTAAAATTTGTATATCGATGCTTTGGACTAATAACATTTTTCCATCTGTAAATATAAATCCCATTTAGGACTAGGCGGCATCCTTTGTTCTGTTTCCACAATATAGTTCAAAAATACTGTAGATCATGATAGCACCATTATACAAGTTTCTTTATATTCATTCATTTTTCCCTTCCCCAGACCCTACTCGTGTGGGAGCCTCTGGCACTGGGTCTTTATATTCATTCATTTAGGTAATACCATGATAGCACCACTATAAGAGCCATCTTAGAACACATGCAATAGGACCTATGGCAATTTTGACAAATGACAATTTAAATTCAAATTTGTGGTTAGATGTTTCAAAGACCATTTGCATATCCAGAGGCACTCGAAATTCTGGCTGGATTAGTAGCACTAAAGTTCAGCCTAAAGTGCTGCAGATTCTCAACAAACTGAATACTGAACACTAAATTTCAGAACAGGATTACTGATTTCCAGCCGTAATGAAACAATTGCAGAGGAGGCACAAATCATAATTTGGAGCACACGCGAGGCCCTACAAGACTAACCGAACCCAAAGCTGGGGAGCGGGATCTCAATTCAGAGCTACCGAATCCGACCCAAGTCTGTATGGACTCTGAAATCAACAACAATACATACATGGGACGGCAAGAGAGATGTTCAGAAACATACAGCTGGGCGATCTTGGAGTGGTCGCGGGACAGGATGCTGTAACCGACGGAGAGGCGGGTGTCGGCGGCGACGACGCAGTAGTCGGCGCCGGCGACGGCCACGCACGTGCCGCCGTTGTTCTCGTACGGGTCGAACCTCGCCATCGCCTCTGCTCCCGAGATTCACTGGTGCTCCCCTCACGCCCTGGCGACGCTGCTTGTGTGCTTCGGTGGCGGTCGGATCTCTTCTGAATTCTGATAAGGCGCGGTCAGGGAAGGGGAAGCGGGGGCTCTCGATTCCCTTATAGGCGGCTCCGGCACCGGCAACACCGCGGGAGTCGAGTTCTTCTCGGGATCTCTCTTCTTGTGCTGCAAGAAGAGAATCCGGGTCGGTCGCTTTCTTCGGGATGGACTCGTGGTGGGCTTAGATGGGCCGGATTTCTGACTATAAACTCGTGGCAGTGGCCTAATAGGCCTAATGGGTTAAACGGCTAGAATATATGTGTGATTTGTGATTTCTAGGGCGTTTGAATCCATCCATATATAGGAACAAGATTGCGGATGCAAACTAGCATAAGACTACCGCAGTGGGATACTCTAAAGGATACTCTAAAGCTTTAGAGTATGAATATAGAGTAAAAATTGCTGCATTGGGTACTCTAAAACGATACTCTATCCTTTCTCTCACTCTATATTTAGAGTAGTACGGTGCTTACTCTATAGTGTGCAGTGGCGGGCCCCACTAGCTAAACAAAAGAAAAAAAATGCTATAACTCACAAACCAAAAATCCAAATTAAATTTCGATTGCACCATTAAATTCGTCTCAATAAATCCTTCAAAACTAGATCACAAATGGATATATTTAGATAAAGTGACAAGTGGGTCCCACAGTGGATAGAGTGGATAAAGGATGATATAGAGGATGGATGGGTGCGGGAGAATTGAGTATAGAGGAGAGAATCTTGCTGACTAGGACGTATAGAGGATGAATATAGAGGTCCATGAGTGCGGATAGCCTAAGCATCGTAGGTTGAGGAATTAATCTTCAAGGGAACTGGGCTTGATCGATGGGAACTTTTTTCTTTACCGCGTGTTATTTTAATCTTTTAAAGACGATTAGTTTGGTCTTTTTGATAATGGCTACATGCGCTCTAGACATCTTAAATTCTTACTAGAAAATATGGCCGTGCTTTGCAATTGGAAAGACACATCACACTGCTGCTTGTTTTCTATTTGTTAAAATAATCATTAACATTTTTATCTGTTGCAGTGGGCAAGCTTTGTTTTTTTATATAACCTTTTGATGATAGTTTTTAATTTCTAATCATCATGTGCATATGTAAGTATTTTTAGCCTGAGACAAACCAAATGTAAAAATGAAACAAACAATATGAATTTGTGGCAATTGAGCCGGCCTTATGCAGATATGGTCCTGTTGGGGAGTTCTCTTCATGAATTGGCATTGAGGAGAGTAATTGTTTCTACTGAACAAGCCCATATGTCATAAGTGCAGCTTAAGGAAGTGGACCAACTTTATATACAGATACTTATTTTACATCTTGGGTTACAAGAGAAGGGGAGAAGCATCTGGAAACACACAACACACACGGAGAGCAGTTCGGTTCAGCTCATTCGTGAGCACCAAAGAGAGAAGAAAAAGAGAGGGAAAAGAGGATCTTGCAATAGATCAACAAGGGTTCGTCCCTAAAGTTGTGAAGCTGCAGATCCAAATTCTTGGTACCTATAATATGAGTTTCACCATTATTTGGTGAGGTCTTTCTTCACCCTAAATAGCACTCCCAAATCTTATTATTGTTGTTCAAGATCTGTAAATCTTTGTATAGTTGACTCTAGTGCTATCGAGAGATGAACTAGTTGTAATCCTACTGGCTTTATCTTGTGGTTTTTACCCCGATTTTAGGGTTTTCCGCGTTAAATCCGGTGTCTTGTTGTTGAGGTGAAGAGTGGTTGCAACTGGTTGCACCTGCATATAGAGTGATCAGCTACAACTAGTTGTGACTTCACTTTTACGTTGTTGTGATCAGTTACAACTACAATTGATAACTTGATGTGATGACAACCGGTTGCAACTAGTTGTGACTACTGCTATTTCCTCTATTTATATATGTGATACATATGTTTCCTTTCGTGAATATATAGATGATGATCTTGGGTTGTTTCATATGACAGTGAAATTAGTGCTTTTGCTGTTATTAGCAAGCTGTGTTAGTGTGGTAATTCTAACAGACCATTTTGTGCCTATACAACACACAAACAATCTATTCACCAATACCGATCTCATTCTCGTACGTCGATAGCCACATATACGTTTAGAGTCAGGACCCACACTACATGCACGAGTATTATATTGACCAGCAAATATGTCCGTGCGTTGCAACAAAACCCAATACGTATAGGAATTGGACTCTTTCATAGACATTTAATTTCATGACTCAGAAATAGTTGATAATTGTGCTAAGAGAGCCACTTCTTCTCTCTCTCTTCTTAAATACACCATCCGTCCCAAAATATCTGTCGCTTTCGCTTCCCGAGAAACAACTTTGACAAAATATATATTAAAAAATATTAATATTTATGATACATAATTGGTATCAGTGAAAAGATCTTTTAAATCTAGTTTTTTTAATAAATTTATTTGGAAATACAAATGTTGCACGTATTTTCTACAAAATCGAGTCAAACTTGTGGCATGAAAACCGAAAATAATAAATAAATTGGGACAGAGGGAGCACACAGTGGCAGATGCAGGATGGGAATCAAGGGGGGCTAAAACAATGGAGATATTGATTTGCATAAAGATTTAATGGTGATTTGATGTTTTTGCTACAATAATTTAGTGGTAAATCAAGCCATTAGGGGGGCTGAAGCCCCCCAGCCCCCCTTAGATCCGCCACTGGGAGCACACTACTATATCATCAAAAATGCTTATGTGGCAACCTATTTAATGCAAATAAAACTCCCTCTGACACTGGCCTCAGAGATCTGGTGCTTCTAGAGGCGTTGGAAGAAAAAACTATGTGCTATTTAATGTTAGTGTTTTTTCTTTAAAAAGGGTTACTTCTATTACTTAAAAAATGCCATTCAAATAAGCACGAGGCGATGGATTTAATAAGGGCTTCCCCAATGCTCCACTCTGTACTGCTGCCCCATTGTACCATGTAGGCTCGGATACCCATGTGGAGGTGAGAGAGGATGGGAAGGTGGCTCCGCAGCTTGTCAGTGTGGCCTGCAGAGGAGACATTTGCTTCGTCTGATTAAAAGCGCAAGCTACAGCTGAAGCCATGCGTTACAGAAAAAAGCATTCGCTTGGAGCATAAAGTAAAGTGGTCCAGGGATAAAAAGGCTGCGTAAACAGCAGAGCAGTAGGAGCTGTCAAAAATTTATAGCGTTGTGACACTAGTGATTCGAGTACTCCGTGCCTATGTGTGAACAGAGTTTTTTTCTCAGGCTAACGTTCGTATATGCCTGCGTTGCTGGTGCCCTAAGCCAAGCACTTCGTATGCGTAGAGTACGACGCCTAGCAGTGCGTACGACCCATATGACATCAACCTTTAACCAAAAAATCACTGCATAAAGTTTAATTTTGGGTTGCCGCCTGCCGGACTTCCGAGTAGGGAGGACAAGCAAGGACGGTTCGTACTCACGTCGTACACTAAAAAAAGTATCTACGTGTCGTCATTTCGCTAACGAAGCTTGGTGTGAAAATGAAATGCTACCTTTTTTTTCCCCCTTGAAATACGAATCTTTGTATTAATATAAAAGAACATTTTAAAAGTACAGTAGCGCGCGGCCCCACTAGGATTGAGATCACGGCTAAACAATGCATGTTTTTCGTTCACGAATTGAGATCATCGTCCGGCATGAGTTGCTCTCGCGTGCAAGTAGAATGAGGGCTTCCGCAACGCTACACCATGGCGTGCTGCCCCATTGTCCAACTCGGCAGTGATGTTCCATGTCACACCAACTGATAGCCTCACAGTCGGTCAGTGACGCTTGCAGAAGCAGTCATGTCTTCACCTGACAAAAGAGCAAGGCATCAACGAGAGACCGCGTTGTAGCAAGCTGAGGCGCATGCTAGGGACTGAAGGACTGCAGCTTTTTCAGAAAGATGTCTGTTTTTGCCCATGAAATAAAGCAACAGAGAGAGTAGAGAGTATAACTTTGCGTTGTGGATTTTAGTAGCTCTAGAAATTTGTGCCCCTGTGGACTGCTCTTTATGGGTGAAGCCAACAAGATTGTTGGTCTGCGTTGAAGAAGCCCTGAGTTCGGTTCGCCTTTTTTTTCTTAGAACAGACGCACCCTTCGTAATCATCTAGCCGTTGTCTTGGGGAAGTGCTACGCAGAACGTCTTTGTGGCGAAGAGATCCAACTCAAGTTAGAAACCAAACAACTTAGCTAGGTTTGGTCTCCGGATTGAATGACCCGGGACAATCATTTTGCAAACCAAACAAATTCTGCCCTTAGGGCAGCTCTAGCAACAGGCCATGTCATCAACTGATTTTTATAGATGCATCTTGGTATTTGGCTTACGTAGAAGATAGAAAGAAAAAGGGAAGAGAGAGAAGAGCTGACTCATATTCCCATATGCGCTAGCGCTTAGACAAACTCCAATGCGTGCTCATGGGTCCTACCCACGGCCATCCCCCCTCTCTCTACGCCTCTCTATGTGGCAAAGAGGCAGGAGTGCGGGACATCAGTGCTAGCATAGAATTAGCAAGGAGTGGAGCCGTGGCTCTCCCACAACCATGGTCCCCGCCCTCCCATTCCATGGTCAACCATATCCCACTTCGGCTGGCGCCACACATGGTTGAGGGGGTGAGGGCTGAGCGTAGATGATTTGGGGAGGGGGTGGAGGGGGCGAGCAGGACCGTGGGTGGTGAAGAGGAGTTATTTGGATGGCTCTAGCAAAGCAGCGCTGGGTTGGGCAGATGGACAAAAGTAGCGTATGTTGAGTGGCGTCGCTTGCCTATACATAGTGTACTAATGGGCTGTTGTGCTGAGACTAGCATCTGAGACCCACTCTAATGGGTACTAATGGGTCCAAAACTACCATCCATCCTCTCCCTCTCCATCTCTTGGACCAAACACAGAACAAGGACTCTATCCACTCAACCAAGTAAATAAAATGCAGTCATTGCAAAGAAAAAGTTAGATGATGTGAGACAACATATGAGTAAGTTTGCTTAACTATTAAGGGTGCCCTTAGCGCTAATGCTCGCATGTTGTAAGAGGAGTCACCACAACCCAAATAGGCAGCTAGTGCGTGTTTGCTCCTTTAGTTTCCCTCTTTAACTTCATCATCATCATCACAGCCCAAACATAATAAGCTTGTAGGAGTACTAATTAAAGTGCTTAATTAGAACCGTTCTTTTGCTTGAACCCTCTCTTCTCATCATAACTTTATATATCTCTTTAGCACCTCGATCAATTTATATACATCTTTAGTTAGTCATTAGTCATTACCGAAAGAAAGGCTGTAGCAGTTGTTGCATGTAGTAGCTAGATGTGACCTGGTAGTTGTATTGTGTGCACATATATGATATATATGCATGCTGTAGCAAACTGAGCGTACATTAATGCTTAGGTTGGTTCTAGTTTAGGCATTGGGTGATTGGATTTTTCTGTATTTATTCTAGGAGAAATGGCCCTATTGTACTTGTACATATGTACTCTGTCAATCTCAGAATCTGTCAAGTCAGTCTCTCAAATTTGTTCGCCGTCGGTTAAATAAAGTGTGCATGTGTGTGTTTATATATAGGAATAAGCGTGTGTGTAGTGTCTCTTTATATATTTTGATAAAAAAACGAAAGTAAAGTGTATATATATGCATGCTGACTGCTGAGCGCATGCGCATTATTGCGGCGACTTTACAGTCACAAGTATGGTTAAGAATAGAACGTAGGTCATTCACCGTGTAAGTACATATATGGAATGGTGACGTGGTTGACGGGGGTAAGAGCAACTCTAAGAGCTTGTCTAAAACTAATAGCCAAATTCTTTGTTTTAGCCATTGTGTAAAATAGAAAAGTCTGAAAAAGATGACTCTACAATAGCCTAGCTATTTTGCCTCTTGTATATTTGAAAACATGCTATTTTTGGATAGCAAGAACATAAATTCATGCAGAAAGGTGAGCGCCAAACATAAATTGACGCAAGGAAGAGGAATAGCGAGCGGCCACGGCGTGCTATTTCTAGATAGCAAGAAGTGCGGGATACATGGCTTCTTGTTTTGGATTACGGGATATAATACTTGTTGGATTCCTGTTTTTTCTAAAACAATATAAATTTAGACTCAAGACAAATATACACCATCTGTTGGAGTTGCTCTAAAGGATGTAGAGAGGTTGCGGCATGCAGTGGAATACACTCTCGACGCATGCATGGTTAATGTTAGCCACTGAGACATGAACTACGGGCTCGCCCTGGAGCTGGAAGAAGAAAAAAAGTGACCTTGTATTTTTTTTTGCGAGGCCTAGTTACAGACGCAAACGCTCACATACACGAGCGCACACTCACCCATATGAATGCACACATGCACACCCTACTGGCTCAGTTTTAAGAGATGTTTTTGAAGAGAATATGGCTTTGATTCTCCTATCAAACAGGTTTTTCTTTTCATGGTTTCTATAAGAGAACCGAGAAATATTTCTACTTTTTTGAATCTCAGAATCATCCGGTCGAGACTCCCTATAGAAACCACTTTCTTTCAATTACTAGGGATTCTCATGTTTCTAAAGAGAAATAGCTTGGATCAGGATGCCTATCAAACACACCTCATAAGCTTGAAAAACAAAATCTATATCTAGATCGAAATTTATCGTCTCTGAATTCTCATCCTAGAGCAACTCTAAGTGACTCTTTATATCCTTTTGCATTGATAGGAATAGAGATTTTTTTTTGAAAAAGCCCTCTGACAACTTCAATTAGATCTCTAGATATTGTCATCTTTTATTTCAGAGAGCTGGGTTGGCTCTCCAAAGTGCGCATAAGGCATAATAAGTTGTTTGAGAGTGAAAAGATATAAAGAACGTTTTTTCAAATGGCTCGACTAATGATAATTTAGAGAGTGATTTTAAGAAAGACAGTTGAAGATGCTCTAACTCTCTCCCCCAGCCCATGTGTCCCTCCACTCCCTGGCCCAAGCATAAGAGTAATGGTCGATTTTATTAAGAATAGTATATATGGCACGTCAATTATAGATTAGAGTTCTAATTGATTTATTGTGTTGTCGGTGACCCAAATTCATGACCCGTGCTCAGTGGTGGACAGAGGGAGGGGTAGACGGCAAAACTCTCCCAAGCTAAAGTAATTTCCATAGAAAATTTTCAGATTCAACCTATTTTTGACAAAAAAAAATGCAGGTTGGTCTCCCGTAACAACAGAAAATTCGCATTTCTAGCTCCAACACTACTCGTACTCATACGAGTTAGTATAGCACGTGTCTAGTCACAATATAAAGTGTCATCCAAAAACGTATTTGAACAAATAACATGAGCTATGGTTCCGCTGCAACACATGTGCATTCTTGCTAGTAAAATATACATAAAAGAGAAACGAAAAAGCTATGACGTGTAGAGCGACTAATTTTGTCAGCCCCATTTAATTAAACTGGCTTCGTGCATTAGCACTCATAAATGAATCCTCCTACCACTATCAGCGGGTTCGCCGTACACGTAGATTTGAAAAACAAAAGGTGACATAGGGCAAAAGGGAGCTTTTATCTGCAGAAAAGTTACCAAGCTGGTTCTACATCAATACCGTAGTTTCACACTTTGTTACCTGCAGCAAGTACTGCACTCTCCTTTTTTTTTTGGATAAAATAGTATTCCATTATCCCCCCACAAGCCACAAACATCCCGGCAGAGATCCGCATTATTGAAGCAAACATAGGCACGCCGACAAAATCAGCAACTTGTGTGCTCCTGGGAATAAGAATTCAAGTCCAGTTCTACAGATGCGTCCACTATTATCTTGCTCTGTCCCCCCTCCCCCCCCCCCCCCACACACACCCAAAAAAAGTTTAAAACAAATAAACATTTTCCATTTTTACTAAATTTACAAAAAGAATAGTATAAATATTTACATATTCAAATTTGTTGGGTCGTCTGTATGAATTGAGCTTGCCGGCGTTGCTCCTCGCAATAGGCGGTGAGTTCAATTCAATCACGGACATGTAACAAAAAATTCTCTTCTCCTTAATGAAATATGGGTACAAATCCGCTCACGAAAGGCGAAAGAATAGTTTGCTCTGTGTGCACCGCGCCCCCACAACTGGCGGCTTCCTTTGTTTGGGATAGCCATGCCCCACAACTGTCGGCTTCCTTCGTACAATTCTTGATCTAGCTCTTGATACATGGAAGAATTCAATGTCGGGTTAACCTTCTCACCAAGAAGGTTGTGGAATCGGCCACTTGTGAAGTTTGTAATCAAGAGATGAAACTGCGGACCATATCATCTGGAGTTGCCCGTTTGCAAAGGAGTTGTGGGGAAAAAAAATAGGGGTACATCAACACCCTGCCAACATCAGCCAGCTACACAACGCGCAACGACCGGTGGGTGTTCCACAACAATTCTTTTTTTCGAAAGCGTGCATTGCACGTACTTCATTAAGAGAAGTTTAGAAAAAAGTTACACATCCCATTGAGGCCTCATGGCGAGTTGTCATAGGCAACAACAGGCAGCACACTGACAGGAGGCACCGGCTGGGACGGTGGAGCTTAGAGTTTTGTACTTAGAGGCTAAAAAATTTTGCGATTAGGGAGATGCGACCGAACAAAGCTACGGTTGCGAGGAAGCGGATAAATGGATTCCGTACCTTCATTGCCATTTGCTGTTGGCAGCTATGGAAGCGGATAAATGGATTGGTATTGAGGTCTGAACTTGCTACCATATGCGTCAAGTGATGAAAACCTGCATGGCGGTTGCAAACCCGTGGAAGTCTCGGCTCCCGAAGAAGTCCAGTGCAAGCTGATGCTTGGGTTGGTCTTTTTCGAAATGTAATGTAAGAAAACCCCCGCTCAAGAAAAAATGGATTAGTGCAAAAGTTATAATTTAGTAATGTAGATGTTAAAATTTTAAATATTTATTAGTTAATTTTAAAATTATTTGCCTACTTGAAAGCAAGAATTATATTCTTCTAGAAACGATGGAAGTAGTATATATCTATACTCCTTTCCATCCATTCAGAGTACGGACATCTCTCTCCCCCCGTGTCAGCGTGTATCCTTCGCGCTGATTCGTTTCATCAATCCAGCAACGTACAACTTTTATTTCGTCACACGAGATATAGCCAGGTGCTTTTTGCGTTGTGCTACGTAGCTCTCTTGAGAACCAAAACTTCTTCCCTGTCGATCCCTGCACACCCATCCATCCAGTACGTGTCGTCCATCTGATCGATACGTACATTCCTCTCTCTCTGCTGCTGGCTGCATACATACCCCTCTCTCTATATATACGATGGAGCAAGAAGCTCAACGACGACAAGGGCATCCCATCCGTCACTAAGCTAGTAACTGGGTGATCTGCTAGCTCTAGCTGTTTCAATTCCTCTCTTCAATTCTTATCTTCTTGATCGATTCGTCACTAGAAGAGAGAAGAGATCGAGAAGGCGAGAAGCTAATCTAGTACGTAGGATGATCGCGTGGGGTGACATCTACAAGGTGGTGGCGGCAATGGCGCCGCTCTACTTCGCGCTGGGGCTCGGGTACGGCTCGGTGCGGTGGTGGCGGTTCTTCACGGCGGAACAGTGCAGCGCCATCAACACGCTGGTGGTGAACTTCTCCATGCCCTTCTTCACCTTCGACTTCCTGGCGCGCGCCAACCCCTACA
Source organism: Saccharum spontaneum (assembly GCA_022457205.1). NCBI lineage: Eukaryota > Viridiplantae > Streptophyta > Magnoliopsida > Poales > Poaceae > Saccharum > Saccharum spontaneum. Next base: position 46,386,501 of record CM039606.1, read on the forward strand.
CCATGAACTACCGCGTCCTGGCCGCCGACGCCGTGTCCAAGGCGCTGGCCATCATCGCCGCCGTGGCCGCCGCCTGGGCGGGCTCCTGCGGCGCCAAGGCCGGCGCGCAGCCGTCCTGGGCCATCACGGGGTTCTCCCTCGCCGGGTTCAACAACACGCTCGTCGTCGGCGTGCCGCTGCTCTACGCCATGTACGGCAAGTGGGCGCAGGACCTCATCGTGCAGATCGCTGTCGTGCAGTCCCTCGTCTGGTTCCCGCTCCTGCTGCTGGGGTTCGAGCTGCGCAAGGCGTGGGTCGGCATCCCCGCCCAAGGCGGCGGCGTCAGCCGTTGCAGCAGCAGCGGCGGCAGTGATGACGACGACTCGGCAGGAGGCCGTGTGGGACCGGTGTCGTCGTCGTCGTCGTCGTCGTCACCACCACCGTCGCCGCCGCCGCCCAAGAAGGACGCCGCCGCCGAGAAGGACGTCGAGATGAACGCGGAGGAAGCCGCCGCCGCCGCCGGGACGATCCGGCTGTGGCCGTTGGTGAGGACTGTCGGGCTGAAGCTGGCGGGGAACCCCAACGTGTACGCCAGCGTGCTCGGCGTCGTGTGGGCGTGCATCGCCTACAGGTACGTGTTAGCTAGATCACGGTCGGTCTCCACCTGCACGTACGGCCAAGTGTCACCCGCGCGCTGCCGTACTCGCGTGCATGCATGCACTCCCTGCACCATCGTCGTCGTGTCACACACGTGTGTGTGCGCGCGCGTTGCTTGGCTGACGTGTCGGAACTGTGGCGTGCATGTGCATGCAGGTGGGATCTCAGCATGCCAGGCATCGTGACGGGATCGCTGGACGTCATGTCCAAGACTGGCACGGGGATGAGCATGTTCAGCATGGGTAAGAAGCGACCAAGTAGCCAATGCATGTCTTTGTGGCCTGTGTTCATGGCGCAGACCAACTGACGATGCATGGTATTTTGGATCGTTCAGGGCTGTTCATGGCGCAGCAGAAGAAGATGATCTCGTGCGGCGCGGGACTGGCGGCGCTGGGGATGGCGCTGCGATTCGTCGCCGGGCCGCTCGCCACGCTGGTCGGCGCCGCCGCCTTCGGCCTCCGCGGCGACGTCCTACGCTTCGCCATCATACAGGTGTGTGCCGTGCGTCGGCGTCATGCTGCCCTGCACTCCTTTGCACTTAAATTCAGAGACACCAGTACAGACAGGCAGATGAGTCGGCTGCATGCATGGACTGTTTCTTTTTTAAAAAAAAAATTATTACTGATCGATCGATCCTGCAAGGTCTCTGCTTTCTGTTTCGACGAAAGCTTGGGCAAAGTGACAGTGCACGCACTTTTAATTACACGCTCTTTAGTTAGTTTCAAAACGAAAATACATGCCTCTTTCTGTGTGTCAACGAGCTCAGATAGGGCACGCATATGATGCGTACGTGTAAAAGTGTGGTGCACCGAAAAAATCACTGTGCACGGCAGGCGTAAAGGCAGGGTGCAGTGGCCACATCCTCTTGGCCATCTGCTTGCATGCGGTACCTCCTTGCGGTGGCCAAACTAAACTTTTGGTCTGAGATCGACTCTGAGTGCAGTGCAACAGTGCACATGCCGACTCCTAACGCTGCACACAGATATATCGAAACCGAAAACTCCAAGTGTGTCCTTGTATTGTTATTGTTGGAAACTCAAAAGTACAACCACTACCATGCATGCATGCAAGGCATATTCCAGAGGATCTTTTGCTTGGAATTTTAGATTTTTTTTATTGAAAAACATGAAGTTTTGGATATTGTATCTGGATTTTTGGACGGTGTCCGTACGTAGACAATGTTCATTTTTTAAACAGTTCAACACGATGTGTATATTGCAGGCCGCACTACCTCAGTCTATCGCGTCCTTCGTCTTTGCAAAGGAGTACGGACTTCATGCCGACGTGCTCAGCACGGCGTAAGTCATCTCTTACCTTGTGTGTTACAGTAATTTCGTTCAAGAACTTACCCAACGTGTGTACGTACGTAACTCGGTCGAATTATATAGTGGTGCTCACAATCTTGCGTGGCGTTGCATGCATGCAGGGTTATATTCGGGACGCTGGTTTCTCTGCCGGTGCTCATTGCGTACTATGCAGTCCTTGGCATCTTGTGAAGTTGTGACGAACGAATTAGAACAGCATGCAATTCATTCATGCTTTGAAGCATACAATACCACCTCAGACGAAAACCAATGGGGCGTTGTTTAGGCACACCATGATATGAAAATTTTGGAACTTTGTTTGAGGTTAATTTGGCTAATTGGCAAAGCCATATGATCGATTATTTCTATACTATAAGCACATCATGATTGATTAATAAGGGTGTGTTGTTACACGATTTTTTTCATAACAACATTTTTTAAGGGACGACAAGAGAATTGTTGTAATTTTTATTATTAGACAAGAAAAAGAGTTTGACTAGGTTTATAGAAAATATTAGCAGTATTTGGATCTCCAAATAAGTTCATATTATGAAAATATATTGAATGATCTATTTAATCATACTAATTATGTACCATAAATATTAATATCTTCTTAGTAAATAACACTACTCCGAGAGTATTTAGTAATATTTTTATCTATAAATAAGTTTATATCTCTCTAAATTAATAATTTTAGTCAAAGTTAAAAATATTTGACTTCTCGGGAAGTAAATAACACTACTCTGAGAGCGTGTGAGTAGATCGACTGAACAGGGCCACCAAATTAGGGCCCAAATTGCTGCCTTTTCCCAACCGGCAATAGCCTAGCTCATCAGAGTAGTTGCAATTTACTCTAACGATTCTTTTCTTTCTCGTGCAAAGAAAAAGAGATCTAGTGTAGTCTAAAGCGCTAATGCTCTTTTTGGCTCATAGAAGAAAAGTAAAACTATTCTTTTTATATTAAGAACCGTGGTGTTAGCAGGAAGCCACCATATAATATTGGGTCCATCTTGGAACCTATTGTTTTTCTCACCTGCCAATCACCTTTTTACATTGGGTCTACATTGAACCATGTAGATCTACTTGCAAAACAATTTTCTAATTAAGATGCAGTGCCTTTTTCCTTGAGTGAACCATTCACATTTTGTTTAATCATAATATGTACAATGCAACCATATAGTACAAACTCGAGCCAATAAATTTCGAGATCGATGAAGTCAACATAGTCGCCGTTTAAACAACAGACACATCACTTACCACTTAAAGACCACTTAAAGAAAATCGTCGCTGAATCCAAAAAATTGAATTCAGAAAAATGTGAACACGAACACGCCAAATTAGTCAAAGGCTTAATCCGAACAAACATGTCTCACCACCAAAAAAAAAATTGACCAGTTGAGCTATACCCAGAATAGCAGATAGCATTATTTCGATAGGAGGATTATTATTTTTTTCTTCTTGAGCTCCAAATTCACAAGTTAAATCGGTAGAGCATTTGTCAAATTCGCCCATTGAATACGTAACATATCACTCAGCTGATGCTGAGCAAATCCGCATAACATTACGTTCGGAGCGACTTGAAAAGAAGACCCAAAATTGTTGTACGAAGAATTATTAGAAATAGAGTATGGACAGTGGTGGCCTCAGTTATTTTACATTTTGTAGTATCACACGAGCACATGTGCCACGCCTCACTTTCGGGCGAATGTCGAATTGTCGATTAAAACACGAAGAATAATCCGAGAGACCGATATGTCGCCTCGTGCTCTCTGCCACCGGCATTGTCCCCGGCCGGCTAAGTGCAGACTCACTATCTGACGCGTTCGGTTTTTTTTTTTAAAAAAAAGAACAGACTCGTTCGTTCCGATCAGGCATCCTAGGAATAGGAAAGGTACCAATCGTGCTGCAAAACTTTTCCACCTCCCCGCGCTCTCTCCGTGGTGCGCACCTTATAGAAGTTTTCATTTTTGAAATACATGTCCGTACGGAAATTATAAAATATAACCTGATGTAGGAAAACTTTTCAAAATATCTAATTGCACCCTCGTGGAACAACTTTGTAAATCGCTTTATGGTGCTACATGAATTTGCTTAAAGTCGTATGCCCATAGAGCCCCAGTTTAGTTAATTTTGTACTACGGCAAAACGATACTACTTTAGGATATAGAAATGAATGAACTTGTTCCATGGCAAAGCAGAAACCCAAATCTGTTAAGCCACTAAACAACAGTAACAAAAAATAGCTTTGACATAAACAAAAAAGGATAACGGTAAACGACATTAACAAGAAGAGAGCTCTAACAAGAAAACCTTTTTTTCATATTGTTTAAGAAAACATTTTTTTGGGGGTACTAATTTTAGTTACACGGTTTAAAAATGAAAGAAGAAAAAAAACTATTTTTGGCCTTGTGTTTACACGGTTTAAAAATGAAAGAAGAAAAAACTATTTTTGGCCTTCTGTTTACACGGTTTAAAAATGAAAGAAGAAAAAACTATTTTTGGCCTTGTGTTTGGTCAAACAACTCTAAAACTAAGAATCTTTAACAATCGAACTATCGAATATCAGACATATTTGATCATCTAGCAGTTTTAAGCATGGTTTTTTTTATTTTTTATAAATAATCTAAAATTTTTATAACTAATTCTTTTTACATCCAAAAATAAGAAATTAGTACTATTTTTTTCTAAAAATATATAGTATCATTGATTGTAGTCGAGCTCATTATTGGTGCCAGAATTGAAGTTATTTGGACCTTATTTGTACTTGTTTTGAGTGTTTTATTGCATGCTCTTTATCTAAATCATTATTTTGTGCTATATTAAACCTAGAGTTTGCTCAAGAGAATCCATATCCAAATAGAATACCAAATATGTTGGATTCAAATTAACGAAGTTCTTTCTGGAGGGCCAGAGATGTCATACAATGCCTAAATAAATAGTCTATACATGTTGTGGGACATGGCATCTGTGAGGTTAGTGTCATTTTTCAGATCTTTGGTTTATTCGTAGTCTGCTATGGATTATCTTAGCGAATATTGAATACATTATAATGCAAAACTGTGATTTTAGTAGGTAACAAAAATGGTTAAAAGCAATAAGACACTAGAGGATCATAAAAAACAACTAACTCCAAATAGTGCACCAAGAAAGAATGCATGCATATTAGGTTCATATTTTTTTGATTTAAAATGATTTTTTATGAATATTAGAAGAAAAACTATTTTTATTGTTTTTAGAAAATCCACCTTAAACCATATCTGTCCGCAACTAATAGTTTAATGATCAAAGATTCCTGAATTTAGAGTCCTGTGATCAAGAACAAACTTAGTAGATGGCTAAAAAACAGACTTCAATCCTTATATGATATTCCTAATGTCACACTATGTAAAAAAAACATTACAGACGCACCTTTAGTTATATCACAGACGTGCTATTGCGCGTCTGCGATAAGTCGTCTGTGATAATTAAATTACAGACGCTCTTAAGCCCGTCTGTAATAATTGTGCACCACCGACGCATGTTCCTGTGGAAGCGTCTGTGACAAATGAAGACGCGTCTGTAATAAGAGCGTTCCACCGACGCGTGTTCCTGTGGAAGCGTCTGTGAAAAAAGAAGACGCGTCTGTAATAGGAGTGCACCACCGACGCGTTTCCTGTGGAAGCGTCTGTGACAATAGAAGACGCGTCTGTAATAAGAGTGCACCACCGACGCGTTTCCTGTGGAAGCGTCTGTGAGAATAGAAGACGCGTCTGTAATAAAAGCGTTCCACCGACGCGTGTTCCTGTGCAAGCGTCTGCAGTACGATTAACCTACGGACCCGCAACAATTACGAGCGTCTGTCGTGTTCTCTACAGTGCCAAACTGCACAGCTCGGTCATCACGCCGGCGTCAGCAAATGATACAATACACATCGGCACCGTATATATCACATTACACAAAAACAACACACATCAAGGTTTAATTACTAGTGTAGCTCCATAAACGTGCGTGCACATTTAATCCAAACTAGCTAGCCCACACTGCCTTAATACAAGGGATTAAAGTTCAATTATTCGAATGTGTACCTCCAAAAGCTCATTGACATATATCATTTACTAGCTAGTGATATGATATTGTAAAGTTTACAATCAATTATGGAACAACTTATTTTTCTCTTACCCATGGAATAGTTAAGAAGTCATCATTTTCATTTTTTTATATGCAAAAAAGTAATGCCATTTTTCAATAGATCCAGATTAATCAAATTTGTACTGTAGGGCATACGACTTTAAGCACATCTATAAAGCGAATTTACAAAGTCGTTCCACGGCAGTACGACAATATAATGTTTTTTAATTTCCTGGATCAAAGCTATATATTTTTCATAATTAACATACAGAAATGCATTTATAAAATAAAAAAGCGCGCTCCGTACGGTCGGCGCCGCCGCCCTTTACGTCTTCCCGGACGCCGCCGAACACAAGCCGTTCCAAAGGATTCCACGGAGAAATCATCGAAACGCACTAGTTCCTTGCTGGCTCGCTGGACGAGTAGAGCCATGCATCTAGCATATATGCAGACGGTGGTGACTGTTACCACTTGCAGATAGCAGCCTCTCGCCGGCGGCCGGCCGTCGTCGACCCGGTCAATCAATCTGCGCACGCCTAGCTAGTGGACGTGTAGGGTTTAGGTAGCTAGTGGTGGTCGTCTGGCTTGTAGGGTTTAGGTAGCTAGTGGTGGTCGTCTGGCTTCCATCAGCTCAGCTGGTATGCGCGTCGTCGTCGACTCGTCGTGCGTCCTAGCAATAAATTTATGCACGATGCGAGCGGCAGGCGGCGGCAGCGCTGCAGCCTGCATGTGATCGCCGGCGGGGCCTCTGCGCCTGCGCGGCACGCCCCGGCCCTCCCCGTGCACTGGCCTACACGCACGCATGCAAACTGCGCTTTGTTGCCCGGTCACCGTCGAAACAGCGGACATGCACATTGCTTACACGCGCGCAGACCGGTAGACCGCACAACCATTTCGATCGTCAAGCTTTTCCTAGGTCGAAAGCAAGCAGCTTTTGCATGCAGTGATGCAGACGCAAACTTTTACCGCCGGCGGCGCCGACGCCGACGCGAAGTCTTCTTCGTCGGCTCGGCCGAGTTCATGGCCTCATGCGTGGCGCACTACTGCGCGTAGCATAGCGTGCTCGCTCTCCACGGTTTCGCAAGAGAAAAGAACGATCGACATCGAGCGAGTACGCGCCAACTGATGATGGCACCCACGATTCTACTCGAACGTAGCAAGTCCTGTCCGTCCGTCCGGCCCAGAGCGCCGCACTTCCATAGCGTCTGGGATCATCGTCAGGTACGGTGGGCAGCGGGTAACGGCATGGCGATTCGTACACTCGTGCCACTAACCCTGTCGTGTTGTTTATTATAGAACTAGCTAGGATTCATCTACGGAACAGCACTTTGAGCAGCGCAGGGGGGGGGGGGCTCTCGCCTGCGCTTTCGCCTTTTTAGTTCATCGCACAATACATGGATTAGCACTTAGCAGCAGCTAGCACAACTAGCTAGATAGTTTAGCGTGATGATTCAGTGCGCAACTTTTGCTTTAATTTTGCCGGCAGAGAGGCACACCAAACCGATGTCGTTCACATCTGGTAAGGTGACTGGTGGTCGTGGCCTCCTGCCTCGGCCAATCTATGTTCATGGCAGTCCGATTTGAGTAGTGTCCGCTAACAAGGTGCATCGACACGGCAAAATCTAAGGCATGGCAGGGTCAGGAACTCAGGAGAAAGAACCATCTCGTCGGTACTCTATACTTGTAGTACAAACAAAGCATTTCCCAGTATTGGTTCGGGCTGTAATGCCAATCTAGGTCGTGCCGCCGCCGCCGCCGGAGGAACCAAGCGAGCGCCGCGTCGATTAGAGCAAATAGTCAAGAATGAAGGGCGACGACGTAGCCTCCTTGTGGAGGAGGTTGGCAGAAGCAGCATCACTGCATGAGAAGCCAAGTTTCAGATAAGGAGCAAATCTTTCAATATCGAAATCTGCATCATGGACTCTAGCTTCCTATCTTGCCACGTTCCAAGCTCTTCAGATAGCCACGTCTACAGTAAAATATCGTCCGTCCATCCGGCGACGAACGGTCAAGAGAGCACCCCGGCCGACCTCGACCGGCACAGCCCGCGGCGCCGCCTCCGTCGTCCTGCGCGCGGCCGTCGGGACTCGGGCTCCTCCGCCCCGCGCGGTTCGTTCCGCGGCTCCGCATCCCCAGATCGAGTGAGCCCCAAACTGGATCAGGACGAGGCAGGGGCTAGCTCCGACTGGGCCTGGCGGAGACGGGGCAGCGGCTCCGACGCGGTGCGGCACGGCGCCCCACCCCACCGCGGATGCACTCAGGCCGGCCAGATCAGCCGCGCCAGACGCCGAGGTCACTGCACCGCACCTCGGCGCCGTTCCGTCGATGGCCGGCCCGAGGCCAGGACGCCGGCCGGACCTCGCCCGCGCGGACAAGGCGGCGGCGCGAGTGCACCTCGGCGGTGCCCGGATCTCGGCGCGGCGACGGCCGCCCTCGCGGGTGGCACGCCGGCGGGCCCCCTTCCCCTCCGCCTCCTTCCTTCTTCGCGTCTCGAGCTTCCTCGCTGCCGTCGCTGGGCCACGCCGCCTCCCTGTCCCTCCGCCCTTTGCTGCCTCCGCGACCCCTGCGAGTAGTCACCAATGGCCAAGCGCTCCCGCACCGGGGTCGCCGTGGGAGGGGGCCGCCGGCCGCCGGGGTTACCGCACCCGAGCCCTCCGCACACGCCGAGTGCCGGAGCCGCCGTGCCCGCGGCCCTCGCACGCGCGAGTGGCCGGAGCACAGGCCGGGAGCACGCGCAGCGCGACGGCCCAAGCAGCTCATCTTTCCATAACGGCGACGGGTCCATCCCACGCGCAGCTGGGACGAGGCGTCCACGTGACTCGCACGTGTGCCCCCTCCATCCGTGCCTCCTTCACCGTGATCGACACAGCAAGCGTTGGCGCACCGCAGGCGACCGTGACCGAGCCAGCGCCGGCGACTCTCCTCTTTCGTCCCTTCTCCCTCCTCCCTCCGCTGTGCAGGCGCACCACCATCCGTTGCGACCTCCGTTCCTGCAGCAGGCTCGGCAGTGTAGAGAAGAACTGCCGCGACGGAGGGGAGAGAAGCCGGCGGCGCCCAGCAAAGTCGCCCCGCGCCCTCCTCTGTCTTCGACTACTGCTCATACCCGACCCTCGTCATCGTCGGTGTCCAGATCTGGGCTTCCTTTGCCAAAGGTACACCCTAGCAACTCTATAATTTGATTTTCCATTATCCGGTATGTGTGCTGTTGTTTGCATGAGATGATATTGCTTGTCAATTGGGTCACAATAGATAATTTTTTTTTTGTCAAGTTTGGGATACCAACAGACTCAAATTGTTAACGTTCCCTCATATAAAGGTTGGAATGTGATATATTTCCTTTGGGATCGGTCACTACAATAATGCAATTCTCACTGATAATAACGTTTATTTTGAGTTAGCGTTTAAATGTTGGAATTTTCTGAAGTTTGGATCCATGTAAACGATCAGTAAATGAAATTTCAGCCTCAGTGCTACACCACAGCTTATCATTATCCTACTTCTGCACGCTTCTGGAACTGAGAGAATTTTGTCGGGTTGAGGGGTCTGAGGCGCAAGGCTGGTTGATGATTTACTTAATTTACTTAAACCTCATAGACAAACCTCTGATGCAAAAAGTAATATTCAGTATTACTGATCAATGTAGTATTTACACTTGTCTAAAATAGTTTATTGTGCATAAATGATATCTACTTCCTCTCGTTACATGTTTCTGGATTCAAATTAGTTAATATCGATTTTATGCTTTTTTATCCTAACTAGTAAATATGCCCGTGCGTTGCTACGGGTTTTTTATTACGTTCATTTAGTTTTGCTGGAAAATGATTGTGGTTTTTTTTTCCTGATTGAACATGGGATTGCCTTGTGTTTGTAATGGGCGGTTGGCAGCCTGACGGCGCTCTGTGTTGGTTGAGCAGCGTGGCAGCCTGGCGGTGTTTGCTTTGCTGATCGAGGGTTTGAACAGCCAAAACAAGAACTCACGTGAGTTGATCCGTTGATTATAAAGTCACTAAGACGCAAACATAAAACCACATCTATCTAATTGTTAAAAAGCATGGTGGTTGCGTGCACAACAATAGGTTCCCAGGCATTTCCGGAAGGATTTCAATTCATTAGCTTTTTTTTTGCGAAAGAATTCATTAGCTATTTTGGTTGTGGTTGTTGTCGAAACACCATCGCTACTAGGAGTACTATTGTATCCAAAGTTTAATTAGATAGCACCATTGCTATACTTACCGTGGGGCTTGGTATGCCGGCCTTCATGTACACAGGATTCACCGAGACCACCTCCCCAGGACCCCTCTCCCCGGACTTCACCATCCTGAACTGCGCATCCCTGGACCCAGCGATGGTCTCCACAGAATCCATCAAATTGTCCACGATGGCGCCGTCGAACATCCTCGACCCATGCCCCGGCGCCCCCGCCGCCTTCACGATGAGCCTCCACACCAGCCTATCCGTGTAAAAGACCCTGAACACATCCGTCGGCGACGCCTGCCCCTCGTCGAGCATGAACCCGATGTTGAGGGCACGGAACTCCTCCGACTGGGCGAACTTGTTGAACCCATCCGCGCCGCCGATCTCCTCGTCGGGGACCAGCGAGATGTGGACGGTGCGCGCGGGCGCGAACCCGGCTGCCTGGAGGCCCCGGATCACCTCGAGGTACTCGACGGGGAGGCACTTGTCATCCTGCGCGCCGCGCGCGTAAACGCAGTCCGTGGCCGGGTCGCGGTGCGCCCAGTGCTCAGGCTCCGCGGGCACGGAGTGGATGTGGGAGTTGAGGAGCACGGAGGGGAGGGACGGGTCGGAGCCCCGCCAAGTGAGGAGGAGCAGCGGCTTGGTCTTGCACGGGGTGAAGTGGAGCGTGGTGGTCTGGAGACTGAGCGAGGCGGCGTAGGGTAGGAGGAAGGCGGCGGCGCCGGCGTAGTCGGGGGACGGATGCGCCATTCGGATGCGGAGGCATTCCTGGAAGCGGGCGACCTGGTCGGACTCGAGAGCCGTGAACGGGTGGGCGAGACGCGAGTTGGAGTATGATCTATTTATTAGTATCAACTTAGTATTACATGTAATCTTACTTGAGTAGGAGTCTTACTTACATCTTACGCGGAAATTTTGCCTTTTTATTATTAGGTATAGATATAGATTTGGGATCCGATGGTATACAACAACAACATAACCTTTTGTCCCAAGCAAGTTGGGGTAGGCTAGAGATAAAATCCAAAAGAGACGAAAAACATGAAGACACATAAAGGGACATAAAGGGTACAAGACAAAAAGAGGTCACGGTTCAGGCACGTTGATTGCCAATCTCCGAGCGCTCCTGTCCATAGCTAAATCCTTAGAGATATTCCACTCCTTAAGATCTCTCTTAACGGACTCGTCTTAAGTTAGTTTAGGTCGACCTCTACCGCTCTTTACATTATCGGCCCGTTTTAGAACTCTACTACGCACCGGCGCCTCAGGAGGCCTCCGTTGGACATGTCCAAACCATCTCAACCGATGTTGGGATCCGATGGTATGTTGATTTTTTTAAGAATCTTCAACTACAGGAACTTAAATGGGTTAGCAAGGCTTTGATCAATACATCTGTAAAAACTTGTGATACCAGTGTGGAACTGACATTGGCAAAGCCCTAGATCAACTTCTTTTTGCAAAAATTGAAATTATTCTTTAGGAGAACACCTGACATCTTGCACCGCTTCAAATGTGTTCTCCGTACCTACGTGTGTAGACATTGATGTACTGCATCATTCGTCTTATGATTGGAGATGCAAACTGTTTACCCACGCACTTACAGTTAATTAAAAGATCAAATCACCAGGCCAAATAACATTTTATCCATTCAAAGATCACTTTGTTCTTCCCTTTGCAGAATATTAGATATATAGATGCATTGCACAAAAACTTCTCTCGGATCGACCATTTTAAAAAGTCAATTCAAAACTTTGACATCAGGCATTTAATTTTCTTTTAAAACTTAATGGAACTCTGGCAAAACTATGACAGCTCAGCTTAAAGATGGCGCGGCAACGCCGCGCCCCAGCTTTCTAGTCCACTTCGGATTGGACCGTAAGAAGTGGAGAAGGCCAAGAAGGTTTTTAACGGGATGAGAAGAATACATGGCAGAATTGGCCTTAGCAATGAATTGGGCCAGGAAAAAAAACCCAAAAAAAAAGGAAAAGGCTGAATTTTCACGAAGAAGCCTATGTTTCTCCTAGAAACAATGCATACGTTGTTTTGTTGTCAAAAAAAATGCATACGTTGTTTATTCTTGAAGAATTGCACTTATGCTTTATGAAAATTATGGTTTTAATTAATTGACCCTAGGCCCTCTTTATGCATATTTACTGTAATTTTTTATACCTTGTAGGTATAAGAGTGTGTACATATACACATTAAATCTGAAGTTTAATGGGTGTTGTTTCTAGCTTTATTTTTTGAATTAAATAATAGATTAATTCTAAAAGTTTTTCAACGCTTTGGTTTTAATTCTGAAAAATGCTAGTGCAACCCCGTTATGAATTTTTCTGCCATGTAATTTGCAAGAATAAAATCTTAAATGATTACACTAGAAACATGGTATAAGGTACATGAGTTCTCTAAATCCTGCAGACCTTAGATTTGTTTTTCCTAGCAAAATGAATTTTTGGGATGAACGAATGCTTGGTATTAATTCTGAAAAATAACATATACCATAATCCTGAAAAACGCTAGGATGCTCCTAACATTATTTTAAATAACCGTCCACTACTTTTTTGCACTTTGCCACTTGTTTACATGTAGTAAACTCATACGCACATGATGATTCCGGTAATAATAATATATGAATACCTTCATGAACAAAGAATATCCTGGATTTGTCCTGAATGACAGAATTATATAACATGGTATTAAATCCTAGTAGGATGTTCTACTGCCGCTGAAGTAGAGTTGACCTTAAGCATTATAGTTTCTTATATTACTCTCAAAGAATGAGTATATGACCAAGCTAAATCCCGAAGGTCTTACGGGACTCACTGAATGAGAAATTCTAAAAGATATCCTACATTAAGATTGCATAATGCCAGAAATATTGAAAATTGAATTTTCAAGCTATATGACTATATGAGATATAGTGCTGCTCTATAAACAAATACAATAAGTTTGAAGCTTTGTGATTAAAAGTCATAGAAGACGAGATGGTAAATAAGACTTTGTCTAATTCCAAAAGAAATATTTTTTGAAATAGAAAGACCGAGAGCATTGAAGTACTAGAAGTATTCAAATTTATCATCCATGATTACTCAATATCAAGTAGAAATTGAGTTAGAATTTTTGCATATGTTGTACTCCTAGAAGGATCATGATTACATATCACAACTATGAAGTAGAGCATGCATGAAGCTGCTAAATGTCAAGCATAGAAGCTAAGACATGTAAGAATGAATAAGAATTAGAATATTTAAATGTTCTCTTGAAGAAGAGCTTAGCCATATGCTTATAGACCTGTATGTCTTTAAACTTACTATCCTGAAGTATTAGTAGTAGTGGTGATGGTGCTTTAAGTTTTGGTTTCCGTTGAATTAAGTGGATTATGTAAACTCATAGAAGAGTTAATGGTTACTTTATTAGCTTGAAGACTAATATAAAGCATTTATATATTATTAGTTGCAATTCTTACTTGCAGCAATATGTGTCAATCTTGCATGGAATAAATAAGTTTTATATGTTTCGCATATAAATAATTATTTATTTTTGCCTATCTAAATAAGTTTGCAATGAGTTATCCACAAAGAAGCCTCAATTAACCATGAAGGTTATAGTTTTTTGTGCACTACTACCATATATGTAGAAGGGAAACTGAATTTCCTTGAAGCACATGAACAATTTGACTATACTGGCATATTAACTGATCTTGGAAGGATCGATTTAACCAAGAAATAGTATAATCCTAAAACTAAGTATTTAATACGTTAGCCCAAAAACTAGAAGTTTATATTCTACCCTGAATATATAGTTGTATACTAAATAGTACACTATATATGTGAATTTCATGTCATAATCAATGAATACTACGAATGATTGGATTTTTTGAAACATTATGAATGATTATTCATAGATGATGCATGAAGCATATTACTCCTTAAAGTAATTATGGCATGAAAAGGGGAAACAATTTGGGTAAAGACATAAGAAAATGATAATATATATTTAATAGGCATAGCCTTCCTAAATCTATCTTTAAATGCATGTATCAGGACTTGAAGTCCTAGCTGTATCCTCTTTGGCCAAGTTAACTTTCTCTATATTGCATGAATTGCAAGCAAGCTTGTAGATTTTGTAAGGTCCAAATGGCTAGACGAGGGGTGAATAGCCTAAAAAATCTACAAGCTTCACTAATCAACAATGGTTAGTATAAAAGATGGCGATGCTAATTCTAGCACTAGCTCAACTATACTAAGCAAGCCACCTATACAATTCTAGTGTTGAATTCAGATTTCAGACTGTGTGAGCAACGTCAGCGGAGCAGAGGGAGCGGTCCGGGGTACGGCCGGGGCCGAGGGCGAAGAGGCTGCTTTGCAAATGGGCTTCAAGACACGTTCAACTCGGCCCAGGAAGAGGAATGTGGCGGTCTTTGGGCACGATTGGGTAACTAACGGCCAGTGCGTTGCTAGGAGCAACAACAATAGAAACCCAATTTATTCATATGCCCAATTTATTCATATGAATGATAAATGAGCAACAACTCAAAATCAATTAACCAAAAACTCATTGAAGTACCAAGGCAACAGTATTATATGTATAATATTTAATCTTTGCTAATGAGTTACATAATGAAGTTCCAAAAGATGTAGACGAACAGATCACTCTGACGAAAATTTCTTTACAATTACAACTTTATTATTTTCTCGAGAACGCAGGAGAGGTGCGCTTAATTGTATTAAGAAGAAGAAATTACAACTTTATTATCAACAAACACAGTTTTGAGATAGTTGATAGCAAAGACAAAGATGCACATATGTCGCTGTCATGACCACTGCCAGCAAACACCACTTGCACCTCCTATTCTTATTATGGGTTGTTGCGCTATACGCCTATACCCAAAGTATTGTCAATCCACTGAATATGAGAGCAGCGATCGCAAAGCGTAACCCTACAATTGTTGTAAAAAGCCTGGATGGTAGTAAGATGAGTCAATCACAGGTGGCACGTAGGTAATTGGTTCTAAGAGTGAAGACAACAAGGTTGATATCCACTCTGGCCCAAACACGAGAACTGAATACAGTTATATAAATTAAAGAAATCATTAGTGTTTTACCTTCCTTCTAACTTAACTTGGCTGTGAACCATCTCAACCTTATGTCAACAAGAGTCAAGAGGAGACAGTGTAAGGTCCCTGGCAAGCAACAAAAAAGACAAAGGTAATATATTTTAGAATAGAAATAAATGGATTTGGATACGTAATATACATTCTTTGGAATATGAGAAGATACGCTTCAGGAACTCAAGGTGTCAACCAAGAAAAATTGTTTCTAGCTAGACTTACTATGCTAACGAGAAAAATAAATTCTAAACTAACACTAAGTTTATCAGTTGGGTATTTGGGACTGAACTAAAGAAGCTTGATTACATTGACTATTTCAAGTATGATATTACATTGTATCTCAAATATTGGCAACATCTATCAACACTCATCTAATTAACTGAATATGACAGTTTAGATTCTTTGAATTTCATAGCAAACAAAGTCTGAAAAAATTACAACGTCTATTTCAAGTATGATACTACAGTTTAGCTTAACATCAGAGGAAACAAAAGAAACCACGCTATGATTATAGGTCAAACCATGATACTTCGCGCTGGTAGGAAAAAAATTGTACATTGCATGAAACTAATATTTTCATAGTAAAACACCAACGCTATGGAAAAGAACAAATGATTGAAACTAACATTTTCAGAACAAAACACATGATCTAAAACTAATAATTTCATAACAGAACAAAAGGTTTCAAACTAATATTTTTAGAACAAAACAACTAGTCACTATTGACCATGATTCAAAATGAGTGAAACAGATGCATCGAACAATAATTCAATTACCTTTTTTATTCGTTATGTTCCCTGTGAAGATTGGAGCTCTATGTGCAATGAATTGTTTTCTTTTTTGGAGAACGTCATGGACTCCAGCAGTAACTTTAAGAGGATATCGAGTGTGTTGGGTCATGACTATTTCAAACATTTATACGTGCAGACAATAACACTTGTATCCTAGGGCCGCTGAAGTTCTAAACTTCAACTTCCTAAAACAAAAGGCTAAGTGGTTCCAATTTTGCTCCCTTTCTCATTTCAACAATTGTAAGGCATTTACTCAAAATGAAGTTTATGTTATTGGGAACATAATCTATTTGGGGTATGAATCCAATGCACATATAAATAGAGTAATTAAGGCTATCATGTCTAAAAAAACTCGATACTGAAACAAGAGTTAGTACTTGCAATAATGGAAATGTAATCCTTCACTTGTGTGGTGCTGCTAGCCTAACCCATGCTCATATGGTTGATGATTAGTAGTCCAACACGGACATTGGCGTCCAATACGCGGTTCTCTCTAGTTCTTGCGTAGGGCAGATTGAATCCTTTACCATGTACACATTGAGATGTCATGTATCTTTAGCTATAACCTTTCTCTTGTAGTTCTTTAAGAATTTAGTCACCTATATATATTTTTCACTGTGTTGTGAATTAAGAGATCAAATCATCAATTAGATGAAGAAGCCCTCATAAAAGACAAGGAAGAAAAAACTAGGGATGGTAACTAGCATTAAAGAAAGATGAGTTTTTGGGTTATTTATTTACATCAAGCCCAATTGAGCAACTTTGAGTCAGTCTGTGAATGGATTCAGCATTCTGAATTCTGATTCAATATACAACCGCAGCATGCTCGTTTTCATGCATCAGTCATCCGTAACTTCTCAGATCTAGTTCAGCCAAAGGAACTCTGAAGTCCAAACGACCAAACTAAAGCTAGCACAAAAATGTCACTGATTTTCTGGAAGTTTTCTCCACCACTTTTACGATAGGTAGATCAGTCACATGTACGATGTATAGCGACTGAAGTTTGTGCTTGTGAAAGATTTAGGGACAATCCACATGAATTATTAGGGGAGACTTTGATGCTGTAGTTTAATCTTGTCATAATAACACATATCCAACTTTAGCCACCATCCAAGAGAAGTTGAAGCTGCATAGTGATAAGCAACCAAAGACAAGATAAAACATCTGCACATGGAATGAGATACATCAAATTATCAATACAATACATATAATTTTTAATTGACTATTTATGTTTATTTGATATGCCATCTTATCTTAAGAATTTTATTTTACAAAATAAGAAGAATTACATGAAGTTACTTGATTATTTGCTTCAAAATAATTTGGTTTTGTTTATGACTGTTCAAGGGTTAAGTACACACATTGATGAGCCTGTGTTTTGTCTAAATGTTGCAGAATTTTAATTTTGCGTTTAATTATGATGGTCATAGATTTTTTTTAACAAGAAGTTATGTTTTGATTGTCTTACTTGTGATGATATTATGATAGATCTAAATTATGAGAATGTGCCAAAGTAGTATCGAGTTTAAATATTGTTATTAGGACAATTGACAACTTGTGGAAATAATATTAAAAGGTATATTGTCTCATCTCCTACATTTACAAATGATTTTACTGAGCCTTTGAATTTGATGAGGAATGATGGACATAAAACATTGACATAATAAGTGTTCACTCCTCCCTCATCCTATTGGATAATATCAGAGAGACTTTTCTAAGAATGCATTTAGAGTATTTTGATCTCAATCATTCTTCCTCTTCTGACTATGCCATAATTTCAAAAGGAATTGTCTTCTCTGCAGATTGAGAAAGGAATCATCTTCTCTACGGATTGGGAAACTAAGATACATTTAAACCAACATCTGTGACCATATTTAATTTTGGGATAGAATTGAGAGACTTTTCTAATAATTCACTGGGATAGAATTGAGAGACTTTTCTAAGAATTCATTTAGAGTATTTTGATCTCAAGCATTCTTTCCCTTCTGACGATGCCATAATGTCGCAGAGAATCGTCTCCCCTGCAAATTGAGAAAGCAATGCTTTATTTTGGGTACAATTGAGGGGATTTGGGGTGGATTATTTTGTGGAACAGCTGCCCTAGAGAGAGGGGGTGCAGTGGCAGTAGAGTGTTGTAGCCGTCTAGGCGCAGGGAGGGCAACGTGGCTGCTGGTAGCTTAAAGAAAGCAAAGGGGAGAGAGGATTAGGTTTCCCTTAGATTATTCTTGCTATCTCAATAGATACATCTCCCCTTATATTTATAAGGAGGTCCCAAACTGACTCAACTTTTATAAGTAATCGTATCTTCTAGACTCTTCCTAATCCTATACCTAGATGAGTTTTGCATCACACTACAGTACCTGTGCTACTAGCCTGTCTTGGGCCCAACACCTCAGTGGCCCACCAGGGCTATTTAGGCCCGTGGAAGCATCTCATTACTATGTACAACAAAAGGCCTCTGTATAAGAAGATGAAAAAAAGGAGAAAATCTGACAGAGGGGACCGGAAATCTACACATACCAACACAACACCTACAAGCGGAACAAGCAAGGTTGCGTAGACGCAAGCAACAGGGGCACAACCCAATCATTCATGGTTAGCAATTGAATCCAATGTTCTTATGTTGGGTATTCGAAATAGTTCATATCATCTTGACAATTATCCATTTGATGTGAGGTCTATGGTTCGTTCCATATAGCCCTAATATATATATATATATATATATATATATATATATATATATATATATATATATATATATATATATATATATATATATATATATATATATATATATGGCAGCGCTATTCTACACCCTAGGTGTAGAATAACTATTCTACACCAAGACACAACTAGGCCCACCCGTCCAGACTCCTACCCGAGCTAACCAACCTGAGCCCCGTCACTTCTCGGGCCCGTCATCCCGCTCCGCACCGCACCCCATCCTGCCGGCTCAGACCCGACGCCTGCCTATCAGCCGCATCCAGTTTCTTGGAGAAAAAACAGCGACACATCTAACCCGCCGACGCCGCCCCTACCCTGCCGGCCCGGCGCAGCCCCCTTCCTGCCGCCCCCAGCCTGCGCCCCAACCACCGCAGGAGCCTCCAGCTGCGAGCCCGACCCCCCTCTCTCGCGCGTCCGGGGCATGGCGCGGCGCCCCCATGGACGCCCCCGACCCTCGCAGGACCTTCCTCAACCCGGTGGCAGCTCATGGAGGCCTTGCTGCCCACCCCGCTCCACACCGGTGAGGAGGCTCTGCGTCAAGCCCACCCTGCTCGCGTCCATGCCGTGGCCTCCAGGGAGCTCGAGCTCGTGCGCTTGCATCCCGCTGGTGTCCGCAGAAGCATTCCATGCCGTTCGTGTAGCCATGTGGGCAGCGGCTATAGGCTGCAGGCGGAAAGGCGAGCAGCAACGCCGGTGAGCTCACACACTGGAAACCAATGACTACTGCTGAATGTTCATATACCGATGACTATTGATTATTCAGATAATGAAAAAAAAACATTGCTCAGATACTAGATACTGATGACTACTGAACATGACATACTAAGGACTACTGAAGCCTACAAAATCAACTACTGACATCAAATACTAAAATCATATGGGAGCAAGTACCACTGAAGTGTGTTCGGTGCGCACCGGCGGCATCACGGAAGATACTGACAAAATACTTACAACTACTAGAGTCATGGTACTAACAAAATACTTGAAGATACTGACAAATACTTAAAGGTACTAGCAACTACTGAAGTTATAGTACCGGT